>JAMSGZ010000123.1:16448-728224 GCA_030272315.1 Paspalum vaginatum
TTTGTTCATATGAGTATCATGCTACAAAATCTATATAACCTATATAAGTGAATCCCACTAACAATCATTAATTCTATTTCTCTCAACATGCAAGCTATCCACATCATCTATGAGTGCACTAAGTTAGGAACCACATCACCAGTCGCTAAGACTCTTTATTAATGTTTTTTATCGATTTTATAATGGCTAATAGCGCATCCATGCATGCACATATTTGTTCATATGAGTACCATGCTACAAAATTTCTATAACCACAGATGTAAACATACGAAGAAGCGACCATTTAAAAAGTCGATCTCTCTCAACTAATATGAACATGCTATAGAATACGATATCTATATAAAAATGTTATATGCATATTAAAGTAGTATTTTCACTTTTAAAAAATAGTTTAAGAATTCCCACAACAAAATTTAATTATGAAATTAGTTTAAAGATTCCCGCAGCAAACACGTGGGGTAGCACCTAGTTTTAGATATTTGGATGTGCACCTGCAACTGTTCATCAAGAGAGATTATTTATTAGCTTCTTGAATCGGCTTAGCTTATTCTAAATCTTTGTAGCAATGACATTAGATGTTTTTAATGATCAAGGTTCTACAAACATTTTTCATTGCCAATTAATCCCTAATTAATCATTTTTAGGTAAATGGTACAATTTTACTCTAAACCATCTACCAATCGGCCAATATGATTATTCAATCCCTCCAACCTGAGTGATCGGTCTTTTGACCCGATTATTACACACTTTGATCGAGCAATCTACCAAAAATTAATGATGGTGACCTCTGCCATCCCAAGTGCACCTTGGACGTTAGCCAAAATCAAGGTTGATGATTATTACATTGCTTTAGTTGTTCTTGTCATAAAGACACAAACTATGTTTATGTGTGTATCATGAATGATGTATTAATGATTTGTTTTGCTCTATTATTTGGCCGATTAATATCTACAATTAATTTAGGATAAATGCCCCATAACCAATTAATCATTAACCTTGCTAGTGTTGAATTTGGACACTGTTTCGTTAACTGATTTAGATGAAATGACATGATGTGTTTGTTTTGTACATTTAAATGTAGCATAGCCTCTTGGTAGTTTCTTGGTTTGTGCATTTGAAGGAAGCTGTGTTATTCTAATATTGTGGTTGTAGTTAAATGCACATATTTTTCTTCTTTGTATTGTAATGTAGCTTTGCTTTTAATTGTCAATTTATTTGTCAAATAGATTCTAATAAAAGCATTTGTCTCTATAATATACTCACTTTTAGCACTATTAATATATATAAACTATCTCTCTGTAAACATAAGTTGTGTGCCACTATGTTTGTTTTGCACTATAGCTAGTATATTCTAGTTTATTTGTGCTAAATTATATATGCCAGCGGATACAAAATGAAGGAAAATGCTGGATTAAATAACAGTAAGTCTATCTTTACAATGGTAAAAAGGCCGACACAAAACCTCTTATCATAATGTAAAGTGCATAGATTACATAAGTCATCAATAAGATAATATGTTTGTTTGCTACTTAAGATTATATAAGGTAGATTACATTATTTGAGAGAAACAAAATGACCTAAATATTTTGTATCTACAAACGTAATGGATGAATATTAATACATGTATCTAAATAACTCTTCACATGGATGTCAGGAGACGTGATGGATATACAACTTTTCAAGAATGTAATAATGAAATTCACTGCAATTTTGGCATTAAATAAAGCTGAACTACGATACAAAATCAAGCAGAAATGTTCATACCTATTTTGTCCTATTTTGTTCGTGTAGGCTACTTATGGATTATCATAATCTAAAGTGTGTATAGATTACATAACGTAAACAATAAGCTAGTATTATTTGTTTCTACATAGAATTTATAAGCTAGATTATATCCAGTAGAAACAAACATGACCTAAACACCTATGTATCTAGATACGTGATGGACAAATACGGATACATGTATCTAAATAATTGTTTTATATGCAAATGCAAAAGAAGGGGAAAAGAGACATAATGGATATAACAACTTTTCAAGAATGAAATAAATTCCACCACAATTTTACATTAAGTAAATTGAAGTGCAATGCGAAATTAAGCATCAATGCTCTTACCTTTTTTTCTGTTCTTGTGTCCGTAATCCAACCCACCACCAGCCTCCAAGCCGGCCTCCACGCAATGGGGCTCGGCGTTCCTTCACGTCGTCACTGGTACTGACTTACTGAGCCCGAAGCTAGTGCTCGTGCTGATCGCAACACCCATCATGTGGGCACCAATGTACATGCCCATGTCATCCCCGTTGCAAGTGATCTTGCTATCCGTCCCGGCAGCCGCAATATCAGATCCAGTGCCCATGGTAGGTGCACGGTCGGTCCTGTCGCGAACACGAATTGTCAAGCGACCCAGACGCCGGCAGCTGTGACATTCGTCTCCGTCTCCATCGATCCAAGGTTGCATTGATTGATGCAGATACCCATTCGACCCTCAGGTAGCTATAGAAAATCTGTCGCCCGGGCTCGAGATATGGCAGCACGGTAATATCCTTGTTTTGTTGGCAAGCTCGAGCTATGACGTCGACATGGCAGGGGCGGCGATTATGATAAGATAGATTGCATAAGGTGGGCAGAAAGATGCGGAGATGCACGTAGGTTCCACGACTCCGTATAGAGGCTGAAAACCATACAGGGAGATGCACCGCAGGGCCGTGCCGGCAAAAACTGAGGCCTTGTACGAAACTACTGAATAAAAGGCTATTCTCACCAAATCACTTGAAAAAATAGAACTATAACAATATAAATGTTGTAATGTATTATATAAAAATGGAACTTATCAAAAAGCAAGCCTACCTATTGGTATAAATTTTACTTGAACAACTTCATTCTCTTAGTGTTCCTTCAAATAAATTCTTCAATGATATGATCGTATTCAATCCTGTCCAACAATCCATTGTGGAGAGCTATTGTGGCTAAATCAGTAAGTCTTTGTTTTGTAATCGTAGAACGCAAATAGGACTTCAATAGTTTCAGTTTAGAAAAGCTCCACCCCTTGACACAACAGCCACATGAATGGTCAATAGAACTCTATATGCAATACTTGCATTATCAGGCAACACTTGTGATTCTGGAACTGAATTAAATCCTCTATTTTTGTCTTATGCTTTTAGTAACCAGATTAATATTTTTTAGACTGGTTGGCTGAAGACATAACGTCGATAGTTGGCTTGAAATATGTCAAATTGAAGAAAGGATTCAAATTGACTCATTGGCTGAAAATGATTATTGATTAATATGTCAAATTGAAGAAAGGATTCATTAAATATTCACCTAATCACCTGGACTGCTCACCAGGTGGAATATGACCGGATGGAATATGGATCGCGCACGATGGCCACCTGCTGCGTCTGGCTGCCGCAGGCCTACGCCGTCCTGTGGCGTCGCGGCGACCGGCGAGCGATGGTGCTGCGTGTCTTGCGTGTCTAGGATGTGATGCGCTGCGGGCATGCGGCCGCTAGGGCACGGCTGCACGAGCTGAGACGGAAGCGACCGAGACTCACGATCAGCTCATGCGCACGACTGGGATGATTTGGACCTGTTTTTCAGCCAGGCAATTAGGGAACTGAGCATTATCTTCTAATCTTTTAATATTATATGGGCCCTATTCGGCCGAACAGATCGCCCGCGCTTGTGCACGGCCCTGGATGCACGTAGGTGCCACGGTGCCGTAGAGGACCGAAAACGATTATTAGGGTTTAGATGTCTATTTGATGGATGTGATTTGTTTAAATAATTATAGCCCTATCTGATAGATGGTCAGATGTTTTCCTTTATTGTGGTATTTTCTAGGATTTTTCTTTTTTATAACGCATCTGGTGAGGATTAACAGTGGAAAATCTCAAAAGAAGTCTCCAATTAATAATAGTAAGATAGGTCCAGTTAGACCGTTACTTGCGAGCCACATATCTTGTAGCCTAGACATGTTATAGATGCTTGAGGGTACTGTACCCGATAAGTAATTCCATTCCAGAGTCAGTTTTACAAGCATGGGTAGAGAACCTATACCGTAAGGTATTGGTCCTGATAGGCTGTTGTTTCCCAAGTTGATGCGCTGCAGGGAAGCCGTGTTATTGAATAGATATGGTGGTATGTGGCCACTCAACTCATTCTTTGCAAGATATAATATCTCAAGGTTGGGCATATTCTGCAGCAACCCCACAGGAATCTCCCCAGACAGGCTATTGCGGCTTAGGCGAAGAACCTGGAGAATTGTGAGGTTTCTTATTGTGCTAGGAATGGCTCCTGACAAGCTATTACCCCAAAAAGAAAGAACCCTAAGTCGACGTAGTCTTCCAAGTTCTGCAAGGATGGAGCCAGAGAAACCTGTGCTTGTGAGGTTGAGCAGGGAAAGGAACGAAAGATTACCGAGGTGTGGGCTGAGGGATCCTTGGAGAGGCACGTCCGGCAGCGACAGAGCCGTGACGCGCTGCCGGCGATGGCTGCACGAGACTCCAACCCATCGCCAGAAGGAAACATTGGTTGTCCAGCTGCTGGCAAGGACTCCGAGAGGATCAGAGAGCTCGGCTTTGAATGCAAGCAGCGCAGCAAGGTCGGTGTGGCTGCCGTTATCGCTAGCTGCAATCGGGTTTGTTGGGGACCAAAAAACAGCAGCAGCAGCAGGCAGTAGCCCTGTCAGGAAGACGGCCAATAAGCACACAAGAGCAACCGGCCGGTAGCTTGCGGCATCGGGCGCCATTGCAGCATGCAGTGTGTGGCTGTGCTTCTCCGGCCGGTTCAGTTGTACTGAGAATGTATGTCTTGTGATGATGCACGCGACTACGCAAGTATGTATATTTATGGACACATATGCCAGTCACTGGCCGCAGTAGCAATCAGTGCTACCTTGATTTGTGACAATGAACCGCGTGGCAGAACTGTGACCGTCAAGCAGCTCGTTTGCCGATCATGGCCGGGGCTCTGCCCTGAATTTGAACCTTGGAACAGGATGCGAGCCGTTTTGGGCTAATTGCAATTATATACCAGGTGGGGGGAGCCTTTCCCCTCCCCGTTGACAGTAAAAAAAAAAAGCAGCTCGTTGGAAATTAAACTTGCGATGGACTGATGGAGTGGACCAGCAATAGAGAGATGCATGGTAACCGGGTCTTGGTCGTCGTCGTGCTTCTGCCCGCCCAGCTAACACGACATCAAGCGTTTGTCAGTCGGCAAACGTACGTACGTACATCTACCAGCCCGTGTACATGCTCAGATGGGTCATCGTCGCCGTGCACTTCGGGTACGTCGTCACATGGTGCTGCATCCTGCCGTGCCGTGCACGCTGAGTTGAGAAGACTGCTGACTTGCAATTTCGTGTTCATGATCTCGGTTGGTTCAATAATGGAGCTGCCGGATACATAACAATGTTGTCGTATTTTTATTCTAATATTTTTGCATTTGAAACAGAACTAAACTCACCAACAAGGATTAGCTCATGTAGTTATGTGGAAAATCACTGTGTCTGTACTTTCAGGTTAAGGTTAGCAATGTGCCGGCCGAATCCAGCGACGAAGAGACCAGGCAGAAGGGAGGACTAGGCCAAGGAGGAGCGGAGTGGCACAGCGTCGACAGCAGTTCCGGCGAGCTCGCGTACGTAGGCAGTGGATGTGTTCTGTTTTAAAAATCTCTATCGTGAAGTGTATGGATCAGAGTTGTGTTCATTTCACTTCAAAAGTCTTGTGAATGGGGTGTGTTAATAAATGTTTTTTGAAACTAATGAAACGGATTCAAGGTTACCTACTAATGTTCATCTGATACGAATTTAATTCAAGTTTGGATGCAGATGTGAATAAAGTCTACATAACCTCTGAGGTATACAATGATCATGTACAGTAGAGTGTACGTCAACAACGAGCGCTTCACCTTGAGCAACACCAGCACATGGACAGACATCGAATGAGTATGAGCCTAGGTTTAAGACTTGGCTGACGTCAATTAATCCAAAATACCTACATTATCACAAGTGTAACCAATCATATTGCAACACCAATTTCAATAAAATCCGTTTTTCATCACAAATGGTTTCATAGCATGTGGAGGATATGATATGTTAATCCTGTGCAATAGTTTAAGAGGTAGTCTAGAAAAACGATTATCAATGCAAATTCACGCCTTGTCCCTCCTGCATTCGATGCTGTGAATCCGTAATATTCCTATAGAGACAAAAGAAGGCAAGCCCTGCTATCGTGCAGGCTGCCCACCCGGGTTCGATTCCCCGTGAGGGCGACCCTGGGTGTCTTTCTTCCTTCTTAATTGATTGATGGGCTTGTCTCATCCCTTCATTTTTGTAGAGTGAAATCTATTTTATCCCCTTGAACTTGTCACTGTATCTAAAAAAACCCCTTCAAGTCCAAAACCAGACAAAGCACCCACTGGACTTCTAAAACCGATCAAATTACACCTGAAGCTGTTTTACAAGGTGGTTATCTTCTGACATGTGACCATGCTTTTACCTTTATCTCAATGACACGTGGCTCCCACTCCCATGAATAAAGGTAGCCCCCTGGCTCCGGCAACGAATAGGTGATGCCACACCTTAAATATGCTTGCCTGGGTGGACGTTAAATATGTTAATATAATTGATATGATAAAAAACACCTAAAATCAAGTGGGCTACCAAGAATCTACATGTTTCTTGAAGTGATTGTTCATGTTGTGCTATGTAATGCGTCTTAATGGGTCTGTTTGGTTGTTGACCGGTCTAGCCTGGCTAGCTTCCGTAAGCCAGACAAGACATAGCCCGACTGCAGCTGGTGGAGTATAAAGTTGGCTCGTGTTTGGCTGATATGGCTAGAGAAAGCGTACAAAACTAGATTCTGTTTGGCATCCCACTCTCCCTTTGCCTTGCTGTCGTCAACGCCGCCCCTCCCCTGCCTTCCCCAATGGCGCCGCCGCCTGCCCACCCCCTCTGGCTTCCCAATCTACTATGCCGCCTAGCCCCCATCCTCAAGCCCGACCATCCGCCGCCGACGCAGACGCCGGGGAGGGCCGTAGCAGCATGCCGAACAAGCTCGTGGTGGCGGCTCTCTCCCCCGGCGCTGCGGGAGAGGGCGTGACGGCCGTCTCCCCCGAGACCCGTCTCCCGAATGCCGTCGCCGTGGATGGTCCCCATCGCCTCAGCCGCTTCCTCCGCGTGGTGGCGCTGGGGCGATCATGGTGGCCTGGCGGGCAGCAAGCTGGTGCCACCTCTCCCTCCGCGCCAGCCCCTCCTCACCGCCCCATCTCCAAGGCGGGGCCTCCCGCCGGCGTGCTGCTCTTCTCCGCCTCATGGCGGCGCCATGCGAGGTCCGCCCGACGTCCTCTTCCTCGAGCCGCTGCTCCTCCACGCTAGCCGGGATCTCGTGCCCCCGCATCCCCACGCCGGTCTCATGACGCGGGGAGGACGAGGCGGAGGGGAAGGAGAGGGGCGGCGGGTGACTCGCTGGCGAGACAGGAACGGCGGGCGACTTAGCAGCGGCAGAGGGGAAGGAGAGCAGGCAGAGGGCTTCGTGGGGTGCAGCGGGGTCGGAAATGGCCCGGCCACGCGAGAGACACCGAATCGGTGATCCCACCGGAGCCCGCCTCCAAAGCTCAAGATAGCCGCGCGGGGCTTGGCTAGGACGCCGTCCCGGATGCCCAAACACGGGCCTCGGCCTACCGTGGCCGGGCTGGGGGCCTGGCACAGCTGCCAAACAGGCAATATGAATGATTCTGTATGCACTTTATATTCTCAAATATGTATCCATCTTTATCAACATATTTTATTGTTATCACTGACCTGCAAATGGCAATTTCATCTGTATTTATCAGAAAATCAATGACAACCAGCGATATGTGTGTGTGTGTGTGTGTAGTTGACAATGTCTCAAGGAGTATCTCAATATTGGAGGCATTTTTGAAAGTGCCACAGGAAGTAACACTAGTTTTGGTACAAGAACACACATATAGGATATGGGACATGTTAGGGATCAACATGATTTTTATCACTATTGGATGGAGCGAACTGTCAATGATTTATTCTGCTGTTTCCATGGGAGATAGAATACATATAAAACTGTGGAGAAAATTAAAGTTGGTAAACTAGAAGAAGTACAAAAGATAGATGCATCTGATGCGGCGCTCCTCTGGCCGTTTTGGCGCATATTTGATGTGTATGAGGGCCGTTGATTACTGTGTAACAGGGATCATATCGCTACTGTTAACATCGAGTGGGTGTAGTCCTTTTTAATCTTCTTCAACGTCACAACCACATCACTTATTGACATCCTTTTGCAAGGTGAGTCGCTTGAGCAGAGCAAACCAACCTCAAATACTGAGCGAAGAAAGTCATAAAGGTTACGGACAGATGAAGCATCTTGTAGTAGCTGGTCATCCATGACGGAAACAAGCTCAGTCGGAAATGCACAGTGAACCCATTGCCTAATGCTTAGTTCTCCGGTAAACATAGGATCTGTTGGTCGCTTTCTAGTGAAGACTTCAAGGAGCATAATTCCGAAGCTAAACACATCACTCTTACACGATGCCATTCCAAGTGTTCCATACTCTGCTCAAGATATTCAGAATAATGTTTTTAAGCAAAAGTGATCTAGATATGATATGGTTCATTCATATGCATGGGTTTATAGAAATTAAGCGCAAGAATACTACATAGATGTCATTTGTACCTGGTGCCATGTAACCAAGTGTTCCTAGCATGCTTGCGGTGATCTTTGAATTGTCATCACGCAGTAACAACTTTGCGACGCCGAAGTCGGCTACATGCGCCATCATTTCCTCATCAAATAGCACATTGCTAGGTTTCAAGTCACAGTGTAGGACAACCTCGTAATGCTCATGGTGCAGATACTCCATTGCCATGGACACATCTAGCTTGATATCTAGCCTCTTCAGGAACCCCAAATGATTTCTGCCTTCAGAGTGAAGGAGGTTGTCTAAGCTGCCATTTGGCATGTACTGAAGCACCAGTGCTCTGAAGTCCATGTTGGAGCAGGTGTTTAGTATCCATATTAGGTTCCTGTGCCGAGCCATCCGTAGTACACAACATTCGGCATCAAAGCTTCTAATGGCTTCTTCCACTTGCATGTCTAGAACTTTTATGGCAACCACTAGACCGGTGCTCAAGACACCCTTGAACACTTTTCCAAAGCTCCCAAACCCCAACAGATTGCTCTCACTAAAATTATTAGTGGCGCTACTGAGCTCATGGTAGGAAATTAGCCTAAGGCTCATAGCATTGCCTGGAGCGTGGCTCGAAGCCTGTGTGGTGTTCCTACGTTTCCTTCTGAACAATAGGAAAATGCAAACAGCAGCGGTACTGAATGATATGGTGATAGCTGGGATTAGGTATTTTAGGAACTGTGTATTATTTGAGTGAGACTTTTGGTGGCATGGAGGAAATCCAAGACGTGGAGCACCACACAATGCAGCATTCCCAATCAAAGACAATAACGTGATGTTTCAGAAAACACCTCCCTCTGGTATATTGCCTTGTAAACTATTGAAAGAGAGATTCAAGGTTGTCAAGTAGGTGAAATTGGCAAGGAATTTGGGAATGGTACCAGAGATATTATTGGAGGAGAGGTCCAGCGTTGCTAAGTTAGAAAGATATTGGAATGAGTCTGGTATTGAGTTATCAAACGTGTTGTGTGATAGATTTAGGTAGCCCAGCATCGTAATTTGTCCAAAGGATTCTGGGATACTTCCAACCAAAAAGTTAGAAGACAAGTCAATTGCATTTTCTTGTTTCAGTCCACTAATATCAGCTGGCAGGGAACCCGTAAAGGAATTGTGAGAAAGATTTAGGTAAATAAGTTTATCTAGGTGAAAAAGGCTTGCTGGAATTGATGAACTGAGCTGGTTATCAGACAAATCGATGGATTCTAGCAAGGTAAGGTTGCCGGTCCTATCTGGTATGGAGCCAACAAGTTTGTTCCCATCAAGCTGCAACCGTTGTAAGCTCCTGAGCATACCAATCTGTGTCGGAATAGGGCCTGTCAAGTCATTGTTGCTGGCATCAAGCAACGTGAGATTATGCATCCCTGTGATAGACTCTGGGATTTCCCCGGTCAATAGGTTGCCACCAAGACCAAGGGATTCAAGGCTGCTTACGTTTGAAAATGTTGATGGAAGCCTACCTTTTAGCTTGTTATTCGCTGTACCAAGCCAAATTAACTCTGTTGACAAATTTCCTATATGATCTGGGAATTCCCCGGTGAAAAAATTATAAGACAGTTCAAGGAACTGGAGCTTTCTACACTTGGAAAACGAGAATAAGAAGCCCAGATCCCTGTGTAAATTATTTGACTGCAGATCAAGAATGGTCAGAGATTGAATGTTCCCGAGTGCTGGTGGTACTGATCCAGACAGTTGATTTGTACCCAGAGCTAGCCGAGCTAATTTTGAAAAATTCCCCAAAAAGGTTGGAATTGGCTCTGTTAGCTGGTTGCCTTGGAGACCTAGTGCAGTAAGATGGCTGAGATTGCTAAGCGCTGCTGGATAGAACCAACGAGTTTATTTTGTCCCAAGGAAAGTACGGTGAGACGAGGCAGCTGAGCTAACCATGTTGGAATAGCGTCCACAAAAAAATTTGATGACAATTCGAGATATTCTAGGTCTTGGCATGCTGCAAGCCCTGTTGGAATCTGACCGGCATAGTTGTTCCTAAAGAGATGGAGAAGCTTCAGTTGTGGAAGGCTAACACTTTGATTGTTTGGAATAGGTCTAGTTAGACTGTTACTTGCGAGCCATATTTCTTGTAGCCTAGACATGTTATAGATGGCGGGGGGCACTGTTCCAGAGAGGTAATTACATTGTAGAGTGAGATGTTCAAGCAGGGAAGGAAACCTATGGCGTAAGGTATAGGTCCTGATAAGCTGTTGTTTCCCAAGTTCATGTACAGTAAGGAAGCCGTGTTATTGAATAGAAATGGCGGTACATGGCCTCTCAACTCATTCCTTGCAAGATTAAATATCTCAAGGTTGGGCACATTCTGCAGTAGCCCCACGGGAATCTCCCCTGACAGGCTATTGTAGCTTAGGCTAAGCACCTGGAGACATGAGAGGTTTCCTATGGCACTAGGAATGGGGCCTGACAGGCTGTTACCCCAAAGCGAAAGAACCTTAAGCCGACGAAGTTTTCCAAGTTCTGGAGGGATGGAGCCGGCGAGACCTGTGCTTGGGAGGTTGAGCAGGGAGAGAAAGGAAAGGTTACCGAGGTGTGGGCTGAGGGGCCCTTGGAGTGGCACGTTCGGCAACGACAGAGCGGTGACGCGCCGCCGGCGATGGCTGCACGAGACTCCAACCCATCGGCAGAAGGAAACATTTGTCGTCCAGCTGCTGGCAAGGACTCCGGGAGGATCGGAGAGCTCAGCTTTGAAAGCCAGCAGCGCCACGAGGTCAGTGTCGCTGCCGTTATCGCTGGCGGCGATCGTCGGGCTTGTTGGCGACGAAGAATCGGCAGCAGCAGCAGGCAGTAGCTCTGGGAGGAAGACGACTAATAATAAGCACACAAGAGCAACCGGCCGGTTGCTTGCGGTATCGGCTGCCATTGCAGCATGCAGTGTGGCTGTATGTGCTTCTCCGGCCGATCTTGTGACGATGCAATTAGTCACTGGTAGTAGCAATTAGTCCTGTCTTTGACCGTCAAGCTCGTGGGAAACTTGGACTTAGCAATAGAGTCATGGAAACCCGCGGGTCTTTGGTCGATCGTCCTGCTTCTACACTTGGAAAGGAGCTTGAGTTTTCTACATGATGGATCCCATTCAATGCCCAGTCAACCAGTGAAATAATTATAAGACATGGCAAGGACCTGGAGTTTTCTACACTTGGAAAAGCGAGGATAAGAAGCCAAGATTCCCGTCTAAATTACTTGACTCCACAGAGAGACCGGTCAGAGCTGGAATGTTCCCAAGTGCTGGTGGTACTGATTTTGACCCAGAGATAGACCATATATTTCAGAAAAATTCCTGAGAAAAGATGGAATTGTCCCTGTTAGACTTCGTTTGGCATCACGTGGGCCCAGTCCATGTGAGTTGTGATCCACGCAGGGGCTGGGTTGATCCCCACCCGCCACCCAATCCACGTGTACATGCATGTATTATCAGAAGTTGCATATATCATATTAAAAAATTATATACCATGGTTCCTTGCGTGTGTATCCTCATACATATTCAAAATTATCACAAGACTATCCTAACAAATTACATAGAAAACCAGTATGACTGTATTAATGAGGAAGGCACTTGGCAACAATTGATTAGGAACAAATACCTCAGGACAAAGCCTCTTGGGGAGGCAACTAAAAAACCCGGGTTGTCCCATTTTTGGGCGGGTCTCATGGAAGTGAAAAATTACTTCCTGGGCCTAGGCTCATTTTCTGTTAACGACGGCACACAGGTTCGTTTTTGGGAAGATATCTGGTGTAGTGATCGCCCACTAAAATGTTTGTATCCCTCTTTGTTTAACATAGTCAGGAAAAAGGGGGCGACTGTGGCAGAGGTAATGAGTTCCATTCCTCTCAATATTTCTTTTAGAAGAGGCTTGTACGGCGAGAGGTTACAAGTCTGGAATGAGTTGGTAGGTCGGGTTATAAATATAGAACTGAGAGAGGGACGAGATATTTTTAAATGGGGTCTAAATAAATCAGGAGCTTTTACTGTTAGTTCAATGTATAAACATATGATTAACAGTGGCATAAAAGTTTCTCAAGAAATCTGGAAAACCAAATTACCATTAAAACTAAGATTTTTATGTGGTATGTTAAGAGGGGTATTCTTCTGACCAAAGACAATCTGGCTAGACGAAATTGGAACGGGAGTCTTAGGTGCTGTTTTTGTAATGAGTATGAAAGTATACAACACCTTTTTTTTTATTGTCGTTTAGCTAGATTTGTATGGCGGATTGCCTTTATGACCATAGGCATTCCTCCGCCTCGTAATACTAGACATTTATTTTTTCAGTGGTCGAGTCAGGGGGGTAGGCAATACAAATCCTTTCTCTTGACAGGCGCTGCAGCTTTTATATGGGCAATTTGGCTGCAGAGAAATGATGCAGTTTTTGACAGAAAACAACCAAAAAATTTCTTGCAGGTAATCTTCAGGGAAACATTCTGGCTCCGACACTGGGCCAAGTTGCAGCGAAGTGAAGCCCATGGAAGATGGCTGACGCAGGGAGCACATAATCTTGAAGTGGTGGCTCTGCGTATTTTTACTTCGTTTGGTTGGCAAGCTCCAGCTAGAATTGCTTTCGGATAGTCGTTGAGTACTATGTTTGAATGGTTGTTTATGTCAAGTCTTTATGAGTGTGTACTGGTTTCGGTTCTGAGACTTTGTGGTTGTAATAAGGATGGTCTGATTCTCCTACGGGGGATGAAGCCGGGAACACTTTGTTTCCATTATCTAAAAAAAAGTTATACAGAAAAATCATATAGAAATTGGTACAATCTGTTTCAAGGCCATGAGAACCATTGTATGATTAAAAATAAAGATAATTCAAAAAATAAAAATTATGATAAATTCATAAAAAGAAATGGATTAGTCTAAAGCATGACATCAGCCATTGTCACTGAACAATAGAACTATTTAAGTAAAGTGCCATGTCAATAGGATAACTGGAGTAAAAAATGGAAATTTTAGTGAAGTGCCAACTGAACATTTGCCTACAAGGTTGTTTTCAAAAAAATTACTGTAACAATTTTAACGCCTTTTAGATTCGTAATTGCCTTTGAGCTATCAAGTTTCAACAGCACTGCAAAATAAAGACAAATCGTGAGCTGGAAAGCTAAAAGCACAATAATTCAAGAGTTCATAAATCTACAGTGCTGAAAATGCCATAGATAAATTGTTACAGAGCTGAAACAAAGTTTATGAACCGTGGGATTTAGCTCCACAAAAGTAGCAAGTGATTATCATAATTCCTTAGCTGTGCAACAGATTTATTTTTCTAAGTATTTTCAGGCTAAACAAGTTAGTTCTATGTTGAAGGATGAGAGGGATGGAGATCTGCCACTCTGTTGTCACGGTTCAAGCATTGTCAGTATTCAATATTCATCTTGCAACCAAATCAAGAGTAGTGCACAGATCTATTTATCTTTACACAAATAGAAAAATGAAGAAAATTCCTGCTGCTAGTACCTAGATTGCACAGATCTAGTGTTATTTGCCAACATAGCTGTGATCAAGACATACTAGTAACAATGGCCTAGAACAGTAAAGGACATATGACAACACAGATCTAATTATCTTTACACAAACTAGAATACTAATTATTCACAATATTTCTTTTGGTAAAAAGATATTGGTAGTGGAACATCACAACTTATTGGTGTTAAATGGGTATACGACTAAACAGAAAATACAATGAACTCTGGCCTAACAAGTAGAATTAAGATAAGCAACATATGACAGATCAACTCTCGAGGAATGAGTGTGGCCACCGCTTATGATCCACTACTAGCTTGCTGCCTCTGCAATAGGCAACAATCTGTTAGCAAATGAGAATGAGTGTGTTATCTTCTCACATTTCATGAGGAGGAAAGCATATAGGAAGCAAATACTAACAAACCATGGGCAAACAACTATCGACATGAAGAAAACAGACATTAAAAGATATGTTGCCATTTTCTTCCGCAGGCATATTAGGCGTGCATTTGGTTCTCAAGTCATAAAACTCTCCTGATTCTGTGAATCCTTGAATACATCAAAAGCATCTGCTTTTTCTTCACCAGAGAGTTCTTCGACGCTGTTCATGAGACTTATGCATTTCTTGATGGAGAAATCATTTGGTTCTGCTGCAGATTGACTTAATATGTCGATGGATGGTTTCCCCACTATGCTTGAATGCATATTGTAGCCTGTAGGTCCTCATAGCTTGCATTGTGAGATAACATAGAAACCTAACAGCTCCTCAATTCCAACTCCTCTGGTGTCACATAAGAGATGCTCACATCTAAGAAAAGTGTCAATATCTCTAAAGATGCTGGGCTCCATAAAAAAAGCAACACAAAAATCTCTCTCGTGTCAATTGAGTATTTCTTCAAGACCCTCCTTTCCAGACAGCCTAGATGTATGTCTAGGCCTTTTTTTGGTCTCTCTTGTACTACCCAATTTATGTAGTATAGGAAGAATGAAAAGAAATAAGTCATCATCCTCTTCCGTCATTTTTCTAGCTACATAATCCATTTTCAAACTCTTTTTCTACATAAGAAGTAGTCCTAATAGTTTAACTCACATATCATAATGATCTAAAACTAAATAAAAAATATAATAGTGTTTCAGTGAAAACAAACAAAAGATCCAACACAGGAGCACACGTATCCGAGAACCATATGTTTCATTAATTCTTTTTTGAATTTACAAAATACATGATCATCGAGACTAAGTCTTCACTTGTTTTCAACGCCATGCTTAAGAAGAGGTCTGACTTGTATCATTGTAGAAATTGTGTAGTCCGCTGATTCTCGGGGCCCATAAATTGGGCGCAACTAGTTAATTACATCCGCAGAGCGAGACCGCGGAAAACCTCCGATTAAGTTGCACTGTGATGGTCGTCATCAAATAAATCATCTACTCATGGTCCATATGAGTATACGGCATAAAAATATTATGGGTGGAATTCGTGTGACATGGGTGGCTAATATCGCCGAAACTGGGTCAACAATGTCCATCGCCACGTCGTAGTGAACGGAATAAATTGTTGATAAAGGGGATGACTTTCACCTCGTCGGTGCCTAGACATGTATGCCCAACTTCATCAAACACGGATGTAAGTGTGTCTTTTGCCTCATCGGTGCCCAGCAACAATGTATCCAATCCCATTGTTTGGGACATGTCGGCGGAGTAGTGACCAAGCCTCATCGGCACTCGGCCTAAAATTCGTCTAGCCTCGTCGGCACTAGACATGTAGGAGTAAAAATTATGCATACTGCAATAGAACATATGAACGATGCTTGTAGGATGGATATTTTCTCTAACGGTCTTTCAGCATTGCAAAACAATTAAAGAAGACCCAGTCAATAAAAGAGCCAATAATCCAATTGCTCTTCTGTATATTTGCATGACACAAATATATGTTTAGTATTGCATAGAATACTTATTTAGCTCCATGGAGATTTTAGTTATTCGTAACAGTGGCTTCAAAATGTCTATATAGACCATATTAAGCACAGACGGATGATAAAAGTTGAAGTTACACATGTTAAATGTGTAGCACTTGCTTCTACTCATGCTAGTATAATATGTACAGCTTGAACATGTAGCTGTAGAAATTGCGAGGCTAGGCACCATCAGGTGCTTTGCCACCTCGCTTGATCAACAAATATTTGACAGGCCATACGGTGGTTGTACGAATAGCCGCCATCAAACGCTTTGCTATCTAGGATAGTAGCAACACTGCTGCTGTTCAAGTCCTCACTTGTATGCTTACCAGGCTGCTACGATAGTTATTAGGGTAGCCTCTGTCAGGCGTTTTGCTATTGAAAATCATGCACTGCCATAGATAGCCGCCATCAGCGCTTTACTGTCGGAGAATTTTAGTAATGGGCCAATATGGTATTGTAGAGATAACCGCCATCAGGCGCTTTGCTATCAAAAAGTCTTGTAGCGCACCGCCATGGCATTGTGGAGATATCTGCCGTCAGACGCTTTGCTATCAAAAATCTCGATGCAGATACTGTCGTAGTATTATGAAGATAGCCGCCATCATGCGCTTTGCAATCAAAAAGCCTTGGTAAATATGGCGTCATAGTATTATCAAGATAGCCGCCATTGTAAACAGCTTTGATACTAGTTGTGAGCTTCGGATCTCATCAAAATAAGACGGATAACAACAACAAAGGAAATAATATAGCAAGTCGGTCAAATAACGAGGCTCATGGACATGCTTATTTTAATCATACAATTTCAGGACAATGGATTGAAAAAAATATGGATATATTTATTATAACAGATTGGAAACACATATAAAAATGTTTATCGATTTATTTCAATCTCATAATGTCCTTGCGCACACAATATAGATTATAAAAGTGGATAATATTCTAATTTAAGCATCATCTCATTGTTAAGAACAAAATGACGGTGGTGATCTCATCCAGAGGAAGAACAATAAGTATCCAGAAGATCGGCAGTTTCTCAAGAGCCCTTCTACAAATCCATCACGTTGTAAATATGATTTGGGGCGAGCGGACGCATTGCCGTCCATTCTTTATGTATACATATGTTCATTATTAATGAAAAATTACAAAAAGAGATCAATCTCTAATGATTCAATCAAGTTTTCACTTAACACATTATCAGCACATAGTCATCAACCGCTGAGATCCAAGGCACACAGTGGAGAACTCGATGAAACCGACGAAGGAAGAAGAACAGTAAGAACTCCGGCGAAAGAACGAACAAAGGTAACAAGATGCCGATGCTTACCCTTCTCCAAGTCGCCTAGAAGCTCCACCACACCGTCATCCGCAAGTTCATACGCGCTTGCCATGAAGGAGTTCTCGACGATGACCGTGTCACCTTAGTGATCCACCACACCATCATGCGCATGAGCACCAACGGGAACACCGGCGTCTGGCTTACTGCTCACGGTGGATCTACTCGTCGTGGACCGCCTCATCATGGACCACCACGTCGCCATGCACATACCCATACTGACCAAGCGACTGCCCAGTCCATGGGTAGCCTTGCACCATCCACGACGTCGGCGTCCTCATGGCCATCATCAACGTTGCCCTTCGCCCGGCAACCGCCACCTCCACCAACCCACCCGCACCAACTCTGGCTAGCGGAGAGGATAGGCCTCGATGGAGGCCACCGACGCCCACTCTGCCTAGCTTCGGCCGCCGTCCAACCATGGCAGCTAGGACCAGATGCCCGCCCTTCTACACTGACACCGAGGTCACCTCCCCACCGCCTTCTGCCCTCCCGATGCCATCTCCTGCCCTGCTCGCTCTGCGCCACCACGGCGGAGAGGCAGCCGCTCACCGCTTAGGGCTTGCGCCCTGTCAAGGACAAAGTCACGAGCATGGGCGGCCCCTCCAACGGCATTGGAATCGACAGTTTCCTCTTCTCTTCCGACGAGGTGGCAGCGCAGGGTGGCAACGCCATCATGGTGCTCGAGCGTGTGCGTGCGGCCGGCGTGGCACCGGCGGTCTTTGGTCATGCTAAGGAGGAAGAAGGGGGAAGGCGGGGTGAGTGGCTGACGGGCGGGGCCCGGTCGCCAGGGAGAGGGGGATATGGAGGCGCGTTGCTGGGCCAGCCTGGCCATATGGGCTAAGCAGGGGTTAGGCTAGCGGACCACGGGGAAGGGAGGGAAAGGAGAGGGCCAGGTGGGCCAGGAAACGGGAAAGGCGGCCCACAAGGTTGTCTCCCTTTTTCTTTTTCTGAATTTGGCTTTGACTTGGAGAAATTAGGAAAGGAGCAATGTGATAATTTGGGTAGATTTGTTTTGGACGTGATGAGATGGTAGAGTTGGGGAAATGAAACATGCTGATGCTTTTGAAATGATTTTCCAAAACGCATGATTTAATTGGTGGTTTTTGGTTAGTGATTTTTGGGTGTTACATCCAGCACTAATTTCTAGGGACGGCTCAAATTTCCAACCGACTATAGTAGTGTGAGAATGGTGGTTACCCCGGCTGTGACCATGTAAGCGAGGTAGCCGTGGGAGACCCACCGACTCGCACCGGGGAATAGTGTTCCCTGAATAATTTCAGATACCTCTTATGCGTGGAGCCACAAAGGTACAGCCTGTCACCTATGGACTCTCCAATGGTTTCGTTGATCTCTCCAAGGATGGGTTGTTCAAGATGGGCGTAGGGGTAGGGCTAGTCATGTGTGTAGGTGTGAGTGGTTGTGTGTGTGCGGGGTGTGCGTAACATGTGAACAGATAGTACAACTGTACACCCAGTTGAGAGGTGTAAAGAAAAGAGTTCTCGCTACTTTTCCTTTTTTGGTTTAAAGAAACTTACTCTGATTTTCATTATCTTAGCAATTGTTCAACCTAGAAACAATAGTTTTTTTTTCTATTTGAGTTCTATCTTGTTGATTCCATTATTTCCATATGTAAAATAAATTACGAAAATAGCGTACTATCTCCAATATCCATCTCCTTGGCACAATAATTGCCCAATCGTTACCCAGCGCGCGTGCGTCCCGGGCGCACACGCCGCTCCCACCTCACTGCCCCGCGTGGGCCCTGCGGGCGCGTGAGAGCCGTGGCGCACGCGCGTCGCGGAGAGGCCCTCCAATAATTGAGCACCCCAAACAGACTCAGCATGGATTTTTTTGAAGAAACTCTGTCCGAATAAACCTCGTCCACTTAGTGTTTCCCTTTGTTAGCTTCTGCTGTGAACTTTCTATTAGTGGTCTGCTAAGCATGCGTGCACCGTTTGTTATAGAGTGGGAATGCAGGCAGGGGCTCTGACGGGTGCACGACTTCGGCATGATGGAGTGGTGGCCGCGCATGTCGGGCATTATGGCCTGTGTTTTCATTACTTTAGAAAATAAATATAGTCGCAGAAAAGCTTCCACCTTGCAGCACAATGCGCAACATCGTGCATTCTATCTTCCTCTGTTTCGCGTTGTGTGTGTTATAGGGTGAGTCGCCGGCGACCTGCACGTCGTCTCTCCGGTGAACAACTACAGACTCAGCATGCAAATTGTTATACTATGCCTTGTTGTTCTATAGGTGGTGAGATCAATCCCTGATGGAATGTGCGACGCTGGTGTTGTGAACTTGATGTGGGCTGATGGAGTACAAAAGCAATAACAGCATTAGAAGTTGGTTGCCTTTACTCTTCAATGTAGTCATGGAGTTTTTTTATTTAAAGGAAACTGAACTAATATGCCGACAGTTTTGTTTAGAATTCTCTGCCAAACCGAACCTATGAGGTGTGATGGAAAATGAATGGAATTTAGTTATCAGTTAGTATTTGTACACACCCTATGAGTAGTTTGTTGATTGATCGGTAAATCTCATAGGTAAGTCTTGCACAGGATTGTATATCCAATTTCCTCTTCCATCCTGAAGAGATGTTTCAACTCTGCTGCGGTTACAAAAAAGAATTGGCGACAAATTGTTATCCCTAACATACAACGGATGTTTGTGATATGGTGATGTTAATTTGTAGCTTACAAAATCCATTAGCTTTACCAAAATTATAGTAGCTACCATTCCTTGTTACAAAATCACTAAATAGTTATTATAAAGTGATGGTAAATGCCATCACAAGTTTTCTTAACACGCATGTATCATAAATATGTGTTTAAGATGTTACAAATCAGCACAAACATCTTATTATTACTAATTGGAGACTTTTTTTGAAGCCTCCACGTTAATCATCACGAGATGCGCTAGAATCAAAGATAAAATCCTAGAAATTCTCACAATAATCAGAAACATCCAACCATCAATTAGCAGATTGAAATATTAGTAGCCATTAGATATGTTTTCTAAATAATTACCCACCTCTGCCATTATGAAAGGTCTTGAGTTCAACTCTCAACGAAAACATATTTCTTCTTTTTTGGCATATTTTCCCCAAATTTGCACTTAATTTTTTGCTAAATTTTTCCCATTTGCAAATATACCCTACTAAATGATAATATAACTTTTTTTAAGAGAGATGCTAGAAACCTTTCCATGAAACAAATATTTTGTGTCTAATCTTACTATTACTAATTTGAGACTCCTTTTGAAGTATTCACATTGATCCTCACAAGATGCGTTAGAAAAAAGATAAAATCATAGAAATTCTCAAAATAATCAAAAACTTCTTATCATCGATTAGTAGATTGGAATCTTAATAACCATTAGATTTGTTTTTTAATTAATTACTGATCTCTGTCTGTATGAAAACAATATTAGATAACCCCTAACGTATTAATTATCCACTCTGTTATTATGAACGAAAATATAAAATAACACCCTAAATTTATACCTAATTGCTCACATTTGATATTACAATCGATAATACCAAATATCCCTTCTAATTTATATCTAAATTGTTCACCTCAGTTATTATGACTGATAGTGTAGTGAAAGTAACCCCTTAAATTTATATTAAAATTAGCTACTTTTACAGTTGCATCAAATATTAACGAAATCAATAAAGCATACATCTAAAGTAGCAAGATATGTTGTTATAAACAACTAAGTATAAAAATACATCTATATATGATATATTATAACACATAATACATCTAAGATTCTAACCCGTGTGAGAGCACGGCTTGATAGACTAGTGTTAGTTAATTCATATGTTAATTAGAATATCATGTTAATTCATTTTTATAATGATAGCTTGCGTAATTTTATTAATAGTAGAATAGATTTAATGGTTATTATTGTAAGAAATTACCTGATGGATGAATACATTTTCTGATTTATGTGAGGATTTTTGAGACTTATATTCATTTTCATAGTGCATATTTGAGTAGTGCTTTGTTTGGAGCCTTCAGTTAGCAATATTAAAATCTAATATATAGTTATTATCATTAGAGCCTATCGGTGTATGGAAAGATGTTTTTTTTATTTTTGTCACGATTTTTAAGATTTTTTTTCATGTTACATCCTGTAAGTAGTGTTTTGTTTGAAGCTTTTTATTAATTATATCAAGATGCTTAAAAACTCCTGTTTGACACAGCTCTACAGTTTCACTATGAAAACAGGACCTACAATATGGGTGATCTATTATATTAATAAGGGAGTGTTAAAAGAAGCCACCACGTTCGCCGAGAGCGCTAAGAAATTTGCACGTTAATCGGAAAAAAGAAAAACCCTCCACCGTCGGATTTTACGAAGATCTAACGGTTAGGAATTAAATCATATACTAACATGTTAATTGGAAAAAAGATAAAATATAGACCGTTGGATTTTATGAAAAATTTAACGATTCACAATCGATAAAAATTATACTAGATCCATATTGTTTCTTTATTTGTTTGATACGGAAACAAATCGACACAAGTCAATTATGAAACAACTCATTGTATTTTGTTTCGTAAAGGACACAGATAGGGTGCAGGGTGTGCCAGCAACGGAAAGATCCATGGCTGCCGTGCTGCGGCTGGACTGACGGAGTTGCTGCCTGCTCCCTGCTGCTCGCGCCTCGCGATAGCGTATGGCTGAAGCAAATCAGGCAGGCCAGCCAAGCGGACGGCAGCAGGCCAAATAATGTGAACAGGGGTTAACCGCGCAACGCCTGGCGGACGCCGGAGACACGAACCACCAGGATCGAGCTGTGGAAGGTGAAGGAAACTATCTCTATTCTCCCGGAACTCGACTAAGAGCAGCTAGCAGACATGTTATTTAAGCGAATAGTTGATAAGTAATACGTAGCTCTTTCTACTTTGCCCGAAATACACTCCCGCCTTCCATCCTTCGTATATGACATTGATTGGTTTCTTTCTAAGCTAATCATCTTTATATATTTTCTCAGTTTTTTTATTTATCGCGTTTTAATTCAAAAATAAACTAGCTGTCGATAAATATTCGATAACGGAGGCAATATAAAAAAAAGATAGAAACGACTACTATTGCTAATTTTAAAAAATACTTACACTAAATACCACTCAAATATTAACTGCTAAGAAGAACAATAAACTACCACATAGACAACATTTGAAAAACTATTTAGTGAATGCTAAAGTAAAATGTGTTTGAAGATAAAAACTATTTCCTCCCCATAAAAAAAGGCTTACATATTTTTGACACAATGTTTAAAGCAGAACTTTGGACATCTATATCTTAAAAAATATGCTATCAACAAAACAAAATTATAATCGTAATAAACTAATTTTGAGAATGAATCCAAGCATATAACACACACATTAAAAATGTATTGAAATATTTAAGAGGTTGACTTTAAAAAACTATAGGCCTTTTTTTTTTAGGATGGAAGCATTATGTTTTGGATAAATTTACTACTTCAATGGTTAATCAATTACAAAACATGTTTCTGTAAATCAAATTTGTATATCATATAATAAAATTTAGCGATCCAAATAGAAACAAATATCTAGATTATAAATACAAAACATCAATGATATTTGGATCCTGTAGATATGCCTATATATAACTAAATATGTTAACTAATTAAGATCATTACTATTGGTTGTTGATCATTCTACTGTCCAGATTAATCGAAATATTTTATATATGATATAACTATCATTATTTTAATATTTTTTTACACTTATGAATACGTGAATGGCCACTATTAAGACTACATATATATTCGGACCATCGCTATAAAAGCTGTTTAAAACTACTAATAAGAAACTAGCTTGAGAAACCAATGGCTTCGAAGTTCTAAAGAACTTTTTTAAAAAAAACTAATAGACAAGATTTATATCATTGTTGTCATGATCATCCATCGACGTAGATTAATCTAAATATTTCATATCAAGCACGTACTTCTATCCAAGCATGTGGTCCCTACTAAGACTCTACATACATCTTAATAGTGAACACTCAATTCTTTGGATATATAAATATATGCATTCCATGGGTGATACAATAATAACATGAGCAAGGACAGCTTAATCAACCCTCTTTGGAGACTAATAGAATACGTATATCTAGCCCATACGACCTTGATTCATGATATATGTGTATCATGTTACAGGATTGCTAAAGATGAGAAAGAGAGAAAGGGGAACAACATAGACACAATGAACATGTTAGAAAAGGAGATCATTGGATAAGAGATAATGATCCATTTAGAATGGAGTATTTCTGATGACATTCAAACGGACGGTCTTCTTAAGTTTGCTCATGCCATATGCTATAATAATTGAATATAACAATTCTTATATAAAAGTTTCGTCGCTTTCACAGAATGTAGGAATTTTTTACACTTACTCAAACCCCAAAGTTTTGATGGAAGCCCAAGGTGCACTGAAGAAAGAGATAGCCTTCACATATTCTCTGTTCTGTGTCCCAACTCATGCCATGGTAAACCCACACTATGGCTCACATGCACTAGCCCCTAGGTACCACCATGGCCACTTCAATTCAAGTCAGTCTTCATTACTTCGGACACATGGATATCGGGGTCATTCTATTGTTATTTATTTATAGTTTCTATATGCTACATACTCTTTGGCCTATATTTCTTTCCTTTTCTGGATTTCTATTCATTACTTTAATTCCCATTCCGTCATTCAAAAGGGGCCATGAGTGTGGGATTTAGAAAATAACACCTTATAGTCACAATAATTTAACATTTAGATAAGACTACCATACGTTTTCTTAGGTTGTTCAATGCTCTCTCTAGATTTTAGTTTAATTTATCTTTGTCTTAACTAAAAATGTTAACAGCCACAATATCAAAAAATACATTAGGAAAACAAATTTAATGGTAGAATTTGTGAAACTAATTTGGTGTATAGATGTTAAAGCCCATTTTAAATTCGGTCAATGTTAAAAAAAATTTAAGTTAGGACAAATATAGCTTCAATTATATTCTGGACGGTTAAACTATATTTAAAATTATTGTAAAGACCAAATCACACTACTTCAGCAGCTATTCAGTTATAAAAAGTTAAAAACACAATGCTCTAAACCATGTTTGGATGTAATAAAAATTATAACAATGTAGGTAGTAGATACAATCTAGAACATAAATTAAAAATAACAATAATATTTGGATCCAATACACCAATATAAAAAATATTTTCAAAACAAAATAGTGACATAAATTGATATGGTAATTCATGACACCATGTTCTAGAAATAATACAAAAACAAAGTATAGAAAAAAGAAGTGATGCTCAAGACTAATATAAACAATTAATAAATATATGTCTAAATAAAAAATCTAAATAAAATAAAGCAAAACCATTTAAAAAACTAGGCACCTGCGCTATTTGCATTGGCTACATATTAAAAAACTAGCAAACGATTTTTATTGTTCAAGACCAATAGAAAAAACAACAAATGTAAAGATAAATAGAATTTTTTAAAAATATTATTTTGAGGCATTTCTTAAATTTCAAAAATAATTTCAAGCTATTTACGAGGCATATATTACTCGGTTTCAACTTCAAAATGTCAAAATAAGAAATATTATTGTGGACAATTAGTTAAAATATTATGGTTAAATGTGTCTAAAATATTGCTTAGTGATACTTAAAACTAAACAAAACCAATATAAAGTTCATAAAAAATACAAAAATATTTATTAAACATTTAGGCTATCTAATCATACTTGCACTAAGCTAAACAGATGTACATAAGGTTAAGCGGAAAATATTCAAATTTAAATAAATTCCACAAACTCAAAATGTTAAAAAGACTAGCTACCCGCACAATAGCGCGGGCCAACTCGCTAGTTCTCTATAAACTATCGTTTGGCAATGCATCTGATAGACTTAGCTTAGACTGCTCATCTATCGTTTGGCAAAGCATCCCATATACTTAGCTTAGGCTGCTGAAAGAGCCCTGACAAATAGGCCCCACGACTCTGGACCCAAGATAATTGTATAGTGAAAGTAACTCCTTAAATTTATATTAAAATTACCTACTTTTACAGTCGCATCAAAGATTAACTAAATCAATAAAGCATACATCTAAAATTACAAGATATGTTGTTATAAAGAACTAAATATAAAAATATATATATATATGTTATATTATAATACATAATACATTTAAGATTCTATCCCGTGCGAGAGCACGGGTTGGTAGACCAGTGATAGCAAATTTATGTGGCTGTTGAATAAGTTATTATTATTCTACTCAACTCAGTAAGAACAAATTCTGCCACACCATTGTGTTAAGTTGGACATCTTGCTGCTAGCCTCATATCTCTCAATCGCACCCAACATGCTTCAGCTCCATTGCTATACTGCCTCGTAGTATTGCTGACGATCGACAATGGTGAATTCGATCCTTGCACGCTCACCATTGAAGCATAGCCAGTGTTGATTGACGACGAGGAGGCGCCACCTTGCACATTAGTTTAATCAAACTAAATGTCAGCTAGGTCGATAGTAGTACATCAAACCGGAAACAAATGAAAAAGATCGCTGTTTAGTAAATACAAACTGAAAGAACTGGGCAGAACTGGATGTCGATCGATACCTGCAGCATAATTATTCGTTGACCTCGCTATATTAGCAACACTGCCGGTCCATCATCTACAGTACCACGAACTTCCCACACTGCCTGACCTTGTCCATCTCAGCCAGGTACTCAGCTGATGGGGAGTCGTTGGAGGCAGACAACAGGTCGGCCAGCTCCTGGTGGCACCTGTACACCCGCAGGATCCTTGGCTTCAGGCCTCTCAGGTATTCCGGCAACGTCTGCATGTCTTGGTCGCACAGCTCCACGGTGTCGAGCGCCGGACCGGCTTCAAGCACCTCGAGGGCCGGGCAGGACTCGATGTAGATTGTCTGCATCCTGGGGAACCCGCGGATCATCTTGAGACTTGGGCAGCTGCGCACGTCGAGCATCACCACCGAAGGGAAGTTCTCCACAGCTGCTATCTCGGCAATGTCATCAAGGACCAGCTCCTTGAGAGCAAGCCTCCTTATACTGGCGAGCCCGGCAGGGAGGCAACCTAGCTTGCATTGCCAGATGTTAAGTTTGTGCAGAGAAGGCATGGCGATGCTGTCATGGTATTCCTCCTCCCATTCCCACTCCTCCCACTTGGGCAGGCCACTCAGATCTAAGTACTGCAGCCGAGGGAATGACATCCTTGCTGCCAAGCTGTCGTTGCTGCTGCCGCCTGTCTGCAGCCGCTGGAATTCTGCCCCAATGCACCTCACGGCCGGAGCAAAGATGATGTGAAGGGTCTCCAAGCTGGGGAGCCGGCATAACCCGTTGGGGAGTTCGCTGCAGAAAGGAAGGTGTGACAGCACCAGGTTCGTCAAGCTGTTGAAGTCCATCGACGATGATACCCCAGGGTCTGGTCTACACATCCAGCGTGGCAGCCGGTGCCCGATGTAGCCATGGATGTACAGTTCCTGTAGTTGAGGTGGTGGGCACAGCTCATTGAATACCTCCTCCACCTGTTGGAAGTCCTCCTCAGTCACCTCATCAATGTTATTGGGTGCCTCATCATCAGACATGTAGCACCTCAAAGTTAGGCTGCGGAGATGCTCCTTGTCACGGATCTTGGCCATTGCAGCCAATGAGGAGGAAGGCACAACTCCCAAGTTCCCTAGCTCAAGTGTCCTAAGTAGGGAAAGAGATCCTACCTCTTGCAGACTACACCACTCCTCATCTATCTGTACTGGAAAGTCCCTGAGCATCCTCAGACTTGTCAGCCCGCTGAACCCCTTAGGTACAGTAAAGTTTGTGTCCTCTATAATGCTGAGATACCTTAGACGCTCCAGCTTTAGCATGCTACTAGGAATCTGACCGTCAAAGTTACCACATTTCTGAATATGAATATGTTCTAGGAACCTCATCTTACCTATTTCATCCGGTAGCCTAGATACATCCGTCCTCCACAAGAGAAGGAATCTGAGGTGCTTCAACTTTCCAAGAGACCATAAGAATCTATCCGACTCTGCCTCAAACAAAAATATTACTCGTAGGCTAGGAAACCTACTAAACCAACAATCACTAGTATTAGGTTCAAATTTCATCCGGTCACATATAATCAAACTTCTTAGAAACTCTTGTTTCTCAAAAATGCTACTCCAATCTGGCAATATCTCTGCCTCTGAATTTGACTCCCACTCTGTTCCCTCTATGCATAGGCGCCGCAGTTTTGGTGATGAAACAAGGGAACTTATTTGACCTGACCCAATGACCAATGCTTCTTCTTTGGCCATGTAACGAGCAAAAGAGCGGATAATATCATGCATGGCACACCTCGGTCCATGTCCATAGTCTGCGCCCTCTGGTTCAATGAGATTCCTTGTGATTAGATCCTGGTAGTAAGAAATTCCTATGTCTTCCATTTCTTTCCATCTCCCTTCTATGCTAGGTGACATTTCAAGAAAACCTTCAGCATTCCACATCCCAATAACATCACCACGAGCCATATAGAAACCTTTAGGGATAAGGGAGAAATACAGGAAGCACTGTTTCACTTCAGGAGACAAATCCTCATAGCTTAAGCGTAGTGCAGAGTTTAGATCAGTATGTGTTATATCTGTTTTCCATGACGGATCGTGCAAAACAACCTCCCACTCATGCTCAGTTGCTCTCTTCATTCTTAGGAGCCCTCCTATAGCTTTAATGGCAAGTGGTAGACCATCACAATTTCTAATAATCTCAATACCAATGTCTTTTAGCCGATCAAGAGCACTCTCACCGCCTACATCCTGACAACACAAGACTACTAACAATTAGAACGTGATGTGCTGTTGATAATTAGTAATGAATATGGTTGATTTGTCCAACATTTGGATACTATTACTAATTTGCGGCTCCTTTGTAGCCTACCATCAACCCTCGCAAGGGAAGACAATAAAATAGGGAGTAAAACATAAGTTCTAAGAACTAACAAAAAAACATAATTCAAGATATCAATTCATTACACTCTAATCCTTGTTCGAAATGATAGACGTAGGATCAACTATGTGTTAGAAGCAATTATCTACATTGTGATACCCTGCGTTTTCCCCCATTTTGATTCACTCAAAATTTGAGGTTTTAAAAAATTTATAAGAAATTAAATTTGACATGCTTGAATTGTGGGCAAACACCTATTTTGAAAACTTGCATCAAATATAGCACCATGTGCAAACACCACTTCAATCTCTGATTGAACCGATCATGTTAAATAGTTTTAAGATTTTTCCTTTCTCCATTCCTTGTTGGACGCAATTCTGAGCCCCCATTTTTAGGCCTAATTGGGCCCAGGTTACCTGCCACTAGTTTCCCTTTTCCCCATTCCTCTCCTCTCCGCCATGGACTGCTGCCCTGCCCCTCCAGCTTTGGCACAATAACAGCCCAATCCATTCTGTATGCACGCTGCGCTAAGAGCACGAGACGAGCTGAGCCTATTCACGTGGCTCACAAAACAGTGAGTCGGCTTGCCCCAAGGCAGCTCATTAATGTGAAAACCCTCGACTGCTTTTCCAAACGGCTATAGGTGCTAGGTAGCCACCAATTCACCCACCTATAGCTGCCTCCTCCACAACACAACTAAACCACCACCACAAATTACTAGGCCATAGGAAGAAGACAACCCAACACCACAAAAGCTTCCAACCTACAGAGGATCTAAGGTGAAGACAAGTCAAGTAAGATGACAACTTTAGGAAAAGGAAACACCCATGTTGCCTCCATCGACCATCCCACTGAAGATATCATGAATGCCAAAGAGCAGCACAATGACCATTTACGGAAACAAACTGTCACCCAGTGAAGCCTTGACAATGACTTCAAAATGGTGAACTACACTAGAGGAAGAAGATAGGCTAAGCTTTCGCTCTTGACACTCAACTCGTCCACACTAAGAGCTCACGAAAATCGGTACGAGCATGGGCAGGTAATGCATATCACTTATCATGGTTATTAGATTACAATTTTGTGAAGTAATACATATGTGCTGGTCAACCTCCCGTGGATGCAAGAACGTCCAGATGCTTATAAGGCTCTTTGTGTGCTCTATGCTTCACCAGAGTTTGTGGCTAAGTCAATTAGCCATCAACACAAGGGGAACCAGGGCAAACAACACACGTACGGGGTGATGGGCAATCCACATGGCTAAACAAATGGTAAGTATGCCGTATTAAACATTCACTTTCACATGAGATTCTATCTCCTACCTATACAGGAAGCGAAAACTGGTGTTGCTCCGAGTAATATAGAAATAGATATATGTACGAGGGCATAGGGGACCAGACCCTTCAAACCCAGAGCAACAATGCCCTCATGTGGCCTCACAACAGCTGGTTAGTTGTCTTTAATCTTTGATTTTGTTATCATAATCTTGTATAACAAAGTTGTAAGTAAATTTGTCTTATAATTGTAGGAGAGATATGGACATGTGATGGCAAGAAGGCAAGTATGATTGGCGAAAGGAACATATCGATCTTGTGGCTGTGCTGCTAGCGGTGGAGGAAAAGCCCACGAACAGTAAGATATTGTAACTTCTTACATTTTATTGACGCATTCAGTAAGTTTTGATGGCATCACCCAATCAATTATTAAGGTACTCCATGTTCACTGGTGTAATCAACTCAAGAAAGGTGCAAGCTCAGTGCAGATCTTCCTTGCCGAGTTTAGGTAGCCGTGGCCGCCCTGGCCGCCGTACAAAGTAGGATATTGAGCTTGATACACTCGGCATCAACAAGAGTACGCTCGACAGCAGCAGGAGTACTACACCACTTACAACTTACAATCGCAATAAGTGATTTAGGTCAGTGCTAAACGTCTGCCACTAGCATCCTAATCAATACATATAACTAACAGTTCGTCTTTTAAAGGCAATGTTCCAACAGCAGGGATAAACAATTTTCTTTCCACCATGGCAGCTGGCGCAATGCCCACCACCACCCCCACAATGGGGGCATGGCCTCGGTCAGCTTCTCTTCCATCTCTGTTTAGCCAAACTATCTAAACTTGATCTGTTGTAGTTGAATTGCATCAATCTAGCTAAACACTCTCAATCGTTGATGAATTTGATCAATTATAACCACGCTTGTTAATTCTAGTCAAACTATCGCCACACTTCATATATTTCATATAAAAAAGGTGAATCTAGCTAAACATGCTCAATTTTAGTCAAATTCAGTCTATTGTAGTTAAACTTAGTCAATTTTAGTCTATTGTAGCCAAATTCAACATATTGCAAATGAAATGTGTGAATTGTAGCAACATGCTTACTTTTTTTTCAAATATGATCAACTGAGGCACCCTTTGGATATTGTAGCCACATGTAGCCAACTTTAGCCAGATTTAGTCAATTTTAGCCACACTTAGTTTATCATAGCCAACCAGATGTATACTAGCTGAATTAACTCTATTATAGCTGCCCTAGCCAAACTTGGTCAATTCTAGCCTAATTTGATATATTGTAGATGAAACAGGTGAATCTAGCCAAGCATGCTCAAATTTGGTTGAATTCGACCTATTGATGTACACTTGCGATGTTCTAGCTAAAATTTGTTCACTCTGTCTAATCCAGCCAAACTTATGTCTCATAAGGATCGGGGATTCATGTGCCGAACATTTACCACACCCCACCTCTGTTGATTGCAGCACGTGGACTAGAGGTTTGATTTATTACTCTATGCCTAGCTTTGTTATTCTATATGTTTGTGCTTCTAATCCTTTGTTTTCTTCAACATTGAAATCTAAACGAAGCTGAGGAATTCATCAACGGGCTTTTTGCTTCTAGGAATAGCAGGCACAACTTAAATGAATTACCACTTGGCATGTGAAGAAAAGCGCGAGAATGAGATGTGTGTGAGGATGAGAGCTTGTGATGAGTGTTGGACCTTGTTTATGTTGATTATGTATGTGTTGCCACCAAATCCTATCCAGTTTGGGATTGCCTTCATATCGGCTTCTGAAGCTTAATGGGCCATCCGCATGATGGCGGCAACGTGTATCGTCTAGGCCCATCGGGTCGTGTATCTTAGCTTATGAATAGAAAGTAATCTAGGTTTTAAGTTAGTTGAGTCGGACTTGTCGTCCAAGTATCTGGACTATAAATATGTAACCTTTCGACCATGATAAACACGACAACATTGTTCCCTAGCAGCGGCGTTGTTTCGTCACCTCAATATCCGCACATCGCCACCCGTGGCCCTAGGGTTTTCAACCAAGTAAGCGCCACGTGGCTCAAATCCTTCCTCACGGTCGTTTTAGGGCATCCTTAGCATTTGCTTCCTAGGTAGATTTCATATTGAAGCATTTTTTTTGTCCAAAATCTGCTAGTTATTGCGACGAATCTCGCACGAGATCCGTCAGTTACCAAGCACACTGCCGATCTATCTATCTGTCTACACTTCGTGTAAACAGATCAGCAGCATGGGGCCAAGGGTACATAGCTTGTTCAGTTGCTAAATTCCACGACATGCACCACAATATGTGCATGCGGCAACTCAAGAGATTGATGTATGCTTGGCACCCTATTTTACATGTTTTAGATTGTATCTTGTTCCTTGGATGAGTCTCCTTGGGGGTTCCGATCTATGTTGCACGTATGGTTAGATCCATCTAGTTATGCGCGTAGCGGATGTCAACCTAGGAGAGTTGCATCTTCTAGATCATGCTTTAAGCAGTGTTCTTCCTTTGCCTCCTTGTTTATGATTTGACGACGAACTGACCTATCAAGACACAAGGAGGTGATTGGCTTTTACAAGCCGATCCACGGAGATGCCTTGAGCCGATCCCAAGGATCGACTGGAATTTAATGCCGATCTGCCGATCTGTTATTTATGTATCTGTAGGGTGATTCTCCGACCACACGCATACACGCGACACCACCACAACAACGAACAACTTCCCCGGCTAGAAGGTCAAGCAGGGTGGGACGCCTAGAACCCTTGGATCGGCCGCTAGGAGGGGTTGACTGCAGCGGCAGCATACCTCTTGGATCCCTTGTGTGTCCCTCACCCAAGCCCGAGCGGTTATAGGCGACAACAACAGTATGCTTGGTGGATGTTGCACTTGGGATGGACAACTAGAATGCTTAACTTGGAGATGTTGATGATTTCGGCTTATTATCTGTGTTTTGTGGATTATATGAACATAGAATTGTTCTGTGCATGAATGTGATGTTTGAATGTGAGTGTGGAATAATATTTGATGTCTGTGATGTTTGTTATTGTGTAAAAATCTGGATGTAAATAATATTTGGGGGATCATTTACACCTGGAAATTATTAATTTTCGGAGGCCATGCGAAGCTTCCGAAATTAACTTTTGAAATTTTGGCTGCTCACAAAAGCGCTGAAAATAAGAATTATTTTGGCCACCGAAATGAGAAATTGTTATTTTAAGCGGTCAAAAATAAATAAGTCTTATTTTAAGCGGCTTTGCGTGGCCGTGAAAATAACTCTCGTCCTTATGATTTCGGCGGCCGCTTAACTGCCAAAAATAACCCTTATTTTCGGCACCTCGTTTGTGTTGGCCAAGAACCACCGAAAATGAGGGTGGTGGGAAACTCCTTATTTTCGGCTGTTTTTGACCGTCGAAAATTAGGGTGATTCTCGTAGTGCGGTGAGTAAAGGCTTTACTATAGCTCAAAAACTAGCAAACAGACTAGGAGTGTCAGAAAATAGCACAAACATGTTGATAATTTTGCTGCAAATGAAGGGTTTCGAGTACTAAGGTCATATAAACACTCATATCGAAGGATATTAAGATTGTTGTAGAGGCCTACAGAAAAAGTGCTATCTTGAGCAAATTTGCGTGCATATATATAATAAAAAAAATGATGACGACATATAATATATGATAACGGTTTAGCCGTGCAATTTTGCGTGCTAGTTATAACAAGGAGAACCGGTACATATAAGTACCTGCACCGGTAGTTGTTTCTTGAGCAAGGACCATGCATCTTCGTCGCACAATGGTCTGATATGGCGCAGGCAGTAGGCGGCTCCCATGTCCTTGACGAGATGTTCGTTCCTAGTGGTGATGATGACTCGGCTCCCTGGCTGTCTATGTCCAGCCTCGAGGACTGGGCTTTGGAGAACGTCAGCCCATGCCATGTTACTCCAGACATCGTCCATTACCAGCAGGAACTTGCCTGAAGATAGAGTGTTGACGAGGATGTGAGTGAGGACCTGCTGGTCCCCACGGGGATCTTTTTCTCCCCCGGCCGCCTGGGTGATGGCCGAGCTCAAGAGCTCCCTAGGGTTGTATTTCTGGGTGACGCTCAGCCAGATCTTGCTGCTGAACTCTTCCTGGATTTCGTTGTCTTTCAAGATCTTCTTGGCGAGCGTGGTCTTTCCCATACCCCCCGGGCCTGTGATGGATACCACCTTTATTGCTCGCTCGTCGTGCAACAGTTCCTGCACCACGGCCTTTGTTTCTACCTCGATGGCATCGCCCACGACGGTCGACTCGTCGAACAACGACGTCGTCGTTCGGCTGTGGGCGGTGGCGTCGCTGCGTGGCGTCCGCAGCTTGTAGGCATCAAGCTTTACGAACTCGAAGTCGGCCATCTCCTTGCGGATGCCGTCGAGGCTCGTATTCAGCTTCTTTATGCGGTCACCCAAGCCATGGGCGGCGGACGGGTTTCGCAGGCAGAAGAGCAGAGGCAGGAGACAGCCCGGCGCCTTCTTCTCCATGGTCGCCCAGCAGCTGCCTTGCGCCTCCTCGGTGTCCAGCTGGCACAGCTCCAGCACGTCCGTGGCCTCGTATAGGGCACTCTTGAGCTTGGTCACCCATCTCTGCACCCTGACATCGTTCACGCGCCTCTTCTCAGCGTCAGCCATGTAGGCCTCCATGTTTGCCGTCTTTCCCCCAAGCTCGGTGATCTCCCCGGCGACACCCAGTAGCATGGACACCTCTTCTTCTACCATGTCCGCGATGAGTTTCTTCACGTAGGGTGCCAAAGCATCCAGGACGGCCGCCATTGCTCAAACGTAAAACCTGCTTCTGCTAGCAAGTAGTAAATCATCTATAAGCAAAGATTAATAGTAACCCAGGAGTTTCATCAGATCTCTGTAACTGGACGCACCTCACAAGCAAAGTACGTGGCAGTCAACCAGGCACTGTGGCACCGGCGGCTAGCTCCGGCAGCGGGATGATGATTGAGGAGCTAACGGGCGTCAATGGCGTGCCGAGTGGGGAGACGATCGGATTCTCTTATCTTCCACTTTTGCCGACTGGGATACAGCAAGCACAGCTTGTTGCCGCGGCTGCCTCAATATATAATTCATCACTAGCAAGAGGCCAGGACCACTAGGAAGTTGGATGTGGATCGCCCACCAACCATGGCAGACTTGACTTTGCAGGGTCAATGATTCTTAGCATATTCACCATCCATATCTCATTTGCACATTAATTCAGAAGTTCACACACATAGAACTATCACCGGTGAGTGGTGAGCTTCCGAGGGATACTATAACAATAATATTTTATAAACAGTATATGGAAGCAATAGTTGATTCATGCGACATCCTTATTTTGCCTTGCATCCCTCCTGTTTGCTTCCTATTCTAAGGGAAATTGTACAACATATGGCATGTTGTAGATTTCTTTTCAAAATTTGAATTGTGTAGTGAATTCAATGAATTTGGTAATTGTTAGTTCAGTTGGAAATAAATTTTGGATACTTGGATGAGGAACATATGGGCATGTTGGAATCTTATTTTATTTGGATTTGATCTGTATGTAGTTAATAATACTGAAAACGGTAATTGTTAGACCACTTGCAAATGAATTTTGCATGTATGGATGAGCACATAACTCCCTGAATTGAGTTAGCTTATTTTGAAACTCCATGCCAATGATGTGAGGAGTTTCTAATGATCAAGGTTCTAAAACTATTTTTGGTCACCGATTAATAAAAAATTAATCGTTTTTAGGTATACAATATAATTTTATCCTAATTGTCTACTGATTGTTCAACCATACTAACTAATCAGCCAATCCGAGTAAATTGTCTTTTCACCAATTAATAAGCGCTTTTGTGGAGTTAACATAGCAAAAATTGATGCTTGTGTCTGCCATCCTCAAGCGCACCCTATACATTAGCCAAAATCATTGTTCATCGTTATTACCTTACTTTAGTTTGTCTTATCATGAAGAATGAACTATCTCTATGTGTGATTTTGTCATTAATGATGTCATAATGCCTTATTTTGCACTATTATTTGGCCAATTATATCTACTAGTTAATTTATGATAGATAACTGATAATCAATTAATCATTAAACTCTAGCTCCCTGGTTGATTGGCGATTTCTGGAACGATGCTAATGATGATTTGGGGCCTTCTATTTCATTAATGACCTTGCATGTAAATGGCATGAACACACCTGGTAGTTTCTTGATTTGCCTATATTGTGCCTTTGAAAGGTGGTAAAATGTTTATCTTTCCAACCTACCCATCCCCTATGCCTTCTCATCTTGTGGTAGTATCCTTGTGCAAATGTTTTCTTCTTGTATTGGGATGCGGCTTTGCATGTAGTTGTTAATTTATTTGTCAAATGTATTGTAATGAAACACAGTATTTTCCATTATAATACTCAGTTTTAGCACTATTAATTTATATAAAGTAACTCATTGTAAACATTATTTGTGTGCCACCATGCTAGTTCTGCACCATCCTTCTGTGCTAAATTATATAAGTGAAGCAAATATAAGCTGAAAGAAAATGCTAGATAAATAGCACCAAGTCTATCTGTACAATGGTAAAAGCTAAAAACATAAACTGAAACAAATAGTTATATATGGCCTCAATATCTATGTATCTAGATACATGATGGATAGTAATACAGGTATCTAAATCATTGTTCGTATGCATGTCAAAAAGAGATTTGACTGATATAACAACTTTTCCAGAATGGAATATTGAAATAAATTCCATTGCAATTTTGTATTAAATAAATTGAATACCGATGTCCTTACATTTTTGTCCTTATTTGTAGGCTCCTTATGCACTATCATAATCTAAAGTGTATAGATTACATTAGGTAAATAATAGGCTAATATTTCTGCTTGCTACTAAGTTTGTGTAAGACAGATTATAGTATCTGAGAGAAACAAACATGGTATAAACAACAATGTATCTAAAGACGAGATGGATAAATAATATTAATATATACCAAATAATTTTTTGACATGCATGCCAAAAAGAGGGGAAATGAGACATGATGGATGTAAAAAATGTTCAATAATAAAAAAATAAAATATAATTCACCACAATTTTATATTAATTAAGTTGAATCGGATCCAACGAAAAAATAAACAACAATATTCTTACATTTTTTCCATGTGAGCATAAATCTGTAGCTTTCGTGTGCTTTATGTCACCTCACCTATCCACAAACCACAGCCAACCTCAAAGCCTGCCTGCATGCCATGAGCTCGGCATTCCCTCCTCGTTGCTGCCGCATCTCTGGTGCTCGTGCCGACCGCAGCACGCATCGTGACGGCGTCAATGCACATGCCGCACGACGTTCGGCCGTCCCACGACTGCCACTATATGATCTGCCGCAGCCCTGTCGGCAGACATCTCGATATGCAGCTGAGGGCGCAAAGCAAGTCTATTGTACTAAAGGTTGATGCAGATAGAAACCCTGCCGGCCCTTAGCTAGCTGATCGATAGGAAGTCTAGAAGTACTATGATCACGTGAAGAATGATGGACTTATGCTTACCATCTCGCTCAATGCGGCCATGGTCTTACTAGAGAGAAATCTGCTCTACAGCTGGCCGACTTAACTCGAGATATGCATATGCCTGCAAGCTATGTCTTGGTTTTGGGGGTGAGCTTGAGCCGTGATGTCGCCAAGGCGATCTGCTAGCGGTGAATAAAGGGCTTACGATGAGATGGATTCCATAGAGATGGGATCCTAGTAATATAGATTTTCAGATTAATAATACTAGCCCATCAATCCGTGTGTTGCACGGGTTTATAGAATATTCATATTGATAGTGAATTGTATTTTTGACATTTTGGTCTTACGATATAGAGGGACAAATTCGATATGAATTCTATAATATATTATGAGGCAAATTCAATATATATAGTATAATAGAACTAGTTTATGTGTAGGTTTTAGAGATGCACACATCTATAGGACTATGACTAGAGCTAGTAATGAATCATATTGATCACGACTATTTATTTTATGAACATTGGATGGAAACAATTGATGGTTGACTCTTGTCTTCTCCTTATCTCGGTCTGTGTCCATTTGATCTGGGTGGAAGTCTGAAGGATATGGTACAACATATGCGTACATTGGAGTCTTTTCTTTTGGATTTGAACAGTGCAGCTAACAACAAATGGTATCGTTAAATGTTAAGTGTTCCTCCCTAGTTCTATAATATAAGGCGCTAGCCAAAACCCATGCACGTATTAAGTGCCTAATGCTACCTGCAGCCAATACCCATGCAAAAAATAAGGGCCTGTTTGGAAGCAAAGTTTTCAATACTATAATTTTACAATACCATAGTTTTATATTGGTCATGACATAACCATAGTATTTCTCCTTCATACCAAAACCATAGTATTTTAAAAAGTGTTTGGTTCCATAGCCATACCATGGTTTTACTGGTCTCTTGCTCACTTGGACAAAAAACTTTGGTATGGAGTGGAGTTTACAATATTCCAAAAATACTATGGTATTGGCAATACTATGGTTTTAAATACATAGAGTTTCCAAACATCTTTTGGTCCAAATACTATGGTATTCTCAAATACCATAGTATTGTCTTGAAAACCATGAAAACACTTGGTTCCCAAACAGGCCCTAATTGTTTTCTTGATTTGAAGGTAGTTGAGCCTTGATTATAGGGCCGATGGAGTAGTTCAGTTGCAAATGCATTGTTGTAACATAAATGAATATTAGACATCTACAATTGTTTTCCCAGGGAGTAGAATTCCCCTTAATTTGGCTCAGCTTAGTCAGAAACTCTACACCAATGATATCATGTGTGTCCATTGATGATTTCGGGCGAAATGTTTTATTAGTGCACCTACGAAATGACATGAACACATGCATCTTGTTGTTTTATACATTTCCATGTGTCTATAGCCTCTTGGTAGTTTCCTGTGGCCTTGTATTGGTCGCATCTTATGGTTATCGATCTATGCACATGTTTTCTTCTTGTATTCTGATGATGCTTTGCCTATAAATATCAATTTATCTACCAAATGTATTGCAATAAATTAAACATTTTGCATTATAATTGACTTACTTGTAGTACCAATAATTTAGATGAACTAATTTACTATAAACATAAGTTATGCAGATATTCTAAACTTAGGGTGGTACTCGATATCGATTAAGTTAATGTGGATGATTAGAATTATACTTGATCCTTTCGAGTAAGAAAACATCAATATATATTGATTAATTATTAACAGCTTTGTGTGGCAACTCTACTGTGTTGTATGCAACATGGTTTGGAAAAAACTATGTATTGAAATTTATGTTGTATAATCACACCAAATTTTTTTGAGAAAGAAGGATAATTTGGAGAGTACCTAGTTGACTTGAGAATATCGATGTACCTAACGAAAGGTAAGGTTGCATCAACTGAATCCAACATGTAATTTGTATTGACCAAACATTTAATTATCATAGCCAATGCTAAATGTAATCTAGATGTAGATTTGATGGACATTTTTATTTATTTTTGACAGATGTTGATGAGAGCAAATTCTAGTAATTTAGATTTAAACAATTTGGTGCAATAAACTAAATCATCTTATATCATTTTATAGGATTGTAATTTAAATCCGAATTTAGGAAATTATTTTAAATCAACTTTGATAATGGCAGAGTAGTAGTGCAAATTTAGGGGTTATCTTAAATCAAGTACAATAATGATAGAGTGGGTGATTGTCACACCCCAAATTTTCCAATTTGGAATGTGACACTTTTGGCTCGAATTAATACAATGAGTTTCTGAATTTTTAAAATTTGTCTAACAGTTATGTATTTATCAATATATTTAGTGTATTGAATAAATATTTCATAAAGTCAAATATTTGCCGTAGCTTATAATAATATGTGTGTTGCATTCATGCCGCTTTGCATGGTGTTCTTGAGTGCAAAATGTTTTCTACGTGCTTTTAAACACCGAGTAAACTTTCCTGGGAACATTATAGATTTTCTAGAAGCTTTTCCCATTTTCCCTAGAGCAAAATCCATTTATCAGATTCTCTTGAAAATCTTCCCATGAGCTCCAAATATATTATTTGGTTTGATTAGGTCCAAAGTTGTTTCTATGATTTTTTCTAAAATTTTTAAGACCATCAGGATATTTTTCGGACCTCAAATAGGTATTCTAGACTTTTCTAGAATTATTTTAATTCCGAAAATCAATAATTCCGAATTTATATGGGCTTTGTCCATTTAAATATGCTGGAATTCTAGTAAATCCCGAAGGCCCGTTTATGGGTTCTTTAATGGGCTTTAAGCTCATTAAGCCCATTAGTAATGGTGGCAGGTGTAAATCAATTAGAACCATATTGCTGATTGACGCGCATCTACGAGTCTTTTTTCTCTATATAACAAGCCTAACCCTCCTCTAAACGGAACACAAATATATAGTTGTTCTATGGGATCTTCAGAAGTCTGGGAACCCTATGTGCTTCTCTAACTCCGACGATCATCTCTCTTGCCGGTAAACTTCCTCTCCCTTTCTTTGTTTTTCTTATCTGTTGTGCCGCCGTCAAACCAGGGCAGCTCACCGTCGTCCCGTTCCTGTCCTACTAGGCACCACAGGCCCTCGTGCATGTGCTGCGCTGGCCATCCACCGGAAGTCTCACAGCATCGTGTCATAGCCCTGAGGCCCCTGACCCGTCGACTCCTTCCCGGCCCGGCCCGTCCACCACTGCTGTGGTGCGCGTGGTCTCCTGAAGCCCCAACGCCCCTGCTGCTGCCTGCTGTTTCTGGCCTGCCCAACGCCTTGCTCCTCAATCTAGGCAATGTACTCGAGCTCCTTCCTGCACACATGCATGAACGTTCAAGCTGGCCGGCGAGCAATCCTCCTCCTACTTGGACTCCAGAGAAGCTAGCTATCAGATGAGTTCCGTACATACAAGCTGCTGGCCAACCTGAGACCAAAGCCCCTGCATGCAACGTCAGCAGGTTAGAACCAACCACGAAGATGTATGTCGCGAAGAGAGAAGGTTTGCACGGTCCCTGGATCACACATATAATGTGTTCTTTACTGTCTCTTAATAATATATTTATAGTGATCCATGCATCTTTCTATCGAAGTAGATGATCCAATCTATGTCTCTAGTTCTAGATCGGACCATTGCTCTTTGACTTTCTTTCACGTGCACTGTTCTTTAATTCACACAAATATCATCTGTTAGTCCTTCTCACCTACAGTTAATCACGTTCATGCCCCCTCGATCTTGAATCTCCTATTAGGCTTTAGATCCTTTTTAATCCGTTCCTGTTGCATTAGACGAGATAATTTAAACTACGCTTTTGTGTTGATATTTACCATGTTAATTTTGAATTAGATATTAATATGATTACTGCTATCTACTCTGGTTTTCTAAATAAAAATAAATATAGGGTTTAATGTCGACTTTCGTAAATGCATGTTAATTTGATTAGTATATATTCCGATAGTTTCTAATTTAAACCAATTTTGGTTTAGACTTTTATTTTATGCGTATTAACTTGACTAATCATTATGATTTTGAGTTCTAATTAAAACATATAGGTTTACACTTCGGTTTTTCATGATTAATTAATGCCAACTATAATTGGTTTTCAATGATAGCTTGTTTAGTTCAAACACGATATGTCCAAAATCTTAAGTAGGTGATCTCACATACTTGTCTTTCTTAAATTAATTATTTTGATGGCAAAACTTACATGAATTCTTTATAAATAGAATATGATTAGTTTCAATTGCGATTTCAATTCAAATATAATGTGGATTAATTCTAATCTAGTTATTTCTATAAAATATCCTTTTACACTATTTTCATATTTAAAAATAAATGCAGCTTATAGTCTTCTTCATTCATCAACAACACAAATCTTCCGTTATTTGTAAATTCTCAACCTTAGTACCGTTTCTTGTGTTTCTTGTGCTCTCTCATGACCGTAGCAACGAGCCCTCTCTTTTAACGTATGTTTTCTAAAAAGCTTTTCCTATGATTGGTGTATTCTTTCTTATGCATGTATGTTTGTCTGCTTTGTATGTTGTTTGTGTTGTCACGTATACAACATTCGAACGAGTATCATACGCGAGAGGGAAGATCAAGCTTTTCAAGACCTACATTTGAAGAGTATTTGAGCTGCTATATATTTGGGAATAAAGGCAAGTATTCTTTCACCTATGTCCTATTTACATTAATCACACAATTTAGAGCCCAATTTGATTGCACCTATTAAGGATGACTAGCTTCATATGCCTTGCTTGACTATGAAACTTAGGATGGGCTGTGATGTATAGATTAATGCTAGCGTTCAACATATTTTACTCATGTTGCTAATATTGATTAATTAATGATGCAATGATGATAAAAGCCTGGTTACTTTGCAACATGGGGATTTGAGCATGTTCTGTGGGTTTGTTCGATTGTCTCGCCCTAAGGATCAGTTCGCCGAGCGACCACCCAGGAAAACAGTGCAACCACAAGAGATGGAATGGGACGTCCTTGACTGATTAATTAGATGAACTAGAGCGGGTGGTTTGCTTTCCTAAAAGATGGCGTAAGGGGGGCATTGCTGGGTATAAGACTCGCTCTCCCGAGTGGGTGCAGTTTGGTTTACTTGGTTTGGTTTTTGTCAGTCACCCTTCGGGAGAGGACTTTTATGCTTGGTAATGGAAACCTGGAACAGGCGGCTATACTCTAGGAATTCTTTGTAAAGGTCTCGTAATGAAACCCTGCAGATTCATAAAAGTACAGTGAATAAATGAGGCTTTGCAAACCTCAGGCAAATGGGTATCATGACTTGTGGGGAAAGATGTGTAATCTCTCGAGAGTGTTTAAAACTGATATATCAGCCATGCTCACGGTTAAGAGCGGCCTGGACCCTCACAGATTAGTGTTTTAAAAGAAAATGGCTTGTGGTACCAATGGTGATGATGGTAATGACGATGGTCGTGATGACAGTTTATTTACAAGTACTTTATTGTTTCTATTCTATTCAATTATGGGATGGGTTATGCTAATGATTATTATTATTAAAACTTTACCAACTAAAGGCAACTGCTATGCATGTCCACTATAAAGCCAGTCCACTTTATCTAAACGGAATACTTGCTGAGTACGACAAGTACTTACCCTTGTTATCCCAAAAATAGAGCTCTGCTCTATCTAAATTGACGACGCCATGAAGAAGAAGTGGATCCAGAAGTCTACCAAGCATTCAGGTGTACGTGTCTCCAGTCAACCTTCCTATGAAATGGAGATCCGCTACGAGATAGAAGTTCCACTATACTCTGATATAATGACCTTTTATGTCTCATGTAAGTTTTATTCGCTTATATAAAGCACGGTCTATTGGTATCCACCAATGAAGTTGATTGTATGTATGAAAAATAGATTCTAGGCACACATATGGTGTCATCTGGTTTTGTTTCTAAAACCGGGAGTGACAGTGATTTTAAATGCAACTTTAATTAGCGGTTACTTTAAATCATCTTCAATAATGCTAGAGTAGGTTATTTAAATGCAATTTTAATTAGATATTACTTTGAATCAACTTTAGCAATGCCAAAATAGGTAATTTCCGAAATATAAGAGATTTGCCTTTCTTTTATTTATCAGTATAGCTTTTATGATCACGTTGGTTGATCTAAATGGAGACACAAAGGAGGCAGAAGATGAGACACATGTATAATGATAGTGTCCAAGTTGCTGTATCAAATGCTACAGAAAGCAACGTTGCCGATATAATGATTATGTGTACATGAAATGCTTGTAAAGAAGCAAGATGCTTACCTTTGTTAATTGTGCTATAAGCAGTAACTTGTGTACTTCCGTCATGCTCTGTTGCCAAAGATGATACTGATAAAGATATAGGAAGCAAGATGTTTACCTTTGTTGATTCGGTTATTACCAATGATGTATCTTGCTTAAAAAGATTTCATAATCAAATATGCTGATCCCTTTCTAATTGTGATATCAACAGGTATGTACGTCCACCGTGCTTGGGTGCACGTCTGCATGCAGTACTCTCTGTTTTGATATGGAGAACAACGAATTAGCAACCTATTGAACAGAGAACGCACATATTATTAATCCAGTCTAAACATGGTAGCGGGGTAAGAAAGGGCTGGTGCAATGGCCCCTCAACACTCTTGGAATTCCGCACGCCTTGCAGTCTCCGCCGTCCTGGATCCAAGGCTTTTGGTCCAACTTGCTACACGCTACTATGGCAGGCCATCCATGCCGGCGGCCGAATACCGACAACACATCGATCACGGTTCTTTCTCGGAGAGGTAGGGCACGATTTAGAGTTATAGATTGATGGCATAAGTGGGTAATTTTAGACTAATTATTGGGGGTTTATTTTAGGATCAATATCCAATGGGTACGGTGGTTATAGGAACTAAATCGATCGAAAGTCAAATGTTTTTTATTTTTATGAAAATTTCTAGGATTTATTTTTTTCTAGCGTATCTGGCGAGAATTAACCTGAAGACTTCAAAAAGAGCCTTAATTAGTAATATATAGTAAGATTGATTGATGATGTATGTGGGTAATTTTTAGTGTCAAGATTGGGGTTACTTTAGGCTTTCTATCCCATGGTTATTATCATTGTTGATATCATAGGACATCGAATTCATGGCTAGATGTATTCCTGTTTCGTGAGAATTTCTAAAAATTCTCCTTTTTTTCTACACGTTTTAAAAGTAGTATTTCTTTTATAACTTATAATTATTAATAGTAAGATTGCTTAAGGAGAGCAAAATACTGTTCCTGACTCCTAGCATTACGCCACAAAGAGATGTGTGGTGTAATCTTGCACGCCCAAGGTAATGTTGTTTCTTTTAGTTCTCAATTCTGTGTATCGAATGTCCTTTGGAACACAGTATTTTCACAGTAATTTTGTAGGAAAACAAAGGATTTGGAAAAAAAATTCACATAACCCAAAGGAGGTCTCAATGCTAATCAATCCTATAGTTTGCTGTTGCTTCATTGTACGAGTATAGAAGAGTAACACCGTTGCACTCTAGCTAAAAAGTAACTGTCCATATAATTAGAAGAGCAAAGGGCATTTTCAGCATATTGATTTCAGTCGACCCCTATTGCAACTTAATTTAGCAAACTGAAGTGCAAGACGACCTTGAAGTCTACGCCCAGTCATGTGACGTGAAACGGGATTATCTAATTCCACCACTAGGAGTAAAAAACTGAAACTTGATACATTGAGCCATAAAGAGCTTCTATATATCTATGATGGGGGATGGGCTGAGTCTAAGGGGTCTCCTATTCCCATTCCGTATCACTATTCTAAATACACCTCTCTTTATTACAATACAGAATAATACGGTAACAATACCATATTTAATTTTAAGATCTAACACGGAGAGCCTTTGAATTCAGGCTTATCTCAGCGAGCAGTTGCTTCCGGACGTGTAAAGTTGCCAAAAAGTACTTACAAAGTAAACGGGGACTGCAGTCACGTCAGTTTGGCGCCTCAGCTTTCGGTGCCTCAGCTCGTACGGAGCGCTCCCCTCTGTGTCCATGCACATCGTAATTTTTATTTATCATTATTCTAACCATTTTTTTTCTATCGTAATGCTACAGTAGTATCAGTCTAATGCCAACTAACGATACGCGCGCATTCAATATGTCTAATCTATATATTGAGTAAATGTATAATTCCATCGTCGTACGAGACTTGTCAGATTCCGACTGGAGAAAACGACAAGCTCTGCTAGTTGATGCCTCAGCTCGTGCATAGCTCTTCCCTCAATCCAACACAACTGGCATGCAGATGCGTGACATCGATGGAGGCTGCTACTTATTCTTTCCTTTTGATCCTATCAATCCATAGTACGAAAAATATATATCTCTTTTGCCATGTTTCCAACCGGATGTTTATTTGCTCTTTTCTATCACTATTAATTTTAACTATCTCTTATTTTATTTATAACTAATTTTTATTTTGTTTATAATAGCGTTACAGCGTTGTTTAGTACTATAGTCAGTTTTTTTGAACGCTCCACTAGAGATATGCACAAGCTGTTATTGTCCTTTCCTTCGTCTAAGAATTTCAGTCTGGAGCAAGTGGAATTGCATCGCGTTTGTTCGGCGTAGCCTTCAAGGTCGGCTTGCGGTTTGCTTAAGTGGTGGCAACTGGGCATCAAATGAACATGTTGAAATGCCGTCCTGTAGTAGTGAATCAGTATTAGTAAATGAGGAGGTAATAATCGATTTAACTCTAGGTTGTCATAGCTCCAACTTCAGACACTACGAGAGAGACGTCCTGTATTTTACCCCCAACCCTGTTTCTGTAACCTAATGCGCGCAAAAAGAGACCTGCGTACAAAACTGCTCATTTCTATAAAAGCGTGTGCTTACATCACCCAACACATGTGACAGTGTTAGAGTTGAATGGCTTCGCTGACCTTACATGTGACATGTGTGACAGTGTTACACATGGACTGCACGCGGTTAGCTTGGCGGCAATCGAGGCCACAAAAATAATGACAGTAAACATATACAATTGATTCAATACGCCTTCTTAATTTTATTTCTAGTCCGGCAGCAATGCTGTAGTTGGAAGCGTCTGGTCCACCAGCTAGTGTTACACAAAAATGATTTGGATATCTATACACCCTCATTTATTTCCAGTGGCAAAACAATTAAAAGTAGTCTCATCCCTTGATGCCGCGCTAGCTAGTTGGCCCAGAAAAATGGTTTGTTCAAGCTCATATCACAGCAGGCGGTTGTATGAGCAACCTCTAGAAATCCTAATTAAGCAGCTCATATCACAGCATGCCTCTATAGCTAGACATAAGGGGATTTTTCGGCACAATCAATATTCCAAATTAAACAGTGCTAGAAATCGATTTTTTAAGAATGCTCCTTGTTACGTATCACATTTAGAAATCAAACTTATTTTCTGAGGTTTTCTATAACACAAGGCACCTCTAGAAATCAAGAGGCCTAGCGGCCGTAAAACTACCATACTATCACATGGCTATAAGTGGGACTATATAGAAATGTATGCTTTCTTTACATTCCATCCATATAGCATGGCTAAAGTAAAAAACAACTATTTCCTCCGTCACAATTTATAGGTCATTTGACTTTTTGGATATTAAGTTTAACTGGCTCATCTTATTCTGAAAATTTCACAATTATCATTTGTTTTCGTTGTAATCTAGTTTAGCATATAATATACTTTAACTATGAACTGAATTTTTTAATTTTTCGCAAATATTTTGAATAAAACGAGTAGGTCAAACTTAGTGCCCAAAAATCAAACGACCTATAAATTTGAACGGAGGGTTAGTGCCCAAAAATCAAACGACCTATAAATTTGAACGGAGGGAGTACGTACAATGTTAGTTGACTTGCATTGGGTGAAGTCATCGAATTAAGAGGCAAATGCTATAGTTTTTTTTTTTTTGACAATGGGCAAGTGCTATAGTTGTTTCGGCCTCGTATGAATCGAGGCATGCTGGGTTGGTGACCAGGCTTTACTATACTGATACCTATAAGCAGGCCTGAAAAATACTTTCCATTACTCCACTTGAGGAAGAAGCTGGTGGTGGCCATCGGGTACCGCGTAGTGTATTCCAATCAGGGAACGTTCAGCCGGGTGGCTAAGCTGTCGGGAATCACAATTCTAGGGCTAAAATAACTCGGCACTCGTGATACTCTGTCTGATCCTTGATTTTTTTTTACTACGAATGCATGCGTGCTACAGCAATGCTAATAATAAACGCTATTGTATTTGACAAGCGATCATAGCAAGGGGGTCCTAAATTTTATTTGTGATCTGGCAGCTGTAGGTAGGTAGGTGCATGAACGAAGGGGGGGCTGATTGACTGAATTGTGCTTCTTCAGTCGCCGGATGCCGGCCCACAAATGGTGAATATATAAGAGATTTTAATGACAAACAAAACCGGTACTTTGAATTGCATCGACGTGGCCTTGCACTGGGAAGGCCGCGACGGATTATTTAGGGTAGCGTCCCTATAAATATTTATGGCAGTGTCTGTATGGATCTTTTAAGTGTAGTCTGTAGGGTATTTTCAATGGCTATCTATTTCGTTAACCAGATGTGCTCTCTCTCCTATGTGAACAGAAAAAGTGAGAAAAACAAAAATAGCTACCGATGACCAAATAGATAGGAAATTTCATGTATTTCAAGAATCTGGGTGTATTACGTGTGGGATTAAGTCATATTGCTGAGATAAATTATTATTTTTATTGTTCTCTCATCTTCACATCAGCTAGCTATTTGGGACAACCATTATGGACGCCATAAGTGAAATGCCTCCTCGATCTGCGTCCCCTTTTTAAATCCAACAATATCTACTATGCCTCTGCAACAAAGCTGCATGTATTTCACTCTGCACAGCGAGGAAGGCCTGGAGGGGGGAATCGAGCCACGTTGGGTTAGCGGTTGGTGGCAGCAGTGGAGGCGGCCAGCGGGCGAGAGGCCATGGCACCGGCGGCCAGGTGGGTGGCGGTGCGACGGGTGGGCGCGGGTAGTAGGAGCCGGGCTTCGCGTCGCCATCGTGAATAGGCAGAGGGGCTAAAGGCAGAGTGCGGGAGGAAGAAGAGAGGAGAGGAAGAAAAAAAGGATGGATAAGCTTAGGTGGTTGAACTGTTGAATGTGGATCCAATGGACAATATAATTGACCAATAGAAACACAAAATATCAGTTACTTTATAAAGAAATACACCCGAAAAAAATTAATACTTCACCAAGCCCTGTGTTTATACTAGAACAAACGGAAACGGCAGGGGATTGTGTGAAAAATACTATGAGACTGCTAAACTCCATGGACTGCTCACTGATGCCTTGAATGACATTTATTACACAGCTTGAGCCATCGCCAATAGAAATGAAAACATTCTTCACAGTTCACACGGCTTGCATTATTCCAATCGACAACCTTTTTAATTGCTGGCTATTTGTGCGTTCCTTTCACGATCGCCAACCACTAGACAAGCACCATTTTGTTTATTCGAAATAAATTCTGAAAAACGGGAACTGAGCGCAGCACTTGATGACCATATCACGCTTGGTACACGACTACGACTTTGCATTCCAAGAACAAGGTACCAACATCACGATGTCCTTTTCATCTTGCAAAAAACTACGTGACCCATCTAGCGTACTTGATGCAAGACGACTTTGTAAATTTACATGGGTTTACCAAGAACATGTTGCAACTTCTTGTCAATTTTTAACATAAAACATGATAATGTTTTAAATAGTGGGTGGTTATCCTTCGCAGCAGCCTCTTTAAAAAGCTATAGCGGGATATAGTCTAAGCTATTTCACTTAGGGATTCCGTAAAAAGCCTAAAATTTTTTCAATTAAACATGGATCTCAAAAAACTATTAACACAAATATGTAAAGTATTTCTACTATTGCATAATAGCATGACTTATGGATCTATTACATCATACAAAATCAATCAAAGAACATAATCGCAACTGAATAAATATTTTTATCCATTAAACACCCAGCAGTCAATAGCTCAACAATAAATCAACAATTTATTAGAATTTTCATTAACATAAAGACACAATAAATAGAACGCATATTTATCTAGACTGAAGAACCAATATTTTCCTGAGATAGAATTAGTGGAGCTAATAAATATATTTTGTGGTTGAGTCGAATATTTAGTTTGCGAAGCTAAATCATTATTAGAGGCCATAGCAGAATGATTAGCAATAGCGTAGAGGCATGTTATACCAAAATATATAGCGAGCTACACTATAGCAACCACTAGTAAAAATGCATGTGCATCCCGCACGTGGCGCATGTGCATTTTTAGACAAAGTTAGTTTTATTAGAGTTTTGTGTTGATTTTTAGATTTTTATTATTTAAGAGAACTGCCTGTGCTTTCTAACGGGATAAACATTATATTAACATACTATAATATGCTTATACATATCTAAAAGTGATAAAAAAAACATTAACCTGTATTTGTGTAGTGTTCACATGAAAATGATAAGAAACACGGAAAAATTAGTGCAACCCATCTTTCTCTTCCTCACGATTAAGCCCCCGTCCTTTTCGATAAGTAGGAATGTAGGATTTTGCTGAGGTCGTGTAAACACCGTGAAGTTGATATGAATTTCAAAGTTTACGAGACCAATTTGTATGATGATCTAACGGTAGGTATACTTTAGGGGTAAATGAGCTTTGGGTGCAAAACATATTTCTCTAAACACACTCTTTTACACATGCGTCTCGTACGTGTGTTAAAAAAGTTTCATTCTAACATGAAACATGAGAATAATTAACTATATTAGCACCAGAGTGAATGCACCAATTATTTATACTTTCTATAATTCCCATAATTAATTTTCCCCATTGGTTTGAATTAAATTTAGTTGGGGATATTTGATATCAATCCATAGAAAAAAATGCATTAAAACTATTTATACTTTCCATATTTTTAATAAATCAATGGTTCCAATTTAATTTAGAGAATTAATATCAATTCACAGTGGGAAGTACATTAATTCATTGATCCCAAAAACTTGTAATGATTAGATATTTTGAGCTTCATTAAAAGTTGAAAAAATATAAAGAAAAAACTCAAAGTGATTTTGGTCTAGTCCACAAGGCCCGTTTTGTTGGCCAGTTCACCAGGGCCGTCTGATTGAATCGAACGGCTCCCGTTGCCTGGCCACACACCATAAAATCGCTTGGAACCCAAACCCTATCCCCCACTCACTCTCCCACCCTCCCATCCCACTCAGTCTCTTCCCCCGTCGTCGCCTTTCCTCCCCTACTAGCGCGTAGCCCCCCTCCATAGGCGCGCACCTCTCCTCTCCTCTCCTTCCCTGCCCTGACCCTCCCCCTCCTCTCTCTACTCCTCCGCTGCTGCCGCCTGCCCCAATACTCATCTCCTCCCGGTGCAAGGGAATGGCCATCGCGGCTCTGCTCGCCGGAGCCTACCCGCTCGGACTCGTGCGCGAGGCTTCACCGAGCGGAGCCCCGGCGCCCCACCGGAGGCCGGATCTGCCCTCTCAGCCGTCACCTCCTCCGGACTCGTGGAGGAGACATGCTCCCCCACCGCCTCTCCTCTGCTTCGTGGCGGCCCGGTCCCCAACCTCCTTGCAGCTCTCTGCCGCCTCCTCCTCCTCTCACCGGCGAGCGGCATCCTTTCTGGCCTTGCGGCAGCCGAATCCGCCGCATCCCGACCGTCGCGTCTCCATGATGCCTCCTCCCCCGTTCACCGGTGGTCGGTAAGCTCTTTTCACTTGTTGGACTGGAACACGAGGGTGGTTTTTGTCTACGCAAATCCTTGCGTACGTTGGCGATATGGGGATTAATGATTATAGATTCTTGGCTGTGATGACTCAATCTCGTTTTTCTTGGGCTGTGATGGACCCAAATCGGGTTTTACGTGGGAGATGTATTGGTGGGGATAGACGTAGATGTGGGTACGACCTGAAACTTGCGTGAGAAAAAATATAGGGAGAAGCTCTGTGCCCGGCCGGTTCCACGGGCAGAAACGCGCGGTCTGCCACATTTTGCCATGGTAACCCGGTTTTGTGGGCCCTTTTGCCTTAGATGTGGGGACACGGTAGATGTAGGAGTCTATGAGGGTCTAAATCTCTTAGGTGAAAATTAGTTTTGACTAAACTCGCTCTTTATATAGTATTGATATGACTTAGGAGTACTCTTATCGTGGAATTTTAACACATGCCATCTCTTGGCCGGTCTCCATCCTAACTGCTGCATCAGAAGAAGGGGCCGGCCTTAACGACAGAGGCGGGCCTTTGGGAAAACAATAATGCCCTATTTTTCTCCATGATGCTTCTTATTCTTTCGTACAAAGATGTGGTGTATTAAATTGCACTTGTCTTATACTAAAACAAAGAGAAACTAACACACAAGATGATCAACTTGTTAGGGTTTGTTCGGTTGCAAGAATATCGAAAGAGATTAAATTCCTCTCTATTTAAATTTGACCAGTAAGGGATCAAATCACCTCCTGCAACCGAATAAGGCCTTAGTCATTATGTATCTAGTTATTTTATCATTAAACGACAAGAACCTACTTGCTACTGATCTTTTTTATCATTAAACATAGGAACATGATATTACAATCTGTGCGATCATCCAGGGTTAGTCCAGACTCCAAACAAAACAACTGGATCACCTTCGGTGTTACCAACCAATTGCCGGTGTCCATATATAGTGGTTCACACAATATAACATCGTGACGAGAACATGCCCAATATGCATATAACCAAGGCTCAAGCCAAGAAGGAGTCAAAAACTCAATCCGAATTAAAGCCCAATTTATTCTCTTCACCAGTTCGGACTGCAGGACCAGGCCTCAGTAAACGAACGCCCAAGCCACAGATGGACTCTGTTTTGGGCTATTCTACGTATCGATGGAAAGCTAACGACATAAGATTTCCAAACCATCTGGTCCCTGGCCCAAATAATGTCGGAGTCGACGGAAATCATCGAAACAACATGACAACTAGAATCTTCCAGGGTGCTGCAACACCAGTTTTTGGGCCCGATGGCCTTTTACGGCCTAGGGTTGCTCAGCCACCCCCTTGGCTGCCCCTAGACCTCTCTCTTGTATATATTCTGTTGCTGTCATTAGAGTAGATGGGTTTTGCTTAGATTAGTCTGTCAAGAACAGTTTCGTCGTGTATCAGTTTGTGAAACCCCACCTTATGCAATATTGATTGTGTTCTTCGTGTTCTTGCTTGTGTTCTCGATCGCACTTGCAGGGACAAGCCTTCATGGCAAGGTTAATCGCGCGCGTCACGTGGTTGATAACCAACACAGCAGTCGTGTAGCGATTGCAGGGTTCAAATCATGTTGATTAGAAGCCGAATCGTCAACGTCGAGTTTCCACCAAATCGAATTATTCATACCTCTCAGAAGATCGGGACCGCTATCCCCCATCACCCTGTATCAAATACCATGATTCACTAGAAGAAGTTACAAGATTAATTCTAATAACATTAATACCTGAAGTAGAAATCTCACTTCCCTTCTTCTTCTTCTTCTCTTCGAAGTACTTCTGGCAGTTCCTCGACCAATGCCCACTATCACCACAGTGGAAGCACTTGTCCGAGAGAGGATGACCAGCCTTGGGCTTAGCATCAGGCCTCAGCTTTTGGATCCTATCCTCAACCTTACCTTTGCCCTTGCACCTCCTCTTCTTGCTATCCTTTTGAACCATCATCACATGACTTGAAGTTTTCTTGATGCTATCCTTGTCAGTTTTAAGCATCCCATGCAACTCGGTCAGAGTCTTATCCAAGCTATTCATATGAAAATTCATGATGAAAGACTCAAAACTAGGAGGCAGATATTGGAGGATCACATCCGTCGAAGCTCTGGATCAAGCTCAAAACCAAGTCTATCGAGAGCCTCGATGTGACTAATCATCTTGATCACATGAGGGCTGACTGGACTGCCTTCAGCTAGCTTACAACCGAATAAGGCCTTTGAGGTGTGATACATCTCGACCCTTGCCTGGCTCTCAAACATGCTGTAGAGTCCTTCCATCATATTGCAGGCATCCGAGTCATTGTATTGCTTCTGAAGCTCAGGGGACATAGTGGCAAGCATGAGACAGCTAACATCAAGCTAGTCATTGCAGTGCTTCTCATAAGCCCTGCGATCAGAAGCACTAGCACCTTCCTCAATGTAGGCGTCATGTACCCCCAGGTACCCCATGGACATAGTTTAACCACACGCTGATGGGTGGGCCGAGTGGTTTCCATTGCGGGGCAAGCCGCAAGATGAGTCGAAGGTTAAGCTAGCTCGTCTGCTAGGATAGGCACTGGTCCTTCAAGGATATCCATTCCCCTAATCACAGGATTGTAATAAGTTAAGTCCTACATAGCTGGCTTGTAACCGAAGGTCCCTTGCCTTTATAAGGGGAGCAAGGGACCCTAGGAAGACTCTGTCGCATTCTTGACGCTCGGGCGCTCAATACAATCCACGAAAACCTCATACAGGATGTAAGGTATTACGCGATCAGCTGCCCGAACCTGTCTACATCGTTGTGCCCATTGTTCTGTACACCTTCGCAATCCACTCGCCTACCCCTCGATCTCTTAAACCATCGCTTGGGCTGTCCCATGGTGGGCTGCGGTACTAAGCATCATCAATTGGCACACAAAGTAGGGGCTGTACATGAGGTCGTCACCTTCGGCGCCTTTACCTCCGTCGTCAACAAGTTCAGCGATGCATATGGTAAACGACTGTGCGCAGATCCCAGAGCAGCGGCGCACGCCCAACGCGTCGGCACCTATGACCCCGACGACTCCACTTTCAACCGGCGCAAAGCAGATCCGATCTACAAAGCCTCCAACCCCCGCCAACCTCTCAGCACCTAGATCCAATCTGCGGCCCAGAGGTCCCAAGGCAACTCCTTCAACAAACCACTCAGTGTCCAGATCTAATCTGAGCTCGGGTTCACGCCAGGCTCCATTCCTAGTGAAACCGGCGGCCCCTAGATCTGATCTGGATTAGGGAGGCCACTGGCAGACGGTCATCTCCAAGCGCCCGGAGAGGTAGATCACGGTTCTTTCTCGGAGAGGTAGGGCACAATTTAGAGTTATAGATTGATGGCATAGGTGGGTAATTTTAGACTAATTATTGGGAGTTTATTTTAGGATCAATATCCAATGACTATGGTGGTTATAGGAACTAAATCGATCGAAAGCCATATGTTTCTGTTTTTTGTGAGAATTTTTAAGATTTATTTTTTCTAGCGTGTCTGGCGAAGATTAACCTGGAGGCTTCAAGAGGAGCCTTAATTAGTAATATATAGTAAGATTGATTGATGGCGTATGTGGGTAATTTTCAGTGTCAATGATTAGGGTTTACTTTAGGCTTTCTATCCCATGGTTATTATCATTGTTGACATCATGGGACATCGAATTCATGGCCAGGTGTTTTCCTATTTCGTGACGATTTCTAAAAAATCTCCTTTTTTCTACAAAATTTAAAAGTAGTGTTTCTTTTAGAACTTATAATTAGTATTAGTAAGGTTGCTTAAGGAGAGCAAAAAACTATTCCTGACTCCTAGCATTACGCCACAAAGAGATATGTGGTGTAATCTTGCACGCCCAACGTAATGTTGTTTCTTTTAGTTCTCAATTCTGTGTATCGAAGCTCCCTTTGGAACACAGTATTTTCACAGTAATTTCGTAGGAAAACAAAGGATTTGGAAAAAAATTCCCGTAACCCAAAGGAGGTCTCAATGCTAATCAATCCTATACTTTGTTTTTGCTTCATTGTACGAGTATACAAGAGTAACACCCTTGCACTCTAGCTAAAAATTAACTGTCGATATAATTAGAAGAGCAAAGGACATTTTCAGCATATTGATTTCAGTCGACCCCTATTGCAACTTAATTTAGCAAACTGAAGTGCAAGATGACCTTGAAGTCTACGCCCAGCCATGTGACGTGAAACGGGATTATCTTAATCCACCATTAACAGTAAAAACTGAAACTTGATACATTGAGCCATAAAGAGCTTCTATATATCTATGATGGGGGATGGACTTAGCTAACCATTTGTGCGTAGTTATCTCAGCAAGTAGTTGCTTCGTCTAGTTGCCAAAAGGTACTCACAAAGTAAACGACGACTGCGGTCACGTCAGTCTGGTGCCTGTGGCTCAGCTCGTACGTAGCGCTTTTGCCCGCTTATGCCATGCACGTTGTAATGCCAACAAGATTGAGTTCAGCAGACCGAGTAAATTGTCGTGTATAGTATGAAATGACATTATAGCGATACTGTTCATAGCAAGATGGATAATTAAAATAGTAGATAGAAGGATGAGATACCCTATATGCTGGTGTCGGTCTAATGGTACGGGCGCATCCAATATGTGTAATCTATAATTCTATCGTCGTACGAGACTTGTAAGGACAAGCTCTGCTAGTTGATGCTTCAGCTCGTGCATAGCTCTTCCCTCGATTCAACACAGCTGGCATGCAGATGCGTGACATCGATCGAGGCTGTTATTCTTTCCTTTTGATCCTATCAGTCCATAGTACAAAAAAAAAATATCTCTGTTAGCCTGTCTCTAATCGGATGCATATTTATCCTTTTCTATCACTATTACAACTATATCTCATTCTGTTTACAGTAGTACTACAACGTCATTTAGTACTACAAGTCCATTAGCCTCTGCTCTCGCATGATTAGAATTTTATTAAGAGGTATAGATTTATCTGTAAATTTTGAAATCATTTTAATTTATCTTTCGTGATAGTATATTGGGTAACTTATACGTAGATTTTAGGGTTTTTTTAATTTATTTTTTATAATGACATGGTGAGTAATTTATATGCAAGTTTATGAAGTTATTTAATCCATGTTTTATAATGGCATGGTGTGTATTTTTTTTGCAAATTTAAATTCTATTTTATTATGGCGTGGAGGGTAATTTTTATATAAATTTATGGGAGTATTTTCATTCCTATTTTATGATGGTGTGGGGTGTAATTTTTATATAAATTTATGGAGTTATTTTATTCCATCTTTCGTAATGGTATGTTAGATAATTTTTATATAGATTTAGGGGGTTGTTTTGTTTTATCTTTCATAATGTAATGGTGGATAAATTTTAGAAAATATAATAGATCAAGTGAATAATGTTATTAGAGCTACATGACGGACGATAAGATGTTTCGGAATTTTGTGAGAATGTTATGATTTATCTATTTTTTCTAGTGTGCCGGTGAGTATTAACGTGGAAGCTCCAGAAGGAGCCTCCAATTAGTTATATTTTTATATAAATTTAGGAGTTTATTTTGTTTCATGTTTCATATGGGCATGGTTGGTAATTTTTAGAAAATATAATAAATCCAATGGCTATTATTATTAGAGCTATGTGATCGACGACCGAATGTTTCTGATTTTTATAACAATTTTTAGGATCTATCTTTTTTTATTGCGTCGGAGCCTTGATACTAATATACATAACTTGCATGTCCAGCCAGTCATAGTCTTGTCGTATTGTTCTAAGAGTCCTACTCGTTTTATTGCTACAAAGTCCTATTGTACCTATGTAAACGTGTTTGGCATTCTGGCCATATATATAAGCATCCAGCCGTATAGGTCAAAGATCCACGTTCAAAGCAAATCTTACAAATTGGAATAGTCTAGTTCATTAATCCGTACTCTCGCACGTATTGGAGTTTAGGAGTGTTGACGGCACTTAAGCACGGCAAACCTTATTCTACAAACGACAGTATCGTATGTAGCTTTTCCTTAAAATGAGTATCATGGGTTTTGTCTATTCAGAAAACGAACTAATTGAGAATTTATTAAAAAGAGTTTATGGTAAACTATAGGTATGGAATAAAGGTTCTAATCTATATCTAAACTAGCTCTAAACTATATTTAATCTATGTTTAAACTATACTGATATATATATATATAAGATAAGCAACTAGAACATAACTAGAACAATAATTAAGGGGTATTAACTAGATTCTAATCAAGATCTAATTGGATCCAAAACAAGCATGATATGGGTGCCACAATTAGATAAAAGCAACGAGATAACTAGTAACTCAAGGTAGACAAACATGTTCTAGCATATTCATCATAGCATAATCAAATCAAGATCAAACAATCTAATCCCCTATATCAGTTTTACCTTTCCCCGGGCTCTACTGTCACTTGTAACCAGTTAATCGACGAGAAACTTTCAACAGACATACAAGATTAAAGAAGCACCTTCTAATCACTTCACATAGTCTAATAACATAATTAGAACAACTAGAATCTCTAATCACCATGATTATAAGAACCAGAAACATAACCATTTTATTAGTAACTAGATCATAGATCAAGAACGCTAGATGAATATAACCTTTAAAGACATGATCTAATCAACAAGCATTTAGATATAAAACGAATTAGAGCTAGAATAAACATAATTAGAACAAGAACATGATAATTAGACAAGAACAATGCTTCGTTAATAAATTGTATCATACTTATAACCATGCATACCTTCCCTTCACGATACAATTAGACCTCTGGAGCTAGGTAATTAGAGCGCCGTGCAGGGCCTCTAATCACCTCTACGAACTAGAAGAACTCTAATCCTAGACTAGAAACTCGACCCTCTACTCTCCTCTAGTTGTGGTCTCTCTACATCGTGTCCGTGCTTTGATAATGAATTGGAATGAATTGGATAGCCTTGGAGTCTCATGGGGTTTGTATTTATACCCCGGAGGTGCCTTGGGGCGCCTTCCACCTTCCTCTTGCTTGGAGTTGGAGTAGGACTCTTCTATCTCCCGAAATCGGACTTTCCTGTTTTTTGCATCTTTGGTATTTCCACCATATCTTCGTCATCCGGACTTCAAATAAAGCCAACTCAGATTCTAAATTGTAGAACTCGAAGAGATCTACAACTTTGGTATTCAAACTTTCTCCATTTGACGTCGTTTAGGTCTCCGAATTGGGTCCACAAGGTGTTGCTGTCGTGGAATCCGAAAATATCTCGAAATTTAATTCGGGCTTGGATGTATCTCGAAATATACCTTACTTATCTTCAGTTCCTTCGCACCCAAGTACTCCTTATCCCCTTGGAATCTTCTGTAAGAGTCGTAATAGATAGGGGAACACGAGACGGCATCGGAAGGGGGCTAGTCGGCCGACCAGGAGGGTCTGGGTCGGCCGACCCGGACTCTTCCTGCGCCCTGTGCTTTCCATCTTTCGCGGGGTAGTTGCTTGATGCCTAAGTAATGCTTGTGCAGGGCCTCTTGAACTCTTGAGCTTCTGGAATCTTCGTGATGGGCCGAGATTTGACGGAGTTTTCTAGTCTTTGACATATTTGACATCTTCAATGAATAAATATCTTTATTTTCTTGTAGCTCTTGACACTTTATTGAATCTTCTGATTATGAAGCCTTGATCCACACAGAGGGGGTCATGAGTACACCAAGCCTTGCTTGTTCTTCATCTTCAATTCATGTCATTTATAAGTCTTTTCTTACTCGAAGAGGATCATGGTGAATTCCGCGAAAAATTGGCTTAAAACCTGAAAAACTCACGTGTAGCATATTTCCAAGACAATGTTGCAAAATCCACAATAATCGGTGATAAATGTTAGTAAAAGATATAGTTGACGTATAAAATCAACGAAAAACCATATAAAATGATGTATAATTTTCGTACTTAAGCCGCATCAATAACATCCCCACTCTTAAACCTTACTCGTCCTTGAGCAAGTCAAAAATCAGCGTCGCCTTACATTAACTTTTTCATACTCTAATCTTAATCAATCAAACTAACAAGCTCGACCAGCGAATCATGAAAGAAAAGATATTCAATTAAGCTCATCCCACAACAAAAGAATTAGCAAGAGTTCAATTTTATCAAAGACACATCTCTTTATTTTAGCAATATGTTTTTTTGAAAAAGATAATCAAACATTAAGAGATAAATTCTTGCAAAGCCAAAGAAACACACTCAACTCTCCAGTCTTTTAATATCTAAATAGTATTCAATAAATATATATATAAAGTGGAAGTTTATCTGAAGCTTGGTATGGATCCTAATCAAAACTTGTTTCCAAAATATTGTCAAATCAAGAAAGAAATCTGCTGGTTTTACTGAGACTTGTCAAAAATGTTACGGAATAAAATAATGTTGAGAGAGAAAGTATGGAACACACACATTTAGAAAAGTGGATATGTGATTGCATGATCTCAAGGCACAAATAAAGTCCTTGCTATCGGATTGCACATGGTTGGAATATTTTCTGTATTATATATACAGAATATCCCTCGCAAATACTAAAAACAACCATATATAAAACTCTCAAAAATACTTAGAAGATTATTGAGAGGCACAATATATATATATATATTTATTTTTAGACGACCACTTGGTCTGTTTTCTTCTTTTTTATATATGGCGACCACTTAGTCTTTTTTTTTTTTTGCTTTTGCTCCCTCAAAAACATTTCTGTATATATAAAAAAAACTATATATGGCAGCTCTCCATCCCTACTCTTGAATAATACTCACCCTCGCCCTTAGTATATATCTAAACAATTTAACTCAAAGGATGGAGCTGTATAATAAAAAGAATAATATTTAATCCCTTAAAAACTCCAGAAAATAATGGGTTGTGGTCAATGAGGATACACAAAAAAATAATCGTGGTTTAAGGATAGATATCCAGCGAAGTTTGTAATGTCTCCAATATAGAGAGACACAATTCATGGATAGAAAAGGCTATCAAAGAAAAGATACGAAAAAAATGAATGATCAGCTTCTAAATCTCGTACCCTAGATCACAGTCTTGATCTAAGTCATTTAAAAAACAAATTTAATAAATCTAAGGTTTAAAAATATATGGCTTTGGTAGCAAAGGCTATTGCAAGATAATCTCATAAAGTTGATCATGGCATTTATAAGCAGTAAAAATAAACAAGGAGATGATCGTGATAAAGATTAAACTTTGCAAAAATTAAATCATATGGGTCTTTATGAACAATCATAATCAATCACAAATTTGCTGATTAGTTCAATTAAAGATGCATTATGAGAGCTCGTTATTTTTGACTAATCAAAATCAAAGCATAATAAAGATAAGCGGCAACTTTGATCATTTTTTGAATACAATGTTATAATTAATTTATTAAGCATAGATCATGGTTGTATGGTTGCAGTATTAATCACAATAAATATAAACTATCACACCAAAAACAAGAGAAACACAAAGGGAACACCAAATTGATAGCTAATAATTTGCAGAATTTTAAAAAAAATGAAAAAAGAAGGTGTTAGAAATATGTTACCGGATATTCCTTCAATTTTCTTATTACCAAATAATTTCCTGCAAAACAATTCAAGTGCACGTACTACTCTCGAGGTAAGAAACGGGAGTAGAACCAATTTACAGTAATCTAATAATATTCCCAATGATTTTTAACAAGTGGCCTAGCTAATCTTAAAAGAAAAACTAAATAGTGTATTTGAATACAAACGTGTAATTATGCGAACGATAACCATATAAACAAAAACATTGATTAAATCAAGTTCGAAGCACCATGTTTACAACATGATTGCTAAGTCTCTCCATAGCCATCAAAACTTTAATTAACCAAGATTAAAACATCATGTTTATTCAAGGTTATTAACTTAAAACAGCATAAGGAAACCAAAGCACATTGCAAAGGTTATAAACTAATCACATGAAATTATGGATAACTAGCAAGGTTAGTTAACTTCGTCATGATGATCAACAATTTAATCTAAGCACCATGCTTACATAAAAATTGGTAAGGAAGACATTCGCGAAATGTTATCATGAACATAAAAGCACACATCATGAAGTTAATTAAGCCAATTATAATGCAAAACATGCAATTTAATCTAAATGTAACAGGGTGGTTTATGCATGAAATAAGAAAAATAAATGCGAAAAGTTTGTCCACAAGAGACATGATTAAAAAAACTTTTAATTAAACTTAATGATGATGGTCTCAAATTAAATCTAAACACCATGTTTAGACTTAATTTACCAAAAACTCAGCTGAGAATCAACATAAATTTAAAGACTTCATGGTAAAGTCTTATGAAGGTTTCAATACTAATTTGACAAATGTAGAGAAATAAATGATAATGCAAAAACATGATGGAAAACACAATTATGAAATGATGTAATGGTTAACTAGTCACAAGCTAAAGATTAAAGGGTGGTGTCATGCTTACCGTTTCTCTATTAAAAGACTCTAAGACTTTTAACACTAAAAATAAATAATTAAACGGATTGCATCCCGAAAAGCGCTTAATTTAAAGTCATAAAGCTAGACTTTTTTCTTACTTTCGTTGAAGTGAAGCCATGTCCTTGGAGTAAAAATCCAAAGTGTCCATGCGGCTTGATAACTTGATTGTGCAGCTTCATCGTGTCTTGATCATAAGATCACTTGTGTGCACAGTCCTCTGCTTGTGTGTTCATGTGCCAATGTCTTTGAAGCTTCTTGCAACTGAACTTGATAATAAAAATCTTATGGAAGCATTGCCCAAACCTTCTTCATTATTGTTGTCTCCATCTTCTTTAAGTAGTCATTACCATTGTCGCTGCCACCTCTTTTCTCGTGGTATAACTCATTCGTCTCCAACAGAACATGTCTCAAATAATAGATCCATTGGGTAGCCTCTGAAATTATCTTTCCAACGAGTACTAATGCGTTAAATTCCGATTCCGTATGAAGGAGTTATGCCCGTTTTATTCAATCATTGCGTTCTGTCCCGACTTCGATTCAGCTATTGCAGCCTTCAATGATTTGTGCATTGCTCCTTGTAGAAATCTTCAAATTTAGTGATTCTTGTTGCGTTGGAAAGAGGACTTCATGGACTTTCCAAATATAAGAAAATATTCTGTCTTTGCCTCCTGACGTCGAGTTCTAATTTGATGATATTTTCAGCTTACTATTTTCAGCTCTCCGATGTTGACAATCTTCGACCTTTTGGACTTGGGTTTTGGTGGAAATTGTCTGAGTCCACCATTGTTGATCTTGAAGCTTCATGGGCTTGATTCTTGTCTTTAATTCCTCATCCATTCAGTCCACTCACTCTTCAATTCGAAACTCAATCAAACTTTTATAAATTATGATGATGTCTTCGAATCCTTGTCAAACCCTTGCATCAATCATAATGAATTTATCTTATAATATTTCACCACATTGATCTCATTGTTTCAAATGAAGTATGAATTTTTTTGTATGGTTACCTCACAGTGCGCACATATATATAATATAATAACATCATGGTTTTGATTAGAGATAAAATTGGAATCACATTGTTGATTGGGATTTAAACAAACATTTGATTCATGAAATCAAAGACAACTATAATTTAAATTGAAATCACTTAACAAAACATTTAAGGCATATATAATTAATAAATGAACTTGATTCACAAAACGATGGGTTTCTAATGATTTTGGCCAAATTAGAGAGATAATTTTGAAAGAAAAATAAAATTAGGCTTAAATATGATTCTAACAAGGGTTCTTTTTTAGAGAGACCAAAATGTTTTGAAATTTTAAATTTTCAAAGATAATATTATGCACATATAATAAATCATAAGAAACATGCAAATGTTCAAGTTTAAAATTTCAAAAACAATTTGCACATAAATAAACTTGGATCCAACCACTTACGGAGCAATAAGCAGTCAGTCCCCTTCTACTTTTATACAAACCTTGGCTCTCCAAATTTTTTTTTATTTAAACACAAAACTTAACGCTAACACTAAACTTGAGAATTGACAAACTAGCAAATTAACCATCTCTAAGCATGAGTAGATTCAATCAACTAATTAAAGCAAAAAGATCTACTAAAAGAACATGAGAACGTTTTAATTGGCCGGGGCAATTATGTTGGAATTAAGCATTGCAAAGATATGGCTCAAGAAGCTAGTCTAAACGATTCTCAAGGTATGGATTAACGAGAGCAAAGGTTTTTTTAAAAAAAACGAAAAACAACATATAAATAAGGATACGAGAATAACAATTAACCAAACAACACTTTAATGGTTATTATGAAACATCCATAATCAAATATAGGTAAATTAAAATTATATTTATGATTAAAACAAAAATTACTTTAATCCTGAAGAAGTGATGTTCAAATCTTAACTCTATGGAGACTTTATCATCTTCTTCGGAACGCCATGATTGTATGCACCATCAAGTGTTGGAAAGGAATGATCGTTGTCTTTCTCGAAATTCAGCTTTCCTTACTCTGTCCTTTTAGTAGTTCGACCATAATTTTCTAATCTGAAGTCCAAATAATACAAATTCGGACTCTATCTTGAAGAGCTCGAAAAGATCTACAATTTTGTTATTCGGACTTTCTTCATTTGACGTTGTTAAGGTCTTCGAATCGGCCCCACAAGGTGTTGCTGTCCTGAATTCCGAGAGTAGTTCGAGATTTGATTGGAGCTTGGATTGGTCTTGAGATTAACCTTCCGTGTTTTCATCTTCCTTATACTCAAGCAATCCTTAGCTTCCGAAATCTTCTCAACTAATCATTTTTGCCTCCATTATCTGTAGCTTAGAACAAAAAAGTTCCAAATAGCATTAGTCTTAAAAATTTAATTAACACAGCAGACATACCATTATCATCATAATTACTGCTTCATGATAGCTGTAAAAAAACTCAATAATAGATCATAAGCCAATAACAGCGTTAGCACCTACTATTAAAGAGTTAGGTTGGAAAAGATATATATTTCTTCATTGGAATGAGGTTCTATTTTTCCTGTAATGTTAATCAAAGAAATATATATATATGAGAAACTATATTTTAATAGAGTTTATAAAAGACTAAAATTATAGAAGAGCTAAACTTATTCTAAACAAAACTATTTAATTATAAAATTAAATGCAAGAAAGTAAATAAAGTAGAATAAACTAAAATAAAATAAAATGCATAAAATAATAGATAAAAGGCTAAATTAAAAAAATCACAAAAATAAAAATCTAATAAGAATCTAATAAAAATCACAAAAATAGCATGACTTATGGATCTATTACATCATACAAAATCAATCAAAGAACATAATCGCAACTGAATAAATATTTTTATCCATTAAACACCCAGCAATCAATAGCTCAACAATAAATCAACAATTTATTAGAATTTTCATTAACATAAAGACACAATAAATAGAACGCATATTTATCTAGACTGAAGAACCAATATTTTCCTTGGATAGAATTAGTGGAGCTAATAAATATATTTTGTGGTTGAGTCGAATATTTAGTTTGCGAAGCTAAATCATTATTAGAGGCCATAGCAGAATGATTAGCAATAGGGTAGAGGCATGTTATACCAAAATATATAGCGAGCTACACTACAGCAACCACTAGTAAAAATGCATGTGTATCCCGCACGTGGCGCAGGTGCATTTTTAGACAAAGTTAGTTTTTTTGGAGTTTTGTGTTGATTTTTAGATTTTTATTATTTAAGAGAACTGCCTGTGCTTTCTAACGGGATAAACATTATATTAACATACTATAATATGCTTATACATATCTAAAAGTGATAAAAAAAACATTAACCTATATTTGTGTAGTGTTCACATGAAAATGATAAGAAACACGGAAAAATTAGTGCAACCCATCTTTCTCTTCCTCACGATTAAGCCCCCGTCCTTTTCGATAAGTAGGAATGTAGGATTTTGCTGAGGTCGTGTAAACACCGTGAAGTTGATATGAATTTCAAAGTTTACGAGACCAATTTGTATGATGATCTAACGGTAGGAATACTTTAGGGGTAAATGAGCTTTGGGTGCAAAACATATTTCTCTAAACACACTCTTTTACACATGCGTCTCGCACGTCTTTTAAAAAAGTTTCATTCTAACATGAAACATGAGAATAATTAACTATATTAGCACCAGAGTGAATGCACCAATTATTTATACTTTCTATAATTCCCATAATTAATTTTCCCCGTTGGTTCGAATTAAATTTAGATGGGGATATTTGATATCAATCGATAGAAAAATTGCATTAAAACTATTTATACTTTCCATATTTTTAATAATTCAATGGTTCCAATTTAATTTATAGAATTAATATCAATTCACGGTGGGAAGTACATTAATTCATTGATCCCGAAAACTTGTATTGATTAGATATTTTGAGCTTCATTAAAAGTCGAAAAAATATAAAGAAAAAACTCAAAGTGATTTTGGCCTTGTCCACAAGGCCCGTTTTGTTGGCTGGTTCACCAGGTCCGTCTGATTGAATCGGACGGCTCCCGTTGCCTGGCCACACACCACAAAATCGCTTGGAACCCAAACCCTATCCCCCACTCAATCTCCCATCCCGCTAAGTCGGTTCCCCCGTCATCGCCTATCCTCCCCAACTAGCGTGTAGCCCCCATCCTTGGGCGTGCACCTCTCCTCTCCTCTCCTTCCCTGCCCTGACCCTCCCCCTCCTCTCTCTACTCCTCCGCTGCCACCTCCTACCCCCATACTCGTCCTCCTCCCAGCACAAGGGAAGGGCCATCACGGCTCTGCTCGCCGGAGCCTACCCGCTTGGACTCGTGCGTGAGGCTTCACTGAGCGGAGCCGCCGCGGCCCGCTGGAGGCCGGATTCGCCCTCCCAGCCGCCCCCTCCTCTGGACTCGTGGACGAGACTTGCTCCCCCACCGCCTCTCCTCTGGCTTTGCGGCGGCCCGGTCCCCAACCTCCTTGCAGTTCTCTGCCTCCTCCTCCTCCTCTCGCTGGCGAGCGGCATCCTCTCTGGCCTTGCGGCCACTGCCTCCCAACCATCGCGTCTCCGTGGTGCCTCCTCCCCCGTTCACTGGTGGTCGGTAAGCTCTTTTCACTTGTTGGACTGGAACACGAGGGTGGTTTTTGTCTACGCAAATCCTTGCGTACGTTGGCGATATGGGATTAATGATTATAGATTCTTGGTTGTGATTAATTCTAATAACATTAAAACCTGAAGTAGAAGTCTCACTTCCCTTCTTCTTCTTCTCTTCCAAGTACTTCTGGCAGTTCCTCGACCAATGCCCACTGTCACCAGAGTGGAAGCACTTGTCCGAGAGAGGAGGACCAGCCTTGGGCTTAGCATCAGGCCTCGGCTTTTGGATCCTATCCTCAACCTTACTTTTGCCCTTGCACCTCCTCTTCTTGCTATCCTTCTGAACCATCATCACATGACTTGAAGTTTTCTTGATGCTATCCTCATCAGTTTTAAGCATCCCATGCAACTCGGTCAGAGTCTTATCCAAGCTATTCATATGAAAATTCATGATGAATGACTCAAAACTAGGACACAGAGATTGGAGGATCACATCCATCGAAGCTCTGGATCAAGCTCAAAACCAAGTCTGTCGAGAGCCTCGATGTGACTAATCATCTTGATCACATGAGGGCTGACTGGACTGCCTTCAGCTAGCTTACAACCGAATAAGGCCTTTGAGGTGTGATACCTCTCGACCCTTGCCTGGTTCTCAAACATGCTGTAGAGCCCTTCAATCATATTGCAGGCATCCGAGTCATTGTATTGCTTCTGAAGCTCAGGAGACATAGTGGCAATCATGAGACAGCCAACATCAAGCTAGGCATTGTAGTGCTTCTTATAAGCCCTGTGGTCAGAAGCATTAGCACCATCCTCAATGTGTTCATCATGCACCCCCAGGTACCCCATGGACACAGTATAACCACACTCTGACGGGTGGGCCGAGTGGTTTCCCTTGCGGGGCAAGCCGCAAGATGAGTTGAAGGTTAAGCTAGCTCGTCTGCTAGGATAGGCACTGGTCCTTCAAGGATATCCATTCCCCTAATCATGGGACTGTAATAAGTTAAGTCCTACATAGCTAGCTTGTAACCCTAGCTCCCTTGCCTTTATAAGGGGAGCAAGGGACCCTAGGAAGACTCTCTCGCATTCTTGACGCTCTGGCACTCAAAACAATCCACGAAAACCACATACAAGATGTAAGGTATTACACGATCAGCTGCCCGAACCTATCTACATCATTGTGCCCATTGTTGCGTACACCTTCGCAATCCACTCGTCTACCCCTCGATCTCTAAAACCATCGCTTGGGCTGTCCCATGGTGGGCTGCCGGTACTAAGCATCATCAATTGGCGCACAAAGTAGGGGCTGTACGTGAGGTCTTCACCTTCGGCGCCTTTACCTCCGTTATCAACAAGTTCAGCGATGCATATGGTAAACGACTGTGTGCAGATTCGAGAGCAGCGGCGCACGCCCAACGCGCCAGCACCTGCCACCACGACGACTCCACTTTCAACCGGCGCAAAGAAGATCCGATCTGCAAAGCCTCCAACCCCCGCCAACCTCTCAGCACCTAGATCCAATCTGCGGCCCAGAGGTCCCATGGCGACTCCTTCAACAAACCACTCAGTGTCCAGATCTAATCTACGCTCGGGTGCACGCCATGCTCCTTTCCTGGTGAAACCGGCGGCCCCTAGATCTGATCTGGCTTAGGGAGGCCACTGGCAGACGGTCATCTCCAAGCGCCCGGAGAGGTAGATCACGGTTCTTTCTTGGAGAGGTAGGGCACAATTTAGAGTAATAGATTGATGGCATAGGTGGGTAATTTTAGACTAATTCTGCGGAGTTTATTTTAGGATCAATATCCAATGGCTATGGTGGTTATAGGAACTAAATCGATCGAAAGCCGTATGTTTCTGTTTTTTGTGAGAATTTTTAAGATTTATTTTTTCTAGCATGTCTAGAGAAGATTAACCTGGAGGCTTCAAAAGGAGCCTTAATTAGTAATATATAGTAAGATTGATTGATGGCGTATGTGGGTAATTGTCGGTGTCAATGATTAGGGGTTACTTTAGGCTTTCTATCCCATGGTTATTATCATTGTTGACATCATGGGACATCGAGTTCATGACCAGATGTTTTCCTATTTTGTGACGATTTCTAGAAATTCTCCATTTTTCTACAAAATTTAAAAGTAGTGTTTCTTTTAGAACTTATAATTAGTATTAGTAAGGTTGCTTAAGAAGAGCAAAATACTGTTCCTGACTCCTAGCATTACGCCACATTGCCACAAAGAGATATGTGGTGTAATCTTGCACGCCCAACGTAATGTTGTTTCTTTTAGTTCTCAATTCTGTGTATCGAAGGTCCCTTTGGAACACAGTATTTTCACGGTAATTTCGTAGGAAAACAAAGGATTTGGAAAAAAATTCCCGTAATCCAAAGGAGGTCTCAATGCTAATCAATCCTATACTTTGCTGTTGCTTCATTGTACGAGTATACAAGAGTAACACCCTTGCACTCTAGCTAAAAATTAACTGTCCATATCTTAATATTACTAATTAGAGACTCCTTTTAGAGCCTCCACGTTAACTCTCACGAGAAGCTCTAAGAAAAAAGATAAATCCAAGAACTTCTCAGAAAAAAACAAAACATCCGTCCATCCATTTATACCGTAAAATAATCATAACCATTGGATTAACCCTCGTATTCCCTGCAACCCTAGCCTTACGTAGCCACCTCCTTACGTACAGCCGCCGGCACCAATACCTAACAGCTGCCGTCGCCTCTTACGTACGTCATATCTCGAACTAGCCCCCGAACCGGATATCGCCGTGCAGCCATCTCTTGATCTCGGTCAGCTGCAGAGCTAGCAGATCTCTCCCTCCAATCGGCAACTCAAGCAGGCCTGAACTCAAGACCCTGCATGCACTGCATGCATGGCGCTCCATGCCTGTCCATTATTCACGTGATCACGTATGGTACATCCAGACTTTCCATCAGCAATAGGTCGCAAGTGCTGGGAGGGTGTCCCATCTGCATCAATCATTAATCAGGGTGATTTGCTTTTCGCTTCGTTCAGCACTTCAGCTGCATGTCAAAGCATCGGCACCCACGATGGGACTGGGGGGCAGTCTCAGGACGGCGGGACATCGGTCGTCATGAAAACTTGGGGTGTGGAGGTGGGCTTGGAGGTTGGCGGTGGGTTGGTCAAAGCCGCGTAGGCACCAAAGCTAAAGATTTATACTCACACGAAAAAAAAAGTAAGGGCTTTGCTTCTATTTTGCATACGAAAATTGTGGGGAAGTTTATTTTATTGTTCCGCTCTTGAAAAGTTGTTATCTATCCATCATGTCTCTTTCCCCACATTTGGGCATCCATCAAACAATTATTAAGATGCATACATTTATGCCCTATTTGTTTCTCTCAAATAATATAATCTACCTTATATAATTTTAAGTAGCTAACAAAAATATTAGCTCATTGTTTACCTAATGCATTTTATACAAAGATTATGATAATACATTTGGGGCCTACAAGGACAACAAGGTAAGAAGATTGTTGTTCAATTTATTTAATATATTCCATTATCAAAAGTTGTTATTATCAGCCGCATCTCATTTTGACTTGCATGTGAACAATGATTTAGATACATGTAGATGATGTTTGTTTCTCTCGGATAATATAGTCTACCTTATGTAATCTTAAGTAGCGACAAGGGCACACATTACCTTATTATTTACTCTCAATAATATACACACTTGATTATGATAATCCACAATCAACCTAAAGGAGGCTTATTTCAGCTTATTATTATTATTTGTTTTTTATCGTTGCGCAAATTAAATAGACTTGGTGCTATTTATCTTGCATTTTCTTTCAGCTTATATCAGCTTGACTTATATAATTTAGCACACATGGATGGTGCCATTTAATTTATGTTTACAAGGAGTTAGTTTATATAGATTAATAGTGCTAAAAGTGAATATTATAATGGCAAATGCTAAGTTTTGCGATAATACATTTGGAAAATAAATTGACAACTATAGGTAAAGCCGCATCTGAATACAAGAAAAAAACATGTGCACAAAACTACAACTACAAAATAAGAATGGCATAGGAGATGGCGAGGTTAGGAGGATAAAAATTTCACCACCTTCTTTAAAGGCACAATATAGACAAATTGAGGAATTAGCATAGTGTTCATGTCATTTACATGTAAAATCATTAATGATATAGACCATCCCAAATCATCATTAGTAGCGTGATTCTAGAAAAGCACATTATCATAAATTAATTGGACAATCAATAAAAAAAACTAGAGTTTAAGGACTAATCAGTTATTTGTCATTTATCATAAATTAATTGGTAGGTATAATTGGCCGAATAATAGTGCAAAATAAGACATTAAAACATCATTCACGACAAAAGCACACATAGAGATAATTCATATCTTCATGATAAGATAAACTAAAGCAAAACCATCAACCATGATTTTGGCTAACATCCATGGTGTGCTTAAGGATGGCGGATGTCACAAACGGCAATTTTTGTAGGTTACTCCACCAAAGTGCTTATTAATCAGTCAAAAACAAATTACTCAGGTTCGCTGTTTGATTAATCCGGTTGACCAATTAGTAGACGGTTAACCTAAAACTGTACCATTTACCTAAAAATGATTAATTAGGTATTGATCACCTAGAAATGTTTATTAGAACCTTGACCATTAGAAACTCCTCATATTATTGGTATGGAGTTTCAGAATAATCTAAGTCGATTCAAGGAGTTGTGCTCATCCATATATCCAAAACTCATTTGCATGTGACCTAAAAATTATTAATTTCATTGGTGTTCACTACACATAGTTCAAATCCAAAAAATAAGATTCCAACAGTCCCATATGCTGCACACCCAAGTATCCAAAATTCATTTGCAAATGAACTAACAGTTACCAATTTCATGTTATTAGCTACATGTCTACACAATTCAAATTTAGAAAAGAAAACTCCAACACCCATACGTCGTACAATTTTCCTCTTACAAAGGAAGCAAACCAGAGGGATGCAAACCAGAATAAAGACAAGACATGAAACAATTGTTGGTTCCATCTATTGTTTATAAAGTAACTATGGTCAATAGGATCTCTCACAAGCTCACTACTCGCCAGTAACTGTTCTACATATATAAAGTTCTCTCGATTCATATCGAAGAATATGATTGTAGAAGCTACATAAATGAGTTCTCTATTAAACTATTTAGATTAAAAGAACCATGTAAATATGCATATCCTACAAACCCGTGCAACGCACGGGTTGATGGACCAGTAATTAGAAGAGCAAAGGACATTGTCAGCATATTCATTTCAGTCGACCCTTATTGCAACTTAATTTAGCAAACTGAAGTGCAAGACGACCTTGGAGTCTACGCCCAGCCATGTGACGTGAAACGGGATTATCTAAATCCACCACTAGCAGTAAAAACTGAAACTTGAAACATTGAGCCATAAAGAGCTTCTATGTATCTATGGGGGATGGGCTTAGCTAACCATTAGCACGTAGTTATCTCAGCGAGTAGTTGTTTCTGGACGTGCAAAGTTGCCAAAAGGTACTTACAAAGTAAACGACGACTGCGGTCATGTCAGTCTGGTGCCTCAACTCGTACGTAGCGCTTTTGCCCGCATATGCCCATGGTTGTAATGCCAAGAGTCCAACAGGCCGAGTAAATTGCTATGTACAGTACAAAATGATATTGTAGCGATACTGTTCACAGATAAAAAGAGATAGTTAAAACAATGGATAAAAAAATAAAATACCCCAGGTGTTGGCGTCGGTCCAATGGTACGCGCTATGTGTAATCTATAATTCTATCGTCGTACGAGACTTGTAAGGACAAGCTCTGCTAGTTGATGCTTCAGCTCGTGCATAGCTCTTCCCTCGATTCAACACAGCTGGCATGCAGACGCGTGACATCGATCGAGGCTGCTACTTATTCTTTCCTTTTGATCGAATCAATCCGTAGTACCAAAAATTATATATGTCTGTTAGGCTGTATCCAATCAGATGCATATGCATCCTTTCCTATCACTGTTCCAACTATCTCTCATTCTGTCTACAGTAGCGTTACAACGTTATTTAGTACTGCAAGTTCATCAACCCGTGCGAGAACAGTAGCGCTACAACGTCGTTTAGTACTATAAGTCCATCAACCCATGCTCTTGTACTGTTAGAGTTTTATTAGGAGATATATATTTATGTGTAAATTTTGAAATCATTTTAATTTATCTTTTATGATAGTATATTGGGTAACTTATACATAGATTTTGGGCTTCTTTTAATTTATTTTTTATAATAACATGGTGAGTAATTTATATGCAAGTTTATGGAGTTATTTAATCCATGTGTTTATAATGCCATGGTGTGTATTTTTTATGCAATTTTAATTTGTATTTTATTATGGCGTAGAGGGTAATTTTTATATAAATTTATAGGGGGCTTTTTCATCCCTATTTTATGCTGGTGTAGGGTGTAATTTTTATATAAATTTATGGAGTTATTTTATTCCATCTTTCGTAATGGTATGTTGGGCAATTTTTATATAGATTTATGGGGTTATTTTGTTTCATCTTTCATAATGTAATGGTGGATAAATTTTAGAAAATATAATAGATCAAGTGGATAATGTTATTAGAGCTACATGATGGACGATCAGATGTTTCTGATTTTTGTGAGAATTTTTATGATTTATCTATTTTTTCTAGTGCGTCCGGTGAGTTTTAACATAGAAACTCCAGAAGGAGTCTCCAATTAGTTATATTTTATATAAATTTAGGAGTTTATTTTGTTTCAGGTTTCATAATGGCATGATTGGTAATTTTTATAAAATATAATACATCCAATAGCTATTATTATTAGAGCTATATGATGGACGAATGTTTCTAATTTTTATGATAATTTTTAGGATCTATCTTTTTTTATTGCGTCGGATGAAGATTAACGTGGTGCCTTGATACTAATATACATAACTTGCATGTCCAGCAAGTCATAGTCTTGTCGTATTGCTCTAGAGTCATACTCGTATTATTGCTACAGAGTCCTATTGTACCTATGTAAATGTGTTTGGCTTTCTGGATATATATATATATATAAGCAAGCAGCTGTGTAGGTCAAAGATCCACGTTCAAAGCAAATCTTACAAATTGGAATAGTCTAGTTCATCAACCCGTGCTCTCGCACGTATTGGAGATTAGGAGATATAGATTTAATGTTTAGTAATATTAGAGGTGATATTTTGATTCATCCTTCGTAACTGAATTACGGTAATGTATATGCAAATTTAGAAATTATTTTAATTAATATGTCATTATGATATATTGGTAATTTATATGCAGATTTAAGGTTTATTTTAGTTCATCTTTTATAATGGCATGGTGAGTAATTTATATGTAAATTTAGATAGTTTTTTAATTCAGATTTTACAATGGCATGGTGGGTAATTTTTATGCAAATTTAAGGGGTTATTTAATTCATATTTTATAATGGCATGGTGAACAATATTTATACAAATTTGTAGGATTATTTTATTTCATCTTTTATAATGGCATGGTGGATAATTTCTGAGAAACTATAACAAATCTAATGACTTCTAATTATTAGAATTACACGATGGATGACGGGATGTTTCTGGTTTTTTCAGAATTTTTAGGATTTATCTTTTTCCTAGAAAGGTAATATATTATTAGAGCTACAATGACGGGATGTTAATTACGTAGAAAATAGATCCAATGGCTATTAAGATTTCAGTCGGCAATCGATGATAGGATGTTTCCGATTATTGTAAGAATTTTTATGATTTTATTTTTTATTTAGCACATAGGACTAGTAAAGTGGTTCCAAAAGGAGTATGTAATTAGTAGCAGCAAGATTAGGCACAAAATACTTGTTTAATAGAATGGTTTCTAGCGTCTTTGTGAAAAAGTTACGGAATCATTTAGTAGTGTAAATTTGTAAATGGAAAAAATTTTGACAAAAATCTGAGAGTAAATTTGAAAATGGGAAAGTTTGCAAAAAAAGATAAAATTTGCTTTCGTTGAGAGTTGAACCCAAAACCTTTTATAACGGCAGAGATGGATAATTACTTAGAAAATAGAAAAAATCTGCCAAAAAATAAGAAATTTTACTTTCTTTGAGAGTTGAACTCAAAACCTTCCATAATGACAAAGGTGGGCTATTAATATTCCAATCTGTCAATTGATGGTTGGATGTTTCTGGTTTCGGTGAAAATTTATAGAATTTATCTTTTTTCTGGTGTGTTTCGTGAGGATTAACATGGAGTCTAAAAAAACCCTCTTATAATTAGTATCAGTAAGATTGCTTAAGGAGAGCAAAATACTGTTCCAACTCCTAGCATTACGCCACAAAGCGATGTGGTGTAATCTTGCACGCCCAACGTAGTGTTGTTTCTTTTAGTTTTCAATTCTGTTTATCGAAGGTCTCTTTGGAACACAGTATTTTCATAGTAATTTCGTAGGAAAACAAAGGATTTGGAAAAAAATTTCCCATAACCCAAAGGAGGTCTCAATGCTAATCAATCCTATAGTTTGCTGTTGCTTCATCATTGTACGATTATACAAGAGAAACACCCTTGCACTCTAGCTAAAAATTAACTGTCCATATAATTAGATGAGCAAAGGACATTTTCACCATATTCATTTCAGTCGACCCCTATTGCAACTTAATTTAGCAAACTGAAGTGCAAGACGGCCTCGAAGTCTACGCCCAGCCATGTGACGTGCAACGGGATTATCTAATTCCACCACTAGGAGTAAAATACCGAAACTTGTTACATTGAGCCATAAAGAGCTTCTGTATATCTATGATGTGGGATGGGTTGAGTCTAAGGGCTTCCATATCCTAGTCCGTATCACTATTCTAATTACATCTCTATATATTTATATTTACAGTGCAGAACAGTATCGTAACAATACAACATTTGATTTTGAGATCTAATATGGAGAGCTTTGGACTCAGCCTTATCTCAGTAAGCAGTTGCTTCCGGACGTGTAAAGTTGCCAAAAGGTACTTACGAAGTAAACGACGACTGAGGTCACGTTAGTTTGGTGCCTCAGCTCGTACGTAGCGCTTTTCCGCGCATATGCCTATGCACATTGTAACATTTGTCTATCAATATTTCAACCACCTTTTTTCTATCTACCGTAGCGTTATCGTGTCGTTTTATACTATATAGATAGTTTTTTTAGACGCTCCTAACGGTACGCGCGCATTCAATATGTCTAATCTATATATTGAGTAAATGTATAATTCCATCGTCGTACGAGACTTGTCAGATTCCGACCGGAGAAAACGACAAGCTCTGCTAGTTGATGCCTCAGCTCGTGCATAGCTCTTCACTCAATCCAACACAACTGGCATGCAGATGCGTGACATCGATGGAGGCTGCTACTTATTCTTTCCTTTTGATCCTATCAATCCATAGTACCAAAATTATATATCTCTTTTGCGATGTTTCCAACCGGATGTTTATTTGTTTTTTTCTATCACTATTAATTCCAATTATCTCTTATTTTGTTTATAACTATTTCTTATTTTGTTTATAATAGCGCTACAGCGTTGTTTAGTACTATAGTCAGTCTTTTTTAACGCTCCACTAAAGATATGCACATGTTGTTATTGTCCTTTCCTTCGTCTAAGAATTTCAGTCTGGAGCAAGTGGAATTGCATCGCGTTTGTTCGGCGTAGCCTTCAAGGTCGGCTTGCGGTTTGCCTAAGTGGTGGCAACTGGGCATCAAATGAACATGTTGAAATGCCGTCCTGTAGTAGTGAATCAGTATTAGTAAATGAGGAGGTAATAATCGATTTAACTCTAGGTTGTCATAGCTCCAACTTCAGACACTACGAGAGAGACGTCCTGTATTTTACCCCCAACCCTGTTCCTGTAACCTAATGCGCGCAAAAAGAGACCTGCGTACAAAACTGCTCATTTCTATAAAAGCGTGTGCTTACATCACCCAACACATGTGACAGTGTTACAGTTGAATGGCTTCGCTGACCTTACATGTGACATGTGTGACAGTGTTACACATGGACTGCACGCGGTTAGCTTGGCGGCAATCGAGGCCACAAAAATAATGACCGTAAACATATACAATTGATTCAATACGCCTTCTTAATTTTATTTCTAGTCCTGCGGCAATGCTGTAGTTGGAAGCGTCTGGTCCACCAGCTAGGGTTACACAAAAATGATTTGGATATCTATACGCCCTCATTTATTTCCAGTGACAAAACAATTAAAAGTAGTCTCATCCCTTGATGCCGCGCTAGCTAGTTGGCCCAGAAAAATGGTTTGTTCAAGCTCATATCACAGCAGGCGGTTGTATGAGCAACCTCTAGAAATCCTAATTAAGCAGCTCATATCACAGGATGCCTCCATAGCTAGACATAAGGGGATTTTTCGGCACAATCAATATTCCAAACTAAACCGTGCTAGAAATCGATTTTTAAGAATGCTCCTTGTTACGTGTCACATTTAGAAATCAAAATTATTTTCCGAGGTTTTCTATAACAGAGGCACCACTACAGGAATCTTTATAATTTTCGGCGGCCAAAAACCACAGAAAATAAGGCCTGTCGGCAAAAAACTTATTTTCGGCGGTATAACACTGCCGAAAGAGAATTGCCGAAAATAAGGCTATTTTAGGCGGCAAACCGCCGAAAATAGCCTTATTTTCGGCGGCAACAATAGGGCTAATTTCTTGCGGCAGCGGTTGGCCGCCAAAAATAAGGCCATAATTTTCGGCGGCCCACCATTGACCGCCGAAAATAGCCCAGGCTAATTTTCGGCGGCCAACCTTCCACCGCCGAAAATAGGCCTGGCTAATTTTTAGCGGGCCCCCCTGCCGCCGAAAATTAGCCATTCCCAGGCCCAAAACAGACCCCAAATTGTGTGTTTTTCCCCCAGATTTTGACATTATATACAAAAACACACATATCAACAATTGTTCACATCCACAACCATGCTCATACACAAATATATATCCATACACAAGTCTTCAAACAATCCATAGAACCAAACAAAGTCCTCGAATCTATTTACAAAGTCCAAACACAAGTCCAATTCTCAAATTGCATACACGAGTTCACTTACAATCAAGTCCAATTATCAAATTCCATACACACTTCTCAATCACAAGTGCATTCCAAACGAGTTATTGAACTCTCATTTCATCTGGCTCGTTGGAGTTGTGGCCGCTATCTTCGGAGGCGAAAAGATTGTTTAAAAAGTCGTGCTATCCAGATTGTTGGCAAAGAAAACAAATGACACAAATAAGGCCTCAATCCAAGATATGTGGACAACATATAGAGACATTAGTATAGCTTAATAGAAAATGATGAAACGAACCTCAGATCCATGTTGTTCGGACTCTGGTGGAGGAGTTTGGTAAGCATTGGACGCCTGCACTCCCGATCCCTATAATAAACTAATTAACTTAAGCTATATAAAGTTTACTGGAATTGAAAATGCTATGATCACTTCGATAGCTAAGGTTGAGCAACTTTCACCTGAGCCGCTGGAGAAAAAGGCATATCAAACGTTACCCACTACGGTGGTACTGGTGGCGATGTAGGTTCTGGCATGACAAATGTCATCCCCTGCACCTGGTACATTGCCTGCAGAATTCAACACGTTAGTAACATGTTTTGATAATGATAGAATGGTAATAGTTGACTTTCATACTCACTTGAATCGCCGTCATCTGTTGTGCATGAAGGCGTTCTATATGAGGTTGCTGCTGTCTCTGAAACTCCTCTTGAGCTTTTTGAAATGCATAACGCTTCTGAAGCTCTTGATGCAGCCTCTCATTCTCTATCTCAGACGTGGTGCGGCGCTGGCGGCTGCTACTACCACCCGAACTCTGTGAGGAAGACCCCCTCTGTACTTGTCTTGAGTCGATCGTGCCGTTGAACATGGAGTACCTTCAAAATTCAAACATTGTGTTAACACTGGGACTAATTTGTACTGAACACCGACTGAACAATACCGTCCATATTGTCGTCTTATGTACCGTCCATGTGTCTTGCCGCCACCGCTATCATACACAGCCTGAGCGTCAACGGGTGCGTTCCTCCAATCAAATCCTTCACCATGACGTCTGATTATCGCCTCCCCATATTCCTTTTGCAAGTACAAACGAACTACACAAGTTAGCTATGTAAAATATTGTGAGAACTAATTTAAAGCGCTGACCAACTAACCAATAGCTCTGTGGCCAACGGAGTACACAATTGGTCAAGCTGGGAAGGGTCCGGTCCCCTATGTGCCATAATATACATGTCTATGTCCTTCGGCGCCTCTCCAGTCATAGCAGCCTGTATATAGATGTTAGAATCATATATTTGCGAATACTTGAGAGATGAAACATAAATCGGTTTCTTACCATGCGTTGAGCCTTTCGATGGTATCCGTCACCCCAAGCTTATGCGATGCGTTCTTGGTCCCTGTATTTCTATGCTTCCTTGATCGCTTTTGAAATTCTAGTGATGCCCACAGCTCACAAAGTGCCTTGTAAGGGCCTGCCTGATCTTCAAACAGTGGATATGCGATCTGCATGAACACAAGTTAGTATATCATAATAACAATCACAATATCTGAAGCAACACAATTCTCAAATAAGCTATTACCGTTCCGTCCTCCTCAGCGGTAAGTAAATATCTAAACAATCACGAAAACGGCTCAATGGCTGCCCTTGACTCTTAAGCCAAGCGTTTGTAACCTGAAGCCGAAGGATGGAGAATAAATCCTTACATATCTTCATCGCAGCTTGGTCAACAACTTTTTTTTGCATAATCCTCCTCTGAGGGATCCACACGGAAGTATTTCTGCAACATTAAACAGTTAATACAAAGAATCAATAGACAATAGAAAGAATCAGCATAATAATAATCAAACAATAAGTAGAAGGAATTTTACCCAGAATTTGTTTTTCATGTGCTCCTGAATACTTCCATATGTAACATGTTCAGCAAGTACAAAATGCTTCTAAGTTGTGACGGGTATGGTCTCACCATTTTTTACAACTACTCTTGGGTTGTACACACGAATAAGGTTACCCAGCAGGCCGTTAGGAGTCCTACGGTGACCTGTCCCATACCGAGTCACGTCCTCCCATTGCCTACAAAACAAAATAACATTGAATACATGTCATGTGTAGAACCTATTTAAGTAAACAACTCATAATGACCGTACCCGTAACCGATTGGTCTGATCAGTTTCCTGTCCCCGTTGGCAGGAATAGGAGGGGGGGGGGGACGTAGTGGCTCTTGCTAGTCCTCTTCCTCTGAACCACCTCTTCTGAACCATCCCCGCCCATTAGGTCCTCATTAGCTCCAGCCTCATCCTCCTGCCCAGCTCCAGTCTCCTCATCTTCCTACCCATGCCCAGCAGCTCCAGCCTCCTCATCCTCCTGCCCAGCCTCCCCATCCTCTTCATCCTGCAAAACTAAACATGAGATAAGTTATTAAACATATATGAAAATTATATATATATATAACTCTATGCACATATGTACCTCCGTTCTTTGAAGGGCGATAGGAACTCCCTACAAGTTTGGGTCCACACACCTCAACAAAGCCTCACGCCTCGAGCCTGTTGAAGAACTCCCCTGAAAAAGGCTCTTGTTTGGGATCATCTTTCCCGCGAACCCCTTTGCGACTTGCTTGAGCCTACGGCTCATCCTATTGATAAAATAATAAGAGTTAGTACAGAAATAAATGATTAACCCTTCATACTCAGTCTTTTCCTCGTTTAGCTTAAGGCGTGCGAGCTGATCAATAATTTCTTGTGCGCTTAGCCTTTTTGGTGGTCCCTCGTAGCAGACGATGTCTTTCCTAAGGCTATCTTTTTTGCCTCTGAATATATGATCGGAAGGCAACCAACATCTGTGACAATCAAAGTAGCAGATCTTTCCACCAAACTCAAGACAAAAATATCTAGTGTCAGCACCACATATCGGACATGTCAAGGTCCCATGAATGCTCCATCTAGCAAAGATACCATACGCCATGAAATCATGTATTGACCACAGGTACGCAGCCCTCAGGGTGAATTTCTGCTTCAATGAAATGTCATATGCTTCAACACCTATCCACAGCTGTTTTAACTGTTTGATCAATGGTTGTAACATCACGTTGAGTTTTGTTCCAGGATGTTTCGGACCAAGTATGATTAGGCAAAGGAACATAAATTCATACTTCATGCAAAGGGAAGGTGGAAGGTTTTATGGAATAGCAAACACATGCCAACAAGAGTATGAAGCAGTCGATTAACCGAAAGGTGTGAAGCCATCAGTTGCCAGATCGAAGAGGATATTCCTCACTTCCTTAGTGAACTCTGGGTCAAAGCTATCCAAAGCCTTCCATGCATCTGAATCACAAGGGAGCGCCATGACCCCTGGGTTGTCACGTACACCTTCTTTCGGCCACCGCATGGGTTCAGCCATTTTCTTTGAGAGAAAGAGCCGCTTAAAACGAGGTGCCAACGAGAAGGAATGGAGTTGCTTCTGTGCAACTTCTATCGCTACATTTTCGCCATCCTCGTTTACTACCTCGACATATCTATCTTCTCATAGCCCATACCGAGAGCTTTGGTCAACCTCTTGCACTGATACATGTCATTGGGCAACTTATGAGGCTGCGGAAGGACATCCCTGATCAACTGCACAAGCTCATTGAAACACTTGTTCAAGAAGAAATACTTGGACTTGATGGCAATGAGCCGATTCACAAAAGCTAGGAGGGACACTTTTGTGTGTTCATGCAGCGGCTCTCTGCAGCTTTAAGGAGCTTGAAGAATTCCTCAACCTCCTTTGTAGGAGGATCCTCAGAGTTTAGACCAAACTCCGGTTGTAAAGCTTCTAGCATCTCATCCATTCTATCAACGCCCGCTGAATCATCATCCGCTTCCCCTTCTGTTTCAACTCTTCTTTCTCACCGTGGAAGGTCCACGTTTCATAATCAGGCATGAAACTATAGTCAACCAGGTCTTTGGCTAATTCATATCTATTCCGAAATTTTCTGTTGTTGTGGATGTTGCATGGACACCTGACCCGATTGTAAGTTGTCAAAGAGAAAGCATGGCCGATAAAAGCTTGTGTCTTGCTCCTCCACTCAGCTGAGTGACATTTACCCCCACTCTTATCCGAACCATCATACATCCATCGGCGATCGTCGTCCATACTTGAGGCTATAGATTAAAGCAAGTTAGATGGTAAGTTTATTTTTTCCAATGTATTGCGGCCCAACATCTATAGGTAAGGATATGTCCTAAACCCACCCAAGAGTGACCGATAGAGCGCGGATTTATGATGAGTCCGGGGGGTTCGAGCGAAATTTCGGCAGCATAACCCTGCTGTTCTCCAACTGCACGCTCAAATGTGGTGCAGCGGAGAACAACAGAGTTATGCCGCCGAAACTTCGCTCAGACCCCGTGGCTCATCATAAATACCACGCTCTATCGGTCAATCCGAAGCTATCAAAAAAGGGACAATTCCGGACCAGCCACATCTCACGTGCGCAATGCACGTGAGACGTGCCGGTCCGAAACGAGTGATGCATAGGTTCCGTGATCTGGCAGCTGTAGGTAGGTAGGTGCATGAACGAAGGGGGGGCTGATTGACTGAATTGTGCTTCTTCAGTCGCCGGATGCCGGCCCACAAATGGTGAATATATAAGAGATTTTAATGACAAACAATACCGGTACTTTGAATTGCATCGACGTGGCCTTGCACTGGGAAGGCTGCGACGGATTATTTATGGTAGTGTCCCTATAAATATCTACGGCAGTGTCTGTACGGATCTTTTAAGTGTTGTCTGTAGGGCACTTCCAATGGCTATTTATTTCGATAACGAGATATCCTCTCTCTTCTATGTGCAAAAAAAAGTGAGAAAAACAAAAATAGCTACCGACGATCAAATAGACGGGAGATTTCACGTATTTCAAGAATCTGGGTGTATTACGTGTGTGGGACTATGTAATAATGCTAAGATAAATTATTATTTTTATTGTTCTCTCATCTCCACATCAGCTAGCTATTTAGGACAACCATTATGGACGCCATAAGTGAAATGCCTCCTCGATCTGCGTCCCCATTTTAAATCCAACAATATCTACTATGCCTCTGCAACAAAGCTGCATGTATTTCACTCTGCACAGCGAGGAAGGCCTGGAGGGGGGAATCGAGCCACGTTGGGTTAGCGGTTGGTGGCAGCAGTGGAGGCGGCCAGCGGGCGAGAGGCCATGGCACCGGCGGCCAGGTGGGTGGCGGTGCGACGGGTGGGCGCGGGTAGCAGGAGCCGGGCTTCGCGTCGCCATCGTGAATAGGCAGAGGGGCTAAAGGCAGAGTGCGGGAGGAAGAAGAGAGGAGAGGAAGAAAAAAAAGGATGGATAAGCTTAGGTGGTTGAACTGTTGAATGTGGATCCAATGGACAATATAATTGACCAATGGAAACACAAAATATCAGTTACTTTATAAAGAAATACACCCGAAAAAAATTAATACTTCACCAAGCCCTGTGTTTATACTAGAACAAACGGAAACGGCAGGGGATTGTGTGAAAAATACTATGAGACTGCTAAACTCCATGGACTGCTCACTGATGCCTTGAATGACATTTATTACACAGCTTGAGCCACTTGACCACGTGCACTTTTGATAGTAAGTAGTAAACTAGCTATTGTAGTACATTTGTGTGATTAGTACTCGATCCTTCCGTCCAGATTTATGGATTATTTGACTTTTTTGACACCAATTTTGATTAGATCATATTATTTAAAAATTTGATAATTATCACTTGTTTTCAATGTGATTTAGTTTTATATATAATATACTTTAACTACTACTTGATTTTTTCTATATTTTTGTAATTTATTTGAATAAGATGAGTTAGTCAAACGTGTAGGTGTCAAAAAAAAGTCAAACGGCGACCGAGAAAGTATATAAGAAGTTTGTTCTTTCCTCTATTTTAGACCGGTGGAATCTTACAAAGGGGGTGTTTGGATCGGGGGCTAAAATTTTAGTCCCGTCACATCACATGTTTGGTTGCTAGTTAGAAGTATTAAACATAGTCTAATTATAAAAGTAATTACACAGAAGTAAACTGCGAGACGAATTTATATCCTAATTAATCTAGGATTAGAAAAAGTGATGCTACAGTATCGATTCGTTAATCATGATTTAATTAGGCTTAATAATTTGATCTCACCGTTTAATCCTAATTAGTTTTCTAATTAGACTATATTTAGTATTTCTAATTAGCATCCAAACATCCGATGTGACGTGGGCTAAATTTTAGCCCTAGATCCAAACACCCACTACTGGAAAACGTAATATTCATGTTGGTCTGTAATTTTCTTGACGGCTTTTTCAAACACCGACAGGGAAAATAGTAATTACTTTGTCGGTTTCAGGACACCGACAGAAAAATAAGTATACCGATAGGGAAAAACGTACTTTCCTTGTTGGTGGCTAATACTCACGGGGGAATTACATTTTCCTTGTCAGTTTTTACAATTACCTTGTCGGTGTTATTGGCACCCGCAGGGAAATTGTACCGATCCTAGTGAAATAACAGACCCACGTCACATTTTTATTGTCCAAACTTTTTTGAGGATGTTACGTGGACATATGTTACCTTTCCACTAGGAGTCATGAATTTCCGACGATATTTGTGCATTATTATTATTTTCTACTGTAAATCATAAAAGATGCAATTAAATACATAAAATATTCTAGTGTTGACCGAAAATTGCAAATAAGTTATCTAGATCAATAAACATACTATAAGTAGGTAATCATAAGTCCCCATGTTAAAATAATAAAGTGTCGGGTAAATGAATATTCTAGTGTTGGCTTTTCTGTGAAATCAAGTGAATATTTGGGTAAATGGATGTTTCCCTGCCGGGAAAAAATATTTTCTTGACGGTGGCCACACCTACAGGGAAACATATTTTCTTTGATGGTAACAACACTGACACGGAAATAATTTTCTTTGACGGTGAAATATATTTCCCTGTCGCACCTACGTCGGCTACAATTCTAAGCCTAACGGGGAAAATTTTTTTTCATGTCGGTTCTTACCGATAGGGAAATAATTTCTGTTGGTGCATTGATGGGCAAATTTTTATTTCCCTATCGATCTAGCCCTGTCGGTATTTTCCTGTCGGTACACTATCAAGGAAATCGATTTTCCTATGTTCCTGTCAGTATTGGGTATTTCAATTCCCTGACGGTATGTGCACCGCTAGGGATATTCCGGTTTCCAATAGTGACCCAAAGTCTAGTTCGACGACAGAATTATATATTTACACCATATATGGATATAGATTATATATACTGGATTACATATTATACTTATTACAACGTGCATACACATGCTAGGAAAGCGCTACGTACGTACGAGCTGAGGCACCAACCTGACGTGACCGCAGTCGTCATTTCCGTGTATAGTACCTTTTGGCAACATTGCACGTCCTGGTGTGACTACTTGCTGAGATTAATATCAGACAGAGCTAAATCAACATATGCATGTCCTTATTATTAGTATTCTTTCAATAATACAAACCATTGGATCTATTATATTTTCTAAAAAATTACCCACCATGCCATTACAAACAAGCAATTAAACTAACCATTGAATTTACATATAAATTTCCCACCATCCCATACGAAAGTTGAATTACAATAACACCCAAAATTTGAATATAAATTATCCAACATGCCATTAAGAAAGATAAAATAAAATAATCCCATTTGCACATGTATTACCATTATAAACATAAATCAAAAGTATCCCCTAATTTAAAAATAAATTTAAAGTATCCCCTAGTTTAAACATAAATTTAAATTATCCCCTAATTTAAATAAACATCCGTGGAAGCTAGATCACATATTGTGCCTCCAACACTGCAGCAAACGGAGCAATTTCCATCGGCTAAAACCCTTAATCGACCAAAATTGCCTAATTTCCTTCGGGAACTGACATAAGTTAGTTAATTTCCATTGGCTAGAAGAGGCCTACAGAAATTACTTATCCGTCTTAGTTAACGCTAGCCAACAATGGTCCATGGAAATCAACTAATTTCCATCGAACTTTATGCTGCCCATGAAAATTACATTTTTCCAGGTAACTTGGCACTTCTATCTGGCCATAATGTTGTTTTCCCTAATTTATTTTCACATACATAATTCAAGATATATATTGTTATATTTTTAACAGTGACCGGTGCAGTGGGTAGGAGATTCGCCGGCAGCCGGCTTAGGGGTGGTAGGGCGGGGCATGGTCACACGCTGCGTGTGTACTATGGTGTGTGCGTGGGGATATGGGCTTAATTTCGGAGGGCTATTGGTGCTGCCGACGGAGATAATTCCATCGTCCACGTACCTAGGCCAATGAAAATTAATACAACCAGCCAATCAACCTATGCGTTGCACGGGTTTATAGGATATACATATTTAGATGGCAATGTATTTTCTATTCTTTTGATGCTATGATTTGGGAGATGAACACAATATGCATAATATAATAGAGAATTTATTTATGTTCTAAATCAAACGATAATCTTTGATACAAATTCAGAGGTACATGCATAATTGGCACTGGTGAGCTTGCAATTGATCTCACAGGCCTTGACAAACTTGTGAACATTTGATAGGACCAAGAGTTGATTCTTGTCTTCTTACTACGGGACAGTATGGTTAATAACAATGCAATTTGGTAATTGTTAGTTCATTTGCAAATGATTTTTATAACATGAATGAATATGGGATATTTGAATAAGCACTTGCAACTGTATCTATGATTGAGCTTCTCCATATATTGGGTCAGCCTATTCGCTCTATACCTATCTAGGACCTTATACTTCATTAATAGCTTTATATGTAAATGACATGAACACATGTGGTTGTTTTATCCATTTACATTTGGCCACAGCCTATTGATAGTTCCTTGATCCATCTATATTGTGCCTTTGGAAAGAATGTGGTAGAAGTTTTAACTTTCCAACCTAGCAGCCTTTTTCTCTGTCTCATCTTGTGGTTTTGTAGCTCAGCACACATGTTTTCCTCTTATATTTATTACGATGCAATTTTGCTTATAATTGATAATTTATTTGCCAACTGTATTGCAATAAAAAATAAAACATGACTTATAATAGCCTCTCTTGTGGCACTATAATATATATAAACTAACTCATTGTAAACATAAGTTATGTGCCGGCCACTATACGGGCTATATCAATATATATATACAGGAGCGAAGGAAAACTATGATAGTGCACAATACTCACTACTACTACCTCGGATTTTTTTATATGATGCTGCCCAATTCAAATTTAAGCTTCACGGCATCAAGCAAATAAAATAAGAGTATATAGAAAGATGTGTAAGATTGATAATACTTTTAGAAATTCGGATACTGCAAACAACACCTCTTCCAACAAAGCTCTGTTATCGACCTAGGTAGATTTTAGAAGGAGCAGCTAGCATTCCTAGAATAGCAAGCTGGCTGAACACGCCATGCAGACGCAGCGATGACTAATGATTGAACAAGATTGCTAGAGGAGGATGACGTACTTCTAGGGCAGTATGTAAACAGTAGTACAGGAGTATGTACCAGCCACTCGTGTCCCTAGGCGCCCTCAGGGTCTAGGAGCTTGATGGCAATGACATGCGGCTTGAGCCCTTTCTTGACACCATCGTCAAGGAAGCCCTTGCATATGGAACTGAAGCAGGCAAGCTGCCCTTGTGCAGAGTTGCTGGAACAAAGCCCGTTTGTTGTCCACAGAGACCGCTGCTGTGTACGTGAGGGGCAACTAAAAGTAGGGCAGTGGCAACGTAATCTTTCTAGATAGGTTATTATTACGTAGACATAGATTGAATCTATAGATTAATTGGTAGCTGGCATAGGTGGTTAATTTTGAAGCAACTATGGGGGTTATTTTAGACAGTTGGATCCTAATCATTAATGATAATTATAAATAACTAATTTGATGGCTAGATGTTTCTTTTTTTAGAATTTTAGGATTTCTCTATTTTTCTAGAGCCCTTCATTAGAATTAACGTGGAGGGGGTCTTTTATTCATATTTAATAATAGCATGGTGGGTAATTTTAATGCAAATTAAAGGGTTATTTTACTTTGTATTTCATAATAGCATGGCAGGTAACTTTTTAAATATTATAATGGTTACTATTATTAGAGATGCATGATGGATGACCGGATGTTTCTGATTTTGTGAAACCTTTTAGGATTTATTTTTTTCCTAGTGTGTTCGGTGAGGATTAACGTGAAAGATCCAAAAGGAGTCTCCAATAGTAAATAAAATAAACTAAGGATAGAACAAAGTTATTCAGCATTACCTTTTTGCTTGATGAAGTTTGCTTCTTGGCCAACGTTGCAAGTTTGATAGCGTCTTTCTTTTCTTGTTGTTTCCTGTTTAATAGATTTGAGAAGGGAATTTTATTGGATTTAGTTATTCAATATCACACATGATTGAGCATGCCATGTTGCTGATCAATTAAATACCTATCTTTCTCTTGGTGAACTTTGACCGGATGCACCCCTGTACTTGTACTCATATTATTGTATACATTCTAAAGAAATAGTCACGGTTACTTCTTTGGATTGCACTGTGAACATATAGAAAATAACAGAAGTGTTTCATGGTTACCTTTTCGTTTGGTGCCTCGAGTATATCAATCTTAGATTTATACACTTCAATAATTGGCCTAGAGCATCAGTTATTGAAGAAAACTTAGTATTTATTTAGTACAGTGGCAAATCAATAATTCTAAAACTAATTTATTACCCTCCATTGTTACAATCTAGCTTAAGATGTTTGTTAATTTTCTTCTCATCCAAATTTTGTTTCCTTTTCATTCGAGCTTTTTGAGGTCCATTATTTTGTAGACGATCTTCCATGTTGCTGATACACACTTTGATTGATTAGTTATGATGGAAAGATTATCTAGATACTAAATATGTTTAGAATATTTATACATGTTTTATCTCCATTTTATTTCTCCTGAAAATTTGAGATAATCATTATCTAGATACTAAATATGTTTAGAATATTTATACATATTTTTATCTCTATTTTCTTTCTCCTAAAAATATGAGATAATCTATTGTAAGTAATCAAAATTAATATTTTGCAGTACCAATGGCGAATTAGAAAGAGAGGATGGATGCATATAGATAAGTAACTAACTTATTTCTATGTTATAGTAATCTTTCTTTCCTTTTTATCGATTGTGTTGAGATTTGCAGTGTTGATGTTCCATGCCGCTATGAGCCAAACTTTAATGTGTGGTGAAGCATGGAATAATTAAATAAATTGAACCATAATATTAAATTTATCACTTTGCCTTTACCTTTGTTTTACTCAACCTAAATTAGTGTCAAACTCTAGAAGCTGATGCTCCGCTGAGGAAAGCAAGGCCAAGTGTTTTTAATATTTTATTTAAAAAGCATGATTGCCAATTAGATGTCAGAAGCAAATTATTACCTTTTTAAATTCGAAGGCTGCAATGATGTTCTGCGCTTGCGTAGATGGATCAGTGTGATGGATGGCGGCGCTCTCGCCTCGCAGCCGACGAACTTTGTATTTGCCTAAAAAGAATTGCTTCCATGGCCAACGTGTAGACAACGAGCAGATGTGCTTTGTATTTGCCTGGGCGGATGTAGGAATTGGTGACCTGGGGATTCAGCATGATCATAGTTGGTGATGAGTTGTACCTTCGCTGATGAAATCACCGTCAGGAAGGCAACACTGGCACCGGCTTACCATCACCTAGCGGCGGGATTACCGGCAATACTGTACATAAGAAGGCTGGACGGGGTTGGTCGGCTGCCTGGAGGGCTAATCCATATATGTGATGCATTCTTTTTTATTAACTTTTCCAATATTTACATTAAAATATTTGAGTGCAAAAATATAGTGTCAAATGGAAACGTAGTCAACTACGACAAAGTTGCATATCTCGCCTAGCACAACAACTTTGATCAAGAATGTACATGACCCGAGGTCATCTAAAATTTTGAAAAAAATATATTTGTACCCATAAACGAACGCAATAAAAAATCAACTACAAAGTTACAGAGCTTGTTAAACTCTACAATTCATATAAAGTCTCTATTCATTCAACTTTATATGCAAAATTTTCATGTGGCAACTATTTTTATATATGGTTCTAACCACAAACTGATTATGATGTAGAGTATCCTTGCTTTTTCTATTTTTGGTGATTTAACTGTTTCAAAGTATAGGACCAAAAGTGCATGCGTCTATTTGTGATACCGTTTCTATAGTAGCAACATACATCACTCTTTGAAGTCTTAGTCAACTAATAACTCGCGCGCCGCGCGTTCATACAAGAATGAAGAATCCATGCATATTAGAATCGGAGACTAATAATTAATTGCAGTGATGTTTGATTAGCATCAGCGGCTTGCAGGTTCTTGGCATTTTGTTTTCTAGATGCATGCATATGCTACTTCATTCAGCGTGTCAACCATCAAGTCACGTACACCATTGGGTCTGTTTGGAAGTATGGAAATAGCATGGTCTCAAGGTGATACCGTAGTTTAGGCTGTCTGCAACCGAGGAGGAATAACCAAAAGTAGGTGGCCTTATTGAGATACCATGTTCTTGTCTAGGAATTTATTATTGGCCTTTATACCACGACTCACTATTAAAAATTGCATACTCCAATGTTAAGTGTCGTGCTTAAAAAATAAATTCTAGAAAGCCTGATATATTCTACTACTCTTATATATCACAGTAAAACCAAAGCATGCAACTTGATCTATTTTTAGATATCTCTAATCTTCTCACAATAGATTGAAAGACAAATATATTATTAACTTATTCTGATCTCTGCTTTATCGTGGTAGGCAAAATAAAAGGACATGCAAGTTTCTAATCTCGTGGATGGTTATATCTGTAGATTAAAATAACATATCACCACATGGATCTATTAATTCCAATATATAGTACGCTCATACTAAACCAGAAGCACTAAGATATATAGTTTCTATTTTAACCTTAAACTGATAAGACTATAAGAGCTTCAATAGTGTGATTAAACTCCCCGGCGAACGTGACGGCAGAGATCGTCGCAGTGATGTCAAACTCGCACGTACAGCACAGAAACAGCGAACGTCAGCGTCTCCTTGCGGCCTGTCAGCAACGGCAAACGTTGACGGCGTGTCTCTAGCAGTGGGGCAGGCGACGGCGATCGACTTGATACATCTCCGGCAGATCGAATACGTCGACGGCGGCTTGCTAATGATGCAGACGCAAGTTCATAGTCGGCAGCAGCTGCATGCATGGGTGTGCTAGCTCTTGGCATATACGTCTCGATCTCTTCTAGAGCCGGCTTGCTTGTTCCGAAGATGGTGCAGCACGATCTAAACACGAAGGGCTGGAGAGCCTCTCGTGGCGGCGGCGTATATGTTAGTAGGTTTGGCGGATGCGCGGCTGTAGGTAAGAAGGCTAGACAGGGGTTGGCGGCTGCCTGCACGGTTAATCCAATGGTTATGATGATTACACAGTATAAATGGATGTCTGATGTTTTGGTTTTTTTCTGAGAATTTCTAGTATTTCTCTATTTTTCTAAAAGGCCTCATGGGAATTGATGTGGAGACTCATTTTGAAGCCTCCAATTAGCAATAGTAAGATATGATAGTCTGAAATAATACTTTGAATTTGTATCTAAAATACCACCTTCATTCAAATCATAGATAATGAATAAATACATAACCTTAATTTTTATACCTAAACTACCATATCTGCCACTACTAACGATAGAGTAATACAAACAATTAAATAGTAAAAAGTAGACAAATATGTAGACAAATAGTAACAGCTAATACAAACAATCCGATTTCTGCATTACCAACATATGAAATTATGAACAAATAATATTAAAAAGTAGACATATATGTATTTCTAAAATTAGCAACTTGCTACTATCAATTTTAAGTAACACATATGACAGTACGGGTTGATGGACTAGTTGCGTCAAATTTGTAATAACGTGGATATGTTTGATGTCTAGGAACAGATCATGCATCAACTTGAAGGCAAGTTGATCTGTCATTAAATTGGGAGAAAATAGGCTTGTATCAAAATTTGCGCATTCCTACCGATTATTCGTGGGATCCTGACTAAAATTGTCTTTCTAGGTTTTTATTTGTTTCTTTTCTTTTAATTGGTTTTATTTCCTATGTGATTATTTTGAGTGCTTGACTGCTTATCTGTCCACGATCTGCACGTTTCTCTTTACTCTCTGTTCTCTCACTTCGGTCCAGTGCAGCCGTGCAGACACGCCGGCGCGGCGTGGGTGAGGGATCAATTGGGTGGCAGCTTATTTAGCGGACATGGCTGCCGACGTGTGACTTCCGGCCAGCTGGTTCATATTGAAGCCGTCTTGTGAAGGAGTCATCGTTCCCCCAACCAAGAATTACAATTACATTTTTTTTCTTTTTAACTAAACTGCATGTGAAGATACATCCATCAATGTATAGCAATATAGCATGAGCGGTTTAGCAAAGGATATAGTGGAATTACAGCTTCAAGGCTTAGCAGACTACTACATTGTATTCATAAGCAAACTTTATCTTTCTAACTTAACTAGCAAGCTGGCCGCGCAAATAGCGCGGGTAGCTAGTTTTTTCTTATATTAAACATAGTCCTCAAGTAAAAAATTATATATTAACTTGTGATTCAAATATTATTACTATTTTAAATTTAAATTTTGGATGTTGCATATACTCCGCAACTTCCTTTGTGTAACCATTATAATAATTAGTCCCCTCTAATTAAATAAAGTACATAATAATTTGGAGTATTTATTGCCTACTCAGGATTGTATAAGCTAGATAATATAATCTTAAGAGGTTAATAAATATGTCTATCAAACATTAAATTATTATAGCCAATATACCCATGCATTGTAATAGAAGAAAAAGAAGACTTTGCACATCTCTAGGTCTCAATAAATATGGTCCAAAACTGCATAGACTTCACACCCTTCGGTGTTTTGCAAGGTGTCTCACCTATACCGTTACTTCTCACTATCATCACCAGCAACTGTTGTAGTTGTATGACTTATCATGACACGTCCCAACACGATCAATCAAAGATTGTCAAGATCGAGATCATATGTATTATCTCCCAATGTTCACTTTCCAATACATGTTCTATGTCGAGATACAACATTAACATTTACCAAGAGCTTGCACACATTTTTCATTTGCTAGCAATTTTATGATAAATTATCTCCCCACCTAATCCTAGTGTATCATAATAGTTCAAATATTTCTCTTTTTTATTGATTAGTATGGTATTTTTTGAAGCACTCACGAAGAATGTGGTTCTTTTGAATCAAATGGCCGATGGTTTTTTTTATTTTTTTTGCAAAATGCATCATTTTTATTTGATATAAATCAGTTGGATTAATCCATACTGTTAGATAACCATAACAACCAACAATGTAACCATTTTCCTTTTTGTGTGTTTGTATTTGATATAATATCTTTGGGTTAATGTAGGCTATTAGATGTAATGTTTTAGGTTCTTTACTTTTTTCTGATTAACTTAATAATTATAGGCCTTCGATAGCTTAATCTCTATTTAAAGTTTAGCTTTTAAATAGCTATATTGGTACAAAATATTCGGATTACCCATAAAAACTAATTGTGTGGATAGTTTGATGTTCAAAATATCCAACTGTCTAGATTTTTTCATATTTTTTATTAACGCGGTAATTTTAAGACTTGATCTGCGAACATAATGACTTCTTTTAACATCCCCTTATATATAAAGATAGAGGAGAGGTTTAGCCCTCACTTTTTTGGGCAAAATGTAGATCTTTTGTCAAACTCTATCGAAGTAAGAGAAGTATTCTCTTTTCCAAATTATACATTTCAGCTTTATACTTAATTGATTTGTTTTATTATGACCGACTCTATACAAAAAGGCACTAAAAACTATAACATCAAATTAGTTCACTGTGACCTAATATGAAATATATTTTGATAGTGTAGATATTAATATATTTTATAAAACTAAAAGGTCAAAGTTAGAGAAGTTTTTATCGGAACAAAAGTAAAGTGAATTGTAACGTGAAGCAACAGAAGTATGATTTATCTAGGACCAACATAAAATGGAAAATAATTTAGAACTCAGAGAAAGAACCACGTATTCTCTGTTCCAAATTATACACTTCAGCTTTATACTTAATTGATTTGTTTTATTATGACTGACTCTATATAAAAGGCACTAACAACTATAGCATCAAATTAGTTCACGACGACCTAATATGAAATTTGTTTTGATACTGTAGGTATTAATATATTTAAAAAACTAATTGGTCAAAGTTAGAGAAGTTTTTGTCAGAACAAAACTAAAGTGAATTTTAATATTGAACTCAGTAGTATAATTTATCTAGGACCAACATAAAATAGAAAATAATTTAGAACTCAGAAAAAGAACCACAATTTAAATCAATATATGTAAGTTTGAGCATCTCGCTCTAATTATTGTTAGTCATAGAAGACTAAATTGAGTTGTCACACATATTATGTGTTATTTCTATACTTCACTACTGGTGTTTTCCATTGGAATATCATAGGGTAGTAGCTAGAAAACAAAGAATATGTCTTTTTCTCGTAAGCATAGAAAAAATACTTCCTTCAGGCGATGTATCACAAATAGATTGACATAATCATCTCACTCACTCCAATAATTGTCGTCAAAGACTAAATTAAGCAGTCATATTGTGTGTTAGCTCTAACTTCATTGGTGGTGTTTTTCATTGGAAGATCAAATGCCAACGGGTAGTAGGTTAAAAACAAAAAAAATATGTCTTGCTCGTAAGTCTGAAAAAATTGTTTTCTTCTAGTGATGTATCACGGATGTACCTACATAATCATCTCGCTCACTCTAATTGTTCTTAGTAGTTATGCCACCATACTGTGTGCTACTCTATACTTCACTACTGTTTTTTTCTGCTAGAAGATCAGATGGTAGTAGCTGGAAAACAAAGAATATGTCTTTTTCCTTGTAAGTCTGAAAAAAAGGTTCCTTCAAGCGATATATAACTGATGTACTGATACAATCATCTCACTCTAATTATTATTAGTCGTAGAAGACTAAATTAAACAGCCATATTGTGTGCCAGCTTTATACGTCACTGCTGCTGTTTTATTGTGTAAGATAAGAGGTAGTATCTGCAAAACCAAAAACATGTCTTTTTTTTCTTGTAAACTTGAAAACTGCTTTTTCTCAAGGATGTATCATATACATACCGACATAATCATCTCGCCCTAATTATTGTTAGTAGTAAAATACTAAATTAAGTAGCCATATTTTCTGTGCTAGCTCTATATGAATTCACTGCTGGTGCTCTCCACTAAAAGATCAGAGGGTAGTTGTAGAAAACAAAGATTATTTTAAGCCTAAAAATGTTTCTTCAACGACATATCACAACCATACCAACATAATTCGATAGCCACTAACCCGTGTTTTGTGTGGCCGTACCACTAACTTTTATCATTTCTGCCTCGGCGCCTTCGATGAATGTAATATAGTGACAAATTAATAGCATATATTTTTCAATTCAGTTGTATTAGATATATGAATTGGCATATATTATTACATGTTCATACAAATCCGACGGTCTAGGCTCTTTTCTTTTTATTCTTAGCGTTTTTGGAGCTGTGCTATTTTTGGTAGGTGTAGGTGTGGGATACGCTATATGTCGGATTCATATTATATTTCTACTATGCCACGTATAATACATCTTGTACAGTCCAAATCTGTTTTTATACTTTTTCCTAATTAAATACAAAGTTGTATCCTATATTCGATAGATTCCGAGTAGTCAAATTCCATGCCACGTAAGAACTTTTTTCCCGTAGGGCACCATGTCCGATTCAATTTATTTGTTTATATTTTTCCCTAATGAAATCAAAGCCGTACCCTATGTGTCGAATAGATCCCAAATTAAATTATGGACTCTTGGATGAATATGGACCATTAGATTTTTATAAAATCCGACGGTGGAGAGCTTTTCTTTTTTCTGATTAACGTGGGAATTTCTTGGCTCTCTCGACAAACGTGGTGGCTTCTTTTAACACTCCCTTATTAATATAACTAGGAAGATGACCCGCGCAAATAGCGTGGGTAGCTAGTTTCACGCGTTTATTTTTTTTAAAAAAAATTAATCCTGTTTGACTATTTATATTTAGCTTTCCTATTAACTGTTGCTTTAGTACCTAACAATATATATTGTTTTCTAGATTTTAATTTTTTGGCGTAGTGTTGTAAGAACATCTGTTAATGGGTAAATCTAGTAGGCCGTGTGTAGACATGTTCTTCATAAATGATTTATATACTTCTATATATTAATTAGAGTGTAGAATTAAAATAACATTGCTATTTATATTTTTTTGCTATTAAAATAACACGCAATGCAATGTTTACATTTGTATATTGGATTCTCAAAGTTATAAATCGTGCATATTGTACCTTTTTTCCTAAATTGCTACTTTTCTCTTCAGTCTAGCTAGTTTTGATTTTGTCTCACTTGTTTCATCTATAGATATAGTTCTTTTTTTTCCCTTGAGCTCTAGTTATTCTTTTCTCTTATTTCTATATATAATAAGGAAATTTTGGAGCATGGATTTTAATAATTGTATGTTAACATAGTATTAGTGTGAGAAATCTTTTTGTATACGAAAATTATGAGTCAAGGCATACTATTGCTTCGAGTAATTAAATTTTACACAATGTATATGCAAGTATTAACATGCATCTAAGAGAAGATCTAGGTGGTATTAATATCCTCAGCTGCATTGACATGATGTAGTATAGGACCTGAGCCTGACCGTTGTAGGAATAGTTTAGCTGAACACACATCATGAAAAGTGTGAGCAATCTAGGTGACTTGTGTCTTTTGCAAGCTGAAGATGGCCGCTACTTGCAGGAAAAGAACTTTTTTTAGTTGTGCTTTGCACATAGCAAAATTTATATAGGCTTCTGCAGATAAGAGCAAGTTCAGTGTATACTTAATTTAGCATCCTTTCCTAAATTTGACTTTATTTCGGTATATGTCATGATTTATGAAGACACATAATTACAATTGTGTTGTTTGGATTTTTAATTTAAATTTTCAAAATATTTTTATTTAGATCTGCCTGAATCCTAGGTCCAAATCAACAACAATACTATAGTTGACTTGTTTAGAAATATTAGATACTAATACAGAAAAAACAACGATACTACATGTAGTGTTGTTACAAATTGTATTATTTGGGGTTTTATTTTTATTGCTTTTTATTGTATTAAATTTGAAAAAATAGTTTATTAGATGTGCATGAATCCTATATCCAAATCAACACTGATGCTGTAGTTGACTTGTTTAAACGCATGACATGATATGATGTGGTGTAGAATTAAAACTTATTCATAAACAATTCTATAAAATTTGTTTTGTTTTGTAAAAAGTTTAATTATTTGACTTTTTTTTATATAACGTGGTTAAAGTACATGTCATTATTTCTAAAGATGTGAAAATACAAATTGTACTATTTCCATATTGTTAATGGTTTTATTTTTTATTTTATTACAACCTTTGCAAAATGTTTTTAGTTAGCTATGCTAGAATCCTAGATCTAAATCAACACCAATGCTACGGTTGGCTTGTTTAAAAGGATGGCATGATGTGACGAAGTGCAGAACTTAAACGTACTGAAAACACTCTTAAGAACTTTCTTTTATTGAGTAAAGATTTAACATTCTCACCTTTGTATTATGTTGACGTGGTCATCCATGCCATTGATCAATTAATGGAGCCAACAGCAATAGGCCGAACGGTGCTTAGTATTTTTAATCCGATGTGGACTCTTGGACAAAGTAGATGTTTTCTTTCCTATCGGACAACGTAGGGATATGAGCTCTTAATTAATTGGATTCAGACTGTACATAAAATTCAGCCATCTATTTCCTTTCATATCGGCATATCGCACCATGAATAGAAAAGGCACATGGACTCTTAATTGAATTCAGACCGTTAGATTTTCATAAAATCCAATGGTAGAGGGCTTTTCTTTTTTCTGATTAACGTGGGAATTTCTTGGCCCTCTCAGCGAACGTGGTGGCTTCTTTTAACACTCCCTTATTAATATAATAGATTTCTTGGCCCTCTCAGCGAACGTGGTGGCTTCTTTTAACACTCCCTTATTAATATAATAGATAGATCCCCTTGGACTAATTGAAACCTTGCTAAATTACAATTATCCTGGATTGGAAACAAAGGGTTTTGCACCACACATAGGTACACGTAGGCCTGTCCCAATATGACAATATACAATGATATTCATAAAATTTTACAAGCACTTGGTAGATAAGCAGGACTGCTGCGTTTGCACTGGTTGGAGAGATCATCAGACAATACCCTGCGGTGGTGTAGGGCCTCTGTCCCGCTTCAGGACACCAGCGTGCGTGAGCAGCGCCCAGATGTGCGTGATGAACTGCCCTCCTCTCGCAAGAACTTCTAGGTGTGCACGGGCATCGTCAGACGGAGAGACGAACAACATCATCTCTGCCCAGAAATCAGATAGAACCTTCCACCGCATCTTCGATTCTGGTATGTCATTCAGCAGATGCTTTGCAAGCTTGGCTCCCTGAGTGAGGAGCAGTGCTTCATCACCACTATATTCCTCGAGTATTCTGCACCTTTCGTCCAGTTTCTTGTGCTTCTTGAGTTGTAACCTGTCCAATTCGTGGATTGCCTGATCAAGAATGGATTCGGAAATAGAGGTGTGGTCGGGCAAGAGGTTAGGAGCAAAAGCGAGGAGATGCATGCAGTACTGGGATAAAGTGGATGCTGTGCTTGCTAGTCTTGTGACTGTGTCGACGGAGGCGCGCTCCACGTCCCTTTCCTCCGGGTCGGGGGCAGCACCTTGACGATGCTGCGCAACCTGATGGCGCTGCAGAAGAGGCCCGTCACGGCCTACTGCGTCTTCCTCTCGCAGCTGGCCTGCACCGCGGAGGACGTCGACCTGCTGCAGCGCGCCAAGGTGATGGAGCCCTTCCTCGGCAGCGACGTGAGGCCGCCAGAGCCCTCGCCGACCTCTGCAACGGCGTCGCCCTGGACATCGACAGCGTCTGCCGGAACTACCTCAAGCCCACCTGGCACCACCTCGACCGCCGATGCAGGATGCCCCTGCACAACTTCAAGGGTCTCTTCCGGGGAGAACTACCGCCTCAACGTCTTCTACCGCCTGGTGTTCTTGGTCGCCTTAGTCCTCTTCCTCTGCCACGTCATCCAGGTCACCTATGCGGTTCTTGCGTACCATAGACCCACAAGATAATTAATAGGGCTTGACGATCGATCGACGGAGATGAGTATAGCCGACTAGCCGTACATTTATGTACGTACTACTAACTTTCGGTGGATGATTATTTGTCTGCTGATATATAGGAATGCATGCAGCATTCCGGAGCCAATGATAATGTTCTCCGATCAGTTTATCTATCACCTTATTGATAGGGAATCAGTGCGCAATAATTGAGATGTCTAACTCAAAGCTGTCAATATGTCCGGCGATCAACATATCTGGATCAGTTCCTCCATCTTTTCTTTACTGCACTTCAAATTTTTTGCGAATTTTTTTCCAAAGCTGTCAGCTATAGCTCAAGATTATTGGTTCCAAAAGTTACTCTAACGCTGTCACAAGTCTCAATGAACTCTGCTGTTAAAAAAAAGATGGATAGTTTACATATCAGTCTTCCTCGGCCAGAAAGGCATACTTGCAGGGGCTAGATATACAAACATCAAAATATTGTCTCTAGTATATTAACATAATTGACTCGGATTTTGTCTCTACATGGAAGGTCAAAGGTAAATTGTCTCAAAAATGTCTCTATATTGACATCTCATAGATTGCCTCAAATGAATCCGTAGTTCACAATATCTCGATGAGTGTCTCAATACTTGAGGCATTTTTTAAAGGAAAAAGTCCATTTTAGGACCTCAAACTATTACGTCATCTGATTTTCATCTTTGAATTACAAAACCAGGTATTCAGAACCCAGAACTAACCAAACTGTGCAAAAGCCCCCTACCCATGTTAAAATTGGTGTCGGTGCTTCGTACCGGCATCCTACTATGGGTAGAGACCACGCAATGGATTTGAGAACGAGGAGTGGTTGATGAAGAGATCGTGCGCGAAGGTATACATCACGATGAACAAAACGATGTAGATAGGTTCAGGCAGCCAAATCGATTTACCCTATATCTTGTATGGGGTTTGTAGATTGTATTATGTGAATAGCTAGATTGATTATTCCTTTCTACATGTCCCTAGGTCCCTTTATAGAGTCAAGGAGGTAGGGTTACAAGTCGGTTACAATAAGAGTCCTAGTTAGTACACAACCCCAGAAACAGAAAAACAAATCTACTGAAGATACATTATTATCTAACTAGCCTAAGCCTCCCCTGTAATCTACGCCGTCTTGCACTGTGTCCCCCAAGGCAGACCACTCGGTCCACCTGATAGAGTGATTATAATCCATCTGCACGAGGTACATGTGTATATGACACCCACAAGTGGTTTATGATGGTGGTTTTCTCTTTTTTAAGACAATAAAATGTTGTTTAATTTCTGCAAAATCACAATTAATTTATTTTATATTAGAAAAATACGAAAGTCGTACCAAATGTTCTCTACAAATTTAATCTATCTATTGGTGCTCTATTTGGAGATTTCATAAGTTACTTGTTTCTATTTCAATGTTATATTTAGAGAAATAAAATAATATGTGTAGGAACAAATACATTATAAATATCTTCAACTAGAGAATAGATAGGTAGATTATATTTTTATAAAGAATGTGGTACAAGTTCTGTATTTTTCTGATATAAAATATATTATTGTGATTTTTTATAAATGAAATTATTATTATTATTAAAGGACAAGCCATTTACAACCTCAAAACCGTACAAGTTGTATAATTTATACAACCTTAAGCTACGAAACCAGGCAACCAAGGCCATCAAACTGTCAAAACCGGACAACAAACATCCCTAAGGCTGGTTTTGGTGGAGGTTTTCTATTTCTTAGAAATAATTAAATCTGATTTAATATCTAAAAATTACAATTAAATCGTTTTAAGTCAGATAAATATATAACTTGTACTATATAACTTGAGTATTTTAAGTCACTCGCTGGGATAGAGCCAGTGAGTTTATTTTCTCCTAAGGCAAGTACGGTGAGACGTGGCAGCTGTGCTAACCATGGTGGAACGACATCCACAAAGTGATTCCTTGACAAATAGAGCTCTTCTAGGTGTTGGCAGCATGTTGCAAACCATTTTGGAATCTGACCCGCAAACTTATTAGAGAGAGAAAAAACCTGCAGCTGAGGAAGGCTAAAACTTTGATTGCTTGGGAATGGTCCACTTAGATTATTATATCCGAGCCCCATTTGTTGTATCATAGACATGTTGTAGATGGTGGGGGGCACTATACCCGATAAGTAATTATGTTCCAGAGCCAGTTGTACAAGCATGGGTAGGGAACCTATACCGGAAGGTATTGGTCCAGAGAGGCTGTTGTTTCCCAAGTTGATGTACTGCAGGGAAGCCGTGTTATTGAATAGATACCGCGGTATGTGGCCACTGAAGTAATTATCTGAAATTAAAAACACCTGAAGGTTGGGCATGTTCTGCAGCAACCCCACGGGAATCTCCCCTGATAGGCTATTGTAGCTAAGGCAAAGCCCATGCAGACTTGAGAGGTTTCCTATGGCACTAGGAATGGGGCCCGAGAGGCTGTTACCCCAAAGAGAAAGAAACTTAAGCCGACGAAGTTGTCCAAGTTCTGGAGGGATGGAGCCAGACAGGCCTGTGCTTGTGAGGCTGAGCAGGGAGAGGAAGGAAAGGTTACCGAGGTGTGGGCTGAGGGGCCCTTGGAGTGGCACGTCCAGCAACGACAGAGCCGTGACTCGCTCCCGCCGCCGGCTGCACGAGACTCCAATCCATCGACAGAAGGAAACATTGGTTGTCCAGTTGCTGGCAAGGACTCCAAGAGAATCAGAGAGCTCGCCTTTGAAAGCCAGCAGGGCAGCAAGGTCGGTGTGGCTGCCGCTATCGCTGGCTGCAATCGGGCTTGTTGGGGACGAAGAAACGGCTGCAGCAGGCAGTAGCTCCGGGAGGAAGACGGCTAGTAATAACACGAGAGCAACCGGCCAGTAGCTTGGTGCATCGGCTGCCATTGCAGCTAGCAGTGTGGCTGTAGGTGCTGTAGGTGCTTCTCCGGCCGGTTCAGTTTTACTGAGAACGTATGTCTTGTGATGATGCACACGCGACTATACGCAAGTATATTTATGGACAGATATGTCGTCGTCGTCACTGGTAGTAGCATGCTGTCTTTGACTGTGAAGCTCGTTGGAAACTTGGACTAGAAATAGAGTGATGGAAACCGGGTCTTTGGTCGATCGTCCTGCTTCTGCCCACCCAGATCCAGCTAACACAACATCGAGCGTTTGTTAGTCGGCTAACGTACGTACATGCACCAGATCGATCGATGCGCAATTTTCTATTTGACGCGCGCGCGCCGCTCCCTCCACCTAACGCGCGGACGCGTGTCGTCAGCCTGACGCTTCCGTTTCCCACGCGCTGCCTGAGGCTGTACAGGTTGTCTGCTTGCCTGCTCACGTGCCGGACGAGTTGTCGCATCCATTCTTTTTGTCTGTGTTGCGCTCCGTCGTGTCTGCTCTTGCACCCCTCCTGTTAATCTGGTTCTTATTTTTTCTTTCCCCTTTTACCTTTTTTTTTTTGTTGCGGTCACAGGTAAAAAATTGTAACCTGAGAGCTTATGCTCTATCAACTACTACACGTGTTTAAGTGTTGTTAGCCTCTTAGGAGGACGACTTTTTTCCTTTAAATGTAATAAGACTTTCAAACACAATCCAAATATTCTATGATTTAAAAGTTTCTAGGGTATGATTCAAATGTTTCTATTATATGATTTAAAGTTTCTAGTAAATTATATAGCGTATGATTTTTAAAAGTTTCTAGTGTATAATTTTAAAAGTTTCTGGTATATTATTTAAAAGTTTCTAGTAAATAATCTAGTGTATGATTTGAAGTTTGTAGTATATAATTTAAAGGTTTCTAGTGTACATATTAAAAGTTTCTAGTATATGATTTAATTATTCCCAATATATGAGTTAAAGTTCCTAGTACACGATTTAAAAGTTTCCACTATATGATTTAAAAGTTTCTAGCATGTGATTTAATTATTTCTATCATGTGATTTGAAGTTTTTATTACATGATTTAAAATTTGCTAATATGTGATTTAATTATTTCCATTATATGATTTAAAGTTTCTAGTACACGATTTAAAAGTTTGTAGCATATGATTTAAAAGTTTCTAGGATGTGATTTAATTATTTCTGGCATGTGATTTAATTATTTCAAATATATGATTTAATTTTTCTGTTACATGACTTAAAAGTTTGTAGTACATGATTTAAAAGTTTATAGCATATGATTTAAAAGTTTCTAGGATGTGATTTAATTATTTCTAGCATGTGATTTAATTTTTCTATTACATGATTTAGAAGTTTCTAATATGTGATTTAATATTTTCAGTATATGATTTAAAAGTTTCTAGTATATGATTTAAAAGTTTCTAGAATGTGATTTTATTATTTCCAGCATGTGATTTAATTATTCTCACTATATGATTTAAATTTTCTATTACATGATTTAAAAGTTTCTAGTATGTGATTTAATTATTTTCATTATATGATTTATTTTTTTCAAAACATAATTTTAGAGTTTGATTATGCGGATACATGTTCGAACATGTGACTTTAGATGTAATAAGACTTTTGAACAAAATATGTACAAAGTTTTTAATATGCAAGCTAATTTTTTTATTTTTGGATAGAAATGTTTTGATGAGCAATAAGTTTTAGTTGTATAAATTGAAAGTTTTTCAAACCAAAGTATAAACTTTTTAATATGTAACGTATTTTTTTTATTTCTAGATACCTAATTTTTTATTTCGAAATAGAAATGTTTAGACCAAACAAGTCTGATTCTTCTTGTAACTCACCGACGGAGTGGAGCATATAGAAAAATAAAATAAAAAAAAGTTCCACCAAACCAACGGGAGCTGGGCAGGCCGACACGCCTGTGCGAATTAGCTAGCTGGGCGCGGGGGGCAGCGTGATTAGCGAGCTGCTGATTCGGGAAAGGAGAAAGGCTGAGCGTGGACCAACTTTTCGTGTGCCCCGCGCGCATCCCAGCGCGCACGCGCCGAACAAGAACCGATGCGGACATGCAGTATGGATGTATGCATGATGGATCCCATTCAGTTCCCAGGTCACAAGTCTGCGTCGCGTAGCGGTTGCGATTTTGTGGGCTGAAATTCTAGAAATTTTGCATTTTAAAAAAAAATCGATGTGCCAACAAAATCCAGAAATTCCAGGAATTTTTTATTGATATTGTAGTAAAAAAATCTTTGAAAACTAAATATATTTAAATTTGGTCCTAATTCCCAAAATTTCGAAAATTTCAGTTTTTTCGGTAGGGGTGAATTTTTTAATTCTAAAATTGTAAAAAAGCAAGGTCGCCCAAACAAAAACGACTACTTGGTCTTAGTCTTCTTTGTTTTTTGTTTCCTTGGGACTTGGGAGGATTACGTTGCTCTTATTACACCTCAGGAAACGCAAATCCAGTGGCGGCGGCAGGATTGCGAGGAGGCTGGCAACATCCAAAACAGTTGACGAGAAGGCCGGTCCACGTACATGGTCAGCGTCAGGTGGTGGATGGGTCATCGTCGCCGATTCCCCGTTTTTTGTGCAGTGTAGATTAATCTGTCTGCGCTCTGCCGTGCAGGTTGAGTTGGGGAGACTGACTTGAATTTTCTGCGTCCCGTCAATGGCAATTCGGCGTTCGTTATCTCAGTTTGTTCAATGCAGCTTCCAGGTAAATAACAACGATGTCTTGCTTTTGTTCAAAAGATTTGAAAAAAAAACTGGAGTAGCTCGTATAGTACCATGTGGAAAATCACTGTATCTGTACTGTCAGGTTAAGGGTTAGCAATGTACCGGTTGGATCAAGCGAGGAGGAGACAGGCAGCAGAAGGGAGGGGGCACAAGCGAAGTGGTGCAGCGACGCGACATGCCGAGCGACTAGGCCCAGGAGGAGCGGAGCGGCACAGCGATGACAGCAGTGCGGGCGAGCTCGCGTAGGCCGTGGATGTGTTGTGTTCTGAAAATCTAGTGAAATGTATGGATCAGACTTTTTGTTTCACTTCAACAATCTTGTGGGTGGTTGTATCGATTAATGTTTTTAGAAACTAAATGGATTCATGTTTACCTGTTTGATGCATCCCTGTGTGTTGTGGCATTCTAGGAGTAAATGATCAACGTTGCATGGTGCTAGCAGGTTGGGCTGGTGTGCATGTGCATGACGTGGAGCAGCACACGCACGCACGCACGCAACGCACGTCGCACACAACGCTAGTGTTGTTAACTTGATCGATGTGGGCAGATATGGCGTACAAAAACAATAACATCATTAGTAGTTGATTGCCTTTACTCTTCAATGCAGTCATGGATTGTTTTGATTTAAGGGAAACTGAACTAATATGCCGACAATTTTAATTGTTGAGAATTTTCTGCCACCGAACCTATGAGGTGTGATGCGGTTCTGATGGAAAATGAATGGGAATTTGATTATCAGTTAGTATTTAAATCTAATGTGTAACTAACTTGCTCTTTCATCCTTAAGAGATGTTAGTTTCAACTCTGCTGCGGTTACGAAAAAGAATTGGCGACAAGTTGTTAACCCTAACATACTACAGATGTTTCTGATACGGTGATGTTAATTTGTAGCTTACAAAATCCATTTGCTTTACCAAAATTATAGTAGCTACCATTCCTTGTTACAGAATCTCCAAATCGTTACTATCAAGTGATGGTAAATTCCATCACAAGTTTTCGCAACAAGCATGTATCATAAATGAGTTTAGGATGTCATAAATCAGCACAAACATGATAGCAAATTATGTGGCTGTTGAATAAGTTATTATTGTTGAATATATGGGCTAAGGCCCATATATAATTCCTAGAAAATCTCAAAGGCCCATGTGTGTGCATGAGTGTAGAACCTTTAGTCCCACCTTGCTACCTACTTAAATATGGAAACTCTCCTCTCCCATTAAGTCATGGAGAAAGAAAGAACACGCGCGCGCTCGCTCGCCTCGCCGGGTCAGGGCTGGGGCGATGGGCGCGGCACCTGCGTGATTGGTCCGTCGAAATTCGGATCTGACCTTGCGGGAGCGTGGTTTCCTTTTGCTATTTTATTTTTTTGTTGACTTGGGCGTTAAGTCTAAGAGTCCTGACCTGAGCCTTAAATTTTGGAGTCCTTATCCGATCGAGATCGTGATTGCGACACGAGATAGGATCGCCGGCTGCTATATAAACAGCCTATCAGGGTCGCCTAAAGACACACCAAAAAACCTAGGGTTTGGCCACCACTCGCTGCTGCGCCGCCTTCATCCCGAGTGCCGATGTGCATCGCCGATCGGGAGAGCACGTCTCCGGAACCCTTTGCCTCCCGAGCTCCTGCACCGGGAGAGGGCGAATAAGGTTTTTGGGAAGCACTCTGCGCGACTGCTCGCTGTCTTTACCACGGGTCGTCCATCAGCTTCCACTGCTAGAGAACATCACCGGCGTCTCCTTCACTGTCTTCTTCACGGCTCCGTCTACATCGACCGGGACATCCACGACATGTTCATCGTCGACGTCGTCAGTACGGAATCGGCTCTACCTGCCGACAGGTATAACCAGATCGATCCAATCTACCTTATTGTTATGATCTGCGAGATCTTTGCTGTGGTTGTTTTATCTAGTATGTTAGACGTGTACATGCCAGTCTGTGCCATGTTTTGCATGAATTATTTTTGGAAATTAATTCGGATATTGTCTAATTTCTCAACAATCTAAAAACCTTATTGCAGACAATTTCCTGAATTATCAATGGCTGTGTTTGCTGATGCGCTGAGGCCGGAGAAATTCTAGGTGTGCACTTTAAATGGTGGCAAATCAAGTGCACCCTCTGGCTTGAGGCTATGCATGTATTCTGGGTGAGTAAAGGCAAACCAGAGAGTAATATCTCATATGCTGATCTGCAGAAGTTTACCGAGGCCAATACTCTCTTCATGGGATGCATTCTAGATGTCCTTGCTGACCGTCTGTGTGATGTGTATATGCACATTAAAGACGCGAAGGAGTTGTGGGGTGCACTGACGCTAAGTTTGGTGCGTCCGACGCTGGCAGTGAACTGTATACTATGAAGAGCTTTCATGACTTTAAGATGGTCAATGATAAATCAATTGTCCAGTAATCTCATGACATACAGTGCATTGCTAAGGAACTCGAGATCCTTAAGTGTCCACTTCCTGATCGTTTTGTGACTGGCTGAATTATTGCAAAACTTCCTTCTTCATGGAGGAGTTTCGCCATAACTCTGAAGCATAAGAGGACTAAGATATCAGTTGAAGAACTGATAGCGTCCTTTGATGTGGAAGAGAAGACTCGGGCCAAGGACATTAAAGGTGGCGAGGGTCACTCTGTTGCCAACACGGTTCAAAATCAGAGGAACCAAGGCAAGGGGAAAGGGAAGTTCAAGCCTAACAAGACTACCAACTTCAAGAAGAAGAAGAACAAGGCTGAGTTGCCCTGCTTCACGTGTGGTGAACTTGGGCACTTTTCTAAGGACTGTCCAGAGCGTGCAGACCGTCGAGGGAAAAGTGGCAGGAATGGATAATCGTCCAAGACTGTCAACACTGTGACCGCTGGCAACACTGGAGATGCAGGGTATGGTAATTTACCTACTGTCTATTCAGTTTTTCAGTCTTCCAATTGGTGGATTGATACGGGTGCTAATGTTCATGTGTGTTCTGACAGTACTATGTTCTCTTCTTACTAGGTCACAAGAGATTGCTCTGTGTTGATGGGGAACAGATCCGCTGCTTCTGTTCTGGGCACTGGTACGGTGGATCTGAAGTTTACTTCGGGAAAGAACGTGCAACTGAAGAATGTGCAGCATGTCCCCTCTATGAACAAGAATCTCGTTAGTGGCTCCCCTCTATGCAGAGATGGGTTTAAGGTAGTGTTAGAGTCCAATAAAGTAGTCATGTTGAGACATGGTGTGTTTATTGGTAAATGCTATGATTGCGGAGGCTTGTTCCGCTTATCTCTTTCAGATTTTGACAACAAGTGTGTGAACCAAATTTGCGGTGGTGTTAACGATGATGCGAGTTTATGGCACGCTCGTTTATGCCACGTTAATTTTGGTCTTATAAAACATCTTTCCAGCATGTGTTTAATTCCGAGTTTCACCTTCGTCAAAGGTTCTAAGTGCCATAGTTGTGTGCAATCTAACCAACCTCAGAAGCCTCACAAGGCTGTCGAGGAAAAAAAATTGGTACCTCTAGAACTCATACATTCTGATCTGTGCGAGATGAATGGTGTGTTGACTAAGGATGAAAAGAGATACTTCATGACGTTGATTGACGATGTAACTAGATTTTGCTATGTTTATTTGTTGAAATCTAAGGACGAGACGTTAGATTACTTTAAAATCTATAAAGCTGAAGTTGAAAATCAACTAGAGAGAAAGATTATTCACTACAAGAAAATCTCCGATCTATGACAATTTCCTCATGACAATTGACTTTTTCGTCATTAGATAGGTATGATTTATGACGTTTGAAAGGTGCAAAATGATTTAGTGACAAAATTTTAGTGTTTGTCACTAAGTTTGCATAGAAATCGTCATAAATAGGACTGTGGCTATATTACGACGAATCAATGTCGTGTCACGAAAGGCTACTAGACACCGTCGTAAATTTATGACAATTATGTTGTGTCATAAAATTTTCTTTCTTCTTTTAAAAATATGTTATACATTCCAACATGGTTGTAACAGCCGGCCCAATACCCTTTGTTAGCCCACACGAAACATCTGGCCTAGCCCATGTATTTGCTGCTCCCCGAACCCCTCCCCCGCGGCCACTCCCCGTTCCCTTCGGCCTGCCTATCTGATCCTCTCGCTCCCCTCAAAGAAAAAACGATCATTTCATCCAAAAAACCTCGTCCGCTCTCCAGCGGGCGACCGCCGCCGCGGGGCCGCCCCGGCTCCTCCTCCTGGATCCGGCGCCTGCCACCGCGGGGCCCCCCCAGCGCCTCTTCCTGGCTTGGGCGAGCGCCGCAGCGGGGCCGCCCCGGCGCCTCTTCCCGCTCAGGCGAGGGCCGCCGCGGGGCCGCCCTGGTGCCTCTTCCCTGGCTCGGGCGAGCGCCGCCGCGGGGCCGCCCCGGCGCCTCCTCCCCGGCTCGGGCGACCGCCGCCGCGGGGCCGCCCCGGAGCCTCCTCCCCGGCTCCGGCGACCGCCGCCGCGGGGCCGCCCCGGCGCCTCCTCCCCGGCTCGGGCGAGCGCCGCCGCGGGGCCGCCCCGGCGCCTCCTCCCCGGCTCAGGCGAGGGCCGCCGCGGGCCCGCCCCGGTGCCTCCTCCCTGGCTCGGGCGACCGAAGCCACGGGGCCGCCCCGGTGCCTCCTCCCTGGCTCGGGCGACCGAAGCCGCGGGGCCGCCCCGGCGCCTGCTCCCCGGCTCCGGCGACCGCTGCCGCGGGTCCACCCTGGTGCCTCCTCCCCGGCTTGGTGCTGCGCCCCCCTGCGGCGGCACCCACCATAGCCAGGCCATCCCGCCCGTTGCTGTCTCCAGGTAGCTCCCCGTCCGTGGAAGCAAAGGCCGGGAGGAGTGCCTATAGTAACTTATGTCAAATCTAATGCGCTTCAAGTCATTCTCTCATTATTTTTTTGTCACTTGTTCAGTATCTAGGACCCAATGGAATTTCTATGTTAGTGAAATCAAGATTTGCTTTGTTATTGATATGCTTCCCTGTATGTCCATGAACAGAAATAAAAAATGACATGATAAAGGTGAAAAATAATGACAATGTTATGCCTTATGTTCATTGGTGATTGTGTTTACTTGGTTTAGTCTTACAGCTCATAAGTCAGAGGTAGCCAATTGATCTCCATTGGAATAGGGTTGTGGATATCAGTAGGATTGTTGCTTATGGAGAAAACTCTATTATCCCCCTTCTTGAGGCTATGCCGACTACTTTCAGTGTGTAATTTAAGCAATATAAAGCTATTGCATTTTGCGCAAGAAAATTAACTTGGTAGTTATTTTGTACAAGAAACACATAGTTCATATATTATGAAGCTTGATGGTTATTTTGTGCAAGAAAATTAACTTGGTAGTTATTTTGCTTTTTGTAGTGTTCTATAGATGGACAGGTCTTGGATAAATAGTAGGCTATTTAGCAAGCCACATCTTGATGGAGTCAACGAGTTCATGACCTTTGTTTCGGAGACATTTGATGAGGATGCAGAGATACTCTGTCCATGTCGAAAGTGTTTGAATCGGATTTCAGGACATAAAGGACAAGTGGAGGATCACTTATATATTTATGGAATGGCAAGCACATACACCAGATGGATACACCATGGAGAACCATTTGAGGCCGAAGTTAATGAAAGTGTAGTCAATTTGAATGGACAAATTGGATTGAATGAGGATGTTGGTATGAATGAGCAAGAAGAAGATGACCATGATGATAGGCTTCCAGATATGGTGAAAGAGTTGTTCAATGCTGAAGATGAAGGTCAGAAGAAAAAATCTATGTTTGCAACTATATTAGAAGAGATGAAGAAAGATCTATATCCTGGTGCGGTTTATACAAGATTTTCTTTTGTGGTGAAGTTACTTCATATCAAATCATTTTATCGAATCAGCAATGTTGCATTTGATGCAATACTCACATTGTTATCATCAGCATTCCCAGACTGCTCTATTCCTGCATCTTACCGGGAAGCAAAGAAACTTATTCGTGCATTAGGGCTTGGATATGAATCAATCCATGTGTGCCCGAATAATTGTGTTTTGTTTCGGAAGGCTTATGAAAGAAACAATGAATGTCCAATTTGTGGTGCATCAAGATGGAAAGATGCAAATGGATGCAAGCGGGTTCCTCAGAAGGTAATGCGGCATTTTCCAATAATTCCAAGGCTGAGGAGATTCTTTTCTTCAAGGAAATTATCAACAAATGCACAATGGCATAAGTTGAAGAGGAAACCGGTGGAGAGTGAGCTTAGCCATCCAGCTGATGGTGAGGCATGGAAGGACTTTGATAAGAAATATGGGTGGTTTGCAGAAGATGCAAGAAACATCAGGCTTGGCCTTGCTACAGATGGTTTTAATCCATTTGGCAAGATGAGTGCCTCATACAGCATGTGGCCTGTATTCCTTATCCCCTACAACTTTCCTCCATGGGAATGTATGGAGCAATCTAACTTCATGATGTGCTTGCTCATCCCTGGTAAAGAGAGTCCTGGAAAGGATATTGATGTATTCTTGGAGCCACTCATTGAAGAGTTGCTTGAGCTCTGGAGAGGTGTATCTACTCTTGATGCTTTGACTGGGAAATCATTTGATCTACATGCTGCAGTGATATGGTGCATTCATGACTATCCAGCTTTGAGCACATTGTCTGGTAGAGTCACCAAAGGCTATTATGCATGTGTGCATTGCGACAAAAATCCTTGCTCAAGAAAAATAAGGAATAAGATTTGTTATATTTGCCATCGTCGATGGCTTAGAATGGACCATCCATGGAGGTTAAAAAAGGATTTCGATGGTCAAATTGAAAAACGTGATAAGCCACAGGAATTTAGTATGGAGGAGTTGATGCAACAATTAGAGAGGGTCAAGGATATAAGGCCTGGGAAGCACCCTAAAAGCAAAAAGAGGAAGCGGGCAGCCAATGATGGTCAATGTTGGAAGCGAAGGTCATGCTTGTGGGATTTGCCATATTGGAGAAAATTGAAGTTGCGTCATAATCTTGATGTAATGCACATCGAGAAAAATATATGTGACTCCATTCTTGGTACAATTCTTGGTCTTGTTGGGAAGTCAAAGGACACTATTAATGCTAGGCTAGACTTTGAGGACATGGGCATAAGGAAAAATTTGCACTTGAAGCGTGATGGAGACTCATATAGCATTCCAAAGGCCCCTTAATGAATAAGAACCAAAAGCTTGCATTCTGTGGTTTCTTAAGAAGTGTGAAATTTCCAGATGGATATGCTTCCAACTTAGCAACATGTATTTCTGTAGATGGATGCAACCTTCAAGGTCTAAAAACTCATGATTGTCATATCCTACTCCAAAGGATTTTACCTGTTGCTATAAGAGGGTTAATGCATAAGGACATATATGAAGCAATTGCTGAATTAGGTATGTTCTTTCAACAATTGTGTGCAAAAACATTGAAGTTGGATGTTTTGCAAAGAATGAAAGAAGAAATACCTATCATTTTGTGCAAGCTTGAAAAGATATTTCCTCCTTCTTTCTTTGATGTCATGTTGCATTTGACTGTGCATTTACCTGATGAGGCGATACTTAGAGGCCCTGTACAGTATGGATGGATGTACCCAGTTGAGAGAAGGTTGTTAACCTTGAAACGTTTTGTGAGGAACATGGCACGACCTGAAGGTTCAATTGCAGAAGCATATGTTGCCAGTGAATGCTTAAATGCTTGCTCCAGGTACTTCGACGATCTTGACACAAGACACAACCGGGAGGGTAGGAATAGAGAGCGTGTTGATTTGCAAGAAGGTGTTGGTGATCTGTCTGTTTTCCAGCATGGAGTTGAATTACTTGGAGCCTATAGGATTACATATCTCGAAAATGACTATGAAAAAATGGTTTGGTATGTGCTAAATAATTGTCCAGAAGTTGAGCCATATATGGAGTATGTCATCCCTTCTATATTACTTTTTGTTTTCTTGTAAAATCTTTTAATTATTGGATCTGACCTTTGAATTTCCTGTGTCACAGTACGTACAGAAAAGAGCTAGAGGCTGAAGGAATTGTTGATGTTGAAAAAACCCTTGAGAAGCAATTTCCTTCTTGGTTTAAGAAGCATGTGAGTTTTTTTCTCCATACTTTGCTAAGCACTTAGTGGTTCGTATGTATTTTTATGTGATGTTGCATATTTACTTGTATAGGTTGCAAAAAACTGTTTTGTGGAGGGAGAAGAAGTGAGTGATGACCTATATTCTTTGGCTTGTCAACCGGATTTGCGAGTTAAAGTATTTTCAGCATGTCTTGTTGGTGGTGTCCGATTCCATACGGTCAACCGCGAGAAAAATAGAAGAACACAAAACAGTGGGGTCATGACTGAAGGCACACATAATGATGAATATATTGATTTTTATGGTTGCCTGCAAGACATAATTCAGTTGCAATACAACTCATATTCTAAGGGTCCTCGTACAGTTATTCTATTTCGGTGTGATTGGTTTGACACCGATAGCAAGAAGGCAAGAATGAAAAATGATGGATACATGACAAGCATAAATCAAGGAAGTTACTGGTTCAAGGATGATCCATTTATTCTAGCCACACAAGCAACAAAGGTATTTTACTTAGATGACACAAGGCATGGGGGGAGCTGGACGGTTGTTCAAAAGTTTACACATAGGCACTTATGGAGTGTGGGGGAAAAAGAGAGTGAAGAACGACCCAACGTTGTGGAACTATCATACCAAGATGATGAGTGTGTTAGTTTTCAAGTTCAACTTCATGAAGGAAGATTGGATAATGAACATGGTAGTGGTGAAAATCCTTTAAGTATTGATGCAAACGTAGTTGATGAGCTCTGTATGGAAATAGGAGAGGAAATGTATGAAGATGAGACAAGTGAGGATGAAGATGACACCATACAGCAATATGATAGTGATTGTGGTGCAGGCCCAACAATCCCTCATGATGATTTTGAGGATGATAGTGATGGCGATTAACAATCCCTCTGCTTCATATGACCTGCAAATGCAGTGCCTATAGTATTTGTCTCTATCTGAATATGAGCTGCAAGTTCAGTTACTATCTCTATCTGAAGCCTTTGACCTCCAGGCCTTCCTCCAGCTCCAGGTTATCACTCATCACTGATCATATAGTTATAGGCCATTTTACTATCATGCAAGGCAACCTTGGCACAGCTGCATTATTGTTCTTTGCACAATTTTGCACTTATTCACCTTTTAAAGTTGACTGCAATAACTTGAGCCCTGTGCAGAATCCGCAATTTCTCTTATGGATTTTGTCTGAAATTTTAAAATTCTAACTGTGTTATCTATCAGTATGAAAGAACACAGATCAAGTTTGTCACTTCAGACCATCATGTGATCAACCTTGTTTCAACTATGTGCTGAACACTTAACCTTGCAGGATGCTGGCATATCTGTAGAGGTGGTGAAAAGGAGTGAATTCCCACGGAGCTACTACAAATGCACTCACCCAAGCTGCCCTGTGAAGAGGAAGGTGGAGACCGCAGAAGATGGCCATATACTTGTGTTGAGCTTGCAGAGAAACTGCCCTTTCTCAGTTCTCTTTGCTCCTTATGTGATATATGCTCTCGTTGATCTTAGCCAAGGGAGGGTTCATCTGTTAACTGCTTTGTAACACATCACAAGAGCTATTAGGAGTCTGGCAGCTCTCGTTGATCTTAGCCAATGGTTTCTTCCTGTGTTGGCCAATTTGTACTGTCACACCAATTTGTTTTAATATGTATGTAAGGCTGATGCACTTCTGGCTTTTCCATGGCTGTTCTGAAATATTGGTCTCATGTTCTGAAATGGTGTCCAGTTTATTTCCTGTTCTGAAATGTATATGCAGTTTCCTATTCTCAGTATATTTAGTTTCCTGTTCTGAAATGTATCAGACTCATTTTATGCTCGGGCTGGTTAAAGTATTTTTAGATTTAATTTTGTAGGTGATCTGAGCACAGTCATCCGGTCTAGTGGTTCATTGCGTTACGTTTGATACTCTTGGGTCCTTGGTTCGATCCTTGGCAGCCACATTTTTTCCGTCCCTTTTTTTTTCATTTTTTCACCATCTATAATATTTTTTCACCATCTATAATATTTTTTCACCATCTCTAATATACACTATTTTTCATTTTTCATACTATGATTTATAATAATATTTGGGTCTACTTTATTTGTGAGTGACCACCAATCCGTGTCATGCCATCGTCTGCGATATGCTCTCAATAGTTTAGATGACATGTGAAGTCACCCTAATCATCGATATTTCAACATGATCAATAGTTTAGATTGCATGTTCACCTAACATTCTCAATTTTCTGACGATACTACCATTTTTATGCATTTAGTTATATTTTTCATAATTTAATGCGGAAAGAAATTAATAATTCACAAATAGCATCAGAAATTAATGATATCTATCGGAGGGGCAAAATATGTCAACGTAGCGTCCTCAGAAATGCATAATATTTTGTGGATGGGCAAAATATGTCCACCTAACATCCTCAATAAAGCTTGGATAGGAAAATCCATAGGGTGCTATTGTTTCTTTCACATGGCTTTCGCTCATAGTTTAGTTTCGCTCATAGTTTTTTTTTTCACCATATGAAATTTTGGTGCCTATTTTTGTGTGACCTCAGATAACAGCTCGGGTATCCGGATAGGTATCCGATCGGATATCCGACGCATAATGAGGTATCCGTATCCCGACATATTATCCGATACCCGTATCCGATATCCGATTAAGGTATTCGAATTTCTAAATTTGCTATCCGGTTGCTGTTTAAACCCTTCGGACGGACGGATAGTCGGGAATATATCCGTCCCACTTTCAACCCAAATAGTTTGGCATATCAATTTATACAAATATGGTTTCTTTTTTCTTACAAAATATAATTTAATTTGGAAACATAAATCTATGGATACAATTTTTATTCGTGTAAAGATATAGTACTTATTTCTCTGTGTTTCGTTTTTTTAGAAACTCCTATTTTCTTTTCTGAGAGCGGCGCCTCATTGGACTAACTTGGGCGGCAAAACCCAGGGTGCGCGGGAGCCCCAAAAGGCCAAAATGGCCTTCCATGGCGAAATGGCATTTCTGGACATAAAAGAAATAACGATGTGCTTGTGATGTACAAGGTTATTTTGGTACATCAACAGGGCTGACTGCTTTCAGATATAACCCTAAACCCTGGCCACCCAACGCAGACAACTTCATTTCTTCTTTTCCTCGTCAGCCACCACCCCTTCCCAACACAAACGCAGCACGCAGGTCCCCTTGCTGCGCCCCACCCCACTTCTCCTTCGATCTCCAGCTACGCCGACGAGCCCCGACGACGCGATGCCTCCTGGAAGAAGGATGGGAGCACTCAAGCAGAAACCCGCAGCAGGTAAGAAAATCCATTTTATCCTGCAGTACGAATGGTGGAGATGGATTTTAGGGAGCAGCAGTATATGGCTTGGGGTGAGGGCTGCCCTTGGTTTGTTTTCCCATAGAGTGGAGTAAAATTTCTTCTAGCACTTGGCTTTCGGTATCTAAAATCGTAGATGCATAATTTAGTGGATGAGTTCATAGGGGGATCTCTAACAAATAGGGTTACGTTTTTTCTGTATGCAACATTGCTTGCAGTTTGTGGAGCTGAGGGATATTTCGTCTATTGGTAGGCTTAGGTTTCGTCTAGAGGTATTGCCTCATGAACTGTACAATTCTAGAGTTCCGTCGTGGAGCAAGGTTATGCAAGCAGTAGTCTTATTGGCTTTGGTTGTTAAATTCGTGCAAGGTTATGCAAACAGTGGTACTTAAAATTTCATTTGCTAAAGCTGATACTAAAATTTCTTTATGTATGCATGTAAAGAGCCACCTACTGAATATGAAAAGAAGAGGGCAGAAAATATGTTGAGAAACAATCAAACCTTCCAAAGGCTTGGCCTTTCTGCATTAGCTTCAATTGTTAGCAATTCTGGTGCGAAGACAAAAGGTACTGGTCGTGAACACTCTGGTTCATTGTATGAACCTGAAGAGAGTGAGGATACTGAAGAAGGGATAGTTGATAAGGTATATGCAATGTTTCAGAAATATTACTCATTTTCTCTTATATTTTGCATATGTCGTCATGCAGGTTCCTGAGAATGTACCTACTGAGAACATGACAAGAAATATTAGCATGCATTCAGGAAGATCAAGAGTGTCAAAGAGAGTGGTGGCAACTGATGGAGAAGGCCAGCCTAATAGAGTGACTAGGCAGAGGACAAGGATATCAGCAATTCCACAAGATGGCTCCACAGAAGATGTATTGATTGCTGCCAGCCCAACCTGATGACAACTTGAGGAGCAATGACGGCAAGTGTTGTAGCTCCTTTCTCTGTGCAGTGTTGTTTACATATTTCCAAAGCTTTATGATTTGCAATAATTATGAAAAATATTCATGATTGTCAGGTGATCGAAGTTCTAAGATAGATCTATGGAATAGAAAGATAACTATGGGAAGAGATTTGGATAGGATAAGCCGAGGTTTATGCACTAAACTTCCGGTGGAAATTGTTGAAGGGAAAAGAAGGCCATTGGTACCACTACAAGCTGCAAAGCTGGCATCAGAGGCGGGTATTACACTAAGGCAGCACTTCCCTATCCTGCCACACTGGAAAGACTACAAGGATGACAAGGATCTGCTGAAAGAATACATTGGCAGGCTGGGTGTAAGTAAATCAAGTCTTCAGTAACATCAAACTTGGGTTAAAATTTTAAATTGTCATACAACTATATGAACTGAACTAGCCAGTCCTAGATTCTGGGAATTGACACTTTGTGCTACATGTTTTACCTTTCAACCTGCAATAACTTGAACCCATCTTGTTGTTATATTTTTTTATAATTGTGTATCAATATTCCTGTCTACTCCTTATAGTCTGCTAGCTATTATCATAAGGCATTATATCATGATGTTAAGTAGTGTGCTACTCTGGTTTGCTTTGTAAGTAGTGTGCTACTCTGGTTTTTGCTCTATGGGAATGAAACTAAATTTGGTGCTAGACTGCCACATTGCCCTTTTGTTATGTTCAAGTTCTTCATGCAAGTGTGCTGCTACTTCTGTAACATTGTTTGGCTCTCTATTTGCTGCTACTGTAACCTTGTGTGGCTCTCTATTTGCTGCTAATGCCTCTATCCTTGTGCTCATTCTCTTGATTAGGCTCAATTTAACATGGACACAAACAGTGAGCCAGTTAAAGCTGCATGCTATGATTTGCTCAAATGTGCACAAAGGCAAGTGAGGTACAAGCTGAAGATGGCTTACTTTAATGGTACACTAGCAAATGAAGTGAGAACTACGTCACCCTTGGACAGTACATCCGACGAGCAATGGCAAGCATTAGTGGACATGTGGTCTGAACCAAAGCACAAGGTACATACTAACATGCTATTGGATACCGAAATACCCAGAGAAAAGAACGGTGTTTGCACTTGTATTCAAAATTGCCTCTCAACTTAGTTTTAATATAGTGTGTATCATGTGTCTATTATATTTCACTTGCTAAATAGCAAAATGATTGTATTCATAAATAGTCAATGTTTCTTGACTTGCTTGTGTTTTCCTTCCTATAGAACAAGTGTGTGAAGGCCAAAAGTAGTCGTGAGAATGTTCAGTTCCAGCAGAAGACAGGTTCTCGAAGCTACATTGCGCATTGCCATGCTGTGGTAAGATTTAGAAAATTATGATCCTTCCTTTTATTGATCTTTTAGAGATTCAAATAATTGTGTTCATGGCCCGGTTCTTAATTAGATGGCATAGTTTTGAATGATATGTGCAAGAATTCTATATGGTGCCTATGTCTGAATTTTGTCTTAGTCGTTTAACCAATGAACTGTAATTAGAGTTACAAGAAATGCTTGTTTAAATTTTCTACAATATCATCTGCCTATTATGATGTATGATTAGTAAAACTGCTCCCTGCTTTTATTTATGGAACCATTTAGAGCATTACTAATGAAAGTTTAGAGCTATATACTCCCAGCGTTAGCATGCTGTTTTCAAGACATGAATTCTGCATATGAAACTTCTATGAACAAGTGATGTCATGCAATGTTTATGTTTTTTGCATTTAATTTCAGAAGCAAAAGAAATATAAAGATGTGCCACCCACTGCGATTGATCTTTTTAAAGAGTGCCATTGCAGCAGCAAGACTGGTTTTACTGAGACCGTGAAGGATGTTATTGTGAGTAATTACATCTTCGTACCTTTTTTTTAATATGTGCTTATTAACACCAATAAAAAAGTGACCTTAAAATGCTTGTCTTGAAATTGCTAGGCTAATATGGAATCCATCATTGCTGATCCTGTACAAGAAGGGCAATCGTCAAAAACTCCAATTGAAGCCATCTCTCAAGTTATGCCAAGATCTAAGTTTCTTCAAAATATTGGTCTTGAGTCATCAGCTCCAAAGAGGAGTGGCAAAACTGTTGTTTCTGCGCGTGTAGAAGAGCTTGAAGCTCAACTTGAGGCGGAGAAGCAATGCTCATTGAATCTTAAAGATACACTTGATTCCTTCATGCAGAAGGTGGATGAATCTGAAGTAGCAAGGGTGAAGCAGCTGGAGGAGTTCAAAAATTTGAAGAACTCACATAATGAGACCACCGCCCTTCTTCGTTGCTTGATTGGTTTCAACACCCCCTCTTCTAGCCAGCCTTAGTAAGGTTTATGTTTGTGGTTCATTTGAGATGCCTGTGATCTTTTGGTCGATGGGTTTGGAAAGATGATTTCATTTTGGTCATTTCCTGTGACTTCGTACCTAGACTTGTGGACTCTCTAGCTGGATATGTGACATTGTTTGTCACTGGCTGTGTTGAATTTGGTCTATTATGTGATATTTATGCATGCAAACCTATTCATTTTGCTACCAGATTGGTTGCATGACATTTATTTAATCTTAGAAACATCTCATTTGTGAAGTTGGGCCATCGTTAGAATCTTGTATAATGTTTATTATGCTTGAATTGGGCCGTTTGGCATGTGTAATTTTGAATTGGGTCTGGTTGTAGCCAATTTATGATGAATTAACAAGCCCATAAATAAGACATGGGCTGTTTTGTTGTGTCTAACAATGGGCCAGTCTACAACCGTTGGTTTTTCATAGGGTAAAAGTATTTTGATGACAAATTAAATTGTCATAGTTAATTTGCCATGTCAGCTCCACGTCACCCTTTATAATTTTTTATGACGTTTTCTGTCCTATGTGGCAATTGCCTAGTCAGCCATGTCCATTTTTTTTGTGACGTTTTTTGTTTGGTTATGACAAAAATGGTCGTCATAAAATTAGTGACGAAACAACAATTGTCATAAATTTTAGTGACGAAATAATTTGTTTTCGTCATAATGTAAAATAAAGACACATGATCAATGACGAATTGTTTTTTGTCACGCGAATGTCATAAAACATGAATTATGACATGTTTTTTAGTGTTTGTGACGTAAATAGATCGTCATTATATAGCGGATCTCTTGTAGTGATTAGGTCTGATCGTGGTGGCGAGTATTTTCCTAAGATCTTTAATGATTTCTATGCGGAACATGGTATTATTTATGAGAGGACACCTCCCTATTCTCCCGAGTCTAACGGGATTGCCGAGAGAAACAATCGCACGTTGACTGACTTGGTTAATTCTATGTTAGACACTGCTGGTTTATCTAAGGCATAGTGGGGGAGGCTATATTGACCTCGTGTCATGTCCTGAATAGAGTTCTTAACCGAAACAGAGACAAAACTCCTTATGAAGAGTGGATTGGGAGAAAACCATCACTTTCTTACCTGCGTACTTGGGGTTTCTTGGCGAAAGTTAACGTGCCTATTAGCAAGAAGCGCAAGCTGGGGCCCAAGCAATTAGACTGTATCTTTCTAGGATATGCTCAGCGGAGCATTGCTTATAGATTTTTAGTAGTGAAATCTGATATGCCGGATATATATGTTGATACTATTATGGAGTCTGGTGATGCAACATTTTTTGAGAATATATTTTCTATGAAAGATATGCATAGCATTTCTAAATTTTCTTCTAAGATAACTCCTGAACTTAATGCACCGAATGAGATTTTTGAACCACCACATGAGACAATCCTTGAGGAGGATGACAATGAAGCTCTGAGAAAGAGTAAGAGAGAAAGGGTTGAAAAATCTTTTGGTAATGATTTCATTGTGTACCTTATGGATGATACTCCTACGTCTATTGCTGAGGCGTATGCATCTTCAGATGCAGACAATTGGAAAGAAGCTGTTCAGAGTGAGCTGGACTCTATTCTCTCCAATGGGACTTGGGAGTTAACGGAACGGCCCTATGGTCACAAACCAGTGGGCTACAAGTGGGTGTTCAAGAAAAAGCTTAGGCCTGATGGTACTATTGAAAAGTACAAGGCTAGGCTTGTGGCAAAGGGTTATAACCAAAAAGAGGGCGAAGATTTCTTTGATACTTACTCACCTGTTGCTAGAATGACTACTATTTGTGTACTGTTTTCCCTGGCTGCCTCATATGGTCTGATCATTCATCAAATGGATGTAAAGACAGTTTTTCTTAATGGAGAGTTGGATGAGGAAAATTATATGGAATAGCCTGATGGGTTTGTAGTAAAAGGTCAAGAAAGCAAAGTGTGTAAATTACTGAAATGTTTGTACGATCTGAAACAAGCTCCTAAGCAATTGCATGAGAAGTTTGACAGCACTTTAACATCAGCGGGCTTTGTTGTTAATGAAGCGGATAGATGTGTGTACTATCGCTATGGTGGGAGTGAAGGAGTTATATTGTGCATATATGTCGATGACATATTGATTTTTGGCACAAACATTGATGTGATCAATGAAGTCAAGTCTTTCTTATCAACGAAGTTTGATATGAAAGATCTAGGAGAAGCTGATGTGATTCTAAACATCAAGCTTATAAAGGATGAGAGTGGGATTACTCTTTATCAAACCCACTGTGTGGAGAAGATCTTGAGTCGGTTTGGCTATATAGACAACAAGGCTTCTCCCAATCCTTATGATCCCGGTGTGACATTGAGAGAGAATAAGAGAATTGGTATCAACCAATTGAAATATTCTCAGATTATTGGTTCGCTCTTGTATCTCGCTAGAGCTACCAAACCCGATATATCATTTGCTGTGAGCAAATTGAGTAGGTTCATGTCCAACCCGGGTTCAGATCATTGGCATGCACTTGAAATGGTTATGTGCTATTTAAAGGGTACAATGAGTTATGGGACTCACTATTTAGGGCACCCTGCTGTGCTATAAGGATATAGTGATGCAAACTGGATATCTGATGATGTGCTATATGCCACCAGTGGATATGTTTTTACATTGGGTGGTGGTGCGTTGTCATGGAGGTCTTGAAACAGACCATTTTGACGAGGTCAACCATTGAGGCAGAGTTAGCTGCTTTAGATACAGCGTCTGTAGAAGTAGATTGGCTACGTGATCTCTTGATGGACTTGCCTGTGGTTGAGAAACCAATACCGACTGTTCTTATAAAGTGTGACAATCAGACTGCGATTGCCAAAGTGAACAGTGATAAGGATAATGTGAAGTCATCAACACACGTTAGAAGACGAGTAAAATCTGTCCGGAAGATGAGGTACTCCGGACTGATAAGTGTGACTTATATTCACACATAAAAGAACCTGGCAGATCCCTTTACGAAGGGACTATCATATAACGTGATAGACATTGCATCGAGGGAGATGGGTATGAGACCCCCTTAAGTTGCAAAAGTGGTAACCTAGCCTTTGTGATCGGAGATCCCACGAATTGGGTCCTGGGTAATAACAAGCTATCGATGAACTAAGGAGAGTTACTAATGACCCTCTCTATGTGAAGATGCAACACTCTCAAAAGCTGTATGGAAGAATTACTTTATGTCTTAATGTGTTTCTATTGGCTTTTAACTAAGCGAAGATACTGTCCTACAGAGCATTCTTAGATAAACACACCTATATGAACCCGACTGTAAAACGTCGCAGTCTATGAGACTTGGTGATCTCTAATAAGCTCATGAAGAGACCAGGGAGTACGATGTATATGCTCCAGCCGCGGAGAGGGCTACTGGCAGCCAGGTACTAGTTACGACTTTAAGTGAAACTTATTTGCACAAAACTTGCAATTCAAGGCATAGTCTATTGTTTAAGTTGTGAATGAGTGTAGCTTGAAGTTCTAGGCAGAAGTTCAACTTCACAGTCTCTGCTGAAACACTAGTATATAAACAGTAGCGAGTATTGGCAAATCTCTAAATGGGCATTTGAGATCTGGTGGGGGATTGTTGAATATATAGGCTAAGGCCCATGTATAATTCCTAGAAAATCTCAAAGGCCCATGTGTGTGCATAAGTGTGGAACCTTTAGTCCCACCTTGCTAGTGGAAAGGGAATTTCACCTACTTAAATATGGAAACTCTCCTCTCCCATTAAGTCATGGTGTGGAGGGAGAAAGGAAGAACACACGCGTGCACTCGCTCGCCTCGCCGGGTCGGGGCCAGGGCGATGGGCGCGGGCGTGCGGCACCTACGTGAATGGTCCACCGAAATCCAGATCCTAACCTTGCAGGAGCGCGGCTTCCTTTTGCTGTTTTTTTTTTTGACTTGGGCGTTAAGTCTAAGAGTCCTGACTTGAGCCTTAAGTTTTGGAGTCTTTATCCGATCGAGATCGTGATCGAGACACGAGATAGGATCGCCGGCTCCTATATAAACAACCTAACAGGGTCGCCTAAAGACACACCGAAAAACCTAGAGTTTTGCCACAGCTCGCTGCTGGGCCGCCTACGTAGCCGCCTTCATCCCGAGCGCCGACGTGCATCGCCGATCGGGAGAGCAGGTCTCCAAAATTCTTTGCCTCTCGAGCTCCTGCACCGGGAGAGGGCGAATAAGGTTTTTGGGAAGTGCTCTGCGCGACTGCTCGCTGTCTTCACCATGGGTCGTCCATCGGCTTCCGCTGCCGGAGGCCATCGTCGGCGTCTCCTTCACGGTCTTCTTCACCGCTCTGTCTACATCGACCGGGATGTCCACGACACGTTCATCGTCATCGTCAGTACGGAATCGGCACTAGCTGCCGACAGGTATAACCAGATCGATCCAATCTATCTTGTTGTTATGATTTGCCAGATCTTTGCTGTGGTTGTTTTATCTAGTATGTTAGACGTGTACATGCCAGTCTGTGCCATGTTGTGCATGAATTATTTTCGGAAATTAATTTGGATATTGTATAATTTCTCAACAATTAGTAATAACAAATTCTGCCACACCATTGTGTTGAGTTGGACATCTTGCTGCTAGCCTCATCTCTCTCTATCGCTCCCAACATGCACGCTTCAGCTCCATTATTGCTATACTGCCTCGTAGTATTGCTGACTATCGACAATAATATAATGGTGAATCCAATCCATGCACGCTCACCATTCAAGCACAGCCAGTGTTGTTTGACGACGAGGAGGCGCCACCTTGCACATAATTATTAGTTTAATCAAACTAATTGTCAGCTAGGTCGATAATAGTACATCAAACTGGAAACAAATGAAAAAGATCTCTGTTTAGTAAATACAAACTGAAAGAACTGGGCAGCACTGTGGATGTCGATCCATACCTGTAGCATAATAATTCGTGGAGCTAGCTATATTAGCCGCACTGCCGGTCCATCTAGAGCACCACGAAGTCGAACTTCCCACACTGCTTCACCTTGTCCATCTCTGCCCGGTACTCAGCTGATGGGGAGTCGTTGGAGCCAGACAACAGGTCGGCCAGCTTCTGGTGGCACCTGTACACCCGCAGGATCCTTGGCTTCAGGCCTCTCAGGTATTCCGGCAACGTCTGCATGTCTTGGTCGCACAGCTCCACAGTGTCGAGCGCCGGACCGGCTTCAAGCACCTCGAGGGCCGGGCAGGACTCGATGTAGATGCTCTGCATCCTGGGGAAGCCGCGGATCATCTTGAGACTTGGGCAGCTGCGCACATTGAGCATCACCACCGAAGGGAAGTTCTCCACAGCTGCTATCTTGGCAATGTCAAGAAGGAACAGCTCCTTGAGAGCAAGCCTCCTTCTACTGGCGAGCCCGGCAGGGAGGCAACCTAACTTGCTTTCTGAGATGAAAAGATTGTGCAGAGAAGGCATGGCGATGCTGTCATGGTCTTCCTCCTCCCATTCCCACTCCTCCCAGTTGGGCAGGCCCCTGAGATCTAAGGACTGCAGCCGAGGGAATGACATCCTTGCTGCCAAGCTGTTGCTGCTGCCGCCTGTCTGCAGCCGCTGGAATTCTGCCCCAACGCACCTCACGGCCGGAGCAAAGAAGATGAGAAGGGTCTCCAAGCTGGGGAGCCGGCATAACCCGTTGGGGAGTTCGCTGCAGAAATGCAGGCGTGACAGGTCCAGGTATGTCAAGCTGTTGAAGTCCATGGACTATGATATTACCCCTGGGTCTGGTGTACACATCCAGCGTGGCAGCCGGCACCCGATGTAGCCTTCGATGGTCAGTTGAGCCAGTTGAGGTGGTGGGCACAGCTCATTGAATACCTCCTCCACCTGTTGGAAGTCCTCCTCAGTCACCTCATCAATGTCGGGTGCTTCATCATCGGACATGTTGCACCTCAAATTTAGGCTGCGGAGGTGCTCCTTGTCACGAATCTTGGCCATTGCAGCCAATGAGGAGGAAGGCATAACTCCCAAGTTCCTTAGCTCAAGTGTCCTAAGTAGGGAAAGAGATCCTACCTCTTGCAGACTACACCACTCCTCATCTATCTGTACTGGGAAGTCCCTGAGCATCCTCAGACTTGTCAGCCCACTGAACCCCTTAGGTACAGTAAAGTTTGTGCCTTGTATAATGCTGAGATACCTTAGACGCTCTAGCTTTAGCATGCTGCTAGGAACCTGACCGTCAAAGTTACCACATTCCTGAATATGAATATGTTCTAGGAACCTCAACTTACCTATTTCATCCGGTAGCCTAGATACATCCGTCCTCCACAAGAAAAGGAATCTGAGGTGCTTTAGCTTTCCAAGAGACCATAGGAATCTATCCGACTCTGCGTCACACAAAAATATTACTCGTAGGCTAGGAATCCTACTCAACGAACGATCACCAGTATTAGGTTCAAATTTCATCCGGTCACGTATAATAAGACTTCTTAGAAACTCTTGTTTCTCAAAAATGCCACTCCAATCTGGCAATATCGCTGCCTCTGAATTTGACTCCCACTCTGTTCCCTCTACACATAGGCGCCGAAGTTTTGGAGATGAAACAATGGAACTTATTTGATCTGACCCAATGATCAATGCTTCTTCTTTGGCCATATAACGAGCAAAAGAGCGGACAATATCATGCATCATGCCATCTGGTTCGATAAGATTCCTTGTAATTAGATCCTCGTAGTAAGAAGTTCCTATGTCTTCCACTTCTTTCCATCTCCCTACTATGCCAGGTGACATTTCAAGAAAACCCTCAGCATTCCACATCCCAATAACATCACCAGAAGCAATATAGAAACCTTTAGGCATAAGGGAGAAATACAGGAAGCACTGTTTCACTGCAGGAGACAAATCCTCATAGCTTAAGCGTAGTGCAGAGTTTAGATCAGTATGTGTTATATCTGTTTTCCATGACGGATCATGCAAAACAACCTTCCATTCATGCTCAGTTGCTCTCTTCATTCTTAGGAGCCCTCCTATAGCTTTAATGGCAAGTGGTAGACCATCACAATTTCTAATAATCCCAATACCAATGTCTTTTAGCCGATCAAGAACACTCTCACCACCTACATCCTGACAACATAAGAGGACTAACAATTAGAAGGTGATGTGCTGTCGATAATTAATAATGAATATGGTTGGTTTGTGGAACATTTGGATACATCACCTTACTATTACTAATTTGGGGCTCGTTTGTAGCCTACTATCAACACTCGCAAGGACGACAATAAAATAGGGAGTAAAACATAAGTTCGAAGAAAATTCTACCAAAAAATAGAATATCAAGACATCAATTCATTACACTCTAACCCTTGTTTGAAATGATAGCCGTAGGATCAACTATGTTTTAGAAACAATTACCTACGTTGTGGTACCCTGCGTTTTGCCCCATTTTGTTTTAAAATTTTATAAGAAATTAAATTTGACATGCTTGAATTGTGGGCAAACACCTATTTTTGAAAACATGCATCAAATATGGCACCATCTGCAAACACCATTCAATCTCTGATGGAACCGATCCTGTTAAATAGTTTCAAGATTTCTCCTTTCTCCATTCCTTGTTGGACCCAATTCTGAGATTCCATTTTTAGGCCAATCCATTCTGTATGCACGCTGCGCTAAGAGCCCGAGCCGAGCCAAGCCTATTCACGTGGCTCACCAAAACAATGAGCGGGCTTGCCCCAAGGCAGCTCATTAATGTGAAAAACCTAGACAACATATGCTTTTCCAAACGCCTATAGGTGTCAGGTAGCTACCGATTCACCCCACCTAAGCTGCCTCCTCCAAATCCAATTCCAAGGCCCCCAACCATTATCGATCCCAATGCCACTCCTTCCCTCCCCCACCCATCCATCACTAGCCGCCACCAGAGTTCAGGCAGGGAGACGGAGTCAGACTAGGGCAAGCTCTATATAGGTGGCATGTTGTGGGAGATGACATAGAGAATACCTTCTCTGCCTATGGCAGATCACCTAGGCCGTTGTCATGTGTGACGTGCTCACCGGAAGCTCCTAAGGGACCCCGACAATTAATCCTCGAAGGACTAGAGCCACCGCCATTGAGCATCAGTAATCAGTGCTCCCTCCATCCATAAAAAAATAAAATCCTAGTATTTGAAATTTGTCCATGAAAAAAATGAAATTCTAGGCCTAGACCTACCATTTCTGCTGTGCATGCACACACGCAACATTAATAATCTAGACAATATACAATTTATGTGCATGGGAGAATAGAGGAGTAGGGGCACATGCGTAACTTTCTCTCCCTACTAATCTGTCTGAAAAGAAATCCATGATTTCATTCTTTCGTGGACGGAGATAACATGTCTTTGTTCGCTAGGCCATGGGCTGGCAGAGAGCTGAGCCGAGAACACTTCCTAATCTACGTCGTAAAAGAGCGAGTTTACGCAATACCATTTTTTACCAGCGAAAGCACATGTACCACTCACGTTGACCCCACTGGACATGTTGCAAAGGATTGGGAAAGGGTTGACAATAGACTAAGACTGATAGAAGGAAAATATTTTCACCCTTTAGTCTTTTATTTTTCCACTTCATTTTGTACCAATACCTACCAGATAGTTTTCTTGTCTTAAAATTATTGAAAAAGAAAAGACATAAACCGATCCGGTCTCTTTCCTTTTAGTTTATTATTCACCACGTACATATAGTACGTACCTCTACGCTAGTCTAACGAAAAGGTTGAGCTGAACCTGGCTTGGCTTGGATAGCACGTTTCCAACCCTTGCTTGAGTTCTCGTTTGCTCGTATGCTTTATTCCATTATCTACCTCTTCATCTCGTCACATCTTAGGTGCGATAGAAACACACGGGTTTCAAGTCAGACGTGTCATGTGTGCAATGTGTCCCATCAATCAGCACTTCGTCTGCCAACATCTCGCGTCTTATGCCGGCAAAAAAACTACTTGGCCTAGGGATAATATCTAACACCACCATATATATAAACTAGCAAGATGGCCCACGCAAATAGCGTGGGTAGCTAGGGTTTTTGATATTTTGATATTACTTGAATTTAATATTTTTTCTATCAATCTAAAAAATATATTATTTTTTATCACCATTACTACTATTATTATTAGACCATATTTCCATAAATTTACATATTAAAAATATGTAGCTACATTTAAAAAAATATATAAAATTATTGTATATGATTCAAATAGCATTGCTATTTTAATTTGTATTTCTTATTCTAAGAAATGTTTGGATTGTAATAATTTATAAGAAATACAACCGTGAATTATTAGGACATGTTTATTATGATTTAATAATCACTAAAGTTGTGCGAATTGATCTTTGAAAAATATTTTAAAAATATATTTGATTTATTATAACTATAATTTACTTCCTTGGGGTCGTCACGATGAGCCACTAGGTGGGTAGCACAACAATAGTTGCGCAGCAGAGGAGCCATCTATCTCTAGGGTGGCTTGGATTTCAATCAAACCTTTGGATCCAAGTAGATATACATATTTCTATGTTTTGCAAGACGATGAAATTCCATGGGAACTTATACATTTAGTACGTCTTCCAAGCAAAATAGCATGTCTTCCAACCCAAATAGCATATGACATTAGCAAAACTTAAGAAGATCGTTTTTTTGAAGTTTCTTCAAAGTTACTTCTGCCCAAATGATGCATTATCTCATATCCAAAGCATCCTTTTTTTTGACATGTTTGTCACATCTATGTGTCTCCCTTCTTTCTCATCTATTCAATAATTGCCCATTGTTAATGACGTGATTTGAGATAGTGTTTATTGGCTCTACATATCCTATCGCTAGATTGATCTCCAATTGCGTTTGTTCTTGTTATCATTGTATCTTTCATGAAACACATGTTAGATATATAGTATGATGGCAAGCATAGGCGACGACGTAGATGGATAGGTCTTTGCAGGTCAAAGGTTCCATGACTCTAGGTTTGTGTGCTACCCACACTTATGTTGATGAACTTCATTTAGTAGAAATTCTAAACTTTCTTACCATTTCCTGAACATAGAGAAACAACACATGTAACCTGGTTATAAGATGGGTACAATTCATTTTGTCCATAAAAAAACTATGGGGCCCTTATTTTGTTGTACCAATTGCGTCGTCGTTATATTATTTGGAGCTAAGAAGTATTTCTGTTAAAGTCAGGCTTCCACTAAGTCTTTTTTAGTTGTATATGCAAAAATTATGATTTTTTGGCGACTTGTGCTAAATAGTACAGGACAACACATGAGGAATTATTTGTGATACTTTGAGTCATCCTTTTGCAGCTTAAATGAAAACTCATGATTTCTTACCTAGTACTGCCAAAATATTGTGTCAAAATATAACTTGTTTCTTTTTTCAATTGAGAAGTATATATAGACCATTAAATGCTCACTGAACCTAACATTTTATAGATTTTTTCTTTTTTCTCATTAACATGATAATTTCTAGGTTCTTGCGGTGAATGTAGTACGTGTCCTCTTTTAGCACTCCCTTAGTAGATAGATAGTGGACACCATTGTCTCTTTTTCATAACTTTGGCTCTTTGTACCGAAATGTTTTAATTAGTCAAGACAGATGATTAGATAATCATAACATCCAATGATATAGATATTTCTATTTGTTTTTAGTTTTGTTTGACATATAATTTAATTTAGATTGTAGTATGTGTTGAGCACCTAATTGGGCAGGCCTGCAATAGCCAGCGCCACCGGACACTCCGGTGGCATGTACCGGACTGTCCGGCACCACCGGACTATCCGGTGGGCTTTACCGGACTATCCGGTATAGTCGAGTCCGAGAGGAACTCTAGGATTTGATTGAGATCTTGCGAGATTTGACTTGTACAAGGGTTAAGACCACCATCCCCTATAAATATAAAGGGGTCACGCCGATTGACGCATCCACAATCGAATCAATCTATTATTTTACTTACTTTTATGCAATTTTCTTTTCCCAAACCCTACTTCTCTTCTCCAACCTCCAACTGCGCCTCCTGTCAACTCTACGCCGACCCGAGGAGCTCTAGGTGGCCTGCCGATGCTAGAGCAACCCCTAGCGCTGATCTTCCCTAACGGGGTCCCTCTCGGGAGGTTCGGTCTAGGTCCTATCTTTGGTGATTGGCGCTAAAACGTGTCTAACACACTTTTGGCGACTCCGCTGGTGAGAAACAGATATGATCCGAAGCTAATAGCCATGGTGGAGCTTTCAGATACGTCTAAAGTTAACCCCGACAACATAGTAAGGCCGGCTTTTGTGAATTTGCCGGCCGAGGAGCAAAAGAACTTTGAAGATCTCATGGAACAGCTGAAGCAGAATGCGATGAAGAGATTCTTGGGGAATTTCAGCATCGATCGCCACCAAAAGGTGACAAAGGAGAAAGAGATCAATCTTTAAGAACTTTTGCCCGCAACGTCTTCATCAACAGCTCCTCCGGTAAACCCCGATGTAAGTAACCTAACAATTGCCGAGATAATTAATGGTATGCGAGGTTATGTAGATCAAGGGCAGGTCCAGCTATCTGGTAGAATTGATGCTTTTGCAAACTCCTGTCAATAAGATAGTAAAAGTTTTAGATAAATCAGTCAATTCTACTTTTCCATCACATGAAACTATAGTGGAATCGGTTGCACCTAGCCCATCGGCGCCAATTGGATCTCAGCAGGTCCAGACGATGTATGGCATGCTCGCGAATTATTTTGTAGGACAAACACCGCATCCACCCTCACTATTGGGCAAATCGGCTCAGCCGGCTGCGTCAACCGGATACTCCGGTCCGTCCACCGGACAGTCCGGTGCGTCATCGGACAGTCTGGCGCAACCCACCAGACTATTCGGTGTGGTCACTACAGGAGCAGTAATGGCTCCTTCTCGCACTACTACCTTATCAACTTTGGTAGAAGCAAACCAAAGGATTGTTTTGAACACAGCAAGAGTAGAATATTTCACATCGCAGAAAGATTTGGAAGGGATTGTACGTCCCTTTACTACAGTGTCCTATGGTATGGATCGGTTCCACCGTTGGGTTCGGGAGTGCCTAGAGGTCCTATTCCGAACTCCACTTTTGACCAGATCTGGTCTACGCAGAATCCTGGTGCTTCTACTTCTCATATTGCTAAATCCGGTGGGTCTGCATCGGATGTTAAGGAGGAGATTTGGCGAGATTTGATGGCTGCATTCAAAAGGAAAACAGGGATTGATATGACTAATGTTGCTAATTCTTATCAAAAGCCGTATAATTGTGCGTTTGATGTGTATGTCTTCCCTCCAGGGTTTAAAGTACCGGATTTTGTCAAATTTTCCGGTAATGATAATAGAAGCACTAGAGAGCACATTAGTCAGTTCTTGGCACAATTGGGGGATTTAGCCGGGACGGAAGCCTTTCGGATTCGGTTATTTTCTTTGTCTCTCACAGGTAGTGCTTTTGCTTGGTATTCTTCCTTGCCTCCTAATTCAATCAATTCATGGGATGATTTGGAGACTAAATTCCATGGTCACTTCTTTTCGGAGGAATATGAGTTAGAATTGGCCGATCTATCTAAGATCCGGCAAGGGCGGGAGGAATTGGTTCATGATTACCTTAGGAGATTTAGAGATACTAGAAACCGTTGCTTCCAGCTAGATATCTCCGATAGAGACTTAACTAGTTTAGCTCTCAAGGGACTAAGACCATACATAAAAGAGAAACTAGTTAGTACATGTTTTATTTCCATGTCTTTATTATATCAACAAGCTTTGGCTGTAGAAAGCTGAAGTAGAGAAGTTCAAAGGGCTGCACGTCATAATGTAAACATTGTAGATTATGATTCGGCTAGTTCCGATGATGATTCTAAAGAAATTTATGCAGCTCAATTTTCATGGTCTAATAACGATAAGTCATTTGCTTGCCCATCTATGAAGCCAATTACTAAGAATCGGCAGGAAGATGTTAAGTTTACATTTGATGTGGCTAAATACGATAAGATCTTTGATGAGCTTCTTAAAAGTGGGAAAATTATATTATCGCATACTATTCCTTCTGCTAATGAACTGAAATGGAAAGCATATTGCAAATGGCATAACTCCTTTTCTCATGCGACTAACGATTGTAATGTTTTCCGTCGACAGTTACAAGCGGCCATGAATGAAGGCCGTTTGGGGTTTCCAGAGATGCAGATTGATAAGCAGTGGTTCCCCAAGAGCACTCTAGATATGTGCGGCAAGAAAGTCTTGATTTGGCCGGAGGTTGCCAATACAAGAAAGGGCAAAGCTGTGGTTATCGGCTCGCCATGACTAATTGATGAGAATACTAAAGTTTTGGCCAGGGACGTGGTCAAGCAGAAGACTGCAGATGGCAAGGATACTCTGAAGATCACCGGTAGGTTTCTTGGCACCCAAGGCAACAAAACCAACAGAAGGCTCCAAGCACAACACCATCGGATAGTCCGGCACCGACTACCGGACAATCCGGTGTGCCGGGCAGTCTGGCGCCAACTACCGGACAGTCCGGCGCTCGCCAGCAGCACTTCAAGACCTTCAAGCCAAAGCAACCGGAGGTCGGGCAATGGAAACGACATCAACCAAGAGCTTCTGGTAAGAGGTATCAGTCTGGTCCAACTTTTGATCAGTTGCTCTCTAAATATGACAAGAAGCAGAAGGCCGTTCCTCGTACTCAGTCATACAAACGGCCGAGGTCACCGCCGCGGGTAATGTGCGGAACAAAAAGCCGACACAAATGGCTGCGAATGTGGTTACGTTAGTCCCACCAGTGCTTGGGAATTCTCCAATGGTGTGGGGTCCTCCACAAAAATTTTAGCTAAACCTAGCATGGAGTTTATTGGCTACGTGTTCACCTTATGCTTATAATCCTTATTATTATCAGGGCTGGGGGGCACCACATGTTTCTGTTTTTGACAGGTTGGCTCCTTCTATGCATGACCGATTGGATGTACCTCAATACGGTCCGTGGGTGCAAAATCAGCAACAATGCTAGAATTATCGGCCTCCAATGCTGACAAATCTGGCAGGGGGGCATGGGGGTCAACCATTACAAAATTCGGCACCCTTGGAACAAAATTTTCAGTTTCCGCCAAAACTGGTTCAACCTATGCAAGTACCGGTTCAACCAGCAACACAAGTGACTCAATCAACACCTCAAGCTGTTGCTGGTAATGTTAATGTTGGAGCAAATAAAGTGGTATTCAATAACAACTGTAAGATGCTGAGGGTTTTTGGAAAATTGGCTAATACTATGCCAAAGGGAACTCCGCCTAAAGTAACTTTGGCTAATGATCATGAAGCTAGCTCCAGTAAAGCCACCAGCAAGTCACCACTAGATCCGAAGTATTCCATGCCCAGATGGTGTCCTTCGGGTTTAACTCATACTCAGAAGAGGACCTTGCAACGCTTGCGAGCTAAGGAAAGGAAGGAAAAGGAGGCTGAGGCAATATTCAACAAGACACATCCTATCTTTCCTCAAAAACAATGGAAGCCGAAAGCTGCAGAAGCTCTTGTTGAAGAGGCTACTCAGAGCCAGCCTCAGACACCGGACTGTCCAGTGGCGTCTGCCGGATTATCCGATGCACCAGACTGTCTGGTGAGCAGAAAATAGCAGTACCAGAACCTAAGACAGCACCAATGGTTGAAGAGGCTCTTGCAGTACCTGTTGTTCTAGAGGTGGACGCAGTAGAGGAAGAGATGGTTGACTATGAAGCTTCTCCTGAGCACCAAGGTATGGATGTTAATATGATTACTTTCTCCGCTGATTATAATATTATCGGTGAAGATGAAGAGATGATGGCTCAGTTTAATTTCGGACCTTGGGAAGCTATTTTTACAAAACTGACAGAATCCGTTAATCATTTAAAGCCTATTTATGTTCGCGGTCACATTGATGGGGTGCTTGTGTCCCAGATGTTGGTTGATGGTGGTGCTGTGGTAAATCTGATGCCATATGACTTATTCAAAAAGCTTGGCAAGACGGATGCTGAATTGGTCAAAACCAACATGACTCTTAGTGTTGTGGGGGGCAAGAATCCCATTGAGACAAAGAGAGTTGCTTCCATGGAGCTCACCATTGGGAGTAAGACAATTGCTGTTGCTTTCTTCATCGCTGAGGTGGAAGGTAACTTTAGTTTGATTCTCATGAGAGATTGGATTCATGCTAATCGATGTGTGCCTTCTACTTTACATCAATTTCTAATCCAATGGGGCAGCGATGAGATTGAGATAGTATATGCTGATTCATCGGCTTGTGTTGCTTCTGCCGATGCTCCGGTAATCTGGGCATATGACAATACTAAGTGTTTGACGGAAATTGACTTGTCCGATTACCAGTTTTTGAGTGTGTCCAAGGAGGGCTTTATTCCTATAATGTTAGAGCTAGTCGAAAATCGGCTGAATCATATCATGTGAATCCAATGTATACATCAGCAGGAAATAAAGACCAGAAGGCGCAAGGCACGATGAAGTCCAGGCATCAGGTAGCCCCTGCACCAACGCCGGACAGTCCGGTAGCTTTCACCGGACTCTCCAGTAGACTGCCGGATAGTCCGGTGTCTTCCATCGGACAGTCCAGTGATGTCTAGAATTTTGGATGTGATCATATTTTTAATTCTAATTGTAATTTTGTTTCTGATTCTTTTGTAATAGAGGAGTTTAGAGATATTGATAAGTAGGAGTCCTTTAGAACACGGGTTCACATCGGCTGATCCTTTAGAAGAAGTAGATATAGGTGATGGGACTATTCCAAGGCCGACGTTTGTAAACAAGACCCCGAAATCCGGTCTAGGGATAAATTGATCAGATTATTAAAAGAATATTCAGATTTTTTTGCTTGGAGTTATATTGAAATGCCTGGATTAAGCCGTGATATAGTTGAACATCGGCTACGTATTAAACAAGGATTTCGACCCTTTAAGCAAAAGCCAAGGCAATTCAGTTCTGATATTTATCGTCGTATTAAAGATGAGATTCACCGGTTTTTAGAAGCCAATTTTATTAGACCTTGCAGGTATGCAGATTGGGTGTCCAATATTGTGGCGGTGGAGAAGAAAGACTCCAACAAGCTTCAGGTGGCATCGACTTTCGTAATTTGAACAAGGCTACACCCAAAGATAAGTATCCTATGCCAATAGCTGACATCTTGATTAATAGTGCATCTGGTAATAAAGTTATTAGCTTTCTTGATGGTAATGCTGGATATAATCAAATCTTTATGGCCGAAGAAGATACGTCTAAAACGGCTTTTGTATGTCCTAGCTTTATTGGTTTGTTTGAGTGGGTTGTTATGACATTTGGTTTAAAGAATGTTGGTGCAACTTATCAAAGGGCTATGAATTTTATCTTTCGTGAACCGCTTGGAATCATCTTAAAAGTTTACATCGATGATATAGTTGTTAAATCGGTAGCTTTTGATTCTCATTTAGCCGATTTACGAAAACCTTTGAAAAGATGCGCAAGTATGGACTAAAAATGAACCCACGTAAGTGTGCTTTTGGTGTATTGGATGGAAAGTTTTATGATTTATTATTCATGAAAATGGCATAGAGGTTGATCCTAATCGCATAGAAGCTATTCGGAAGGTAGAAGCTCCTATGTGTAAGCTTGATATGCAAAAGTTTCTCGGTAAAGTGAATTATCTACGACGGTTCATATCTAATCTTGCTGGAAAGGTAGATGCTTTTACTCCTATTCTTCGGTTAAAGAATGATGCAGATTTTGCTTGGGGGTAGAACAGCAATGGGTTTTTGAGCAAATCAAGGCGTATTTGTCTTCGGCACTGGTTCTTAAGGCGCCTAGGAGTGGAATTCCTTTCAGATTATATATTGCTGCTGAAGACAAGGTTATTGGTGTTGTTTTGACACAAGAAACCGAAGGTAAAGAGCATGTGATCACATATTAAGCAGGAGATTAGTTGATGCTGGAACGAGGTACGCTTTTATTGAGAAGTTATGTTTATGCTTGTTCTATTCGTGTACTAGTCCAGTTAATGTATTGTTGCCTGTCAAACCGATGTTATTAAATATATGTTGCGTAACCCAACTATGAGTGGTAGAGTTCGAAAGTGGGCTTATGCATTGATAGAATATGATTTGGTTTATGAACTTTTCAAATCTATGAAAAGCCAGATTATAGCTGATTTTATAGTTGAGCATCGGATTGATGATTCTCTTGAACTAGACATATCCTATGTTACTATTATTCTATGGAAGTTTTATTTTGATGGATCGGTTTGTGATGATGACGAGGAATTGGTTTAGTGCTTATTTCACTAGAAGGTGTTTCTTTTGATTTTTCTAGCAGATTAGAGTTTTATTGTACTAATAATTAAGCTGAATATGAAGCCATTTTATTCGGTTTTGAATTATTGTGTTCCATGGGAGTAAAGTATGTTCAATCTTTTGGGGATTCTCAGTTGGTAGTCCAGCAGATTTTGGGAGAATTTCAATGCTTTGATTGAGTTCTAAATTCTTATCTCGAAAAATATTGAAATATCATTCATGCGTTTAATGAATTTAAAATTAGTCATGCTTTTAGAACTGATAATTCTAGAGCTAATAATTTGGCATGGGGAGCATTTGGTTATCGTGTATCCAAAGGGAAATTTCATGTTTCCGAGAAATCGATGCTCAAAGAGGTATGTGCACTGGAATTGCACACACACTGGACTGTCCGGCAAGATGCACCGGATTGTTCGGTGGCTCGTCGGATTGTCCGGCGCAGGGCACCAGACTGTTCGATGGGGAGCAGAATTCTTGTGTTTTGGCTTTGGATGATTCGGCTAGTGGTGTAGTCGATCCAGATGATTAGAGGAGGCCTTTTATTACATATTTAAGAGATCCAAATGTCAGAACAGAGAGAAAAGTTCAGCGGGCTGCTTTTAAATACGCTTTGATTGATAATGACTTATATCGCCGAACTGTTAGTGGTGTTTTCCTTAGGTGATTAATTCCTGATGATGCTGTGCTCACTATGGCGGAGGTACACGAAGGTATTTGCGGTACTCATCAATCGGCTTTAAAGATAAAGTGGCTCTTAAAGAGAGCTAGATTTTATTGGCCTACTATGATTGCCGATTGCTTTAAGTACTACAAGGGATGTCAAGTGTGCCAAAGATTAGGAGATTTGCATATGGTTCATGCTGCTAAGCTACGTTCTATCATCAAGCCGTGGCCGTTCAGAGGATGGGGTCTAGATTTCATTGGAGAAATTGATCCGTCATATTCTAAGGGGCATCGATTTGTGTTGATGGCTACGGATTACTTTATAAAGTGAACTGAAGCCGTTGCCTTAAAAAATATGACACATAAGGAGGTAATTGAGTTTCTTGCTGAACATATTATTCATAGATTCGGTATTCCTCAAACTTTAACTACAGATCAAAGTGCTTTTTTTATGTCCAAAGAGATGCGTGATTTTGCCGAATCATATAAAATTAAGTTACTCAATTCTTCTCTATATTATGCTCATGCCAATGGTTAGACCGAGTCTAATAATAAAATGATTATTAATCTAATCAAGAAAAAGATCACCGATCATCCTCTGCGTTGGCACGAAGTCTTGTCTGAAGCTTTGTGGGTTCATAGAATCTCTAAACATCGTGCTACTAAAGTTTTTCCTTTTGAGCTTGTGTATGGTCAGGATACTATGTTACCTGTAAGGTAAATTTAGATGCATACGGGTTTGTAAGGCAGAATGATTTAGATGTCAGTGAATATCATGACTTGATGATGGACAGCATTGATGAGGTGACTGACAAGCGATTGAAGGCTCTAAAGGAAACTGAGAAAGACAAGCTCATGGTGGCGAGGGGCATGTGTTGAGCACCTAATTGGACAGGCCTGCAGTGGCCAGCGCAATCGGACAGTCCGGTGGCGTGTACCGGACTGTCCGGCGCCACCGGACTATCTGGTCTAGTCGAGTCCGAGAGGAATTTCAGGATTTGAGGGAGATCTTGTGGGATTTGACTTGTACAAGGGTTAAGACCACCCTTCCCTGTAAATATAAAGGGGTCAGGCCGATTGACTCATCCACATTCGAATCAATCTATTATTTTACTTACTTTTATGCAATTCCCTTTTCCCAAACCCTAATTCTCTTCTCCAACTTCCAACTTCGCCTCCTGTCGACTCTACGCTGACCCAAGGAGCTCTAGGTGGCCTGCCGACGCTAAAGCAACCCCTAGCGCTGATCTTCCCTAACGGGGTCCCTCCCGGGTGGTTCGGTCCAGATCCTAACTTTGGTGATTGGCGCTAAAAGGTGTCAAAAGTATGTTCATAAAATCCAAGGGCCCATATTCCATTTTGATTATGTGGTAATTTCCGCTCATCTCAAGCTCTTTCTTTCTTTTTTTTTTTAAAATAGGCTTCCCATTCCCTGGTATCTATAGTGATGCTACAGAGACATTACAAACTATATAGATGGCATAGAGACACCATGCGTGGGAGATGCACTTCATCAAAATCAGTGTTAGGCCACCTCCAGCAGCAACGTACTCATCACATTTCTCTAATTTCAAACTCTACTTTATCTACAGTAGTGCTTTGAGTATCCATTTGTGCCAACCATTGGAGATGGCCTTATGGTTCTTGTTTTTTGAGGTAGCATAAAAAAGTGATACCTTACGGGCTCATAGAATTGGCTGGCTACTCATCTGGACGACGATGACACGGGTCCCCACATAAGAGGACAATCATGTGTTGGTCATTGGGCAATGATAATTGCAATATCAATTGCATTTGTTTCTCCTTCTCTTTCTCGCCCCTGTCCTTTTTTCCTTAAGAACATTTTTTTGTTTTTATTTTATTATAAGTTGTAGTTATGTCATATTAACTTTGATATTTTTTTAGAAGCATTTTTCTCATTGTATAAGAGCAAAGGCAAATAAAAAATGCTATATATCTTGCTACACATATGTTCATTTTTTTTAAAATATGACAAATATAATTTCACATTATTAAATTGGTAATTTTGAAGATTTTGTTACAGAAAGCACAACAAAAGAGATTTTATCACTTCCTTTTGTGAAATAGGTTTTTCTGTTAGTTGCATCTAATATATAATATTTGGATTTGTATGATTATTATAATCAGTAATGTAGATATTTTTATCTATATTTGTTATAAAATCTGTAAATAGATCGTGACACGAAATTAAAATCTAGCAGTATAGGTTTCTATTCTTTTTCAATTAAGGTGATAACCTCTAGACTCTATCCCATGATGAACATAGTAGCATCTTTTGATACTCTTCTATTACGATAAATGGTGGATATCTTTGTTTTTCTAAATGTCGAATAGTGCATTATTTATTTGATATAAAATATTTGAGTTAATTTAGACAATAGTTATAACAATCGTTGGCATCTTTAATCCTTTTTAGTAGTATTTGATATAAAATATTTGATTTATTATGGGATGTTAGATGTTTATAAAATTTTATGTGGTTTAGATTTCTTTATAATTGACGTGGTAATTTCTACACCCTATCAGTGAATATGTTAGCTTTTTTAAACACTTCCTTAATAAGATAATAAATAAATGGTGGAGGTATTATTTTTTTTGCAAATTTCTTATTTTGATTAGTTTTATTTGTTATGGAATACTTAGATTTAATCTAGATAATTGAAAATCATAATAATTTTTATTTTTAGTTGTTTTTTTCTAAACACTCTTGGTGGGTGTGTTGGCTTATTGAGTACTCCCTAATAAAATTACTTAATAGGATCTAGACCAATGGATGATCAAAAGAATTAGATATTTTATTTTTTTATTAATTGTATATAAGCTCTTCTAGTATAATATTAAAGCATAGATAGCTCTTCTAATTTTTTATGAACATGGTAATTTCAACTCTTCCCTTTTGTCTCTCAAAGGCGCTCATAGGGGTAGAGTGTGCATGTGTGTATGTGCATATTTATGAGCTTGTGTCGTATTTTGTAATTTTAAATAAAACTATTTTGTTTTTTAGAGGACACTAGTGACAGCACGTAGAATTGCTAGTTTAATTACATATATTATAAAATATATAGACTCTTTACATTTTTAGTTGGAACGTGGCATTGCTCGTCTCTCTTCAGTTGGCTGAATTATTGAGTGAGCTAATGATATGTGTAAGATACACGTATTGGAAAATAGTATCTTGGCACGCAGAAGAAACAACAAATAGACCGCAGGCTATGTAACAAACCGCAATGTATGGCACCACCACTATGTACAGTCACTGATAGAAAATTTTGAAAAAAATCGTGAATGTATATCTCACTCTACCCTATATATACGTAAAATTTCATGATCAAATTCATCCTACTATACCAGTTACAAAAAAGACAAATTTTCTGACAAACTGTAAAGTTCAAATGCACCCCAAATTTGTCTTTTTTGTAACTGCTAGAGTAAAACGAATTTGATCATGACATTTTATGTATAGATGGGGTAGGATGAGATATACACTCACGATTTTTTTCAAAATTTTTTGAAATCTGTGCAATCAAGGTTTTCGTGCAATCCTAATAAAAAATGTTTAAAAATTTTTTGAAAAAAATCGTGAATGTATATCTCAGTCTACCCCATATATACATAAAATTTTATGATCAAAGTCATCCTACTATAGCAGTTACACAAAAGAAAAATTTTCTGACAAACTGTAAAGTTCAAATGCATCCCAAATTTGTCTTTTCTGTAACTGCTAGAGTAAGACGAATTTGATCATGAAATTTTATATATAGATGAGGTAGGCTGAGATATACATTCTTGATTTTTTCAGAATTTGTCAAAACTTTTTTAGTAGGATTACACAGTGATTGCACTAAAACCTCGATTGCAAGTTAGTTCGTGGTCAAAGTCCTAATCACTACCGGCTTGGTAGCTTGACCCTAGTCCACCACGCAGCCCTAGAGAGAACCAGGAGAGAGGAGGAGGAAGCTACTCCCAGTCCCAGTTCGATCTGACAAAGGCATATGCACTGGTCGATCAAGCTTCCCAAACCATGAAACAAAAACGACTTCAAACCTGAACTCTGAACTTTCGTTCTGAAACCGAAACCATCCCGCCTCTGGAGACCAAAACGTGGGAGTATTATATTGCTCCTAAGTAGTGGCTCTTCAATAGTATATCTTTCTTTTTTTTCAGAATACTATATACGGACAGTTAAAAAGATACTGTGTACGGAACATCATATCTTCTTATTTAGATGACAATGCACGTATGTGATATGGACTCTATATTCAATTTAGACCGTTAGATTTTCCTAAAATCCAACAGTAGAGGGCTTGTCTTTTTTCTGATTAACGTAGGAATTTCTTGATCCTCTCGGTGAATGTGGAGGCTTATTTTAGCTCTCCTTTATTAATATAACAGATATATAGATTAATGTTTAAATATATAGTTCTAGGTTATTTTTGTCTATTCATAGTGATACAAATAGGTAATCTTATCTTACTATTAGTAATTAGAGGTTAAAAAAAAGAACGAATTGCAAAGCGCGCTAAAAAAATAGAGAAATTCTAAAAATTCACACAAAAATCAGAAACATATGACCATATATCAAGTAGTATCAATAATACTAGCCATTGGATCTATTATATTTTTCTAAAAAAATTACCCACCATGCCATTACGAAAGACCATTAAAGTAACTCCTATTTTTCTATATAAATTACCCATCATGCCATTATGAAAAACCATTAAAGTAACTACCTAAATTTTCATATAAGTTACCCACCATGCCATTATAAAAGATTAATTAATTAATTCCGAAATTAGAATGTTAATTACCCACCGTGCTATTATTAAAGTTGAACTAAAGTGTACAAAAATGAATCAAAGATATCCCCTAATTTGTCTATAAATTATGGCTATTGTGTTATTGTGAAAAGGTAATTTCAAACATCTCCTCAATTTGCATACAAACTACCCTTATGCTATTATAAAATATATAAATATTAATTAGGTAGATTCTGTTATAGATAAATAAGATAAAATGACATTCTATTAAGTTATGAATATGAGAAGATGTTAATAATAGAAATTTTAATTAACTATGGTCTCATATTTATAAATAAATTTTTAATACTAATGTTTTATGCTAGCCCGTGCTTTGCATGGGTTGATGTGTTAGTATAGATAATAGTGGTTGTGGATGATCAGGTTTAGATGGTTAATTTGGATCATATTTCATAGTCAAATATTACTATTACTAATTGCAGACTTATTTTGAAGCCTTCAAATTAATTCTCACAGGGCGTGCAAAAAATAAATCATAAAAATTCTCATAAAAAATAGAAATATCTGGCTATCAAATCAGCGGCCTTAGAGATAATAACCATTAGATTGATAGCCTAAAGCATTCCCCGGCAGTTGCTTCAAAATTACCCACCAATGTCATTAATTAATTAATGAAGTTCTATCCGTAGGTCCCTAGGTTACTTGAGTCTGTCTCACGATCCATCTGAACGGGATTGTCCTGGCCTCCTTCAACCGCCTCCCACAATCGCCGTGGTAGCCTTGCTCCAGCGGTCGCCGTGGCCTTGATTTAGCCGGCTGCCTGCCCCAAATCACGCCAAGGCGAACGATAGTAGTAGTAGCACGGCGACGGCTCTGTGCACGAATGCATCGGTGACACGCAGCTGGTGCCGTATATCGAACCCCGCCACACGAGTCCCACTTGCAGCGAGCATGCAGCTGGATGATGGAAGTGGCCAGCGCGCTGGTCTACATTGCCTTCGGCTGTATACGCAGTGCATAATGTACATCTATCGATGCTGTTTGTTGGGACCAATTTCAACAGATCATCTATATGATTGTCCATACTACAAAATTGATATGGTAGGTATACTCTAGACATTGGAGTTTGAATACGTAACGAGATAGACAATCTGCTAGAGTTAGCCTCAGAATATCTAATGCACTTGGTAGGCAAAAGGACGTGCACGGGTGTGGATGCTGCTGACTGCCCAACTAATAATAAGGTAAACATGGTAATCACTGGCCAATGGTATGCATATATTTTGGTTCAAATGAATTGTAAAAAAAGGTTAATGTAGAAAAAGAGCAACGAAGTAATTTGACCCCTTTCTAATTAGTGTTTTGAATAGTGGTATATTTGATTTTTTATTACTTACAATGCACTAATTAGAATCCCCTTTTAGACCATGTATATTAATCCTCATGACATGTCATAAAAATCAAAGATAAATCTTAGAGATTTTCACAATGGTCACAAATTAACATCTAGTGATCAATTAGGTACACTGAAATCTTACCACATTACCTATTACAAGAACGATAGAATGATTGTTTAAATGTGTGTCTAAATTTTCTACATCTTCTATTCTGAAATATAATATGAACTAGGCTCGTAAATTTGTATCTAAATTACACAGCTTCTTTGTTGTGATTGATAATATGAAATAACCACTTCGATTTATATCAAAGGTATCCACCTTTTAACACATAACTCCCAAGCCACATATAGACAGAAAATACTTTTGCCTCTCGCTATGAATATTACTATTACTGTTTGTAGGTGAAATACTCTAAAAATAAATTGCTAGAAATTCTCGTAAAATTGGAAATATATTCGGCATCCGTCCGAGAAACTATAACAATAATAACCATATAATATGTTAGGCTTAAAAATAATTATCCACCTTTCCATTATTAAAGGTCATTTAATTAAATTGCCTCCCTATATGCCATCGTGAAAGATGATTTAAAATAGCCCGCCAGTTTGGATTAAATTACAAACGTATACCATTATCGAAGATATTTTAATTTATTAATTCACTAAATTTAAATATAAATTACCTTCATTTGCTGTTATAATATTCAATCTATGTAACCTTAAATTTGTACGTAAATTACCAGCCTTCGTCATTACTAAGACTCAAATTCCACTCAGGTCCACAACTAGGTTATTTTTAACATATATGTTTTAAGTTACCTATTTGTTTAGTCAAATTCAGTCTATTGTAGTTAAACTTAGTCAATTTTAGCCAAATTCAGTCTACTGTAGCCAAATTCAACATATTGCAAATGAAATGTGTGAATTGTATCCACATGCTTAGTTTTTTTTCCAAATATGATTAACTGAGGGACACTTTGGATATAGTAGCCACATTTAGTCAATTTTAGCCACACTTAGTTTATCGTAGCCAACCTGATGTATACTAGCTGAATTAAGTCTATTGTAGCTGCACTAGCTAAACTTGGTCAATTCTAGCCAAATTTGATATGTTGTAGATGAAATGGTTGAGTCTAACCAAGCGTGCTCAAATATCGTTGAATTCAATCTATTGATGTACACTTGCAACATTCTAGCTAAAATTTGTTCACTCTGTCCAATTTTGCAAAACTTGTATCTCATAAGGATCGGGGATTCATGTGCCGAACGTTTACCAGACCCTGCCTCCGGTTATTGCAGCACTTGGACCAGATGTTTGTTTTATTACTGTTTGCCTAGCTTTGTTACTCCTTATGTTTATTCTTCTAATCCTTTCTTTCCTTCTGCATTAAAATCTAAACCTAGCTGGAGGAATTCATCAACGGGCTTTTTGCTTCCGGAGGTAGTGGGCACAACTTGAATGGATTACCACATGGCATGTGAAGAAAAGTGCGAGAATGAGATGTGTGTGTGGATGAGAGCTTGTGATGAGTGTTGGACCTTGTTTATGTTGACTATGTATGCTTCTTGGATGTTGCACTTGGGATGGACAACTTGAATGCTTAACTTGGAGATGTTGATGATTTCGGCTTATTATGTGTGTTTTGTGGATGATATGAACATGGAATTGTTCTGTGCATGAATGTGCTGTTTGAATGTGAGAGTGGAATAATATTTGATGACTGTGATGTTTGTTATTGTGTAAAAATATGGATGTAAATAATATTTGGTGTATCATTTACCCCTGAAAATTATTAATTTTCGGCGGCCACTAATTAACCTCCGAAAATAAGTAAATATAAATTTTAGTTGTTTCCCTTATTTTCGGTATCCATGCGAAGATGCCGAATATAACTTTTTATATTTTTGGTTGCTTACAAAAGCCACTGAAAATAAGAATTATTTTTGCTGCCGAAAATAAAGAATTTTATTTTTGAAGGGTTTAGTAAGCGGTCAAAAACAAATGATTCTTAGTTTTCAGCGGCTTTGTGTGGCCGCTGAAAATAACACTCTCCCTTATAATTTTCTGCGGCCGCTTAACTACCAAACATAACCCATATTTTCGGCATATAGTTTCTGGCAGCCTGGAAGCACCAAAAATAACAATTTTCGGCGGTTTTAATTGACTGCGGAAAATTAGGATGATTCCTGTAGTGCGGTGAGTAAAGGCTTTACTATTTGCCATACATTTTTTGCTCAAAAAGTAGCACACAGATTAGGAGTGTCAAAAGATAGCACAAACATGTCGATAATTTTAATGCAAATGAAGGGTTCCGAGTCCTATGGTCGTATAAACACCCAAGCAAAGGATATTAAGATTATGTATGTATATATGTATGTATGCACACATACTTTAAATATATAATATATGATAAAGGTTTAGCCGTGCAAATTTGCATGGGTCACTTGCTAGTTGTAATAACAAGGAGAAGAGGTACATATAAGTACCTGCACCGGTAGTTGTTTCTTGAGCAAGGACCATGCATCTTCATCGCTCAATGGTTTGACATGGCGCAGGCAGTAGGCGGCTCCCATGTCTTTGACGAGATGTTGGTTCCTAGTGGTGATGATGACTCGGCTCCCCGGCTGTCTATGTCCAGCCTCGAGGACTGGGCTTTGGAGAACGTCAGCCCATGCCATGTTACTCCAGACATCGTCCATCACCAGCAGAAACTTGCCTGCAGATAGAGTGTTGACGAGGATGTGAGTGAGGACATCCTGGTCGCCACAGGGATCTTTTTCACCCCCGGCCGCCTTTGTGATGGCCGAGCTCAAGAGCTCCCTAGCGTTGTATTTCTGGGTGACGCTCAGCCAGATCTTGCTGGTGAACTCTTCCACGATTTCCTTGTCATTGAAGATCTTCTTGGCGAGCGTGGTCTTTCCCATACCACCCGAGCCTGTGATGGATACCACCTTTATTGCTGGCTCGCCGTCCAACAGCTCCTGCACCACGGCCTTAGTTTCTACCTCGATGGCGTCGCCCACGACGGCCGACACGTCCAACAACGACGTCGTCGTTCGGCTGTGGGCGGTGGCTTCGCTGGGTGGCGTCCGCAGCTTGTAGGGATCAAGCTTTACGAACTCGAAGTCGGCCATGTCCTTGTGGATGCCGTCGAGGCTCGCATTCAGCTTCTTTATGCGGTCACCCAAGCCATGGGCGACGGACGGGTTTCGCAGGCAGAAGAGTAGAGGCCGGAGACAGCCCGGCGCCTTCTTCTCTATGGTCGCCCAGCAGCTGCCTTGTGCCTCATCGGTGTCCAGCTGGCACAGCTCCAGCACGTCGGTGGCCTCGTATAGGGCGCTCTTGAGCTTGCTCACCCATCTCTGCACCCTGACATCGTTCACGCGCCTCGTCTCGGCGTCAGCCATGTAGGCCTCCATGGTCGCCGTCTTGCCCCCAAGCTCGATGATCTCCCCAGAGACACCCAGTAGCATGGACACCTCTTCTTCTACCATGTCCGCGATGAGTTTCTTCAGGTAGGGTGCCAATGCATCAAGGACGGCCGCCATTGCTCAAGCGTACGTACGTAAAACCTGCTTCTCTGCGAACAAGTAGTAAATTAATCATCTATAAGCAAAGATTAATAGTAAGCCAGGAGTTTCATCATATCGCTGTAATTGGACGCACCTCACAAGCAAAGTACGTGACACCGGCGGTTAGCTGCGGCGGCGTCAGCAGCTGGAAGGGCTGCCGGGATGATGATTGAGGAGCCAACGGGCGTCAATGGCGAGGAGAGTGGGGAGACGATCGGCTTCTCTTATCTTCTACTTTTGCCGACTGGGATAAGGAATGGGAGGCCTTGGTTTCCTTGACAAGGCTTTGCTGAATTTGGGCCACTGCGCGGTTGTCACTCTCGACTCGAGCACAGCTTGTTGCCGCGGCTGTCTCAATATATAATTCATCACTAGCAAGAGGCCAGGGCCACTAGGAAGTTGGATGTGGATCGCCCACAAACCATGGCAAACCTGACTTTGCAGGGTCAATGGTTCTTAGCATATTCACCATCCATATCTGATTTGCACATTAATTCAGAAGGTCACATTTACACCGTACCGAACTAAACTAGTAGTACAAAACTCCAAAAAAGAGGTCAAACCTATCTGACTCAGCACTTGATTAGACAAGTGTGCACACATGTTTGCACAATTGGTCACATTACTCACCAGAGATTAGTGGAAGAAAGGTTTGAAAACAGACTAAGCGGTTGGAAAGGAAAACTTCTTTCCATAGGGGGGTGGTTGGTGTTGATCAACTCAGTGTTGTCTAGTTGTTGCCGATGTTTATGATGTCGAGCCCTTAAAAAGTTGGATAATTATAGATTGCATTTATTTTGGCAAAATGATCAGCACAAGAAAAAATGCAGGTTAGCTAGATGGGATATTGTGTGCATGCCAAAAGATCAAGGAGGTTTGGGCATCCTTGACCTGGTCACGCAGAACAAATGCTTGTTGGGAAATGACTTTTCAAGTTATCTAGTGAAGATGGTCTGTGGCACTGTTTGTCGAGAAGCAAATACCTATGGAGTATGACATTGACACAATTGGAAAAGAAACCAGGAGACTCTGAATTTTGGAGTGGTTTAATGGGGATAAAAGATCAATTCCTAAACATAGAATCCTTTATTTTAAAAAATGGGACCCATATTAAGTTTTATAAAGAAATTTGGCTAGGTGGGGTATCCTTAAAATATCAATACACCTCACTTTTCAACATTGTGAGGAAAAAACATGCAATGGTTGCGGAAGTCCTTAGTTCGAACCCTCTTAATGTATCTTTTAGAAGGTCATTAGTAGGGAACAAACTTTAAGACTAGGAGAACCTAGTTGCTAGACTCTTGAATGTTAACTTGAAACAGGGTAACGATGTCTTTAAGTGGCAATTACATACAAGCCAAAAAGTTTTCGGTGAGATCGGTGTACTTGCATTTGGTCAATACGGGCGTTAGAGTGTCAATGGAAATATGTCGTACAAGGTTACCGTTAAACATTAAAATTTTCTTATGGTACTTGAAAAAAGAGGTGGTTTTAACGAAAGATAATTTATCACGTTGTAACTAGCAGGGAGATAAATCTTGCTGTTTTTGTTATACGACTGAAACAATTCATCACCTCTTTTTAGATTGCAAATATGCTATATTTCTCCAGTGCACAATATACACGGCTTTTGGAATCTGCCCACTATAAAATATCCAATATTTGTCTAGCAGTTGGGCGAAACATGGAGGTTATTTGGAACTTGAGTCGTTATTACTGACAGGAGCAGTGTGTATTTTGTGGGCTCTTTGGCTCTCAAGAAATGTTGCCGTATTTGAAAAATGCATACCAAAATCTTCCTTGTAGGGAGATGAAGCTGAAATCTTTTTTCCATTATTAAAAAACATCAATTATAAAACCGACGGCCTCCACAAGAAAAAAATTTTCTCATTATTTATAATTAGCTAGAGCCGACAAACTAAAGAGTTGTTGTGTTTCATTCATTCACCACCATCTATCTACTTGTCACATTCTGACGTATACCCATAGCATTCATTCACATTCATTCACTATCGAATTTTTTTGAGTTGCTTGGGAAAAGGGAGAGAAAGGAAAAAGATGAGGGTTCAATAGGTTTGATGGTCTGAAATTTGGCGTTGAGCTGAACCGATGTTTGATTGGACTTGGACCCTGAATTTAAATGGATTAGAGGCAGATTTACAACAAGACTGGTTTAACAAAGTTAGAGCTTGTAGTGTGGTATACAACTTTTGTATTTGAATGAAGCCCAAATTTTGAGGCAATATATATTTGTCTGTACATACATTTGGCAACAACCAAACAACAAGTATCTTGAGCAGGAAACTTACTGCTCCCTCCGTCACGAAATATAGTTTTGTTTAGCTTTCGAATACATTCATCTACTATTCTATGAATATAGTTTAGATATGTCTAGATTCATCAACATTCATCCAAACATGGATGGATGGAAATGGAGGTAAAAGGAACTATATTTTAGACACAGGGAGTAGTACTTTTGGAGAGAGAGACAAGAATAGCTTTCTCACAAACGAAGCCAGTAGCATATGATGGCAACTTGGCGCTAAAATTTTAATTCATCCCCATTCTATATATGCTATTTTAGGGGAAGAAACAAAAGAAAAAAGTATAATGGAAGCTATGAATAGAAAAATTAAATGTAGATGGTGTTTATATAGATCGAAATATTGTTTTATACTCCCTCCATCTCAATTTATAACTCATTTGACTTTTTAACACTAAATTTGATTTGCTCATCTAATTGAAAAAATATCACAATTATTTTTTTTGTGATTAATTATTTTAGCATATAATATATTTTAACTATGACTTGAATTTTTCATAATTTTGTAATTTTTTGAATAAAACGAGATTGTTAAATTTGATGTTAAAAAAATTGAAAGATCTATAGATTGGGACCGAGGGAGTATAATGGAAGAATATATGTGTACTATATATGTGGAGGTAGGACAGATAGGACTCAGGAGTGCCAGAGTCTAAAACAAGGCCACTGTAGCATGACATCACCAGTTGATGAGGAAGCACAGGTGGTGACGCAGCAGTGGATAAGAGTGGGACGTCTGGTCGACACGCTGATCGACACATTGTTTTGTACACCCTATGTCCCAATTTATAAGCCGTTTGAGTTTTTTAACACCAAATTTTACTTGTTCCATAATTATCATTTATTGTGATTTAGTTCAACATACAATATATTTTAACTGTGAATTTCGCAAATTTTTGAATAAAACAAGATGATCAAACTTGGATTAAAAAATCAAACTTAATGACCTATAAATTGGGACACAAGGAGTATAATGGAAGAAGATATATCTACTACAGCCATGGTGTGAGATGTTGCATGCATATGGTAAATGCATAAACGTCTTATATATAAATACTTGCTTAATACAGGGAAAGCCAGCCAGCCATGGCTCTATACTCTACTCATCGTGTGTGGCGGATCTAGTAGGATTTAAATTTAGGTGTGCTCATTTTCTTTTTTCTCCTCTTCTTTACTATGTTTCTCTTCTAATTCTTCACATTTTTTTCTTCGTAGTGTGTAGTGTGTGTTGCAATAGGATATAAGCTGCCAAGCCGCACGTGCCAATGCATGTTGCCAACTCCATCGATCGGCAACATGCCGGCGATGAGCGCATGCACGCTAACAAGTGCATGCATGGCAAAATGCATAAACGTCTTGTACATAACGACATGGACTGGTAGCTTGGCCTTTGGACTGGCATGTAGCGCGCAGTAGTGGGTTGCAATAGGTCAATAGGATAATATGCTGACAAGCTAGCTGCACATGCCAATGCAATGCAAGTTGCCAACTCGATCGATCGGCAACATGTTGATGAGCATTGAGCTAGGGCATGCTGCTATGCTTCGTTTGGCTTTGGCAGCATGGAGATGTGTGGCGTGTAGCGCGAGAGAGCTTTCTAGACCACGACATGGTTTGGTTCTACGTTCAAAGCCAAATGACAACTAACGCACACGTACGTACATGTTGGTTTTGGTTTCTTTGTGAATGCTGTTTCTTCGTCCTGCTTTCTCGATTTCACGTATGAGGCCAACTGATATATGAATATATGATGGGTCAGTTTATTCTTCAATCGCAAAGGACAGCAAAAAAAAAAACATCATATACATATCCCACACCAAAAAAAAGTAAGGAGGATATCAAAAGGCGGTGAATAAAGAGTAATTTGTCGAGCACACATCAATTGTACGAAAATAGTATGTGTACAATAAGAAAAATAAATTTGTTATGAAATATTTGGGACAGGTAATATAGGATAAGTAATACCTGCATATAAGCTAAACACCACGCGAGCACACATCAATTGAGTTGTTTAGCTCATATGCCCATGCAAGTTTTTGTTTCTTTTATTTGATACAATTAGAAGGGGGAACCCACACTGATTATAAATATACATATTAAATCAAAAGAATACCTTTTTAAAATATGTAAAAAAAAACTCATTTTCATCTCAGTAGAGTCTAGAGCCATTCTTGTATAGGTGGGAAATACTTCTTGGCACAATGGTAACTAATGTGAACTTATGAATAGGGGCGGCAAAGGTCCTCAAATTTAGACTAGAAATTTGAAGAATTGGGCTAGAAAAGGTGGGATCAGGTTTCTCTGTTTATTTTTTAACTATGAAATCATCGATGACTTATTTGGATTGTGAAAAATATTTGAATCATGATCCACACTACCACCTCTAGTTATGAGGCTGTTCATTTTTCTTAAAAAGAAATTGCAGCAGCCGGTGAGTTAAAAGTCAGCGGTTTGCAAAGTTTGTATACATCTAACGTAACTAACCTATAAAAGAGCGAGTTTTTTCAATAATATTTTTCACCAAAAAGTCGTCTAGCCACTTGTATATCCGTCTTCTGATCCGTCCGCTAGATAGTTTTTTGGGCCCACAAGGCAATATTAAACCTAAACGCCCACACTTTTGTTAAGTATTTTTAATGGTGAGATCTAAATCTATTTCATAGTGTACGGTTGGATCTTATTCCCGAGTAAAACTATTACACATGCTATTACGCGTTTCTGCCGTAAAACTTCGGTTTTTTTCACCGAGGCGACGTGCACCCGCCGTCCCGCCCACGTATGACAGCTCCTGCTGTCCATATATACGAATACGACTCCCTTCCTCTCCGACGTTGGCCGCCTTCCTCGGATGCGTTAGGGTTAGCAGCCACAAGATCAATCGGCCTCCTCTTCTATGAGGGTAACGACACGCGGCGGAGGGACGCAGCCGGCATCGTTCCAGCGGGCGCCACCAGGCCCGACACAGTTGAGCGAGTTGATGCAGTTGACGGCAATCACGGTGGTGGCGCCTCGATCCGTTGCGGAGGTCGAGCTCCAGCCACGACATCCCCGGAGTGTTGCACAGCGCGGAAGCCGAAGGGCCCGCCCATCAGCCGCGCGAGCTTCTCCATCCGCTAGCCGAACTCCCGCATCACGCGCTGCACGGCGGCCATGGGCGCGGACGGCGCAGTGGACACAACGGTGGTGATCGACAGGTGCGGCGCGCCGCCGCCGGACAGCATGGCGAGCGCCTCGATGCAACGTCAGCATAGGCCACTGCGTGCGTGTAGAACGTGTTGGATGCGGACCCGGAACCTCCGGGGCTCTGACAATGCAGCAGCGGCCTCCAGAAACGACTCCAGTATGGCGCCGTTGGCGGCCACATGCCCGTACAACGTGAAAGAAATCAGAGGTGCGGAAGATTAGGTGAAACAGCTCACCTTTCCCGTGGCTGCCTACGTGTTATATATAGGCGACAAAATGCGCCGAGATTACAGGATGTAACAACCGTGAGAGCTTGACGGCCAAGGATAGAAGCAGCTAATTACAACAATCTAATCTCAACTAACTATTGTTAGATACCCTTGGCCGGCTCAACCAGTTTGTTACGAAGGATGATTACAAGATCTAAACTATATTGTCTATCTAACATCCCCCCTCGATCACAACCGTGCGAGGTTGAGATTGTGCTTGAAGTTTTCCAACTGTCTTGTAGGAAGAGCCTTGGTAAAACCATCTGCAATTTGATCCTTCGAAGAAACAAAGTCAATATCCAATAATTTTTGTGCAACACGTTCCCTTACAAAATGATAATCAACTTCAATATGTTTAGTTCGAGCATGAAACACAGGATTTGCTGAGAGGTATTTCGCCCCAATATTGTCACACCAAAGCTTAGCTGCTCGTGGAGTTTGAATACCCAATTCTTGTAGAAGAGTTTGAATCCACATAATCTCAGCTGTAGTGTTAGCTACTGCTTTATACTCTGCCTCTGTACTTGACCGTGATACGGTGGGCTGTTTGCGAGCACTCCATGAAACAAGGTTTGACCCTAGGAACACAGCAAAACCTCCAGTAGACCTTCTGTCATCAAGACAACCTGCCCAGTCTGCATCTGAAAACCCACTAATTAAACAAGAGCTAGATCTTTCAATTTTGAGTCCAGTCTTGATTGACTGTTTCAGATATCTTAAAATCCTTTTAACAGCTATCCAGTGATCTGTTGTAGGACAATGTAGAAACTGACATACTTTGTTTACAGGAAAAGCAAGATCAGGTCTGGTGAGGGTCAAGTATTGAAGAGCACCAACAATACTGCGATACTGAGTTGAATCATTTGGTCCCAAGGGGGTGCCTTCAAATGCTGAAAGTTTCTCGCTGACTACCAGAGGTGTTGTCACAGCCTTGCAGTTCATCATGCCTGCTCTTTTCAACAGATCAGAGGCATACTTTTCCTGTGTCAGAATTATGCCATTGTGCACATGATTCACTTTGATGCCCAAGACATAATTCAGTTTGCCCAGATCCTTGAGTGCAAACTCTTGACCGAGCTGTCGTAGCAATGATGTTACAGCATCATTTGTTGAACTCGCAACTATTATGTCATCCACATATATTAGAACAAATATAATCACACCTCCCTTATTGAAGTAAAATAGAGACGTATCTGCCTTCAAAGGATTAAACCCCAAACTCTGTAATTTAACACTTAACCGGGAGTACCAAGCTCGAGGAGCTTGTTTCAAGCCATACAATGCTTTATCCAATTTGCACACATAATTGACTTTGGTTTTGTCTTCATAACCAGGTGGTTGTTTCATGTATACTTCTTCCTCTAAATAACCATGCAAAAAAGCATTTTGAACATCTAGCTGTCGAAGACTCCATCCTCTAGAGACAGCTAACGAGAGCACTATTCTGATAGTAGATGACTTGATCACAGGACTAAAGGTGTCTTCATAATCTATGCCATATCGTTGTTTGAAACCTGTTGCAACCAGTCTAGCTTTATATCTATCTAGACTTCCATCTGCCTTGCGCTTGATCTTATAGACCCATTTGCAATCTATTATATTTCTGCCTTTTTTAGGTGGAACTAAATGCCATGTTTTGTTTTTAACCAAAGCATCAAACTCAACATCCATTGCAGTTTTCCAGTTTTTATCTCTTAGTGCATCTTCTAAAGACTGTGGTTCACCAAATTCAGCAAGAAAACCATAACGAACAGTACCATCGCGATATACCTTGGGTTTCCTGATTCCAGCCTGAAGTCTGGTGTTCGGTCGCTGTGGAGATGATGTGGAAGACTAAGGTGCAGAAGGTGCAGATGCTGCCGGTGGTGTAGACTCAAGAATGTCCATCGTGTCGCCATCTTTTGCTCCCCCGGGCGCGACAGGCGAATCATCGAGTGTTGGCGCAACGTCAGATGGCTGCTCGGGAATAACGTCTGACACCATTCCGGATGGCTCCGATCCTGGGGTAGACGGTGTCAAGATATCAGCACCGGATCCTGCGCTTGGATTTGTTGTGCCAGTAGAATCCTGTGGAAGGTTAGTTGCTGTAGAAGAATCATTAGCAGTAGAATCATTAACCACAGGTTCAACCATGCATCCATCCCCAGACGATTTTGAAGGAATGAGAGAGGATGGTAACAGAAGAATTTCAGCTCGTAGCTTGGCACCAGCATTGGAATGTAGCTTGGCGAAGGGAAAAATTTCCTCATCAAACACAACATCACGGGAAATGTAAACACGCCCCGTGGCAGCATCAAGGCACTTAAACCCTTTGTGCAAATTACTATAACCAAGGAAGACGCATTCTTTGGAACGAAACTGGAGTTTGTGTTGATTATAAGACCGGAGGTTGGGCCAGCAGGCACAGCCGAAGACTCTTAGAGATGAATACTCAGGTTTGATATGAAACAAACGCTCTAGAGGTGTTTGATAAGAGATTACTCTACTTGGAGTGCGATTAATGAGAAAAGTAGCAGCAAGGAAGGCTTCATCCCAGAATTTAAGAGGCATGGAAGCTTGGGCGAGAAGGGATAACCCAACTTCCACAATATGCCGGTGTTTTCTCTCTGAGGATCCATTTTGCTGATGAGCATGTGGACACGAGACATGATGAGATATGCCGACGCTAGTAAAGAAAGGGTGAAGTTTCTCATATTCTCCTCCCCAGTCGGTTTGCATGGCGATGATCTTGCGATCAAAGAGCCTTTCAACAAGGCTTTGAAATTCACGAAATTTTTGAAACACCTCAGATTTAAACTTGAGCAAATAGATCCATGTAAATTTGCTAAAATCATCAATAAAACTAACATAATATTTGTATCTGCCAACAGACTCGGGTGCAGGGCCCCATACATCCGAAAAGACAAGTTCTAAGGGATGACTTGAGACACTAGACGACTTAGGATAGGGTAGCTGATGGCTTTTAGCTTGTTGACAAGCTCCACACACAGACTCTTTATTGGACTCAACTTGACATGGAAGATGAAAATTACTAATAATCTTTTGAACTATGGGGGCTGCTGGATGGCCAAGACGGCTGTGCCACCTCCCAAAGGATGGTTTGGTAACTCCAAAAGCTTGCTTGTGCGATGTTGATGGTAGGGGATACAGACCCTTGTGACATCTTCCTTTAAGGAGTGTGCTCTTCGTTCCCCGATCCTTTATAAAGAAATAGTTAGGATGAAACTCAAGGAAGACATCATTATCTGTAGTAAGTCGATGGACAGATACAAGGTTTTTAGTGGCTTGCGGAACATGTAAGACATGGTTTAGATTAAGATTGCGAGTCTGGGTATGAATGACAGTTTTACCAGTGTGATTAATGTTCATACCTGCTCCATTGGCTGTGTGCACTTGATCACCGCCATTGTACTTCTCCCTGAAGGCCAGCTTATCGAGTTCTCCTGTTATATGATCTGTAGCCCCCGTGTCCGTGTACCAGTTTGTATCCACGGTGTAGGAGCTTGTGGCAGCAGCAGCAATATGCCTTGGATCAGGAACAAAATTTTCATCGTACCTGTGCCAGCATCTGTCGGCAGTGTGGCCCTTCTTGAAGCAAACATGGCACAGCAGCTCTGACGTGCCAGTGTTGTTGCGGGGACCTTGATTTGCTTGGCGTGGATTGTGGTTGTTGTTGTTGCCGTAGTTGCCGCGTCCACCATGGTGTGTAGGAGGATTAGGGTTCCTACCACCACGTCCTCCACCACGACCGAAGCGTCCAGGACCACCGCGCCCACGGCGATTTGCGGCATTGGCCGATGATCCAGACGAGTGTCCATTGTTGCGCAAATTCATACGAGTTTCAAAGGCAAGCATCTGTGAATATAATTCACTTACAGAGATTGGTTCTGCTCGGCCAAGGGCTGAGGACACCACAGAGTCATATTCTTCATCAAGACCGGTGAGGATGTACTCCACCAGTTCGTCATCTTCAAGGGGCCGCCCTGCTGCAGCCATCTCATCACCGAGGGACTTCATCTTCCCCACGTATTCAGCCACGGTGCTGCTCCCTTTCCGAGCAGTAGATAGAGCCAGGCGCGTATTTACCGCGCGAGCCCTTGTTTGCGACGAGAACATGGTCTCAATCGCACGCCATGCCTCCGCCGCAGTTTGCTTGGAGGAGATCTGGATCAGGACCTCCTTGGAGACGGAGGCAAGCAGGAAGCTCAGGACCTGTTGGTCCGCAGCAACCCAGTCTTCATAAGCAGGATTGGGGACCTTGTTGGTTTTGTCACCAACCTTTTTTTCAAGTTCAGCGGCCGGCATCACAGCTTTGCCGGTGAGGTAGCCTTCGAGACGGGCGCCACGCATTGTGGCGACAACTTGAGCTTTCCATGTTGCATGATTGTTTTTGGTGAGCTTCTCTGAAACTGGATGGGTGATCATGGAGGCAAGTCCAGATGTTGAGGAGGAGCTGCCGGCCATGGTTGATAGTTGGATCTATTCCTAGGCTCTGATGACCATGAAAGAAATCAGAGGTGCGGAAGATTAGGTGAAACAGCTCACCTTTCCCGTGGCTGCCTACGTGTTATATATAGTCGACAAAATGCGCCGAGATTACAGGATGTAACAACCGTGAGAGCTTGACGGCCAAGGATAGAAACAGCTAATTACAACAACCTAATCTCAACTAACTATTGTTAGATACCCTTGGCCGGCTCAACCAGTTTGTTACGAAGGATGATTACAAGATCTAAACTATATTGTCTATCTAACACAACGAACACGGGTTGAGCTCCGTTGTGCGCCGTCCGCCGTGTGGACTACTGGACTGTGGAGTTGAACGCGAGTGAACGACAGTTGACGCCGCCGCAAGCCCGCGAGCGTGCGCAGCGTCCGCGACCAAAGAGTCCCTGGAGGAAGTAGGGTGCCAGCTTCTGCTCGATGTCCGTGTACGCCACTTTCGCCCGACCGCGGCCCAACGATACCGCGGACGACGACGCCGGGGACGAGAAGGTCGAGGTTGAGGTCCGGACGGAACGACACGGTTGTCCAGAACAGCGTGCGCCGGTCCTGCGGCCGTGGACAATGTGGAAAGCGTCGGCTTTGGAGCCGTGGGCGTGGGCGTGGCCGCGGACGACGTCGGTGGCTGCATGGCCGCGTCGTGCGAGTGGAAGTGCTGCCGCAGTCCTCTTGCTGGTGCTGGTGCTGCTGGCCGTTGTAGTAATGCCCGCGCCTCCGCCACCGCCGCCGTTGTTGCTGCTATAACCCCAGAGCATTAGTTTTACATTACATTCGCATCTGAGCAGTACAAGCAGTCAGTGACCTAGGACAGACTAAAGCGTTTAAATTTTGCAAGATAAAATATAGCTTCCGACTACTCGTGCATGTACATTTAATTGTTTTTCTCTTCAACATGTATATCATCTATCTACCTTATAGTTGAGCAAGTTTTGTAAAGACTTCTCTTTGTAATTATAACTAAGTTAACAAATAGTTACACTCAGTCAATGTTTATTCGGACTCTCTCTTTTTTTTTTAAACCAAACCTATAGAAGTATCAAACTTAATACATCTCCACATTATTGGCCCGTGGAATAGCCTAATAACTTGACTCATTTAAAACATTAGATAAAAAACCCTCCAAATTGAATACAATTTAAAATAAGTAATCATACGGTATCGGTTTCTCAGTAAAGAATATATTTAATAAAATTTTAAAATGTAATAACTGACGCTGATTAAAAATATAATAACTAACTCTGATTCTCTAAAATATGCACGTGCGCCACGTGCGGGACGCGCATGCATTTTTACTAGTGATCATAAAGCAAGAGATTTGTAGCGCCGAGGTGCATGAGTCTTGTCAATTGCTAGGCTGCTAGCCCGTTGTTGTAATTGATACGGTTGAGTTGTGATCCAAATTCTATGAGGCGGCCAAGTTGGACAGCGAAGCGGAGGCCCGTCGCCGGGAGGCTTGGGCCGGTACAGTGGTCAGAAAGGTATCCACAGGTACCAGGTGATACCACTATTACTTTATTTTTAAAGGCTTGTATACCCTTTGTGTAATTAAAAAAATAAAAATATAGGTATCAGTCCCACCATTTTTTTGTACAAGACCCTCCTATTTGGTACTGTCTAGCACCGGTACCGTGATACTGCCTATTTCTAAACCATTAGATCTTATCTAATGGATGGCTCTTATTTTTTTCCAACCATCGTAAAACTTGTAATAATTGTTTTCTGGAGGAGATTACTTATTTACCTTCAGGAAATCAGCCTGCTTTTTTTTGGAAGTAACTGGAGGGGGTTCCCCCCTAAAAAATAGGGTTATTCTTTTCTATCGGAATTGGAATATACATCCTCTATTCCTCAAGGTTTATTCTTAGAATAGCATGCCCCCTGATCTTAATATTTTCTAAAAAGACTACATGTTTCATTTGTATATAAATTCGAAACCATAGTTAATCAAAATTTCTACTATTAATATTTCCATATATTCATAAATTAATAGAACGTATGTATAAACATAAACTTTTATGTTATTTATCTATAACAGATTCTACCTAATTAATATTTATATTTTATAATGTTAGTGGCAATTTATATGCAAATTTTGAGGATGCTTTAAATTACCATTCACAATAACACAATAGGTAATTTATATGTAAATTAGGAGATATCCTTGATTCATTTTTATATACTTTAATTCATCTTGCATAATAGCATAGTTGGCAATTTATATTCAAATTTTGGGATTAATTTAATTCATCTTTTGTAATGGCATTGTGTGTAATTTATATGCAAATTTATGGGGTTATTTTAAGTAGTCTTTCATAGTGGTGTGATGGATAATTTATATGAAATTTAGGGATTATTTTAGTGGTCTTTTATAATGGTACAATGGGTAATTTATATGGAAATTTAGGTGGTTACTTTACTGGTCTTTCATATTGGTATGATGAGTAACTTTTTTTAGAAAATGTAATAGATCTAGTGGCTAGAATTATTAGATACTACTTGACAGATGGACAGATGTTTCCGATTTTTGTAGCAATTTCTTGGATTTATCTTTTCTTCTATCGCGCTTCGCAATCAATGCTTATTTTGCAACCTCTAATTAGTAATAGTAAGATGGCATTTTATTTCTCATTTAAATTGCATCATATTATGATTCAAGAGCTGCACTGCCACATGGTTAAAAGGTTCACAGTGTGTCTGTCCAAGGTAGGACTTTGCGGGCCACTGGGCGTGGCACACATGCTAGTTGGACCATGTGTTAGTTGAGACGGCTAATCGACGGTTGGTGCGATAGGTGCAGGCCAAGGCGGGCAACAACAAGCGAGATGTTGGCACTTGGAGAAAAGGGCCAACCAGGGGAGAAATGCAAGTGGATGCAGAAACAACGATCGGTGCATACCCTGGTTCAGAACTGCCTATCCAGTGTGTACTTATCTGCACTGACTATGCAGTTGTGATAGCAAAAGTGGTGAAAGCTGCTTATTCCATACACTAAACCTCACATGAAACATTTATCTATTGCAAGCATTTAATGCTTGTTCACACATACGTTTTACTAATGCAGCTGCATACATTGGAATTGACCATTGCAATCTATGGACCCTAGGTTTGGGCCAGCAGTATAGTATGGCATAATGCATTACAGTGCTAAAGGGGTACGGTAGGTACTCCGCCATGTGCCCAGGAGATGTTCGGCTTGTCCGTTCTATGGGCAATTAGGGTTCCTGTCAGGTCCCCCGTAGAAGATGTAAGTACCCCAGTTGCTATCGACATAATTCTGCACTCGGCGATTGGAGATAGTTCGACGGATTTACCACTTGGATGTTTCTTATGAAGCTAGCCTTGCCGAACCACTCCTCAGGGAAGTGTCTGCTGCCCATCTGCGTCGCAGTTTGGCCGGCGTTAGGATTGGAGTACACCTGGCCACCCCAATCGACACCGGAGGCACTGTCTGCCAAATATGTGAGGGATGATGGCCAGTACCCCAAAATATAGCCTCCCACTTGCAACCACCAATTTCCACCCTGTTGGTCCTGCAATCCGGAAATATACATGTGAAGAATTCATCAGACAGTTTATGCTGAGGAAGTACATATGTAGATCGAGCCCTAGCGTGGAATTTTTAGGAACATATGTCTGAAGGTATGAACAAGAAGCAGCTGGTATATACGTATATTCATTCCCTGTGCACATTGATAAAATTGATTTTGTATGCCCAGGATATGAAGGCTGTATTTTACCTTCCAGATTAAAATACTGAATTCATATTGTGAGCCACTATAGGTGGACACAGGGGAGAGACTGCCACCGATGGCGTCTGATTATTTGTCTGGACAAACCCTGAGCATAGGTTGTAGCATCCAGTGTTTTGATACGCATCACGCTACAATTTTCCATATATATAATGGAAAATTAGTACCTTTATGTCAACTGTTTATAATGAACGTAAAAGGGAATGCAATATTCATGGGCTTAGGTCGTTGGCAGAAGAGAACAGAACAAAGGAAAAAACCGAAGGACCTCATGAACGAAAGCGAACGAAACAAATGCCCGTGCCTGGCCGGCCTGCAACAGTGTTGGCACCTTGTCGCCTCGCTCGTTTGATAGCTTCTGTTTGGGAGCTTAATGGCCTGTCTCGTGAAATTCGTGCATGCTGGCAACAGAATTGTAACTACTCTGTGCTCCCTCCATTCATAAATATATAACATGATTGACTTTTTTTTTTAAATTTCAATAATTCGTTTTATTCAAAAACGGAGGTAGACCATGTTTGATGACAACAGAAAAACCTACGGTTCAGAAAAACCACCCGTTTGGAACGTAGGAATTTTATAGGAAAGTAACCAGTTCAATTTCACAGGAAAAACGCATGAACAGAGAAATTTTCCTTCATTCCAAGCAGACCCCAGGGCGCGTTTCTTGAGTAGTGCTGTTTTGTTATTTGTAACTTTCAATTAGTATTAGTAAGAAGATAAGATTATATCATCTATTATATTAATAAGAGAGTGTTAAAAGGAGCCACCAGATTCACCGAGAGGGTCAAGAAATTCCCACGTTAACCGGAAAAAAAAAGCCTTCCACCGTTGGATTTTATGAAGATCTAACGGTCTAAATTTAATAGTCTAATATGTTTTCTATATGCTGTCCAAAATAAAAAAATATATTGTTTACATTGTCCAAAGGAAGTACGAGTACTACATACCATATTGCTTTGTCCAATATATACAGTATGTAAAGGAAAAAACATTGCCCAATAGTATGTACCGTATTTGCTCTGTCCGATACAATACCTAAACGAAAAAAATGACTATTTACATTGCCCAACAGAACTACTACCATGTTTGCTTTGCCGATAAAAAAATACTTATATTACGTATCATAAGAGAATATCAGTTAACAATGATGTGTTCAGGGAAAAATAACAATTCCCATTGTCCATAGGGAAAAATTAGCTAACCAGTCATAAATTTGTGTTATGAAAATATTATTAGCATTGTCCCGTAGAAAATAAATAGATAATCGTAGTCATAAAATTTTGCATTATAATTGATTATGACACATAGGTAAGTATTCATGAGGTCTACGTTGCAAATAGAGAATGAATATATCATAAGAAATTTCCACACTAATTATAAACAATCTAAAAAACAGCATTTAATTGCAAAAACGGAAAAATAGACTATCTCCATGAAAAATGCCTTCGTATTACCTCAATATTTTTTAAGTTTAAGAAAAATATTATAAAAACTTCAAAGAAAACATTAGATCTGCAACTTTCTGTTCTGTTCTCATTCACCTAGAGACAGAATTGTGGACAAAGAAATAAAATCCAAAGATGTGGGCAGCAAACGAATATCATTAATCCATCCAAAAGTTCAAGTCAATACAACATCCACTACCTTTTCCAATAAAAATAAATTCACAGTTGAAATACCATATCAATGGTGTTAAAAGAATCCACAAGGTTCATCAAGAGGGTCTGGAAATTACGACATTAATCGAAAAAAGAAAAGCCTCCAACATTGGATTTTATAAAGATCTAACCGTCTATATTAAATCATATAGCAAATATAGCAAAAAAAAAGAAAGATCTACACCATTGGATATTACAACTATCAAACAGTCTAGATTGATCCATCTACTTTGTACCAAATACTCTCTCCAAATTTTATCAGTGCTTAAATACAAATCTCCGTCTGAAATAAATGCCGTTTGAGCTCTAATGATTTAGATTAAAATATTTAATGATTATTCATCCGTCACTAGCATTGCTAGCTCCTAGGCAGACCTTAAACTACGGACGGAGACAAAGCGACGTGAGGCCCTACCAGTAAAAAAAAGATAGCATAAAGTGGATGGCCACACATGAAGAAAAGATATATGTTAATGCACTGAACCTCACATACCCATCTACACATGTGAAACAATCCAGCTTCCCAACTAAGAAAAATGAATAGAAAGTATCCATGTGAAATGTCTACATATTAATGCACTAATGACTCAAACCCTTATACAACAACCATTGATAGATCTTTATTTTTTCTAATAATATATTGAGCAATCATGAATAGAAGGAGTACAACTAACGAAAAAGCCTACTTTTACAAAAAAAAAAAGATAGATAAAACTCTTCACCATTTATTTAAAACTGCATTATCATATTTTAACAAGATCAAACCATCTAATAAACCAAACATTATAGCTATTATCTTAATATAAAATATAGTAAAAGAAGCCACCACGTTCGTCAACAAAACATAGAAATTGCCATATCAATTAAAAAAAATGAATATTGAATTCTATGAACATCTAATAGACTATATTAAATAATAAATCATAATAAAGATATGCATAAATGGTTTTTATGATCATCCAATGGTCTAAATTAATCTAAATATTTTATACAAATAAAAATACCACATTCTAAAACTTTTGACAATCTAGCAACTTTAAATTAACCACATTTGGACGTGTTAAGATGAGAGTTGTATGGCTACCATTGTGGTAGGATGGGGCTCCACATTTAATTCGAGGACGTGAGGCCCATGGGGGTCTTAAACAATGTTTATTAAGGACTCAAACATGCAAAGTTTTTTTAACTGGATATGGAACATTTCGGGTGAAACCCATTTTTTTGGTGTCAATCAATTTGTTGGGCCAAAATATGACATTCATATCATGAGCCTTCTCCCTCTCGCGGACAACCTATGTGGATTTTTTTTCTTTCACATGCGATAGTGATGCCCCACCCTACCTCACCTCACACTCTAGAATTGTCTCCTAGGTGTCCCCACTGCTGGATCCATGACCGTTGGCCTCTCTCTCTCTCTCTCTAACATCTCCATTCCTAAGATCATCTAGCACTGACACTGGCACATAGTCTATCCTTCGTTTTCCATGCCCTACCTCCTCAGCACGGCACCCCAACGCCCAACTCCTTGCCTGAACCGACGTCTTCCTTCACACGACGATACTGCCACAGAGGTGGCAACCATCAACGAGGTGGACTGGGACAAACCATGTATGCCAGAGCCACCAACAAATCTATGCACAAGAAACAAAAAAAAGGTGTACTATTGTTTGTGGGCTAGGGTTGATTTCAATAACAATCAAATCCCGACAACACCAAAATCTTATAAAAAAGTTATTGATCCCAAATACACAAGCATATTTGTGATAGAGTAAAATGCACCGGAGGTCTATTAACTTTTTGCATTGTGCCGGTTAGGTCCATCAACTCTCGAAGTGCATTTCTAAGTCCATCAACTTTTTAAGTGGTTCACCACAGGTCCATACCCCCACGGCCGCCGCCTCGGTGGCCGCGACGCCGACCCACCGCTCCGTGGGCATGCCTCGCCAGCCCCGACGTGCACACCCACGCTCCGGCGTCCCCGCGTTCGGCATCACCGGCAGCGAGGGAGATGGATAAGGGCATATGTGAAAGGTTGAAAGAAAATTCGGGGGGCTAAATGAAAAAGAAAATATAAAACAAAGGGATATGGACCTGCGGTGTACTATATAGCATGAACTATATACTTTTAAGAGTATGTACAAAGGATGCTTATTTTTAAGCCTTTCATTGTAGCATGCCATTTTGAGTTATTTACCTACCAACAACACTATAAAGCACCTTATACAATCTATCCAATCATAAGTTGATTACATAATGTGCCAAGAGAAACAACATAGGGATTATGTGGTCCTACCATATGATTTAGGAGGTTGTTCAATACTCCTTTAATTCCAAATTACAGTCCACTATATATGTATGTCCTAAGCAATTTTAAAAATTAACATATATAAAATGTGACATAGATGAACAATTAGAGTATATTTTGTGGTAGGATTAGTACAACTGATTTGGTATTATAGATGTCAATGCTCTTTCCTAAAGATTTAGAAAAAAAATTATAGGTGTTATATTTGAAATAGAAGAAGTATATAAAAATTCAATGGTTAAATCACACTCGGTTGTTTCATAGTTATAAGAGTGTATATAGTAGCCATAATAAATAATTTAATTTATAAATACCAGTGTTATTTGGATCCACATATTAATGCATACTGGTCAATAAATATCTTTTAGAAAATATATGCATATAAAACATAAAATAGATTAATTCATGAAACGCATGTTGAAACATTCCACCAAAAAGTAAATTTAGAGAACAAGGTGTATTGTTGAGGAGTAAATAGAGAAAAATAACATAAACCAAAGTTAAATAAGAATAATCAAAGAAAGCTAATTTCAAGTGAAACCAAAGTACTAACAGAAAAACTAGCTACCCGCGCTATTTGCGCGGGCCATCTTACTAGTTCAAATAATACAGCAGTATTTTCATCTGTAGCCAAAATTTTCCCACGTTAGATAGGATTAGATACCCCCGGCACTCTCTTAGCATGTGTTTGGTTGAGAGACAACATGGGATGAATTGATTTTGTCCTTCTTCCTCCGATTCCCCTCTGCCCGCATTGCTCACCGGGGCTCCGCTGAAGCTCCTGGACTGCTCCTCTGCCACCACCCTTACTCTCTATGCCTCACATTGCCTCTCCGCCTCAGTCCGACGCGGCCGCTCCTCGTTGTCGTGGCTCCTCGCTCCTCCGTGGCCGGCATGGCGGCTCATCGCGTCGAGGCCGTAGACGCAGCCGCCGCTCCTCGTCTTGGCGTCGCTCTGCTCCCAGAGAAAGTCGGAGGCCGATGGGGCACTATAGGAATCGAGTTAACTTTCGGTCGGGGCGGGTGTGGGCGCGAGGGGGCAGCGGCAGGGCACGCTCGACGAGCTGGCGTGGGGTGGCGGCGGTTGGCAAGGCGCAGGGAGGGAGCGGGAGAGTGTGCGTGCATGCGTGTTTTCCACGGAGGCTAGGAGAAGCCGCTCGGAGGCCTAGCTATATGCCGAAAATAAGGGCTTGTTTTTTGCCAAAAATAAGTGGTTTAGTTTCTCCCGAGCGCCGACGATTCTTGTAGTGGGGGACATCCCCGTGCGGCTGATTTAAGGGGAGGGGGATCCCTCGTTTTAAGCAAATATTCTTTCTGGAGATGGTTCCATCCCCTCTCACTCCTAAACAAACACCGTCGAAGGAAGGGCCATCCATCCCTTCCCCGGAACCAAATCCTGGAACCAAACACATTTTTATTGCATGTAGGAGGACTTGTCTTGAGTCTTGGCGTGGTACTCCAGACATGTTCGATAAATTACCAAGGAATCTGCAGCTTTAGGGCAAAGGCAATGGACGGCTCCTAATATTGTTTTGAGGGCCGAGCCGAATAAAGCGAGAGTTGGGATTTGCGCAAGAGCAGAGAAAACTAATAAAAAGAAGAAAAAAGCGATCAGAGAAAAGTATTACTGTGTGCTTGCTAGTCTTGTTCGTCTCGGTCGTCTGTTAATTAGCTTGCATTGCAGCTTTCGGTCAGCTTTTTCTCGTGCTCGCACGTGCATGGAATGTAAGAATGCATATATATAGTGCTACGAGAGAATTTTAGCAATAGCAGTCTACCACCAAGGATCGAACAACACTTGCACGTAAGCACGTATGTATAGTGCCTGGAGGAGAGAAGTTTAGCAGCAGCAGTATACTTGCAGTAATGATATCAATGCAATCACTGGGGCGAGGATCACCCACCTGGATGCCAGGTATAAATAGGAGTTATTGTCTCGATGATGTTAATTTCATGTTTATTCCATCTTAGTTAATTATATACAGAGTATTTCTCTAGATCACATGTTAGGCCTTTTGAAATGCGGGAATTTTTCTTGTGAAATTTCTACGCAATTTTCGTGGTGTTACTGTGTTCCTAAAGAGGCCTTAACAATGAATATCCCTGGTAATAATGGACGTGTACTGCCATGTGCCATGCATGCAGATGAAGATGCTCACGACGACGGACGACCTTGAGGCCGGGATAATGCCCCAACAGGTACAGGCGGTGGACGAAGCAGATCATGCTGCAGCAGGTACAGGTGCTGCTGCTCCGGATGACGACGGCGGCGATGGTGGCTCCGAATCCGATCCTCCCCGGAGCGGCGTGGAGTCCGGCCCCCCTGCGGAGGAGCCAGCGGTGGTGGCGACCCCCAAGGTCCGCGAGGGGCTCCGTCGCGTCGCCGGCGACCTGTTCACGCCGCAGACCGTGGCGATCGGCCCTTACCACCAACGCACCGGCAGCACTTGTCCATTCCCGTGGACGGAAGCCGAGAAGACGAAGGTTGTCCGGCACGTCGCAACACTCGTACGAGACGCTGATCTCACGGATCTCAAGGGGTTGGTGGCCCGAATGGAGGTCACAGTGAGGGAGTACTGCCGACGCGGATTTGCTACGCTCATACACAGGAACACCCACCCTCGCGCGATCGACACATGTCCGCGCCAGCTCGCCGCGCGTTCCGGCCCCGCCCCCGCCCCCGCCACGCCCCGCCCCGCCTGCCGCCGCCCGGAGGCCGCCGGTGCCTCGGCACCCTCGCCGAGGCCTCTCCGTCCGCCGGCTGCCGCCCTAGCCGCTGTGCCACCCCGCCCCACGCCCGCCGTCCTACCCCGGCCAACCAGCGGCCTACCCCGCTACCACAGCCGGGTCGGCCGGCCGCCCCCGGCCATCAATCTAAGACCGGCGGTGGAGACAGCGCCGCCGGCCCCAACCCGAACCCCGAACCCAAAGAGGCACGGCGGCGCGAGGGCGAGGTGTTCCCCCGCGAGACGCGCGGCAGGTGGCGGCGGAACGCGCGGCGGACGGCAGCGAACCACGGGACACGTGTCGTCGCGCGAGCGTGGGAGTACCTACGCATGAGCGTACTCAGACAAATCCGGGAGTACTACACCCCTCCGCTGCATCACGCGATGAAATCGTCGGAAGCCTTCTGCCGTATGCTGCTATGTGACGGCTGCTACGTGCTTAACTTCTTTGTAGACCTTGTAGCCGACAGCAACGGAAGTACAACCGACAGCAACGACGACGTGCGTGCCGCCACAGGTGGTGGTGAGCAAATCATAGCAACGACGAGAGACAACACGATGGTGCGGGACATCGTGTACCTCCTCGAGAACCAGGTACCTCTGCGCCTACTCATCGGGATGCTGGACAACATCAGGGGAACAAGTGTCGTGGAATCTGCCCTCGAGTGCATCGCAAAGCCTGTAAGCTGCTGCACAAACAGCTCTACATCAGCAACCATTCTAGTACTACGACGCAGACGGTGCCGTCGTCATCCACGCCCTCAGAACTTCTGCATCTGGTGCACTCCTACTTCCGGCGCGGCGGTTCGCCACCACAGGAGGACGCACAGCTGCAGGAAGGACGACGACGCTCACTCACAGGCCGGTGGCGCCGAGCGACGGACTACAGCCGGCACGCCGACGTGCGGTTCAGGCGGCGTATGTGTTCGGCCCCGACGAGGAGTGGACCGTCATCGACGTCCGCCACGACGGAGGCACGCTCCACGTCCCTTTGCTCCGTGTTGGCGGCAGCACCCCGACAATGCTGCGCAACCTGATGGCGCTGGAGGAGCGGCTGGAGGAGAGGCCCGTCACGGCCTACTGCGTCTTCCTCTCGCAGCTCGCCTGCACGGCGGAGGACGTCGACCTGCTGCAGCGCGCCAAGGTGCTGGAGCACTTCCTCGGCAGCGACGACGAGGCCGCCAGAGCCCTCGCCGACCTCTGCAACAGCGTCGCCCTGGACATCGACAACATCCGCCGGAACTACCTCAAGCCCATCTGGCACCGCCTCGACCGCCGCTGCAGGATGCCACTGCACAACTTCAAGGGCCTCTTCCGCGACAAGTACTGCCGAAACGGCTTCTACCGCTTGGTGTTCTGCGTCGCCTTGGTACTCTTCCTCTGCCAGGTCACCCAGGCCACGTATGTGGTTCTTGCATACCACAGACCCCCGAAATAATAAGTCTTGACGATCGATCGATGGAGATGAGTAGCCGTACATTTATGTACGTAATACTAACTTCCCGTGGATGATTACTTGTCTGCTGATATATAGGAATGCAAATGCATGCATTCTGGAGCGAATAATATTCTCGGATCAGTTTATCTATCCCCTCATTTATAGGGGATAAGTACGCAATCATTACCGACGACCTAAAGAAGTCACATATGTTGAATGAAAAAACTCAATTCTGTCAATATGTCCGGCGATCAACATGTCTGGATCAGTTCCTCCATCTTTTCTTCACTGCAATTCAATTTTTTTTGCAAACCATTTGAAATCAGCAAATTTATTATCACTGTTGGACTAAGCGAACTATGTCAATGATTTATTCTGCTGTCCATGCATGGGCGATAGAATACATATAAAACTGTGGAGAAAATTAAATTTGGTAAACTAGAAGTATAAAAGATAGATGCATCTGACGCGGTGCTCCTCTAGCCGTTTTGGCACATATTTGATGTGTTCGAGGGCCGTTGATCACTGTGTAGAAGTGATCGCTGCTGTTAACATCGAGTGGGTGTAGTCCTTTTTAATCTTTTTCAACGTCACAACCACATCACTCATTGACATCCTTTTGCAAGGTGAGTCGCTTGTGCAGAGCAAACCAACCTCAAATATTGACCGAAGAAAGTCATAAAGGTAACGGACAGATGAAGCATCTTGTAGTAGCTAGACATCCATGACGGAAACAAGATCAGTCGGAAATGCACCATGAACCTACTGCCTAATGCTCAGTTCTGCAATAAACATAGGATCTGTGGGTCGCTTTCTAGTGAACACTTCAAGGAGCATGATTCCGAAGCTAAACACATCGCTCTTACGTGATGCCTTTCCAAGTGTTCCATACTCTGCTCAAGATATTCAGAATAATGTTTTTAAGCAAAAGTCATCTAGCTAGATATGATATGATATGATATGGTTCATTCCTATGCATGGTTTTATAGAAATTAATTAAACGTAAGAATACTACATAGATGTCATTGGTACCTGTGGTGCCATGTAACCAAATGTTCCTAGCATGCTTGCCATGACCTTTGAATTGTCATCACGCAGTAACAACTTTGCGATGCTGAAGTCTGCCACATGAGCAGTCATTTCCTCATCAAAGAGCACATTGCTAGGCTTCAAGTCACAGTCTAGGACAACCTCGTAATGCTCATGGCACAAATACTCCATTGCCATGGACACATCTAACATGATATCTACCCTCTTCAGGAACCCCTAATGATTTCTGCCTTCAGAGTGAAGGAGGTTGTCTAAGCTACCATTTGGCGTGTACTGGAGCACCAGTGCTCTGAAGTACAAGTTGGAGCAGGTGTTTAGTATCCGTATTAGGTTCCTGTGCCGAGCCATGCGTAGTACACGACATTCGGCATCAAAGCTTCTAATGGCTTCTTCCAGTTGCATGTCAAGAGCTTTTATGGCAACCACCAAACCGGTGCTCAAGACACCCTTGAACACTTTTCCAAAGCTCCCAAAGCCCAATAGATTGCTATCACTAAAATTATTAGTGGCGCTACTGAGCTCATGGTAGGAAATTAGGCTACGGCTCATGGCATTGCATGGAGCATGGCTCGAAGCCTCTATGGCGTTCCTTTGTTTCCTTCTGATGAAAAGGAAAATGCAAACGGCAGCAGTACTCAATGGTATGATGATAGCTGGGATTAGGGATTTTAGGAAATGTGTATTATTTGAGCGAGGCTTTTGATGGCATGGCGGAAATCCAAGACGTGGAGCACCACACAGTGCAGCATTCCCTATCAAGGACTGCAACGTGATGTTTGAGAAAACACCTCCCTCTGGTATATCGCCTTGTAAACTATTGAAAGAGAGATTCAAGGCTGTCAAGTAGGTGAAATTGGCAAGGAATTTGGGAATAGTACCAGAGAGATTATTCGAGGAGAGGTCTAGCGTTGCTAAGTTAGAAAGATATCGGAATGAGTCTGGTATTGAGTTATCAAATGTGTTGTGTGATAGATTTAGGTAGCCCAGCATCGTAATCTGTCCAAAGGATTCTGGGATACTTACAAACAAAAAGTTAGAAGAGAAGTCAATTGCATTTGCTTGTTTCAGCCCACTAATATCAGCTGGCAGGGAACCCGCAAATGAATTGTGAGAAAGATTTAGGTAAATAAGTTTACCTCGGTGAAAAAGGCTTGCCGGAATTGACGAACTTAACTGGTTATCAGAGAAATCGATGGATTCCAGCAAGGTAAGATTGCATGTGCTGTCCGGTATATATGGAGCCAAACAGTTTGTTCCCTTCGAGCTGCAACCGTTGTAAGCTCCTGAGCATACCAATCTGTGTCGGAATAGGGCCCGACAAGTCATTGTTGCTGACCTCAGGCCACATGAGATTATGCATCACTGTGATAGACTCTGTGATTACTTGTCTACTGATATATAGGAATGCAAATGCATGCAAATCCGAGGCGGCGGCGGCCTCGCTCCACTGTCTGCCTCCCTCCAGGCGCCCTGTAATGATATACCAAAACCCCAATTTCGGTCGACCCGGTACTAATAGGTCAAAACCTCAATCGTTCTCACCCGTTGCTCCCCGTGACATAGGTACCGGGTGACATATATATAGTTATCTTCCTCTGCTAGGTCATCCATGTCACGTATGCGGTTCTTGCGTACCACACAAACCCCCCAAATAATAAGTCACATTTCATAACGGCGTGGTGAGTAATATATATGAAAATTTGGATGATTATTTAAATTAATATTTATAATAGAATGGTGGGTAATTTATGTGTAAATTTTGGGGTTATATTAATTTATCTTTCATAATGGTTTGGTTGATAATTTTTTAGAAAAATATAATAGGTATATGACTACTATTAATAAAGTTACCTAATGGACAGCTTGTTTCTAATTTTTGATTTTTTAGATTTAACTTTTTTTTTATAGTGCGTGTTACTATTTCACCTTTTTTTTTTGAGGGAATTTAAATGTTGGAATGCAACACGAGGACTTCCTTGGAGGTCACCCATCCTAGTACTACTCTCGTCCAAACATGCTTAACTTCGGAGTTCTGATGGGATCCGATGATTTGGCGTTGGTACGATCGCATCCAAATTCGGGTCAAGCCTGCCCAAGATGAAGAACCAGCACATCAGCTTATGGAAGAGCATCGACTTGGGCCTCGCGTGGGAGCTCGGTCCAAGTAACCTCGCCTGCGTGCGAGCAGTATGTTAAAAGATTAAGCTGCGGCTCCTCGGCCATGAAAAAATTATCGAGGAACTTGAGAAAAGAAGAAGAACCTGTCCTCTCCCCGATCTGCTATGCTTCCCTTCCTCTAGCTATTTCTGTATTTTGTAGATCGGGTACCTGACAATGCGTCCGGTGAAAATTGACGTGGATGTTAAAAAAAATCTCCAATTAATAATAGTAACATCACTAATTCACACAGTCCACAGCCACGCATACTAGGTTTTCTGATATGCTGCTAATAAGCTGAACAGTTCGGATCGAAATTGACACATGGAAACAAATGTCTCACACACGCTACGTGCATGATTCATACCACCGTCTCACAGTAGGTACGGTGTGATATATTTATTGTTTTCTAACAATATTTATCACCATACTATTTATCAAGCAACCAGCAACATTCTTAAGTTCAAATCACGCTTTGATGAGCTCCTCCAACACTTGTGCCATGTTTGGTCTCTCAAGTCTCATCCACATCTTCCTTGAGACATTTCAGTGAGCGTGCCAATCCTGTCGAGGCACTCCATGTAATGATGGGCTTCAGCTTCATCAGACATCAGGATGTCTTGGTCGTACATCGTTCTCTCATTGCCTTTCTGGTTGTGCAACTTGACGAAGTTTATTGGGAGGCTGTTGCTCCCATCATACTTGGCTGTCTTGCTCGTGATGAGCTCTAAGAGCACCACCCCGAAGCTGTACATGCCGCTCTTCTCTGTGAAACGTCCTGTATTAATGTACGCGGGGTCAATGTAGTTCATGTCGCCTGACACACACCACTTTGCGTAGCCACTGACGATGGACACAAGCTTGGATGATCCGAAGTCGGAGACTTTGGGCGTGAGGTCATTGTCCAAGAGAATGTTTCCAGACTTGAAGTCAACATGGACATGGTTGTTGTCACCACCCTGCAAGTGCATGTAGCAGAGAGCCTCCGCAGAGCCGATGGCAATGTTCAGACGCATTGGCAGCGAAAGCGCTTGATGCCTTGCACCATGAAGCAGGTTGTAGAGGCTTCCGTTGGGGATGAATTCAAATACAAGCTTGGGGACGTCTGCCTCTAGGCCGCACCCAATGAGGCGGACCACGTTCGGGTGGTTAATACGGAACTGGAAGATGATTTCATTCCGGAAATCAACATGGCAGTGCACCTTACTTCTCTCAAAGGAGCATTTAACGGCGACTCGTGTGGTGCCATCGATTGTTCCCATGTAAACCTTACCAAATGCACCTTCTCCGATGATGGTTTTGTAGCCGTTTGTGATTTTCTTCAGCTGGGATTCTGTGAAAATGTTAATATGCGCACATCCTTCAATGGGTCGCCACCGTTTTTGTTGAAATTTTTCCTTAGCTTTTGTTGAAAGTGTCAGAAGAAGAGAATGATATTATGACCTCTGAATTCACTATGGAGGAGGTCATGTATGCAATTTTTCGAATGAAGAACAACAAAGCACCGGGGCCTGATGGCTTCCCTGCTGAGTTTTACTAGGTATTTTGGGAACTCATTAAAAATGACCAAATGGCTATGTTTAGGGAGTTCTACAAATGCAAGCTACCTATAGTTTGAATTTTGGAATAATTACCTTGTTGCCAAAGCAAAAGGAAGTGAAACAAATTCAACAGTATAGGCTGATATGCTTGTTGAATGTAAGTTTCAAAGTGTTTTCGAAAGTTATTGCAAATAGACTATGTTTAGTGGCTAAAAAAAGTTATCAGACCTTCTCAAACAGCCTTCTTATCTGGGAAGAATATCTTGAAAGGTGTGGTGGTTCTACATGAAACGTTGCATGAGCTGCACAAGAAAAAGCTCAATGGCGTGGTCTTGAAACTAGATTTTGAAAAGGCGTATGATAAGGTAAATTGGTCATTCTTGCAACAAATGCTTAAGATGAAGGGCTTTAGTCCTTTATGCTGTCGCTGGATTGAGCAAATAGTGAGCAAAGGAAGTGTGGGTGTTAAAGTAAATGATGATATTGGTAAGTATATATTTTCAAACCTGGAAGGGACTGCGACAATGGGATCCCCTTTCGCTTTTCCTTTTTAATTTAGTGGAAGATATGCTTGCTATTTTGCTAACAAGAGCAAAGGAGAATGATCATTTTCGTGGAGCTATACCCCATTTAGTGGATGGAGGATTCTCCAGTTTACAATATGCATATGATGCTATACTTTTCATGGAACATGATTTAGACGAGGCTAAGAACTTGAAATTAGTATTATGTGCTTTTGAAGAGCTATCTGGCCTCAAGATCAACTTCCATAAAAGTGAGTTGTTTCTGTATGGGGAAGCACAATCCTTCCCAAAAGATTGCTAACAAAGATTGGTTTTAGTGGAGGAAAGATTTCAAAAGAAGCTTTCTAGTTGGAAGGGTAAATTACTCTCTTCTGGTGGGAGACTTGTTCTGATCAACTCAGTTTTGTCAAGCCAACCCTTGTTTATGTTCTCTTTCTTTGAAGCTCCTAAAGAGGTACTTAAGAAATTAGATTATTACAGATCTAGATTCTTTTGGCAGTGTGATGAGCACAAGAAAAAAATACAGATTGGCAAAGTGGAATATTCTTAGCACACCTAAAGACATTGGTGGTTTGGGAATCTTAAACTTGGAAGTGCAAAACAAATGTCTCCTAGGTAAATGGTTATTTAAATTGCTAACAGAAGATGGACAATGGCAAGATCTTCTTAGGAAAAAGTACTTACATAAGAAAGCCATCACTCAAGTTTCTAAGCAACCTGGGGATTCTCAGTTTTGGGTGGGTCTGCATGTGAAAGAGCAAGTATTGTCTTTTGGTTCTTTTAAGTTGAAAAATGGAAAGCAAATTAGATTCTGGGAGGACCGGTGGGTGGGGGATAAACCCTTGATGTTAACTTACCCGATGCTTTATAGAGTGGTAAGAAGGAAAAACGCCACTGTGGATACTGGGCTAAGTGCGGTTCCACTAAATGTTTCCTTTAGAAGGGCTCTGATAGGAGAAGAGCTAATTGGTTGGCATGATCTAGTATCGAAAGTGGCTGATGTGGTTTTGGGGGAATGTAAAGATATCTTTTCTTGGAACCTTAACAAAAACGGTTCATTCTTTGTGAGCTCAATGTATTCAGCTATAATACAGGAAGGTTGTGTACCTAGGAAGAATTTGTTCTGGGCTTTAAAGGTGCCACTAAAGATAAAAATCTTTTTGTGGTACCTAAAGAGAGGGGTGTTTCTCACTAAGGATAACTTGGCTAACCGGCAATGGAAGAGCAATCTCAAGTGTTCTTTCTGTAATGCAAATGAAACGAATGATACAACATCTTTTCTTTGACTGCCATGTGTCAACATTTGTTTGGAATTCCATTTTCATTTCCTTTGGTATTCAACCACCGAAGAATGTATTAAGAGGCTGGTGTTAGAACTGTTGTCGTGGATCTAGTGCCCGATGCCCATAACCACTAGGGTTCTTGAGTGAAGTTTGATGTTCATGAATGGATCTCGTGATCCAGAGAGGGAGAGAGTGGGAACGAGAGAGGGACAGTACCTTAGGGATCGGAGTAGGGCTCGACCGGTGCGCGTAGGCAACGGGGTTGCACTGTGGGCAACCATGGTGACGGCGGAGGCGACAGCTCGAACAGGGACGGAGGGGTCTGCTGCGGCTCTTCCCTCCACTTCCCGCACCTGGGAGATCGGGTCCCTCCAGTGTGTGTCTTGAGTAGGCAGCGAACGTTAGTTCGCGTGCCACTCATGGCTTTCTTTTATAGCGGTGCGGTGTGGAAGGGGGCACAACCCTGGGGTTTATTGGGCCTCCGATCAAGGCCTTAATCTTAATACCAGGCCCAGTCAGGATGTCTCCCAACCGAACCTGAGATCAATCCAACATTCTCCCCCATTGATCTCGGTCTTTCTTGTTTCTACAACTTCTATGCTCCATTCCTCGATAGATCAATATATCGAAACCAAAGCGTTGCAGACGGCCAGTTACGTGCCTCTGAACTCATTGACTACAATACACATTTCTATCTCGGAACGAGGCCTTTCATCATTTCCTCTTGAGACGTCATTCAAATAGCCCTAAATCCAGAACCGTAGGTTTTCCAATAACCCCAATTGCCGGCTGCGTGTTCTCCGAACACGCTGGGTGGAATACCTTAGTGAGCGGATTCGCGAGCATCCTCTCAACTATCATGTGCTCATATTCGATTGTCTGATTCTGGATTTTCTCTTCACAACATAAATATCAATGTCAATGTGCCTGGCGGCCACACTCGAATTCTTGTTGTGATAGTTCAATAAATTTCTGACTCATTGTCGCAGTATGTCTTAAGTGGTATTTCTATAATGTTAACCACTCATAATCCGGGTATAATTTCGTTCAGCCACATTGTCTGCCCTGTTGCCTCATGATAAGCTACAAGGTTCAGTGTACATTGTCGACGATGTAACAACTGACCATTTATAGCTCTTTTCTATATCATGCTTCCTTCTACTAGAGTAAGCCATATCTAGACGTGGACTTCACGATGTCTTTACACCATATCCAGTCTTTATCTTTCTGGCCCAAATATCTATGGGGCATCTATCTTTCTATAAATCATCATGAGGTCTTTTGTCTTTTGCGGGAATCACAAGTCTTTCTTTCACACAGTGCTTCTCACTGGATTCATCTGATATCTGCTAAGTATCCCGGTCATAAAAGTCAAGTCAAGGCGAGTGCATGTTTGAGCACACATTTAGCCTCCGATCGTTGAGGCACATGGAATTAATTCCATCTAATCTATCTCATAGTCTTATGTCACTTTCATCTCATCTCATCTTCTTGTGACACTTTCATCTAATCCGTCGCCCTTGACTATTGGAGCAGACGCTGCACCACGGCTTGCATACTATCCCTATTCAAAGCATTTGTTTCTGTCTTGTGGATTTGAATCCTTAAGACACGGGGTGCCAATCTCACATCTTTCATATCATTATTCTGAGGACAAGGAATTTCTTTGTCTTTAGCAGTAAATGCTCATCGTTGCTTGCTAGTAGAATACCATCCACATGCAGCATTAGGAAGTTATACTTTCAATTCTTTAATCCTTGCATAAATGCAATACAATTGTCCTCTTTCTTTAACATCAAACTTTCTAAGTCTTATCCAAGCATTAGGTACTCATACCTGGAAGCTTGCATCAGACCCATAAATGGATTTTCTTTGAATGGCAACCCTTCTTTTCCTTTTATTCTTCATGACAAAAACCCTTAGGTTGAGTCATATAAAGGTTTTCTTCTAGCTGTCCATTCAGGAGTGTCGTCTTGACATCCGTTTGATCTAAATTCTGAATCAAAATAGGCAACTAGTGCCATAATGATTCTAAATGATCTTTTCAATGAAACAACGAGGTTTCACCATTGTCGATTTCTTGTTCTTGAGTAAAGCCAGTTGTCACCAGCCTTACTTTCTACGTTTCTATATTCCTTTTGAAGTCTGTCCTAGTCTTGTAGACCAATAGGAATGGCCTACTGTCTTGGCTCCTTTAGGAATTTATTCTAAGTCCCATAATAAATGCAAACTCATATATCCAATTTCGTTTTCTATGGCATCAAGCCATTTATAAGAGTTGGGACTTCTTATGTCTTTTTCATACAAGAGGGGTCTCCCTCTAAGGGTATATCTTTACTGAGAAATGTCTCATAGTCGTTAGGAATCAATGATCTCAAACTTTCTTATGAGCATGTCTTATTCTATTTCTGTTGGCTGGTCTGGTGGTAGATCATCAGCTAATCACCTATGGTCTCACCCACAGTAGGAGCCAGAGGCTCAAACACTGTGTGAATCAAATATTCTTGTTCACTCATTGTCACGCTTGACGAACCAACATCCACAACAGGGGTCGCAGCAACGGCCGTTTAGAATAGAGGTGCAACTTCAGCAGGTATCGAGAAATATGGTTCTTCTACCATCGGAATTTGGATGTACATCCTCTATTCCTCAAGGTTCATTTCTCAGAATACCATGCTCCCCCAGATCTTGTCATTTTCTAGAAACAATAAGCGTATCGTTTCTATATAGTTCGTATGTCTATCTTGACAGTGAGAATTGAAACACTTCAATCTTTCAGGTTAGCCAATGGAAATGGCACCTTATTATCTTCTCATATAATCTCCCTTGAGCAGGGTCAATAGCCAATAGAATGGCAACTCACTGTCTGTTCATCTTATCTCCCTTGGGCAGGGTAAATAGTCTTAGTCTCAGATGGACACCCCCAAACTGCAAATAGTTTATCATGGACTTTATCTTTATCTGAGTCGGTATCGTAAGAATGGTGGCTTTGAATACCCTCTATCCATAGGTTTACCCGGTGTTATATACCAAGCATCTTAGTCATTTTCTTGCAAGCACCTTGCAAAAAAAAGGTTCCTGAGACTTGTCCATATGGTGTATGGTGATCATAGTACTCCCCCAAGATCATATATCACCTCCTTAGTCTGTAAGATGTGCTCTTATTAAAATTATTCTATGCAATCAATGCATCTGGTGGATGGGGAGTTTCTGGTTTTAATCAACCAAACTGTCCATATGGTGTATGGTGATCATAGTACTCCCCCACGATCATATATCACCTCCTTAGTCTGTAAGATGTGCTCTTATTAAAATTATTCTATGCAATCAATGCATCTGGTGGATGGGGAGTTTCTGGTTTTAATCAACCAAACTTTTATATTCTCCCCCTCGAAATGTGGCCTAAGCAATAGGCACAATTTCGACGAAAGTTTCTCCACCATATCATTTCTTGCTTATAGCAACAGATATATCTTTGTCTTTTCAACTTTGCACTAGAAAGGCAAAAGAAGAATATGTCTCATCAGATGATGAGACTCACATTCTCTCAAATTCATCTCATTCACGAAACATCGCACAGGGAAGGCAAATAAATCATATCTCGTCGGAAGACGAGACTCTCATTCTCATTATTACACTAAATAATGAACTCATGATTCCCAAAGTTGCAATGAATGTACTCAATTTTTCTATCATTGTTTCTGAAATCATGTTCCTCCACAAAGAGCAAACATATAAAATGTATCTTACATACAAAGCCGTCATTTGATTCTCATCAATCTCTAGAAGAAATTATCTATGGCTTTGACATGACATTCTTTTGCATCAGCAAAATTCAATTCTAGTTGCTACACCTGGTAGCATCTTTTCTCATAGAATCCCGTTGAGATCTGGGCAACTATTCTTACAGTGCCTTTTCTTCTTGCAGTACATGCAAGTGTGTACGGGAATCTTCCTTTGTTTTCTATCATGACGCTGTTGTCTGTGGTGTTGGCTCTAGTTCACTTAGAGCACTCACCATGTCTTCTTTATCATGCCAACTAGAATTGTCACTCCGTTTAGCAATTCTATGATCATCAATTATCTGAGAATCATAATATCATTCGAGCCTTTATAACAAAAGAAAATATCTTAGATCAAAAATAGGCTCAAGATATACTGTCTCTGAATCAAGTGTCTTGCATGAATTAAACTCAACGTTGGTCAAGATTAAAACACGCTCAAAATCATTCTCTTCGAGAAAATCATCTTGCACGAGCTAAACTTAACGTTGGTCAAGTTTAAAACTCGCTTGAAATTCCCTTTTCAATATTTAGAGACAGGTATCTTTTCAGTTCTGAATCAAAAAATATCTCTTGCATGAGTTAAATTCAACGTTGGTCAAAGATAAAACATGCTTGAAACAGTTCTCAAGTCAATTCATCATTCTAAAATCATCATTGGACGAAAATAGAACTAAATCGTATCATAATAAAAGTACATCATCAACATCATGGCTCATCATAAAAATAACGTTGGTTAAAATTAATGACAATGCATACTTCTATCATCATGCGTTTCTCTATTAATTATCCACGTTGGTTTCAAATTATTCAGAGAAAAGCATACTCATTAGAATCATAATCGCAGCGGAAACATAATCTAAATTGTGTCTTACTCTTAGCTCCAAGAAATAAAACATCTAATCATTGCATAAAACATGTATAAACAAATATGCAAAAATTCTGAAAACAAAACCGGCCCAAAAGACAGCCCACGGCCGCGGCCCGGCCTGCTTCGGGTGCTCCCGTGCGCACCAGGCCACAGCATGGGCTTGGGCCGGGAGAGTGCCCACCCGCCTAGGCCAAAAGAGGCCCAAGACGGCTCTCAGTCGCCCTCCGCCGCTCATCGTGCGATGGACGGCCAGGAAACATCCGAGTTTGGTATATATTGCGGATTTTTCGCAGGGGTGGAAAACCCTAGCTTCATTCTTCCTCCACCAGGCCGCCGCTCGTCTCTCTCTTCTCCTCTGCTTGGCAGCGCAAGCGAATCGGGCGAGGCGGCGGTGGTGCGGACGGCGCGGCGGCGAGGGACGCGGCTCATCGGCGGCGGGCGAGCAAGCAGCACCGCCGGTGCTCGCCGCCTCTCTCATCCTCCCCGGCGCCGCTTCTCTGGCCGCGACGCGCTCGAGCGCATGGCCCGACCGGCTCTCACTTCTTCTCCTCCCCCACTTCCCCGGCTTCGGCGAGCGAGAGAGGAGGGTCGCCAGCGTCCGGCGTCGCTCTGTGGCCCCTCGCCGGCGTGCGCGCTCCCGCAAATGTGAGCACGCCGCCGTCGAGTGGCCTCGCGGTGGCGCCTCGAGGACCCGAGTGCATGGCGTCTGGCGGCGGCACAGCCGCCTCTGTTCTTGTCCGTAGAGCGTGCACCGTTGAGCCGTCACGGCGGCTACGTGCCTTCTACCTAGGCGCCGACGACCCAGGTAAGCCCTCTGGGCTTTATCAGTTCGTGGGTTAGGGTTAGAGAAAAAACAATCCCCTTTCCTTCTTTTCTGTTCTTGTCTTGGATCCGAGCCAAGAGGCTCCAAATCCGGTCTGTTCTTGACCGGAGGGTCATTCTAGGGTTAGGATCAGGCAACATCCATGGCTCTGATACCAATTGTTAGAACTGTTGTCGTGGATCTAGTGCCCGATGCCCATAACCACTAGGGTTCTTGAGTGAAGTTTGATGTTCATGAATGGATCTCGTGATCCAGAGAGGGAGAGAGTGGGAACGAGAGAGGGACAGTACCTTAGGGATCGGAGTAGGGCTCGACCGGTGCGCGTAGGCAACGGGGTTGCACTGTGGGCAACCATGGTGACGGCGGAGGCGACAGCTCGAACAGGGACGGAGGGGTCTGCTGCGGCTCTTCCCTCCACTTCCCGCACCTGGGAGATCGGGTCCCTCCAGTGTGTGTCTTGAGTAGGCAGCGAACGTTAGTTCGCGTGCCACTCATGGCTTTCTTTTATAGCGGTGCGGTGTGGAAGGGGGCCACAACCCTGGGGTTTATTGGGCCTCCGATCAAGGCCTTAATCTTAATACCAGGCCCAGTCAGGATGTCTCCCAACCGAACCTGAGATCAATCCAACAGCTGGTAGTTATTCCACTGTTGAAAAAAGATAAATAGATAGATAGGCAGATAGTATACATACCAGTCTTCCTCGGCCACAAAGGCATAGCTGTAGGGGCTGAATCGCCATACATCATTGCCCAGGGTGTCGTTCCAGATGACCTTTATCGCAGTAAGATTGCCTCCGGAGATGGCAGCCTGGCAGCAGCCGCGTCCTGTGCATGCCTTGCCGTCTCTAGCCGACGAGTTCAAGCTCTCGCAGGTGGTGGCGCAGCCAGTGAAGTAGCTGCCCCCGCCCTGCAGCAACGCTAGGGTGTTGCACCCAATGGTCGTGAAAACGTTGCGCATCGTCGATATCTGGAATGGCGGATGCAAAGACAAGTCTATGGGTTTTCTTATTATGCGGGTGGGCGATTCCTGGCAGATGTAGGCTTGGGGGGAGACGACGCGCATCTCGCCCATGTCCAACGAGTGAACGAGATGCTCATAACCTCGACGTTGCTCCCACCTGCACGCAGTATGGCCTCGGAGGGCTAGAGGCCTAGAGCAATGGTTGCAAGTGATGGTGAACCCGGCGTGGAAGGAGCAGTTGTTGGCTTGTTGCTCATGCCGAATGGATAGGGGATCTCTACTTCGCCACACTTGCTAGGGCAGTCCCGGCGTGCTGGAGCGGTTGGTGACGATGGCAGTGCCACGACGGAGGAAGCCGTCGCCACCGTGGCCATGAGCAGCACCAAATCAGAAAAGAATACTAGCAGCAGAATGACCAAGAAGATCCAAGGAGACGCTGCCGCCGCCGCCGCAGCAGCAGCACTTTGTGCCATGGCTGCCTACGTGCTGATAGGCGATAGCTAGCTAGCTAACAGGAGTTTCAAGCTAATTTGGGGGACGGACAAATGAAGCAAAACTCACTCTGATCGAGGGAGTAGGCCAATAATGCACGGGAACCATTATTAGGTCTGGCGTGGACCAGCCTCACACTCTGCGTGTGTCCCCCATATGGGCCACTCTCTCTCCCTCTCTGTCTCACTCACTCTTATCCGATCCAATGCTATATTTGGCTTTGGGTCCAAAGACAACATGCCTGTGTGTATGACGTTTATCAGTCAGCATCCTCTAGCAGTGTGCCTTGCGTATGGTGTTTCTTGATATGGTCTGAGATCAAACCGCTCTTACGTAGTCGTCCTACATGTTCTTTTTTTTTTTTTGGAATTTACGTATATAGAAAGCGATTACAATGGATGATGTGTATGGTCTTCGGTATATACATTCAGTGCTTTGCAATAGAGAACGAAAACACTGACAAGACACCATTTATTTTGATAGTAGTTTTTTTTTTTTGGAAAGCAAAGTGTACATGTAGACGATGGAGATCAATTATTGTGTCTGGTGTAGGGACTCTTCAGCGCTTAGTTTTTTCCTCTTTTGATAAGGGCTCTTTGGGCGCTTTGATGGTGCAGTGAGATGCTTGCTGTCGGGCATGATGCCTGATGCGCAGTGTACATATATAGTTTTTGGTACAGTTGTTACTGACTTTTACTATTGCGATATTTATTACGAGCATTCAAATCTGGTCAGGTAAATGAACGGATATGTAAATTCAAATATTTCTTCTTAGATTTGGACATGGGTAGTGCCGAGATGCATCAGATCTTGATATCTATCGAATATTCACAGTAAATATCTAACTTTAAATCTCCATCTTAGTCAAAAAACTTCAAATATCCTGATATAAAGATCTGATATCAGATATTTGGAATTAGACATTGGATTATCCGTTTCTATCAATGATTTATCACTACTGGACCGAGCGAGAACTATCAATGATTTATTCTGCTGTCCATGGGAGATATCTATTATATACATATTAGAGTGTTAAAAGAAACAACCAGGTTCGCCGAAAGAGCCTAGAAATCTATCTATTATATACATATTAGAGTGTTAAAAGAAGCCACCAGATTCGCCGAGAGAGCCTAAAAATTACCACGTTAATTGAAAAAAAAGAAAAGCCCACCACCATCAGATTTTATGAAGATCTAAGGGTGTATATTTCATTGAAAGTAAAGAATCCGAACCATTAAATTTTATGAACATCTAGCGGTCTACATTAAATTAAAGAGTCCGGCGATCAAACAAAGAAAAAAAGATCTAAATTAATTGTCCAAATGCGAATGGGTTTGGGTTGTTTTCTTTCCTTTTCTTATGGTGTCCGACAACTGGCTTGGACTCCAAGACCGATCTGGTCTCCCATTCCCAGCTCCCACGTAATGACATGAGTCTCTTTTTTTATATTTTTCTTTCCTTTCCTTTGCTCTTAGCTCTATTTTTTCTATTTAATATATTTCTCTTTATCTTTTTTCTTATAACTTTAAGCAAACTATTATTATGAATTTATGAGGCTGACCAAGTTTATAGAAACAGACGATAGCGCCGCTAGACTAATCATTGTAAAATATATATTTCCACGGTTTATGATAAATGCTAATATAGGATTTTGGTTCTTATTTTCTCTGCGCATATCTATTATATTAATACAGGCGTACTAAAAAATCACCACATTCTTCGAAAGTGTCCAAAAAATGCCATATTAACCAATAAAAGAAAAATTCACAACTGTTGGATTTTATGAAAATCTTATGGTCTGTATTAAATCAATTGCCAAGAGGGTTCATAAATTACCACACTAATCAGAAAATATTCACCATTGGATTTAGCAAGAAGGGATGGTCTATGTTAAATGAACAATCAAGAGCCTAGAAACTATCATATTAATCAGGAAAAAAAGACATATATCGTGGATTTTATGAAAATAGGACGATCTATATTAAATCGGTTAAGTCAAATATAACTAAAAAGATATACACTATTGACTATTACAATTATCCAACTATCTAGATTAAGCTAAATAATTTTCACCAGTATAGCTAACAAAATAGTCAAGAAATATTTTAAAACAGATTCTCATCGTTTTGTTGTTGTGGGGCGAAGGTTTTCCACATACATAGGCGTGCTTTGTCAAGCAGCTATTCGATATGGCCACCAAATCGGCCATGCAGCTACGCCTTGAGGTCATTGTGGTGGGAACACTTTTCATGATTCCTTGGGCACTACCACCTACCACACCCAAGAATGATTGTAGCGGGTTAGGTGCATCTCCTTGTGCCACCACATTGTGCATGGCATCTCCTTATGTTGTGAGCATACAAGTAAGACGACTGAGAGGTCTACGGAAGCTCTAGGAGGAAAACCGCAGACATGCGGGTGTGGCCTTCGTGTTTAGCATATGGTCAAAATACTTTGGGTGTCCCAGGATTCTAGCTCCCCTACTTGAGGTTGGATGTTATCCATGATCCACTGAATTATCTATGAATATCGGATGTTATCTGGTCTACTTGAGGTTGGAGAATTGGTGATGGTTAATTACCATTCGATTCAAAATCTAATGTGTTTTAGTATTAGTCAAGTAAGGCTTTTCTAACTTCAATTAAATTCATAGAAAAATATATTTTCCTTTGATGGGGACAAGTACACACATTTCATTTCTTTGAGAAATTTAGCTTGGGCTGAGAAAAATTTGACGTGCTCTTGACTAGAAATAAATGAGTTAAAACAAGTCACCATGACCTAGAAATTACCATGTTAGTCGATGAAAAAAACATCCACACCACCGAATTTGATGAATATCCAACCATCTATATTAATACAGAGCTTACAATGGTTGGAAAAAAATAAGAATCGTCCGCAAAATGTAAGAATTTAAAAATTGGTGGTACTAGGTGGTACCGATCGGTACCAATGGGATGGTACTAGAAGCTACCAAATTAGTGGGTCTGGTACTAGAAAAATGGAACCAATACCATTTAAATTAATCTTATTAAATCTCTTTCTTAGATCACAACCACGAATAATCGCAAGGGTACCAGGTGGTACGAAAAATACCTTGCCTTTGTTCTATCCCAATCTTTTCTAAAAAATATGAACATTTACGACACATATATAAAAATATTTTACGGTATAACTAATGTAACAAAAATTTTATCACAAATCTTGGCACCTTTTTAAAAAATTTAGACAAATTTGTAAAAGCTATATTTAGAATAGAATAAGTTTATAAATTTTTTTCAAAGACCAGATGACAACACTTTAGTGGTTACATAATTTAAAAACTCGAGGAAACAAAATTATAAATATCAATGTTGTTTTGATCGCACACACCACCGTATAAAAAACTTATAGATGTTTTCTTTAAACAAAGCAAACATGTTCTCAAAATAATATACCAAAAAGTAGAATTTGGAAAACAAAATGTATTATTTAGGACAAAAAAGTAAAAACAAAAAAAATTAAATAAAGATAATCTAACAATATCAATTTTAAGCAAAAATAGAATTTTCAATTAAAACACTAGCTCCCCGCGCTATTTGCGCGGGCCATCTTACTAGTAATACATATAAAACTGTGGAGAAAATTAAAGTTGGTAAACTAGAAGAAGTATAAAAGATAGATGCATCTGACGCTGTGCTGCTCTGGCCGTTTTGGCACATATTTGATGTGTACAAGGGCCGTCGATCACTGTGTAGCAGCGATCGCTGCTGTTAACATCGAGGTGGTGTAGTCCTTTTTAATCTTCTTCAACGTCACAACCACATCACTCATTGACATCCTTTTGCAAGGTGAGTCACTTGAGAAGAGCATACCAACCTCAAATAACCGTTCAACGCCCCTCCACCGTTCCAGCAAAGCTACAATCCGGGAGTCTTTCACGAATTCAACACGGGTGTTGATCGTGGAAACTTCCAGGGTCGCGGCTACCAGCCCCGTCGAGGAGGTCACGCTGGAGGCAGGGGACGGCGGGGCAGGGGGCGCGGGCAACATTTCCAACGGAACTACAACCAAGGTCAGAATCATTTCGGTGCCATGGGATATGGTCAGGGTGCTCAAGCAGGGCCCTACCAGCAGCCACATGGCAGGTTTGGTGGTGGTCACGCACATACACAGGGAGGCTATGGAGGTATCCAGGTGCCTGGTGTCGGTGCGCCGGCGAATGGAGCCTCGTTTGGTTACAACTATACGGCACCAACACCGACATCGGGGACGCCAGGCCTCGACTTTCAGGGGCAGGCTGTGATGTTTGACACAAGATCATCAGGGGCGACTGCGATGAACATCCAAGCGCCGGCATGTTCAGAGAAAGCGGCTGTGCATACGCACAGCCGCAGGAGACTGACGGGGCAAAGACAGGCTTCAAGATCAGCGCGGGTTCATCGTCAACTGCAGGTATGGGAATGCATGCATCAGCTACGATGAGCTCTGGATTGGAATGCTCAGACATGCAAATTGATTCTAGTGCTGTTACGCATGATGTGAACAAAAATAAAGGCAAACAAAATAAGCCATATTGCTATAGGTGCTTCACTAAAGGCCATGCCATCACTGTTTGTTCCACGGTTCTGTGCTGTGATATATGTGATAGTGATGAACATCACATAAAGGCATGCCCATACTCGAAGGGTGCCAAGCCTACAGCCATACCATGCGGATATGTAGTCGATGGACTGGGCTTCTACTACATCCCATACAATGGTAAACAAAAGGATACCTCTGATTCAAAAAGTGCTTTGGTTAAAGTATCTGAAGGCTCCTTAACTGTATCTCAAGTTACAGCGGAGTTGCATCGATTACTTCCGGGCACTCACAAATGGGTCTTAGAGGTGGTTGATGAGCATACCTTTGTAACCTCTTTCCCATCAGAAGCTGATCTTCAGCGTATGATTATTTGGGGACCCGTGGAAGCTAAATGCACTAAGGCAAAAATGGAGTTCAGTGAAAAAAAGGATGCTGATGAATGGAAATATGCAATTCCAAAAGTGTGGATTCAATTTCGTGGCCTCTCAAAAGAATTGAGGAATTTCCTTATCATCTGGGCTATCGGCTCCATTCTTGGAGCTACCCGGAAGGTGGACATGAAATTCACAAAACTTTCTGGAAGGTCAAGGCTTCAGGTGGCTGTGTTAAATCCTGAATACATACCCGAATTCATTGACATAGTCTTTGGTGATTATGTATATGAATTGCAATTTAGGGTGGAAAAGGAAGGGGAGGAGGCTTTGCCCACTCTCATTGACATGGATACACAACCAGAGGAGGATGGAAATAAAGAATATGAAAGACATGATGAGGACAAGGAAAATGGCGAAAATAATGCAAAAAAGGAAAATGTGCATGAGGTCAAGGGGCAACAGACCACTACTGTGGCCAATGGGTCAGGTGTGGCGGGCACAAGTGCTGCTGCTTCCCAAAACAGCAAGCACATTATTGCTCTTAACTTTACTGGACTAAATGGCACTGAAGCTTGGAGGGCAACTTCTTTAGTAGCTGATCAGCTTGTCCCTCCTGTTAAGCTTGGAACAAAATCTGGCATTCCATCGAGTGAGTTCGTAGCAGATGCATACATGACCCCAACTCGCAAGAGCAAGAGAAGTGCGGCCTCAGCTGATCAAGACTCGCTGGAGAAGGCTGCACGATTGAAGGCTAAAAAGAATTTAGAGGAGCCCGAGAAAGGTAACACACAATCGTTTCTATCTTTTACCGATGCTTCTATTATTGATAGTTCTTCCGACCTAGGCACTTGTTTAGGGTCTTCTTTGGGGGAAAAGCATGCTTTTATTGCCAGTTTTAAGAATTTGGAGGCATCCAGACTTGAGAGTGCTGGTGCTAATAATTTTCTCTCACCAAAGAATTCTTGTGCTGTGGTTTGTTCGGATGAAGAGAGTGAGGATGAGCTAGATAAACTTCTTCAACTTAGTCATTTATGTGGTGATTTGGTTGAGGTGAATTCCGATGGTGAGGAGAGTGATTCTTGCAATCTACTCACCTCCCACGGTAAAAAAAAATCTAGTTCGTATAAACGATCAAAAAATAGTAAAAAGTTAAATAAGTTTCGATGAAAGGGCTTTTTTGGAACTGCAATGGGCTAGCAAATCCAAGTAAGTTTAAATTTTTGTCTGATGTTTCTTTAGAAGAGAACCTTGACTTTATTGCCCTATCTGAAACCAACAAGAGGGAGTGTTCACAAAATTTTCTTAAAAACCTATGTGGTGGAAAAGATTTTTTATGGCACTGCAAAGAACCTCGTGGTAGATCGGGCGGAATGATGGTCGGGGTAAATCTCATTACTTTTGATATCGGGGAGATTGAAGAAGGAGATTTTTTTGTCAAATTTAAGCTGCGTAATAAAGAAGATGGCTTCCAATGGGTGCTTGTTTCAGTTTATGGAGCAGCCCAACAACAATATAAATCGGCATTTTTATCAGAATTGGTTCAGCTATGTAATAAAGAAACTTTACCTATCCTTATAGGTGGGGACTTTAATATTATACGCTGTCCAAAAGAAAAAAATAATGCAAACTACTGTAACAGATGGCCTTTTCTTTTTAATGCGGTTATTGATGCAGTGAATTTAAGGGAGATTGAGCTTTCAGGCCGTCTTTTCACTTGGGCAAATAATTTGCAAATACCAACATATGAGAAACTGGATAGGGTTCTGTCGTGTACAGATTGGGAACTCAAATTCCCTCGTACTACCGTTCAGGCCTTATCTCGGGAAATCTCAGACCACACTCCTTTGTTGTTGAACACCGGCAAGTCCACTTTGTCTAACAACACACCAAGGTTCAAATTCAAACTAGGGTGGTTGTTGAGAGATGGCTTCATCGAGATGGTGAAGGAGGTTTGGACAGCAGTGAAAAGTGGCCATACCCCACTAGAAAGGTGGCAAGCAAAAATTAGGAGACTCCGCCAATACCTTAGAGGGTGGGCCAAACACACAAGTGGAATGTATAAAAAAGAAAAGAAAGCTCTTTTGGATAAATTAGAGAGGTTAGACAAAAAAGCAGAGTTGTCTCCTCTATCCTCAGAAGAGATTAACTTAAAACACTTTCTTAATGAAAGATTAGTAACCTTACTAAGAGAAGAGGAATTGATATGGTACCAAAGGGCTAAGGTGAAAAACCTCTTAGAAGGGGATGCGAATACTAAATATTTTCACTTAGTGGCAAATGGTAAACTTAGGAAAACAAGGATCTATAAACTAGATCAGCAAGAGGGTATTATACAAGGTGATGCTGAACTCAAGAGCTATATCACCAAGTATTATAAGAATTTATTCTCACTGCATGATTCTAACCATATTTCTTTGGAAGAATCACGTAAGGACGACATTATTCAAGTCTCAGAAGCTGAAAATGAGATCTTAGTTTCTCCTTTTACTGAAGAGGAGGTGAGAAGGGCAATATTCGACATGAAACAAAACACAGCACCAGGCCCAGATGGTTTCCCACCTGAATTTTATCAGGTGTTTTGGAATACCATTAAAGGTGACCTATTGGCGATGTTCACTGAGTTTCATAAAGGTTCATTGCCCCTGCATAGTCTTAATTTTGGGACTATTATTCTTCTTCCTAAAGGTAATGATGTTAAGCAAATTCAACAATACAGGCCTATCTGTTTGCTGAATGTTAGCTTTAAGATCTTCACCAAGGTTGTCACTAACAGAGTTGTTAAGATTACAACACGAATTATTAAGCCAACTCAAACGGCTTTTCTACCTGGCAAGAACATTATGGAAGGGGCTGTAATACTTCATGAAACAATTCATGAGTTGCATACAAAAAAACAAAATGGGGTAATTTTAAAAATGGATTTTGAGAAGGCCTATGATAAAGTGCGTTGGGATTTCCTACAGCAATCCCTAAGAATGAAAGGCTTTAGTCCAATGTGGTGTAGTTGGGTGCAAGCCTGCGTCCAAGGGAGGAATGTAGGAATCAAAGTAAATGAACAAATAGGCTCTTACTTTCAAACTCGAAAGGGTCTAAGACAGGGGACCCCCTGTCTCCGATTTTGTTTAACATTGTGGTCGATATGCTCGCCATTATCCTATCAAGGGCTAAAAGCAACGGGCAAGTGCGTGGAGTGGTTCCACATTTAATTGAGGGGGGTTTATCCATTCTTCAATACACAGATGATACAGTTTTATTTTTAGACCATGACTTGGAACAGGCAAAAAACATGAAAATGATTCTTTGCATGTTTGAGGAGTTATCTGGTCTAAAACTTAACTTCCACAAAAGTGAGATTTTCTGCTTTGGTCAAGCAAAAGAATGTGAGTCTCTTTATTCTACCTTGTTTGGCTGCAAGGTGGGTGAATACCCTTTTCGGTATTTAGGCCTCCCAATGCACTTTAGAAAGTTAAACAACAAAGATTGGAAGTTGATTGAGGACAGAATAGAAAAGAAATTGAGTAATTGGAAAGGTAAAATGCTATCTTATGGTGGTAGATTGGTTCTATTAAATTCTGTTTTGTCTAGTTTGCCTATGTTCATGATCTCCTTTTTTGAGGTCCCAAAGGGCATCTTGAAAAAAATTGATTATTTTAGGTATAAATTCTTTTGGCAGAATGACAGCCATAAAAAGAAGTACAGATTGGTAAAATGGCCTTTGATATGTCTACCAAAAGATCAAGGAGGTTTAGGGGTACAGAATTTAGAGATTCAAAATAAATGTCTTTTGAGTAAATGGCTTTTTAAGCTTTGCAACAAGGAAGGCATGTGGCAAGAACTAATAAAAAACAAATACTTGAAAGGAAAACCACTTGTACAGGTTGAGAATAAATTAGGAGATTCCCATTTTTGGAGGAGTCTCATGAATGTCAAAGACCTCTTCCTAAATTTAGGGAGGTTCAAACTTGTCAGTGGAAACCAATTAAGGTTTTGGGAGGACATATGGTTAGGGAACCGGGCTTTTAAAACCCTAAACCCTAAATTCGGGTAAACATGTTTAAAAGCCCGGTTCCCTAACCATATGTCCTCCCAAAACCTTAATTGGTTTCCACTGACAAGTTTGAACCTCCCTAAATTTAGGAAGAGGTCTTTGACATTCATGGGACTCCTCCAAAAATGGAATCTCCTAATTTATTCTCAACCTGTACAAGTGGTTTTCCTTTCAAGTATTTGTTTTTTATTAGTTCTTGCCACATGCCTTCCTCGTTGCAAAGCTTAAAAAGCCATTTACTCAAAAGACATTTATTTTGAATCTCTAAATTCTGTACCCCTAAACCTCCTTGATCTTTTGGTAGACATATCAAAGGCCATTTTACCAATCTGTACTTTTTTTTATGGCTGTCATTCTGCCAAAAGAATCTAAACCTAGCTCAACATCCTAATTTGTCCAAAGGATTCTGGGATACTTCCAACCAAAAAGTTAGAAGAGAAGTCAATTGTATTTGCTTGTTTCAGTCCACTAATATCAGCTGGCAGGGAACCCGCAAAGGAATTGTGAGAAAGATTTAGGTCAATTAGTTTATCTAGGTGGAAAAGGCTTGCTGGAATTGATGAACTGAACTGGTTATCAGACAAATAGATGTATTCTAGCACGGTAAGGTTGCCGATGCTGTCTGGTATGGAGCCAAAGAATTTGTTCCTCTTGAGAAACAACCGTTGTAATCTCGTGAGCATACCAATCTGTGTCGGAATAGGGCCTGAAAAGTCATTGTTGCTGACAGAAAGCCACGTGAGATTATGCATCCATGTGATAGACTCTGGGAGTTCTCCAGTCAATAGGTTGCTATCAAGACCAAGGGATTCAAGGCTGCTTAAGTTTGAAAATGTTGATGGAAGCCTACCTGTTAACTTGTTATGACCAATATTAAAATAAATTAACTCCGTTGATAGGTTTCCTATATGATCTGGGAGGCCACCGGTCAAAGAATTATTAGACAGGTCAAGGTACTGTAGTTTTCTACAGTTGGAAATGGAGGACAAGAAATTAATGTTCCCGTCTAAATTATTTGACTGCAGAGTGAGAACGGTCAGAGCTGGAATGTTCCCAAGTGCTGGCGGTACTAAACCAGACAATTGATTATGGCCCAGAGATAGACCATGTAATTCAGAAAAATTCCCGAGAAAAGATGGAATTGGCCCTGTTAGCTGGTTGCCTAGGAGACCTAGTGCAGTAAGACAGGTGAGGTTGCTAAGCACCGCTGGGATATAGCCAGCGAGGTTATTTTCATCCAAGCCAAGTTCGGTGAGACGTGGCAGCTTGGCCAACCATGCTGGTACGACACCAACAAAATAATTTATTGACAAATACAGTTTTTCTAGGTATTGGCATGCGGCAAGCCCTGTTGGAACTGGACCTGCAAACTTATTACCAAAGACAGAAAAAACCTGCAGCCGCGGAAGGCTAAAACTTTGATTATCTGGAATAGGTCCAATTAGACTGTTACTTGCGAGCCATATTCCTTGTAGCCTAGACATGTTATAGATGGCTGGGGGTACTGTGCCCGAGAGGTTATTAAATGACAGAATTAGTTGGACTAGCATGGTTAAGGAACCCATACTGTATGGTATTGGTCCAGATAGGCTGTTGTTTCCCAAGTTGATGTACTGCAGGGAAGCCGTGTTATTGAATAGATATGGCGGTATGTGGCCACTCAACTCATTCCTTGCAATTAAAAACATCTGAAGGTTGTGCATATTCTGCAGCAGCCCCACCGGAATGTCCCCTGACAGGCTATTGCGGCTTAGGCGAAGCCCCTGGAGACTTGTGATGTTTCCTATGGTACTAGAAACGGGGCCTGAGAGGCTATTACCCCAAAAAGAAAGAACCCTAAGCCAACGAAGTTTTCCAAGTTCTGCAGGGATGGAGCCAGAGAGACCTGTGCTAGTGAGATTGAGCAGGGAAAGAAAGGAAAGGTTACCGAGGTACGGACTGAGGGATCCTTGGAGGGGCACGTCCGGCAACGACAGAGCCGTGACGCGCTGCCGGCGGTGGCTGCACGAGACTCCAACCCATCGACAGAAGGAAACATTGGGTGTCCACCTGCTCGCAAGGACTCCGAGAGGATCGGATAGCTCGCCTTTGAAAGCCAGCAGCGCAGCAAGGTCGGTGTGGCTGCCGTTATCGCTGGCAGCAACCGGGCTTGTTGGAGACGAAGAAACGTCTGCAGCAGGCAGTAGCGCTGAGAGGAAGACGGCCAATAAGAACACGAGAGCAACCGGCCAGTAGCTTGCGGCATCGGCCGCCATTGGAGCTTTGTGGCTGTACGTGCTTCTCCGGTTCAGTTCTACTTGAATGTCTTTGATAGATGCACGCGACTACGCGAGTATATTTATGGACAGATATGCCTGTCACTGTCCGCAATAGCAATCAGTGCTACTTAATGATTCGTGACAATGAACGGCGCGTCAGCACTGTGACCGCCATGCAGTTCGTTGGAAACTTGTTGCAACGATGGACTGACGGAGTGGACTAGCAATAGAGAGATGCATGGAAACCGGGGGTCTTGGTCGTCGTGCTTCTGCCCGCCCAGCTAACACGACATCGAGCGTGTGTTAGTCGGCAAACGTAACATCTACCAGCTAGATGCTCAGATCGATCAAGGCGGCCCAAACAAGTTTGTGCCGTGTTGTTGCAGGATGTTGTTTGTTATTAATGTCCGTTTTCAAATCCATTTATACTACCTAGTGGAGAAAAGGCTATCAGTTCCCAACCGGTACCGTGGAATCACAAATAAAGCTTCTGAGCTAAAAAAAGTATGTTTTTATTGGGGTTCGAACTCAAGACCAACAACATAGCATGAGATCCATCCAACACTATAACTCACTGCCACATTCGACTATATAGATGATTGTTTTCTTTTATTATAAATTCTTGGAAGGCTTTAGTACCGGCCGGTGAGGCTTTAGTCTCGGTTGGTGGACAGACTTTAGTCCGTGTTGGTATTACCAACCGGGACTAAAAGGCAGCCTTTAGTCCTCACATTTTGAACCGAGACCGATTCTTCTATCAGTGACTATTGTTTTTTCTACCACAAGATCTAAAAAAATGAGACTCGTGTTGCATATATTTAGTAGACATTAACGTCAGGTGGCTAGTTATATACAAGAATTGGTTGAAAAGTTATATATTGACCAGGAGCAAGTTATTGTTATAACGCTGCTAGTAAACTTGCCACAAAGGTACTAGCAAGTTATTGTGTAATGTGTATCAAACTTATATATTGACCAAAAATAACTTACTAATGTGTCAAGTTTTATAGAGACCATATACTAACTTATATTTTGTGTCTATTTTTCTATTTTAACAAATTATGTAGAGACAATTTATCAATATATAAAGATTATGTAACAAGACCGTGTAACAACTTATGTGTGGCAAGTTATATTTTACGAGTAAAAATGCAAGTGCGTCCTGCACTTGACAAATAAGATATTATATTTTTTAAATTTAATGTGTTAGCTATATATATAGACACGTGTTTTAAATAAAAATAATAATCGGAAATCAATATATTAGCCTTTCTCGTGGAAGCTTATAAGTTGGAGGTAGATAATTTTTTTCAATCGTAGTGGCATATACCAGACAAGTTATACTAATTTTGTTCCACTTATTGTCATTCACTATATTATATTGTAGCATGTCTTTTATGATAACAATTGTGTGTTTTGCTATTTCACACCAACAGTGTTTGAAGGTTATTATTTATGTTGGGTTTAGTCCCATATTGGAAATCAATCTACGGAGAGCACAGCATATAGGGCCAGGCAGTCCTCACCTGGTAAGCTAGCTTTTTGGGTTGAATAAGGCCCATTACCTCTGTGCGTTGTTGCTCTATTTATACCCGGGTCTTAAATAAATCCAACAATTTCTAGGCATAGTAACCAAAAAAATATTCTATATTAACTATTCCAATTTAAGACTACATCTAGTCTTATGGGAAAATATTCTAACTTCATATGAAAAATATTCTATCTTCACAAAAAATATTTTTGGAATCACAAAATATAATATTCTACTTAATAAAAATAAGAAATATTCTAAATTTGTGAATGAAATATTCTGGCTTCGCAAGATGAATACTCTAGTAAAAAATAAATAATATTCTACCTTGATGAGAGAAATATTTCTACTTTATAAAAAACAAAAAATATTCTATCTTCAGAATGGTAATATGCTTAGTATTGAAAAATTATAAAAATTAATAACAAGATATCTATTTTTAAAAATAAAAAAAAAGAAGAAAAGGAAAACCAAGTCAACATGAAGAAAATAAAAAAATGAAGAAATAATATATAAGCCAAATTAGGCCCAACAACAGTCTAGAATAGAAGAGAGGGGGAGTGGGTGGATGGTGGACCTCCACCCATCGTCCACCCGAGTAGACCGGAAGATTCCTGAAATATATGCATGTATATGCATTGTAATCTTAGTCACATATACTCAAGTTATATACGTATTATGTATATATAGATTAAAAGGAAAATGGGTTGAACTTCTGATATTAAACACATATAGGATACGTTTATGCATTGAAATATAGTCCTGTGTTTACGGTGAAATTATATGTCCATGTACTACAATCTTACTATTACTAATTGGAGGTTACTTTTGGAGCCTCCCTATCAATTTCCGACCCTCTATAAAAATAGAGAAATACTAGAAATTTTTAGAAAAAAACAAAACATCCGACCATCTATTTATACTATATAATGATCATAGCTATTGGATTAATCCTCCAGACAGCCGCCAACCCCATCCAGCCTTCTTAGGTACAGCCGCGCAGCCGCCAGACCTACGTAACATGCCGCCGCCACGAGAGGCTCTCCAGCCCTTCGTGTTTAGATCGTGCTGCATCATATTTGGAACAAGCAAGCCGGCTCTAGAAGAGATCGAGACGTATATGCCAAGAGCTAGCACACCATGCATGCCGCTGCTGCCGACGATGAACTTGCGTCTGCATCATTAGCAAGCCGCCATCGACTCGATCTGCTGGAGATGTCTCAAGTCGATCGCCGTCGCCTGCCCTGCTAGAGACACGCCGTCAACGTTTGCCGTTGCTGACAGGCCGCAAGGAGACGCTTACGACGTTCGCTGTTTCTGCGCTGTACGTGCGAGTTCGACATCGCTGACGCTGACATTCGCTGTTTCTGCGACGATCTCTGTCGTCACATTCGCCGGTGAGTTGTCTGATCTGTTTAAGATTAAAATAGATACTGTATGTCTTAGTGCTTCTGGTTTAGTATGAGCGTACTATATATTAGAATTAATAGATCCATGTGGTGATATGTTATTTTAATCTACAGAGATAGCCCCCCACGAGATTAGAAACTTGCATGTCTTTTTATTTTGCCTACCACGATAAAGCAGAGGAGATTAGAATAAGTTAATAATATATTTGTCTTTCAATCTATTGTGAGAAGATTAGAGATATCTAATAATAGATGGGTTGCACGCTTTGGTTTTACTGTGATATATAAGAGTAGTAGAATATATCAGGCTTTCTAGAATTTATTTTTTAAGCACGACACTTAACATTGGAATAAGCAATTTTTAATAGTGAGTCGTGGTATAAAGGCCAATAAATTCCTAGACAAAAACATGGTATCTCAATAAGGCCACCTACTTTTATTGGTTATTCCTCTTCGGTTGCAGACAGCCTAAACTATGGTATCACCTTGAGACCGTGCGATTTCCATACTTCCAAACAGGCCAATAGTGTACGTGACTTGATGGTTGACACGCTGAATGAAGTAGCATATGCAAGCATGATGCATCTAGAAAACAAAATGCCAAGAACCTGCAAGCCGCTGATGCTAATCAAACATCACTGCAATTAATTATTACTCTCCGATTCTAATACGCATGGATTCTTCATTCTTGTATGAACATGCCGCGCGCGAGCTGATGAGTTGTTAGTTGACTAAGACTTCAAAGAGTGATGTATGTTGCTACTATAGAAACGGTATCACAAATAGACGCATGCACTTTTGGTCCTATACTTTGAAATAGTTAAATCCAAAAAAAAAGCAAGGATACTCTACACCATGATCAGTATTTGTGGTTAGAACCACATATAAAAATAGTTGCCACATGAAAATTTTGCATATAAAGTTGAATGAATAGAGGCTTTATATGAATTGTAGAGTTTAACAAGCTCTGCAACTTTGTAGTTGATTTTTAATTGAGTTTTTTATGGGTACAAATATTCATTATTATTTTTATGTTTTTTTCAAAATTCATGTTTTCAAAATTTTAGATGATCTCGGTTCATGTGCATTGCCTTCCAACCTTTGGTTGGGTTGGTTAGCACAGCCGAGAGGCTGCTAGCCAACCAAGGTTCAAACCCCAATGTTTGCGCTTTGGTGCCGCCGAGGAACCTTGAGGCACCAAAAAAATCCCTTCGCTCGCCCCACGCCAAAGCACTGGTCTGTGGCCGACCCTCTCTCACAGGGTTGCGGTGCCGCGGTGTCTGGGTGGGCTGGGGGTTCGGAGGTTTTTTCGGCCTGTGTGAGAAGGTCTTCTTCTTAGCCCTGTTAACGGTTGTGTCCGCAGGCCGATTTCTTTTGGTTCATATACATTCTTGATCAAAGTTGTAGTGCCAGGCGAGATATGCAACATTGTTGCAGTTGACTACATTTTCATTTGACACTATTTTTGCACTCAAATATTTTAATGTAAATTTTTGGAAAAATTAATAAAAAACAATGCATCTCATATATGGATTAGCCCTCCAGGCAGTCGACCAACCCCATCCAGCCTTCCTACGTACAGTATTGCCGGTAATCCCGCCGCTAGCCGACGTAAGCCGGTGCCGCTGTTGCCTTTCCTAAGGGTTATTTCATTAGCGAAGGTACAACTCATCACCAACTATCATGCTGAATCCCATGGTCACCAATTCCTACCTCCGCCCAGGTGGATACAAAGGACGTGTGGTCGTTGTCTACACGTCGGCCATGGAATCAGTTCTTTTTAGGCTAATAGAAAGTTCACCAAGAGAAATATAGGTATTTAATTGATCAACAACATGGCATGCTCAATCATGTGTGATATTGAATAACTAAATCCAATAAAATTCCTTCTCAAATCTATTAAACAGGAAACAGCGAGAAAAGAAAGATGCTATGAAACTTGCAAGGTTGGCCAACAAGCAAACATCATCAAGCAAAAGGTAATGCTGAATAACTTTGTTCTATCCTTAGTTTATTTTATTTACTAATTGGAGACCTTTTTTGGATCCTCCACGTTAATCCTCACCGGACACACTAGGAAAAAGATAAATCCTAAAAAGTTTCACAAAAATCAGAAACATCTGGCTATCCATCATGTATATCTAATAATAGTAACCATTATAATTTTTAAAAAATTACCCACCATTCTATTATGAAATACAAAGTAAAATAACCTCCTAAATTTGCATTAAAATTACCCACCATGCTATTATTAAATATGAATAAAATATCCCTCCACGTTAATTCTCATGAAGGGCTCTAGAAAAATAGAGAAATCTTAAAATTCTAAAAAAAATTTGGCCATCAAATTAGTTTTTTATAATTATCATTAATGTACGATAATAGCCATATGATCCAACTGTCTAAAATAACCACATAGTTGCTTCAAAATTGCTCACCTATGCCACCTACCAATTAATCTATAGATTCAATCTATGTTTACGTAATAATAACCTATCTAGAAAGATTACTTTGCCACTGTGCCCTACTTTTGGTTGCCCCTCACATACATAGCAGCGGTCTCTGTGGACAACAAACAGGCTTTGTTCCGGCAACTCTCTGCACAAGGGCAGCTTGCCTGCTTCAGTCCCATATGCAAGGGCTTCCTTGACGATGGTGTCAAGAAAGAGCTCAAGCCGCAATTAACGGCCAAAAACCAAATCCGAGAAGGCCATCACACTGAACCAAACCCGAACCATATGCATCTAATATATTGCTGGAGGTCATCAAAATTAAATAGGAAAAGATACAGAATAGAAGAAGATCTAGTCGTCACAACAAGAGAAAAAGAAACCCTTGCGCTAGATCACTGGTATACATGTTGGCAAGTGGGTTTATTCTATTGCCATATGCCCTTGCCTCAGCTGTTGTTGATTTTGCGGTTCACTCTTTTAACTTCTTTTTTTTTTTACTGTCACCGGGGGGGGGGGGGGGAGAGGGTCCCCACCTGTATGTTCCATTGATTCACTGCCCGTAATGGCCCACATCATAAGTTTGTTACAAAGGTTTGGCGATTTTTGCGGCCTGGTTACATGCACAAGGAGTTAATTAGCCAAAACAAGTTTAGAACACCATGCGTCGACTACCCATCTATCCTCAATCTTCAAGCGATGACGCCAGAGCGCAGCTTCCGCCCGAACTGAGCCCAAGAACTCTTCCATGGATGTAGAGACATTATCGAACACAATCCTATTTCGCCTCTTCCAGAGGTTCCAACAGCACAGCAGGACAAAGGAGTTAAAGTGGAGAGCTGGGACGCCTTGTGATCGCTGCAGGAGGTGCAGAAACATACCGTGGCCGCCAGCCGCCGGCGCCCCGATGTGCAGCATCGACCAGAACTGCGCCACGAACCTGCAGTGGAATAGAATGTGCGCTGTGGTTTCCGGCTCCTCTCTGCAGGCTACACAGATATCATCAGGCACCACATTTTTCACGACAAGATTTGCACGGCATTGCAGGCATGCGCCCACGGAGAACCAGCCATCCAAAGAATTGCACCCGCGGCGGTGCCCTGCTCTTCCAGATGAACCCCGTCGCTTGGCTCGCTGCAGCCTCACCGCCCCTCAGGACATGATACACTACGCCTGACTGCAATTTGTTATCACCGGTAGCAGCAAAACACTCCTGAACGTCCGGCCCCTCAGAGAGACGCACCGTCCGGACAATACCCAAAACCTCCTGAAGCTCCTGCTCGGCCTGGCTTGTGAGCCGCGGGGCGAGCATGGTGATCAGTCCCTTCTCGACCACGTCGCGCACGCTAACCTCCGGTTCTTTCATGTGGCTTAGCAACACTGGAAATCGTGTGGCCAAGTCATCGCTCCCTTCCCAGGCGTCATGCCAGAACGAGGTCGCACGACCATCTCGGACATCTGACGTTGTGATGGCTCTGTAAATAGGCAACAAGGAGCGTAGGACCTCCCAGTGATCACCTTTTAGGGACCCCTTCCTACTCTCTCACCCAGATAGCCCAGGAGGAACTCGACGACGTGTGCAGCCTGTGCAGGAGCTTGAGCAGCAAGCAAGTGTTTTGGATCGACAAATCCTTGACACCCAGACCACCAGCGTCCCGACTTTTCTGAACGTCCTCCCACGCGACCAAGCATTTTGCTCCATTTGTTTGGCCGGTTCCAGACCACAAGAACCCCCTGCGACGCCGGTCCACACTCTTGATGATCCCTGGTGCGAGCAGCAGGGCACTCATGTGGTAGACAAGCTGACTGTCCAAGACAGCATTAACCAAAACCAGCCGCCCCATGGGGTTCAGCAGAGCAGCCTGCCAACCTGCAAGGTATTTATCAGCTTTGGTGATTAAGGGGGTGAAGGCGTCGAGCTTCAATTTGGTGTTCGACAATGGCAGACCAAGATATGTTTGAGGGAAACCTTCTCTCCTACACCCCAGGGTGTCCACACACAGCAAAACGGTGGGATCGTCCATGTGCAACGGCACCAAGACACTCTTGGAGAAGTTGATCACGAGCCCGGTTGCTGCGCCGAACTGCTCCAGCAGCGAAGCAAGCCTCTGAACCCCAGCGACATCGCCCCGCATCACAATTAGGGTGTCATCGGCATATTGGAGCACAGCACCCGGCAGCTCTGGGCGTGCAGGGTGTCTGATGACGGCATCATTCTTGACTAGACGCTGCAAGACATCAGCCACAAGCAAGAAGAGATACGGCGAGATGGGGTCTCCCTGGCGCAAACCTCTTTTGCAGTCGAACCAAGGCCCCGGACAGCCGTTCACCAGTATAGCTGTCTTGGAAGAGGAAAGGAGGTGCATGATCCACCCCGACCACCGGGAACTGAACCCCCGAGCAGACAGGATGTCCAAGAGAGCTGGCCATTGCACCGTGTCGAAAGCCTTCGCGATGTCGAGCTTGAGGACAATGGTAGGCAATTTTCGTTTGTGGCAGCACTGAACCAATTCCATTGCATACAAAAAATTCTCCGCAATGGAACGCCCTTTCAGGAAACCTGTCTGGTCCAGGTCAATCAGATCCCCTATCACTCGCTGCAGCCTTGTTGTGAGCACCTTCGAGATTATCTTCACGCAACAATTTTGCAGGCAAATGGGTCTGAAATCTGAGACGAGTTTGGCCCCGGGCTTTTTGGGTAGCAAGACCATATACGACCTGTTGATCCTGTTCAGCTCCAATCGCCCAGAGTGGAAAGCAGCAGCAACCTCCATCACCTGTGCCCCAACATCAGCCCATGCAGCACCATAGAAACTAGGTCCAAAGCCATCCGATCCAGGGGCACTAGTTTTGTTCATTCCTTTCACAACAGCAGTAACTTCCTCATCCAGAAACTCTGCGTCCAAATGTCGATCAGCCTGATTGGGGTATAGCCCCTCCAAAGAGAACTGCCAAGACGGATCACCGCGCCCCCCCATGAGGCCGCGGTAGAAGTCTGTCACAGCTTCGATCTTTCCCTCATGCGTGGTGAACTCTCGATCGCCAACCTGGACCGCGCCAATCCGCGCCCCCCGGTGCCGCATCGTGGCACGGGCATGGTGGAAAGCAGTATTGGCGTCCGCCTCCCTGATCGCTTTGTGTTTGCTTCTCTGCCTCCAGTACGCAGCCCATTCTTTCAGTTCCTGGTGGAGGCGATCGGTGCACATCGAGCGAACCTGCAGCTCAGTAAGAGAGAGACATCGTTGCTCCTCCAGGGAGTCGATCAGCGAAATAATGAATTTACAATTTGGGATCATATGTGTTGTGGCTCTGGAGCTTCTAGCCCATTGCTTAGCAGCAGCACGCACTGCCTTCAGCTTACCTGCAAGAATGCCAGCAGCATCGCCGGTGCGAGTACAGCCATGCCAAGCCGGTAGCACAGAAGGAAGGAAGGAGAGATTTGTGAGCCAAGCATTCTCGAAACGGAAGAGTTGGGATTTGGGAACCGTAGAGGAAAAGGAGGCGATGATCGGCTTGTGGTCAGACGTGGTGCGAGTGGCAGAAAGGAGGCTGGAAGAAGGAACGCCTGGATGTGGGGCTCTGCAGGCTGTTCAATGACACCCTCGATCAATTGGAGGTCCAGGAGCTCCCCCTCCTTGATTGCCAGTACACGTGGTCTAACCTCCGCACCAATCCGACACTTGCTCGCCTAGATAGGGCGTTCTGCAACATCTCTTTTAACTTCTTTAATTCTGAATACACAATCAGAAATATGATGATCGTGACACTAAATAATGTTTGCAATAATCTATTCATGTGGAATCTACTCTTTCTGTTATAATTTATAGTTGTTTGATTTTTTTAGCACCAGTTTGACTGATTCATTTTATTAAAAAAATATTTAAATAAGACGAAACAGTCAAATTTAATAAAAAAAATCAAATAACCTGTAATTGTGACGGATGGAGTATAAACAATGTAAGAAATATATATACTACTGCATTACTTCGCTCGAGCGGGGCACCGCCACCGCCAACTAACTGCGCAGGGCGCCGCAGTAGCCTGTTTTCGCTGCGCTGCCACCCACCAACTGTGCACGAGCCGTCGATACCCGGCTCCACCCACATGCGCTAGTCGCCGGTAACGCCCGCATGCTATGTCGCCTGCTCGCCGTTCTGTGTGCAGCGGCGCGCGTCGACGCCCACCACCCGTGTGCGCCGTCGCATGCTCTCTGTTCCGCAGCCAGCCGCTCGCAGCACCGGCCTTTGGTATGGGCATGCCCCTATCACGCTCCTATGGATAACGAGTGAAGCTATAATTTTATTGAATTATAGAGATATCTACATATTCTATAGGAATATAAAATGACACCAATGGATATGGCATATACATCAAGTCCACACAACATGCTGCAAATAAAATAATTCTTTAGACATTTGATTCATTCCAAAACTTTGGTATGTTTCAATTTGTCTATCCCTATGGGATGTTGTGAAATTATTGGCAATGCTATTAGTTATATTTTTTTTCTATTGTATGTGGACGATAAATGGCACAGGAAAAAGTTATTTTAAGATCCTCTTAACTTAAAAATATGATCTAAATATCTAAGATTCCTAACACATTTCAAGAGAAGATATGTGTAGTTCTGATACAAATAATGTATGGACAGTTTAGGTATTTTTTATGATTAAAGATACATCTTTAGATTATCTTATTCGGGTTTAGTGCTCATTATCCTAAACATTATCGAATTCATAGATTGTGCCTTCAATGACAATTGTATGGTCGCTAGAATTCATATCAAGATAATTAGAATATTTAGATTAAGATCATAACGTAACTAATAGATTGCCCTCCATTCCCAACAAATGTGTTTGGGAGTCAGGTAGTGCTACACGCTCCTGGCTTGTGTAATTAAACTGTAAATTCCCTTTTGAAATAACATAATCCCATTGTATTATCCAATTTGGGTAAACTCGAGTTTATTGTCTAGTAACGTACATTTTTGGGCGCTCTCAGAAATAAGGATCTTTCTGAGACTAAAGCCTCCGTCAATCACTTTGTATTTGAATTCTCCTGGTAAAGATCCATATACAGCCCGTACGTTATAAATGCCAGAAAATTAACTGAAATTATTTCAGACTCGGGATTACGTACTCTGAACTTTGCATTCAGAAATGTATAGATTGCAAAACATTGCAAACTAATCTGCTATATGCATTTACTTATTAAAGGGTATAATGAAGTCTTTTATTTCAGCCAGAAATATGCCTGAAAGAGTGGAGGTACCAAATAAAACAATTCTTACTCCCGTCAATGCTAAGAGAGGGAGAAGAAGGCATCTCAGTAGGATTAATCTGCTTTAAGGCAGAGAAAGACAGTGAATGCACATCAATCTGAAATTATGAGTGCCTAAGTGGACTTGATCTATGAACCCTCTTCGAATGCGCGCATGGTCGAACGTGGGATATCGAAAAGCCCTAATTATAGTGATTGAGAATCCATCGTAGATTAAGGGCGTGTGTGTATATATGAGATTTGATCTCACATTAATTACAGAATAATATATTTTGAGCTACATGTGTCGACACAAAACTGTTCTGATTGAATTGAGTACAATATTCTATCCAGAGAATAAGACCATGGCCGAGTGTGCCCAGCACTCGTTCTGGATTTTCGGAATGTTACAATACAACAGAAATAGTTTTGTTCACCAAGACGTATAGGCTTGTATGCTGATACTTCATAACGTTTCGGCCCAAAATTGGCCTTTGAAAACAAGGTAGTGAGATATGAACAAGGCTAGTAGCATAAGGCGTTAACCCTGAAGTCGAACCAATTCTCTCTGGCTTTGGGCTTTTCAACGAGAAGCTCTCCAAAATCCTTTACTAGTAAGATGAATAATTTAAGATAATTATTTGGCAGTACAAAATCATCTATACATGCAGTTGATATATGTAGTGACGACAAATGTATCATGGGTCACTAGGTGTTAAACCTTCGTACACAAATATGCAACATATAAAGTGTAGTGATAATAAAGTCAATGTTTTGGCTTAAAAGCATTTAAGTCGATAAAGGTACAATCGACTTAGTGAATCATTTCTAAGAAGGGTACACAAAGATTACTACAACATATGTGGGTGTTTATCTATAAGTCTTTGATTGGACTTTATGCTCCCCTAATGATTGGTCAATAAATTTGATATCACTAGCGATGAACACTATTAAATAACGCATAGTAATCTAAAGACGGAGTATACAATGGGGCATATAGATTTATAATCCAATATTATTTGGACAGTTGTGTTCAAAAAATTGTCTAAATCCAGAAAATATTGATATAACTCAATATAGATAAGTTGTAACCATCTAAAGTCCTTTAGAAAAAGGCTCTTTTGGATATTAATGGGGAATGTCGCTTACATATCTTGCAAATAGTACTTAGTCAGACATTGCAATTACAATGAATCTACTTGCAGAGGTATAGCGCTACTCACACCAAATGACATTGGCTAAAGTTAAATGATATCTTTAGATATCTCGAGACATTAGACATTTTGGTATCTTTTATAAAAGAAACTAACATTAGACTTTCACTGAATAGAACTTGGTATGTTTTAACAAAAGAAACCGAGATCTTCGTATTTATTTGATCCTTCAAGCATTATATATAATTTATATATTGTGTGGAAAATGCCCCAATTTATTGATGTCTTTGATAAAGATATTTGCACATTTTCACCAATCATTCTGATAAATAATCAAGTTGATTATATGAAACCCCAAGAATGGCTTTAGTTTCGCATAATGATAAACTACATACTTTAGTAATGTTGTATTGGTTTAATTGAACCATCAACCTTATGTTGTAAAGGTGTAGACAAGTTATACTTGATGCAACTTTGCTATGTATTTTTGCCCAGGATTGTTTTCTCCAGTTAATGGATTGGAATACATATTACAAACTAAGTTGTGTGGTATCTTATAAAGATATTCATAAAGCCTTTACCATACTCGATATTTTATGAATATGTTGAAGGGGTAGGTATAAGGAAACTTATGTTTCGCAGGAATCAGGGAGGGTCTCCCTTAAATTTATAAACTTGTTCAAACACCATATTATACTCTTTTCTTTTTATGAGTTTTCCTCTTTTAAGATTTCACGTATAAAGTTTTTAACGAGACAATATTAACATTTGGATAAATGATGTATCATCTATTTTTCCCCATAGAGGTTTTTAGAGGATGATATGAGACATGTTAGATTCACAGACAATCAATAATTCTTCTCTTTCTTAAGGAACTTAAGAGAATTATCAATATGTCGTATTGTTTATTTTTTCCCACAAGGGTTTTTAGAGGACAATATTAGGCACATCAAATTCACCTACCATTATCTGCAAAGATAATGCAGCTTGTGTTGTTCAGATGGAAATTGGTTATGTTATGAGCAACATCACTAAACATATTGCTCTAAAATTGTTTTGTCCTTATACAAAAGGATAAACATACTGCAAATCAAATCATGTGATAACCTCACTGATTTGTTCACTAAGTCCCCGTTTTATAGGAATAGATATGAGATGACTTAGAGATTTGCAGAGTTCATAGGGAGTATCTTTCTGATAAATGACTATATTTCTATTATATTGTACTCTTTTCTTTATATAAGTTTTCTCCTCATTGAGGTTTTAATTATATGAAGTTTTTAATGAGGCAATATCAATACAAGGCATATGTCGTATTATTCATTTTTTCCACTGGGTTTTTAAAATTGTATTAGGCATAGAAATTAATTTAAACTTTCCAAAGACAGCTACATATGATGGATTCGATCAAAGGGGAGTGTGGAGAACCAAAATACACGGGTGATCTTATCCTTGCGAAGAGGCACCCATTCGTGAAGGGACGTAACCATTCGTCAAGGGATGCGACTGTTCATGATCAAAATTAGAGTAGTTAGTTAATTAATAAATAGGTATCTATTAGTGAAGAGTTGTGACGATTCACACTCTCTCTGTAAATCCCGAAGAGGTGCAAAGCTATAGAGAGTTTTATCTACCTGCGCATGTAGCTACACTCATCTTCAATAAATCAACAAGAGTATATCAGAATACTCATTTATCAGTTTAAGTATGTTCACATACTTATTTTAAGATATTTCAAATGTCACCACACGAAAAAATTACAAATTTGCCCCTGATTTTAATTTATTATGATAATACATTTATATTAATACATATAATGTGGTATGTCCACATACCTCAGGTATACTCGCATACCTCATGCACATATCACCACAGATAGCCTAGTATCATTGTATACTCCGTGTACATACCTTTCGTTCGATCAGATACCCTCAAAATGTTGAGATACACATGTGAATGTAGCTACATGCACATGTAGAAATAAATTTTCATATATATATATATATATATATATATATATATATATATATATATATATATATATATATAGACAGACACACACAAGATCAATGAAAAGTTACCATTCTCCATTCACTCAATCATTTTACTCCTAACATGTGTCACGTTTATCAGTCAGCCTGCTCTAGCAGTGTGCCTTTACGTACCGTGTTTGCTGCCAGGGGCACACTTTGAGATATGGTGTGTGATCAAACAGTTCTACGTCGATCCTACGTGTTTTTGGAATTTATGTATGGAAACTGCTTACAGTATAATGGAGGATGTGTGTGTGCTGTTCGGTGTTTACATTCCCTGTTTTGCTAATAGTGAACGAAAACGTATTGACAAGACAACAATTGTTTTTCTAGAGTAGTTTTTTCTTGGAAAGCAAAGTGTAGATGGAGATATGTGTGGGGACTCTTTGGCGCTTAGCTTTTTCCTCTCTTCATAAGGGCTCTTTTGGCGCTTTGATGGTGCACTGAGATGCTTGCTATCGGATGTGATGCCTGATGCGCGGTGTACATAGTTTTTGGTACAGTTGTTACTCACTTTTACTATTGCGATATTTTCTAGGATTGTAATCTGGTCGGATAGATAAAGTTACATATTTTTTTCTCTTAGATTCGAACATTGGTAGTGTCGAGATGCATCAGATCTTGATATCTATGGCATATTCAACTCCAGATGTAAGACTAGCAGAGTACCCGTGCGTTGCTATGGAATTTAAATATACGGAATAAATCAAACATAGTGCCCGTATTCTCAAATATAAATAGTTGTGTCAAGAGGAACTACCTCTTTAATTATCCATTCATTGGGGCGACACGGGGGCGACTCCGCCCCAAAACCTAGCACATCCACCCGCTCCGAGCTTGGCCGCCGTCGCCACCGGCCAGTGGCGGTGGCGCCGGCCCGCGGCGTCGGAGGCCAACCGCCCACCGCATCCCTTCCCCTCACCTTCCTTCCCTCCCTTCTCTCCTCCCCATCCCCTCCCTCGCGCCGCCGACGCCGCCGGTTCTTCGCCTGCCACCGGCCTTTTTCGGCCTTTGCATGGTGCCGGCCGCCCTCCCCCGCCTCCCGCCGGTTGGCGCTGTCGTGTCATTCGGGAGGGCCGCTGCGCCCACCGCCGCCGGGTCAGCCCCGGCTATTGCCGCGTCGCGCCGCCAAGTCGGGCGTGCTCTCTCCCCGTCGCCGGGGGCCTGTTCCACCGTCCGTCGCCGCTGCTCCGGGGTGTCGCCGTCTCCCGTCGCGGCCGCCCTCGGTCGCGGCATGCCGGGCTACCCTTGACTCCCTGTGTCCGAGTGGGCCGCTGCAGCCACTGTCGCCCGGGCGAGGCTGCGTCCGCCATCGTCATCGCCGGGCTTGGCCCGTCTGTTGTCTCCGCCGCCATCGTTAGGCCAGATCTGCCTTCCCCGCTCTCAGGGGACGCTGCCGGTGCCCCTTCTCTACCGGATCCAGCTCCGACGAGGCCATGGAGCCCCGCAGGCCGCCTGTCGCGACGTGGCTGGGGCGGGCTGCCGCATGGGGTCACGCCCATCGCCGCCAGCGCATGCCGCGCCGGGCCGCCCGTGGCCGAGGGGTGCCCTGCCATTGCCACCGCTTGTTCCCCCACCTGTTCGGTCCTAGGTTGTAGCCGTCTCCTCGCCTTGGGTTGAAGATGGCTCCCCAATGTGGTTGTTGTCGTCTTGATAGGGTTGAAGCGTTGCTCCCCTCTGAGTTGTTGTCATTGTGGCCATGGTGTGGAGATGGAGCCTCCCCTTCAGTCCAGGTACTTCATGGGTTCGCCAAGACTACTCGATGTTCTGCTCGACTGCAGGGTTGGAGGTTTTGGGGTTGGGAGCGAAAGCTTTGCTGATAACGGCTTCGTCTTTGACGTAGTGATCCTGTTGAGGGCATTATTGTTGCCACCCTAACCTCTCGTTCTGCGAAAGCTTCAGCCTCTGGCCCAGTGGTGGCGGCGTCCGGGCATCGTTCTCCTTGTTGAAGGCACCACCTTGTGTTCGCCCTGTGGCTGAGTTTGATGTGTCGAGTAGTTCTAGGCCTTTGTTTCGGATTGTGGTGGGTTTCTTGGTTGTGGCGGGTGTCCGCGTGCGGAGAGGTTTCTGTCTTTGTATTTTACTTTACTATGGTCCGTAAGCAGCGGCTTACTCCCTGTAGTTGTAGTTTGCTACTTTCTTAATGCAAAGACACGACTTGAATCTTGTTCGACCAAAAAAAGGATCAAGAGACTGGAATCCTGGAGAAAGGGTAATGCTATTGGGCTGCCGTAGTTGGGTTATGGGTGTACATAATTGGGCTAGGAGGTGCCAATAGGGTGAAAACTTGATGATTATAACTTATTTTCATTTTGGACCTCGGCGCACCCACCTAGACCAACATCGATCCGTCTCTGGTATATGTAGTGCTCCACGGAACAATGGGGGCCGGCCGGTCCTTGGGCTCTTCATCTGTGAACAACACGCCACAAGAGCACAACCATAAGCACATGCATGGAGCAGCACTGCAGCAGCAGCATCTGGCAGGGGGCGCAGCACAAGCAGCATGTGGACAATGGGGCACGCGCATCAGCACAAAGCTGCTCCGACCAGCAGCACCTTGCTTTCTCACTTTGTGCTGCCACAGGCAGCACCTTTGTTCACTTTGTGCTCATGCTTGGGTCGAGCAGCAGCAACCTTGTGTTTCACTCTGTGCGGCAGCGGGAAGAGATGGTGGTAGTTGGGTGGGGATAGGAAAGAGTAGAAAAATTGATATAATATAAGATATAGAGTAAATATGAGTGCAAAGCATTGTGGGATAAAATAAAAAATCTTGCTAACTAAGATAAAATATTGATTTTAAAATAGAAAAATAGAGTAGGAAAAGTAGATTTTAAAATATTGTGGGAAAAATAGAGCAATAATTTTATATGAGAAAACTCAAAACAATAAAATTGTAGATCTCGCCTAAGGCTATAATTTTCCTATAAAATCATCTTCATCCGACGTCATACGTAAAAAATATAAGTTTTCTAAAATAGAGCGTGTAGAATACAGTTAGATTTAGAATTAATTTCTAGCGTATGAAAATGACTTCAAATGAGAAAACTCAAAATATCAAACTTGTAGATCTCATCTAGGGCAACAATTTTTATATAAGAATCATTTTTATCTGACATCATATGTAAAAAATATATTTTTTCTAAAATAAAGAGCGCGTAGAATCCAATTAGATTTAGAATAAATTTCTGATACCTAAATGATTTTAAACGAAAAAACTCAAAACTATAAAGTTGTAGATCTCGTTGAGAAGTACAATTTTCATATAAAGATCATCTCCATCCACTGCCATACGAAAAAGCTACAAATTTTATAAAACAAAAAGCCTATGGCGACGTAGTATTGTCTTTTTCACATGAAAAATGACGTAGCAGATCACTTTAGAACACTCCAATGCGTCTCTACGTTCAAGCCTTGCGGTGGTGTGGTGCCGCGGAAAAGCTCACGCGGTACAAGTAGTTTAAAGGAGGTTCATTTTTGCAAATACTTTGTTCGGGGTCAAATTGAAAAAATAAATGCGCGACGGAGTGGAAGCAGATCCTTGACGTCCGTCTCTCGGCAGTTAGGTCACTGCAGCGCGCGTCCCCACGTTCCCCGTCCGAGGTCCATGCCTTCTATCTTTATATACACCAGAACTGCACAGCCGCGCGAGGGCGAGGCGCCCACCCCTACCCAGTTTCGCCTGACCGCAAGTTCCGCTTCCGCACCACCAAGCAGCACAAGCAAGCTAGCGAGCTACCCCAACATGGCAGCCACAGCCACCGCCACGCCCACGCTGACCATGAAGCTGCTGGTCGACAGGAAGGCGCAGCGGGTGCTGTTCGCGGAGGCGAGCAAGGAAGTCGTGGACTTCCTCTTCTCCCTCCTCGCGTTGCCGGTGGCCACGTCCGTCAAGCTGATCGGGAAGGAGGCCATGGTCGGCTGCGTCGGCAACCTCTACGCCAGTGTCGACAAGCTCGACTCCACCTACGTGCAGACCGGCGCCGCCAAGGACTCGCTCCTCAGCCCCACCGTGCTCTCGCCGGCAAACAGCTCTGTCCTCCGCCTGCCGGCGCCATCGTCGCCTGTGCAGCCAAAGACCTTGTACAGATGCACCAACTCCTCCTACATCAACTGCGGCAAATACATCACGGACGCACGCGGCAAGGCGTGCCCGAACTGTGGCAGCTCGATGTCGACGGCGGTGGAGTGCCTGTCGTCGTCATCGGCGGGCTCCGGCCAGCAGGTGGCGGCGCAGAGCGCGGCGAAAGGGTTCGTGCAGGGCATCGTGACGTACACGGTGACGGACAACCTGACGGTGACGCCGATGTCCGCCATCTCCAGCATCACCCTGCTCAACACCTTGGCGGTGAGGGACATCGGCGACCTCCAGGAGAGGACCGTGCATCTCGGCTACAACGAGGTCGGCACATCACTGTATCTTTCTTGTATATGTTCCCTGGATAAACAGTTCTTCTTCTTTACTATGCGTGCGCGGTGCGCATGGACCAACGTGTCTGGTTCTGGTGCAGGGTTTGGCGATTCTCAAGGCGTCGCTGCAGTCCAAGTCCGTCCTCACGGACGTTTTCCTCCCTCCAGCGGCCGTGCAGTGGCGGAGCTTGACCATAGAATCAGGAGGGGACAATCTACAAAGCTGAGCTTTAAATAACAGTAAACAGTGTCAGGTCCGTTTTACCATTTATTCAATGGAAGAACACAATGGATAGTGGGGCCATGGCCCACCATGGCCACAACCAAGCTCCGCCGGCGCCGTGCTTGAAGGGCACTGCTGGTCCATGCGTGCCCATGCGCGCGTCGCCGGTAAGGCCGCTGTGCCGTGCTTGATGCTCCGACGTCCGTTCGGTAGACTCTTTTGGGCTGTGCTGAAATTATCTCTAGGTATACTAAAAACCCTTTACAATTTAAATAAATTGGATGGAGTATATTGTAGCTTTATATTGTGTAGCATAGTGTTAATACCTTAATTGTTACACTACTACAAAAGTACACTACCGGAGCAGTGGAATAGCACTCTGTAGGATCGGTTCTACGAAGCGTCGCTACTCGCGGGCTCCTGCAGTGGCGCCACTGTTGGAGCGGTTTATGGACCGCTCCTATAAGGTGCTCAGCAAGAGCGGGTGATGTTTCCACCCGGTCCTGTATGGTGCTCAATAGGAGCGGCTCAAAACATGACCCGCTCCTGCTGAGAATCCTGTAGGAGCGGTTTTTGTTTTCCACCGCTCCTACCATATTTTGGAAATGCCCTATTTCTTTTACGCCATATTTTCAGAAAGCCCTGTTTCTTTCCCGCCATATTCTTCAAAATCGTGTTACTTCGGCTATTTCTCGAATTCTAATGCTTTCTGGAGCCACATTTACATACATCAAATGTGTGAAGCTTGTCGTGCGTGCTACCTAGTTACAAAACACATCGCACATAGATTAGTACATGTTTATACATCGAACACAACAACTTAATTAGAACTAGTGATGCTCCCACTCGATCAATGGATGGTATTTGTCCTCTTTTGCTAAAATATCATCGTGATCGAAGAATTCCCCTCACCGGTAGAATACCTCGTGCATTGTGAAACGGCATAGGTCGTCAACAATGTTCATGAGATCTATCTCGTTGAGAGGCCGACTTGTCATAGGGGTAGGGGGGAGCTGAACCAAAAAAAAAGATGATATGAGTGTCAACGGTGCCAAGGTGGTCTTAATTATATGCAATGAAACGAGATAATGAGTTGTGTTTTTGAGCACTTACATCTTCAGGATTAGTCTAAGGTACTCATATACATAGTATCCACAGTATCCGGTTCCCCTTGGTTGCTTGTGGCACTATGTTTTTCACACAAGTTTAATTAGTTGTAGATTTATAATTCATTATTTGAACGTATGCATATGTATGTATCTTTTCTTCCATACCGGGAAGCAGGCTCTGTAGACGATCTTGTCCTTGCGCTTTGGATGAAACGACAGTTCATACTTTTCAATGCCAATTTTGAAGGCTCTGTTATAATTTGAACATATATAGAAACTCAGAATAGTAGGACGGCTTGACATATATAAGAACCAATATGGTAGGTATATATCTTACATCTGTAGTATGTGCAGAATAGTCGCATATCTCTTGGGTTCGAAATCCAATGAGTCCAAAACCAATACGCTACTCTCCTTAGGCATGATGTATAGACAGATCTAGTGTACGCTGCGAAGGCCAAAGCACATGAAGTTATACATGTGATCGTGTGTGTTTAATTTTCACTCGGTATCAATGGCAAGGGTTTTGACATACTCAAAGGTCTATGGAGCAAGGATTTGGTCCCGGTTTTCTTCATTGAAGAACCTCAAGTCATTGACAATGTATGCGACAACTTTTGTGTAAGTGTTCCCGGATGGCCTCCTTCTCCCCTTTTGTTTTTTCCTGCAGCTAGTTCTTTGCTGTCATCTTTTAGCTTGAGTGGATAGTCTGTTGACCCTGGTCAATTATTGAAGGGTCTAAGAACCCAACTCTTGTATTGCCCATCCTTTGAGCTGTTTGATACTGCATCCTGAAAGGTATATTATACAATGAATGGACACTAGGAATCTAGGCAATTTTCGGCGGCCCAAAACCGCCGAAAATAAGGCCAAAACCGCCGGCCTTATTTTCGGCGATACGTATCTGCCGAAAATGATTAGCCAAAAATAAGCCTATTTTCGGCGGTGGGCTGCCGAAAATAGCCTTTATTTTTGGCGGTTTAGGTGGCCGTCGAAAATAGGCCTGGCGCGGTTAATTTTTCGTAGCCATGCCAAGCCGCCGAAAATAAAGTGGCTAATTTCGGCGGCCAGGCCTAGGCCGCCGAAAATAGCTTGGGTTATTTTCGGCGGCCAGTGGGCCGCCGAAAATTACTAGGGCTATTTTTGGTAGCCCGGGCTTGGCCGCTGAAGTTAACTGCAGACTATTTTCGGCAGCCAGGCCCAGGCCGCCGAAAATTAGTAATTCCAGGGGCCAAAATTGACCCAAAATTATGTTTTTATCCTAGATTTTGACAGTATATACACATTAAAATGTCTTCAAATCCATATAACCATAACAATAACAATGATACATCATAAACTAACCATGCACACAGATATATATACACAAAGTTCTCAAATCCATATAACATAAGTCCTCAAATTCATACACAAAGTCCAAAAATACACAAATGTTAAGTCCATAACACAAGTCCATACCACAAGTTTGAAGTCCATACGAACAACAATATAAGTCTATACACACAATTCTATCTCTTGCTCATTCAACTCACATGGCACCTGACTCGTTGGAGTTGTGGCCGCTACCTCCGGAGGCGAAGAGGTTGTTTACAAAATCAGAGTTGTATCCAGAATGCTGACAAATAGAAAAAATGACAAAATTAGTCAAGAATTTTAGATATGTGACAACATATAGACACAATTAGTCTAGCTTAATGGTACAAGTGATGGGACCAACCTCTTCTCCGGGTTGTCCTGACACTAGTGGAGGAGTTTGGTAAGGATTGGATGCATGGACTACCGATCCCTATTACACGTAAGTATATCTTAATTAAAACATGTTTGGCAATTTTATCTACTTGGAGTTAGAATATACCAAAGTACAGTTAGGTTTGAGTTTTGTAACTACATTGACCACAATCAGCTATAGTTCTACAATGTTTGCTTAAGTTGAACAAGTGTAGCTACAATCACATAGATTTGGCTATTGTTGAGCAACATTTACCTAAGCTGCTGGAGAAAAAGGCATCTGAGCAAACGGTCCCGACTGTGACGGTGCTGGTGGCGGTCTAACTTCTGGCATGACAAAGGTCTACCCCTGCATCTGGTACAATGCCTGCAGAATCCACCACGTTAGTAACATGTCTTGATAATGATAGGAATGCTAATTGTTGACTTTCATACTTACTTGAATCGCCGCCATCTGTTGTGCGTGAAGGTGTTCTTGATGAGCTTGCTGCGGCCTCTAATACTCCTCTTGGGCTTTAATCCATGCATCACACTTTTTGCAGCTCTTGATTCAACCTCTCTATCTCCATGTCAAATGTGGTGCGGCGCTGGCGGCTGCTACTACCGCCCGAACTTTGTGAGGAAGACCCCCTCTGAACTTGTCTCAAGTCGATCATGTCGTTGAACATGGAGTACCTTCAAAATTCGAACATAGTATTGACATTGGGACTGTGTTATATTGAACACAACTAGACTAACACCATGCATATTGAGATATTACCGTCCATGTGACTTGCCGCCACCGCTATCATACACAACCTGAGCGTCAATGGGTGCCTTCCTCCAATCAAATCATTCGCCATGACGTCTGACCATCTCCTTTCCATATTCCTCCTGCAAGTAGAAACAAATTTTACAAGTTAGCTATGTAAAATATTGTGAGAACTAATTTAAAGCAATTGCCAACTAACCAGTCGCTCTGTGGAAGGGAGTGGAAGGGTCAGGTCCCCTATGTTCCATAACATGCATATCTATGTCACTCGGCTCCTCTCCAGTCCTAGCAGCCTGTATGTAGATGTTAGAATCAAATATTTTCGAATAGTTGAGGGACAAAACATAAAGCGGTTTCTTACCATGCGTTGAGCCATTCGTCGATATCCGTCACTCCCAAGCGTATGCGATGCATTCTTGGTCCCAGCATTTCTATGCTTCTTTGATCGCTCTTGGAATTCTTCAGATGCCCATAGTTCACAAAGTGCCTTGTAAGGGCCTGACCCATCTTCAAACAATGGGTATGCAATCTGCATGTAAATGAGTTAGTACATCATAATAATAATCTTAAAATCTTAAGCAATAACACAATTTCCAAATAAGGCCATTACCTCTCCGTACTGCTTAGCGGTCAGGTAAATCTCTGAACAATCAAGAAAACGGCCCAATGTCCGCCCTTGATTCTTAAGCCCAATGCCCACCAAACTCAAGACAAGAACGTTTAGTTTGAGCACCACATATTGGACAGGTCAAGGTCCCATGAACGCTCCAGCCAGCAAAGATACCATATGCTAAGAAATCATGAATTTACCACAGGTATGCAGCCCTAAGGGTGAATTTCTGCTTCAAGAAAATGTCATATGCTTCGACACCTATCCACAACTATTTTTAACTCTTTGATCAAGGGTTGTAACATCACGTTGAGTTTTGTTTCAGGATGTTCCGTACCAGGTATGATGAGGCAAAGGAACATAAATTCATACTTCATGCAAAGAGAAGTTGGAAGGTTGTATGGAATAGCAAACACAGGCCAACAAGAGTACGAATTGGCCGATTGATCGAAAGGTGTGAAGCCATCAGTTGCCAAACCGAAGTGAATATTTCTCGCTTCCTTAGCGAACTCTGGGTCAAAGTTATCCAAAGCCTTCCATGCATCTGAATCAGCAGGGTGCACCATGACCCCTGGGTTGTCATGTACACCTTCTTTTGCCACCGCATGTGGTGAGCCGTTTTCTTTGAGAGAAATGGCCATTTAAAATGAGGTGCTAGAGGGAAGGAACGGAGTTGCTTCTGCGCAACGTCGGTCGTCACCTTTTTGCCATCCTCGTTTACTACCTCGACATATCTCCCTTTGCCACAGTTTAAGCACTTTTTCTCGTCCTTATGATCATCCCAGAAAAGCATGCAGTTGTCTGGACACACATCAATCTTCTCATAGCGCATACCGAGGGCTTTGGTCAACCTCTTGCATTGATACATGTCATTGGGCAACTTATGAGGCTGTGGAAGGATATCCCTAATCAATTGCACGAGCTCATTGAAACAGTTGTTTGAGAAGAAATACTTGGACTTGATGGCAATGAGCCGAGTCACAAATGCTAGGAGGGACACTTTTGTGAGTTCATGCTGCGGCTCTTCCACAGCTTTAAGGAGCTTGAAGAACTCCTCAACCTCCTTTGTAGGAGGATCCTCAGAGTTTAGACCAAACAACAGCTGTAAAGCTTCGAGCATCTCATCCATCCTATCAACGCCCACCAAATCATCATCCGCTACCCCTTCTTTTTCAACTCTAGTTTCTTTCTCATCGTGGAAGGTCCACGTTTCATAGTCTGGCATGAAACCATAGTTAACTAGGTCTTTGGCTAATTGTTTCCGTTGTTGTGGATGTTGCATGGACACCTGACTCGATCGTGAGTTGTCAAAGAGAAAGCATGGATGATAAAACCCTGTGTCTTGCTCCTCCACTCAGCTGAGTGAGCTTTACCCCCACTCTTATCCCAACCACCATACATCCATCGGCGATCGTCACCATACTTGAGGATATAGATTAAAGCAAGGTAGATGGTAAGCTTATTTTGTTTCTATGCATTGCGTCCCTACATCTATAGGTAAGGATATGTCCTAAACCCACCCAAGAGTGGCGGACAGAGCGAGGATTTATGATGAGGATGCAGGGTTCGAACGAAATTTCGGCAGCATAACCCCGCTGTTCTCCAATTGCACACCCAAATGTGGTGCAACGGAGATCAACAGGGTTATGCCACTAAAACTTGGCTCATACCCCGTGGCTCATCATAAATACCATGCTCTATCGGTCACTCCGAGGCTGTCCAAAAAAGGGACAATTCCGGACTAGCACGTGAGACGTTGCCGGTCCAAAACGGGTGACGCATAGGTTCCGTGACTTAGGTTATTAAAGCAAGATAGACGGTAAGCAATATAGCATGACGTATATAAAAATAGTGCATGACAAAACCCATCTATATTAAACCATATTATAACATATAACAAAGCATATTCTAACCAAAAGACTTAATGCATAGCATGACGTATAAAAATCATATATTAAAGCATATCTAATCATAAGTTGAAGCATAGCATATAAAAATGATAAGACATGGTATAAGTGCTAACATATAACTTAACAAGTTGAACCATAACAAATCATAACTTCATATCTAAGTGAGCTTGACATTTAACCTATTCAATCAAAACACAGAATTAATACTAATTGCACTTATAATGTTAACTTTCGTTGGCCACACCGCCGAAAATTAACTGCAACCACTATAAAAAGGGTCATAACAAGCGTCATAAGTTTCTTACTTCAAACGCGGGATGGGGACGTTGCCGGGTGCGCTGAGCAGGGTCGCCGGAGCACCGGGCGGCCAGGGAGCGGAGTCGGCCGGGGAGGGCTGTTGCGGAGTGCCGGGCGGCTAGGGAGGGCCACCTGCAGGCCGAGCAAGGGTGCTGATCCGGGCGCCCAGGGGAAGGGCGCTGGTAGAGGAGGTGCGTCGAGCGGCGCCGGGGAGGGTCGCCGGGGCGAGAGCGCCGGGAGGGGTGCCTTCGGTCGGGGAGCGCTGCGGAGGAGCAGTGTGGGGCACCGGGTCGGGTCGGGGCGGCGTGGGGCAGGAGGTACCGGAGCGGGGCGGGGCAGCGCGGGGCACCGGGGCGCGCAAGCGGGAGGCGCCCGAGCGGGGCGGGGCAGCATAGCATGGGGTGCCAGGGTAGGGTAGGGCCTCGGGGCGCTAGGGCGGGGTGGGATGGGGTGCTAAGGCGACGAGGGGTGGTGCGGGGCACCGGGGAAGGGCGGCAGGCGGGGGCGACGCGGCAGGTGGCGGCGAGTGGCAGGAGGTGGCGGCTTAGGTGGTGGGCACGTGTGCGTGTGTTTAGTAGAGGGCTGGGGTGTGGGGAGCGGCTGAGAGAGCAGGTAGGTGGGCTAATTTTCAGCTGCCAGCAAAAGTAGCCGAAAATAGTGGCCTTATTTTCAGCGGCTGCGTCAGCCACCGAAAATAATATACCTATTTTTGGCGGCTTTTGTTGGGAACCGAAAATAACTCGCCTATTTTCGGCGGTTGCGCCAGCCACCGACAATAGGTATATTATTTTCAGCGGCTCCTTTTGCGGCCAAAAATGTGTACCTATTTTCGGCGGCCAGTCAGAGCCGCCGAAAATAAATTTGACCACGGAAAATGTTCTGGTTTGTTATAGTGGGATGTTAGATGCGAGAGTGTTATTATGTTAATTATGCACACATAATGGGATTGGCAGGGAGACTTACAGGCACCAAAGGGTCATCGCAGTGATGTCCATATGTCTTAGGGAACATGTTCTAAATTTCCAAGAAGTCAATGATTGTAGTCTTCGTTAGGGTGTGAAAACATTGACTGGGTATGAAAGTGGATATTAGTTGGATCCCAAGTTTACAGGCCCTTAGATACCAATTGTGAAATCTTTTCATTTCCCTTGGCATGTATTCACTATTTAGAGCCCAATCTGGTAGGAATGGTTTGCCGTATTCGTATCTCAGGGGACAATCGGGCAAATCGGAATTTTCTTATAGTCTAATGAAGGATTTGTAGTCTTTTAGGTCAAGAATCAGATCTATTTTTCTATCTCCTTTTGCTTCGCTTTCTCTTTCGCCATTGCTTTCTCGTTTTCCTTTGCTGCTGGATTTTGCCTGAACCACGTGTCTACCCTGATGTCGTAGCTTTCTCATATGCGCGTACCATTTTTGGCACCACACATGTCGGTGCTGCTGCTAGCTCCTCGGCCTGCCTTGGAGATGTGTCTAATGTTTCTATTGTAGGTGTACCTTTTTCTTCTGGAACCGGCTTCTCTACAAGATCTGGAGGTCTAGCCAGCTTCTCAACGAGATCTGGAGGAGGTGGCACAAATTCTTGTATTGGAGGATCTGGATCTGCATGATCTCGTTCGTACACTATGTGTTCTTCCTCTATTGTATCTCCTATTGTGCCATGTTCGAGTGATAGTTGTCCTTGTTCAGGTTGTTGTAATTCTTGTGGTGCTAGGTTCACAATATATTTCTTATTACACAAGATGAACTCATTGATAGACTGGCCGAGGAAGTGGATCCCCTCTGGCATAGGGATGTCTATCCTTTCTTCTTCATGTTTTGCTTCAACGCTAAGGACATGGACCCTTGCATAGTCCGGTGGGATGGGAGTGACATGGAAAAGAGCACTGCCAGGAATCGCTAGTGCCCTTGCTACCTCCTCTATCCTTCCATGTATTCCAAGAGGGATGTGCAGCTCGCAAGGAGTCGGAGACATGATACTATCGACTAGAAGGCTTGCGGATGTTTGGATGTCAAGACCATCTGGTATAGGAAATTTACCTTGCATGAACATCACTTTGACCTCTTCCACGAACACCTCCTTGGTAGTGATCTTGTTTTTTTATATTTGTGATTGTCCTTGGAGAACCCCTCCTTCCGGTTCAGCTTGGACGAGATCCCTCGCACTCGGCCTCCATGCTCTTTTGTGCCTATGCCTCGGGTCAAGCAATCTTGCTCCCGATCACTAACAAATGTGCCCTTCTTCTGTTTCTCTGCCCAAAACCTGATTCTTGCCACCACCTCTTTGGTCTTAGGCCTTGCAAAATCTTTTTGGCCCCCAGCCACCTTGACCTCTCGGCCCTTTACCCATTGGAACATCCGCTCATTTAATCCTTCGTATAGGTCAGGTAGCCCTTTAGCTATCAAATCTTCCCTTTCTTTCTTCCACTTTTCAACTTTCGCCGTGTACCCACCTGGGCCAAGATGCGGCTTGTGCAGGTCTCTCTTTGCAAGCACTGTGTTTGCTTTGCTAAGCGTTATGGTTTCTTCAATTGTCCTTTGTCTCACGAACTCATTCCACTGCACTTGGGTGATCTTACCGTACTCATCAAATGGAGTAAGGTTGTTCTTCAAATATTTGTTAGTGAGATCTGTTTTCCATCAATGATAAGAATAACCTAGCTGCTTAAGTGCATATGACTTAGCCTTCTCCTCGCTGCCATGTGGGAACTGGAACACTTTCTTCAGCTCCCCCCATAAGAAATCCTTCCTTGCACTAGGCACCTTCCGCCAATCAGTCCAAGTAGGTTCCAGCCATGTCCTCGCTACCACCCCCACAGCATTGCAGAACTTTGCTCTTATCGAAAAAGGTTCCATTGGTTCCCAGCAATGCCAACCTCCCTCACTGTGTAAATTGCTTCTGGTATTTTGTTCTTTGCTCGCTTTCCTCCGCGTTTCCTCTTGCTCCTTCCAGTTTCCTGAGGTGTGGTGTCTTGTTTGGGCTGAGTTTCAATAGGTTCGTACATTAGCTGTTCCTGCTTGGTGCGAGATTGTTAAGGAAACGATGAATTTCTATCATTACAACAACTAAACGACATTAGTGTTGGGCTCACACCTCGACGGAGGGCACGTCCCTCGCGAGTTCTCGAGCGTGTTTGGCAGCAAGTACGTCCGTGGCATGTGGGTCTTCCAACTCGGGGTTGTCATCTGCCGAGTCGTAATCGAGTCCGTGTTCATCAAGAAGAATTTCTTCGAGAAATGCATCGTCCTCTACGAATCGCTCTGGTGACCCATCCATTTTTTCTAGAAGACGAAGTAATCTAACAATTATAAAATTCAAACACATGAACAATCAAAGTACATGAAAAATAACTATACATGAAAGATGAATATATATGAAAATTGAATATACATCAAAATTGAATGTACACGAAAAGTGAATATACATGAAAAATGAATATACATGAAAAATGAATATACAAAAAATGAATATACATGAAAAGTGAATATACAAAACTAAACTAACTTATTACCTAACCAAAGTAAATTAAACTAGTATATTAACTAAACTAAACTGTAGACTCACTAAACTAACTAATTACTAACAAAACTACCTCATTCACATGAAAAATGAATATACAAAAAATGAATATACGTGAAAATGACTATACTAAGTTAATATATTAACTAAACTCAACTGTAGACTCACTAAACTAACTAATTACTAACAAAACTACCTAATTCACATGAAAAATGAACTAATCAACTAATACACTAATCAAATCATGCTTTATAGAGGACGGCGCGGGTACCGGCGGTGACATAGGGAGGAGACACGGCGGGCGACGGCGCCGGGAGGAGGAAGTCGGGGCGGCCGGCGATGAAGAGGAAGGCTGGCATAGGGAGGAGAGGCCAAGGAAGATGAGGCCAGCGTGTGGGGAAGGGAGGCCGAGGTAGAGGAGGCCGGCGGCGACGACGAGGCCGGCGAGCTGAGCTAGGAGGAGGACGAGGCCGGCACGCCTGAGGAGGAGAGGCCGAGGCAGAGGAGGCCGGCGGTGACGATGATGCCGTCGGGTGGAGATAGGAGGCCAGTCGGTGGCACGCGCGTCAGAGGAGGTGCCGCGTCAAGGAGGTGTGCGCGTTGGAGGAGGCGATCGAGGGTAGGGTACTCCAGTGGGGATGAGGCGGATGTGCGGTGCGGCTGAGGGAGGAGACCTGCCGGTGGTGCGGCAGGAGAAGCTGAAAATTTCGGCAGCCTAATGGCGCAAAGAAGAAATGAACCGCCGAGGACTTAGAAGAATTTAGCTCCCCCTACTCGTCCCCTCTCATATTGGAGCAACACAGCAGGAGCACGGAAAACATCCACCGCTCCTACTGTCTTTAGTAGGAGCGGTGGAGGCCTTCCACCGCTTCTGCAGAGGAAGTAGCAGGAGCGGTGGAAGGCGTCCACCGCTTGGATGAGTGCGGGAGCGGTGCCCTAGTGGGCCATCGCCCGCACTGGGCCTTCCACTGCCCTTTTTTCTTTTCATTTCTTTTGTTTTCATTCTTTTCATTTATTTTGTTTCATTCTTTCCATTTATTCTTTTCATTTATTTTGATTCATTCCTTTGATTCATGCATTTCTAAAGAATTAGTAGTTGTTTTATGCATGTAAGTAGGCATACATAATGATTCATGCATTTCTAGAGGATTAGATAGTTGCTTCATGCATGTAAGTAGGCATACATTAGATAGTGGCATACATTAGCTAGAAGATTACAATCATACATTAGGCGGTTACAATTCTTGCCTCTCCATCCATGCATACCCAAGGCTTCACCCCCTTAATTGTTGCCTCTACTTCCTTGATCTTAGTTGGTAGGTCTATAAAAACCTCCATGTTGTCATAGTCATTGAAGGCCTCGACATCATCATCACCATCAACTCCGATAATACTCTGTTTGCCTAAGACAATGTGCTTTTCATTCTTAAGACATGGGTTGAGGATATATAGAACCTATCCAATGCGTTTGGCTAGCACCCAAGGGTCATCTTTGTATTCAACCTTAGCAAGGTCAACTATTGTGAGTCCATAGTTGTCAACTTGTACACCTTGTGGGTGTTTCACCCATTGGCACTGAAAGATAGGAATTCGTATGTTCCATTTGTAGTCCAACTCCCATATGTCTTCTATGAAGTCAAAATATGTGACCTTGAGGCCCGTTACGTCATCGATGGCATGAATCTGAACTCCACTGTTTTTGCACACGCTTTTCTTATCCTTTGCAGCTGTATAGAATGTATGGCCATTGATGTCATACGCCTGCCATATCGTGAGCCATGAAGATGGGCCTGAAGCCACCCTTTTCAACATTACTTCCTCCAAAGTTGTTCCTTCGGGTATGTTCCGGTCCATGAGCCAACTGGTGAAGCGGTGTTTGTTCTCTTTCATGATACAAGAATCCGAGCGGCTGGGGTTTTCCCCATGGATAATATCAATGTGCTGCTCGATGAAAGAAGTCATGACCTCAAGCTGATGCAAGACACTAAAATGAGCGTTTGCCACTTCTTCATATGCACTATCAATGAATGTTTTTCTCTCCTCGTGCCTTTCCCTTGTAACCTTCTGGTATGACGAGGAGCAACTAAACCGATACCTTTCTTATCAACCAAGTAATCCTGACAGCACTCTATGACCTCTTCGGTGCAGTAGGCCTTGATCATAGATCCCTCGGGATATGCACGGTTGACGCCGCTTCTTCTTTATCGCATTCTTCTTTGCAGCTTCAATAAATTTATCCACTTCATCACGATAACGCTGCTCCATCCTTGACCGGTTATACATCCAACCATGTGCCATCTATAAATTAAAAGTTCACATATATGCAATATCACCGATGGAGAGGGTATTATTAATGAGGCTATTAATGAAGTGTATTTATTAAATGTATTTATGAGGTTTAGCTATTAAGGAGGACTACAATTATGAAACATATTTATGATCGAAATTAATGAGGTGTAATCATGAATACAACAAATGATATATTATAAATCAAATTAATTACCATCCATCTACCTACGTTTCAAACTACATATAGATCTAGATCTAAGAGAAGAGATCCAGTAACAGAGAGTAATACAACACTTAAAGTAACACCCAATTGCATGCTACTACAAAGTTGAGACAACCCTAACCTATTCCATTACCCTAAAGCATCTAATGGTGTAAGATAATAAATCCTCCAAAGATGAGAGGAGAGAGAGAATCACATTTAATACAACCTAGTTCACCACCTAGTGCTTTGAAGATAATCAAATTAGATGCATAGAGAGTGGAGGCTTACCTTGTAGCTTGTAACTCCCAAGAAAATAAAAAGAAATGCTCCCCCTCCTATTTCTCAATTTTTGGCCGCCATTAGCTTCCAAGAACAAGAAGCTCCTCGGGTGTACAAGAACCCGAGGAGGAAGAAGGGTTATATGGGTGAGAGAATAGCAGGAGTGGTGCACGGCACCAACCGCTCCTGTAAGGAAAATAGCAGGAGAGGTTGGTGCTGTGCACCACTCCTGCTAAAGGGCATCTAGCAGGAGCGGTGAACGCCACCAACCGCTCCTGCTAACTGCCCACAGCAGGAGCAGTGCCTGCACCAACTGCTCCAACTAGTTGTAGAAGCGGTTGGTGCCATGCACCGCTCCTACTGTGCGTACAGTAGGAGCAGTGCACCTTGTGGGGCCTGCCCTGATCACAACAGGAGTGGCTCGTTATTGGAACTGCTCCTAATGTGATTTGGGAGGCGCTACTATAGTGAGCTTTTGTAGTAGTGTTACAGATCCAAAAATAAATCGTATAGATGATCACTCCTCTAATTGAAAGTCGTTGGAAAGGTTGCAAATGTTGCTGATGTAAATTTTGGATTTCTTGTCGAAAGCAAAGCGCAACTGCAACTCTTTTCAATTAGTCCTGACCAGTCAACACTTGGTAGTAAAAAATGGCAAGAGTATGTGCGCATGGTTGTCTCCTACCTGACATCCTCGCCGTCACGCTGTCCACCCCTCCGCCCACCCAACCATGTGCTGTTCACCACGTCATAGTCCACCTCCATAGTGCTCGAGTACCTGTTGCTCCTAAGTCTCCCCAAATACCACCACCACTTCCACTCTATGCAATCATCAACTTTTCTATTAATTAATTTTCTCTTCTATGCGGTTCCACGCAATCCACCCCCAATCGAACCATCTTGGCTCCTTTGCACGCAGCTGTTGCTACTCCTCCGTGGTCCCTCATTTCCTCCACGATCGCCTCTATTGTTTCATCTGGGGCCTCCTCACCCTGTCTTGCTCCTCCCCCATTTCATTCTTTATGCGTGATTGGGTGATGTGTTTGATTTGTTCTTATTTGCTTGCCGTGTAAGCATCATCGTCATGTCCGATCTAGATCTTGTCCGCTGGTGTCAGATTAAGGCAAGGCTAGTTGTTTTTCTTGCCAATAGTTCCTGATTCATTAGGTCTTCGCCTTGCCTATTGAGTTTGTGAGGGCAAGGCCAGTTATCTTTTCTCATTGGCAATCTCGGGCCCTCTTTTTCTCTTGTACTTTATCGGTTTTATATATTGTCTCTTTTTTTACACTCATATACCACAGAGGGGACCGCTCCATTGGCTATCAACTATACGTGACACGCACAATTGACCTTACCAAGAAGGCTTATCCTTGCAAGTACAATCAAGAACACAAGTAAGAATATGAAAAACACAATCTATAATTGCATATTGTGGGGGTTCCACAAACAAGTGCAACTTGCAAAACTAAGCAAAACCCATATAATCTAAAGGAGACCACTGAGTATATAATGAAAGATGGCTGCCAAGGGGGTGGCTGAGTAACCCTAGGTTTATAAGGCATGTGGGCCCAAAAACAAGTCTCGCAGCCCCACTCATATTCTGGTCGCATTTTGGACCGGTTGGGTTAGAAAATCTATCTCCTTAGCTTTCTGTAAATACATAGAGCTGCAGTGAATGGAGTCCGTATGTGGCCAGGGCATCCGTTTTCGCGAGTTTGCTCTAGCAATCCGAACCGGCACAGATTCTGGTCACCATCTTGCATCGACGATTCCCATCGACTCCAATCATATTTGGGCATGAGACTAGTTGGTTTGCAAATCTTATCTCTTTAGTTTTTGGTCCATATGTAGAACGCCCCAAATTGAGTCCGTATGAGACCTGGGCGTTTATTTTCATGTGACCTATTCCGACTTGATTGGAAATCAAATATAATATGTGGTAGAAAATATGGTGTCAAAAAACAAATAAATTCAGCCGAAACCTATTAGAAAACATGTAAACATTACATCAAATAAGGATAAGCAATGTAAACATGGGCCCGAGATCTATCAAAACCGTACGATTATATGATGGGAATTTATCTAAGGGTAGGTACACCATTGGGTATGTGAATATTAGGTGTAAGAGATTGTCCTAAACTTGATCTTTTACAGAGCAGATAATGGATAAAAAGCATCCTGCTTCCGATCTCTTCAAAGAAGAGGCTTCAGACCACATTATTGCAGACAAAAAGGTTATTGACATACGAGACTAACCGAATATTAAAATCCAATCCGAAAAATATAAGGCCATCTATAGGAAGCAAAGAACTCTAAAACACATGTCTCCATCAATTTCCACGCTTTCATCATTTCTTCATGTCATTAGTGCGCTGCAATAGAGTCCATGTTTGGAGCCAATGCGTTCCCTGAAAAGTACCTGCAACAAATTTTTCGGTTTGCAATTGTTAAAAATCGTATCATTTCTCATGAGTCACCTAGTGAATTGCAGATGCGCCGGTTAATAATGGCACATTGTGTTTCCTTGGATTCCTCATACCCGCCTTTGACCAAACATTAAACAACCGATCTACATTTAAAGGTGGTGGTATACCAAACACCATGAAAAAAGCACGCCATATAAATTTAGGGTAATGACAATTGAAAAATAGATACCGGGTAGTTTCTGTTTTGCTACAAAATCTACAGAGCTTACTATCCGACCAACCAGTGTCTTCTTGCTAAGTTATCCTTAGTAAGAATGGCTTCTCTTTTTAGACAGTACATAAACACTTTTATTTTTAGTGGTACTTTCAAACGCCAAATCTCTTGGGTCTTTTGGCTATTATTAACCATGTATAGCTGAAAACTTGCCACTCTTTTGTAGATTCCAAACAAAAGAATCCCTCCCCTCAACAAGATTAATGTTTACAAACATGGCAACCAAATTGTGGCAACTCACAAAGCTTAATTCCTACTAATGCCCTCCTAAAAGAGACATTAAGTGGGTTTGAGCTAAGAACTTCAGTTAAAGTTGCCTGCTTACTTCTGACAAATATTAAAAATGTTTGGGTGTTGATATCTTAAATGCTGGTTATCTAGCCATCTATCTTCCCAGAACACTATTTGATCTCCACCCATAAGCTTAAATCTTCCAAGGTTCATGAACTGATCTTTGATGGATAGAAGACCAATCCAAAAATGTGAGTCCCCTAGTCTTTTTGTTACCTGGCCTAAAGTTTTACCCCTCAAGTATTTTTTTTAAAAGCTCCTGCCAAGCACCTTTCTCATTAAAACGCTTAAACAACCATTTCCTGAGGAGACACGTGTTTTGGATATCAAGGTTTTGAATACCTAAACGGTTTTGATCTTTTGGTTGACAAAGGATAGGCCACCGAGTGAGCCTATATTTCTTTTTATGGTGGTCATTTTGCGAAAAACAATCTTGATCTAAAATAATCTATCTTTTTTATTACTCTTCTAGGAACTTCAAAGAAAGACATCATAAACATAGATAGGCTAGACAACACCGAACTAATCAACACAAGTCTCCCCCCCCCCCCGGTGACAGATAGCCATTTACCTTTCCAACAATTCAATTTTTTCTCAAATCTATCATCTACCATCTTCCAATCTTTATTGTTCAACTTCCCAAAGTGCATTGGAATTCCCAGATAACAGAAAGGGTATAAACCAAGATTACAGTCAAACAAATGTGAGTATGCCACCTCACATTTTTTTTGCTGCCCCAAAGCAGAAGATTTCACTCATGTGAAAATTGATTTTGGAACCAGATAATTGCTCAAAGGCACAAAGGATCAACTTCATGTTCTTAGAAAAATAATTGTGTCATCTGCATATTACAAGATAGACAAGCCATCTTCTACTAAATGAGGTACTACCCCTTTTATCTGCCCATCCAACTTAGCTCTCTATAGGAAGATAGCTAGCATATCCACTACAATGATAAACAGAATAGGGGACAATGGATCTCTTTGTCTAAGGCCTTTCCTGGTCTGAAAATGTACCTTGTTGGTCATTTACTTTAATACGCACATTATCGCCTTGAACAAAAGACTCAACCCATTTACACCATATGGGATCAAACCCTTTCATACATAGTGTTTGTTGCAAAAAAATCTCATTTAATGTTATCATAAGTCTTTTCAAAATCAATCTTTGTCCCCCTTTTTGACGTGTAATTCGTGTTCTGTTTCATACAGAATAATGACTCCTTCCATAATATTTCTTCTGGGAAGAAAAGTAGTCTGTGACGGTTTTATTATACGATGGGCAATCTTTACAACCCTATTAGATGTCACATTAGTGAATATTTTGAAATTCACATTTAGTAGACAAATATGTCGGAATTGTTGTATCCGGCAAGCATCACTACTCTTTGGTAGTAAAATGATAATTTAAGGCTATTTAAAGGCAAAATGCCATTATGGAAATCTACAAACATTACTAATAGGCCCCCTTTTATCATGGTCCAAAACACGTGAAAAAGTTCTTGTCCAAAACACATGATATTAGTGTTCCTATCTACACCAAAAATAAAAATATATTCTAAAATATGATATATTTGGAGTAATGGATACTTAAATTCAAAACCTCATGCAAACACATTATGTGCAACCCCAATTTGCTAGCTAGCCTGCTCAATCTCACACAACTTCTTGTTGACTGTAAGTTGGTATAATACTCATATATAGTGTACTATATGTTTCAAATATCAAAATATTGTCTCTCGTGTGTTGAAATAATTGACTCAAATTTGTCTCTATAAGGGAGGGGTCTCTAATAAATGTTTCCATATATATAGATGTATTGATATCTCATAAAGTGTATTAAATGAATCTCTATAGCTCACAATGCCTCAAGAAATACCACTAGTTTTGTAACACATAGGGTCGGAACACCCCGAAAATCACCCCCAAAAATCCTGTCTAATCCTTTCATTTCAAAATTTATCTCACAACAATTGTTCTCAGTATGCTAGGATGAGCACAATAAAATTCCATGTATAAACTCTCCACATAATCCTTCCATGTCTCTCCAAAGAAAAAAGTCTATGTAACCCCGTGGATTATAAAGGGTAAAATGCATACCACCCCAACTGAAAAACTAGATTTATTGCATCCTAAACTTTACAAAACCAAACAAATCACACCCTACAGCAGTTTTGGAGGGTGGTTTTGATTACGTGGTATGACACGTTGGACTAGGATGCCACTGTGGCATTTGGACCCACCTGTCAATGTCCTTTTTTTCTTATTTTTCATTATCTTCTCCCAATAACTCTGACTTTCGCCATGCCTCCCAATCCCTCCTATGAGCACCACCGCTGCAAGATCCTCGTCGGAGCTGTGGCTGTGGCCCACCCACGCTCACCGGAGCCAATGCTGTGGCCCCAGTGTGTGCTCACCATAGCCCACACGAGCTCGACGGAGTTGCTGCCATCCTCGCTTGCATGATGGCTTCACAAACAGAGTCCGTATGTGGCCTGGGTGCCCGTTTTCATGTGGCCTACTACTGCGTTTGAACCAGTCTCGAGAATAAACTGGGCTTCAACATGGATTAGGCTTGCGACTTAATCTTATCTTGGGCCTTGGGCGCACAATTATCATTATATTTGGCTAAACTTAACATATAAGCCTAGCCAAGCGATGTCCTTCATCATGGTCTCCTGATGGAATTTTGGCCCAACTAGACTTGGTCAAAATCTGACGGTTACAGCTACTGAGCTCATGGTAGGAAATTATCCTACTGCTCATAGCATTGCCTAGAGCATGTCTCGAAGCCTTTGTGGTGTTCCTATGTTTCCATCTGAACAATAGGAAAATGCAAACAGCAGCAGTACTGAATGATACGGTGATAGCAGGGATTAGGAATTTTAGGACATGTGTATTATTTGAGTGAAACTTTTGATGGCATGGAGAAAATCCAAGACGTGGAGCACTACACAGTGCCGCATTCCCTATCAAGGACCGCAACGTGATGTTTGAGAAAACACCTCCCTCCGGTATATAGCCTTGTAAACACTACAAAATGACACACCCTCTAGCAACGCATATTTGCGTTGCCAAAAATCTGTATATGTGTTGCTAGGATCTATACCAACATATAATTATGTATGTTGCTGTTGTTAGGGTCTACTGCAACACTTATGTATGCGTTGGTAAGGCCTATAAATAAGTGTTGCTAAGCTGCAACGGATGTTGAGGGTCTATGGCAACACTTCTATACATTTCTATTGCCCATGAACAAATATTTCTTTAGCATGTTGCAACATATATATTTTACTTTAGGCAACGGTTATATGCATAGCAAGAAATAGATTAGATAAGGAAAAATATTACAGAAACAAAATATTCCAATCGAACATGCCAGAGAAGCACAAAATATAATAATATTAATATTAATATAACATCAATTTACATCGATTTTATACATATTTGTCTGACAAGAGAATAGATAGATATCTCACATCCTGACTTCTTGAGTGCCCAAAACTTTTCAGGATTCAATCCACTCTGCATCATTGTCTATAACCACAATGCAACGTGCCTTTGCGAGCTGCGGTCTTCATTTGAACCAGTCCCAGTTCACAAGGCTTAAATTAGAGTTTCATCTTTCATTAAACAAGCTTCCATTTAATCCGGCGCCTGCATGAAGGTTCCATTTGATCTGGCACCTACATGAAAACACGTCACATTCTTGCAAGTACAAGTTCATGGGATTTGATTATGGGATGGGCGCCACACGCTCAATGGTTTGAATCTACGAGAAGATCAGCAGATTCAACAAGATAACAAAATAAGCACGCCCAGGTTTCTGTAGAAATCAGAACGGGTGAGTGCAGAGCGACAGACCATTTGCACTCAAATGCAAGCAGCTGTCTTAATTTCTTTTTCTCTTCAGTTGCTCTAGCATTGGAAAAGAGTGCTGATATTGTAAGCTAAGTCAATCTGTTGTAACAAACTTGTAGTAAATCAGTCAAGAAAATATGCTGTCACTGTGCTACTTGAAATCTGAATGAGCTAACAATCTCATGACAAGTTAAAAGAGTAAGCTGAAAATTCAGGCTAGGGATACTTTACTGGAAATTAAGTTCCCCAGAAAATATCAAGCTTGCAGTTTGCAATCCTTTTATCCGCATAAACTTACAATCCATCAGGTCTCACATCCAAGTAATCCGATGTCAGTACCGTTGTCATGTTTGTGGTACTGCATTACAACAATCATATTGATATTACCATGAGGATATATAGTAACAAAAGCAAACATGTAAGTCAAGAAGAATATCCTAATTAGTTCCCACAAAAATAGTTTTTCAGACATCATATTTGCATTCCAGAGGTTCAAAAATCTTAAACTAGGAATTATATTGCAAAATTTGAAGATATGTTATCACAAATAAATCATTGGCCAAGAACTTGGGAAAATACTGACTGGTGTTGGTTCCTTGAGGAAATTTAAGGACCAGCTTACAGTGACCAATGAATCTGCTGCGAAGCCAGGTCCCCTGCGAGCCTAAACAAAGATAGGATTTTGGCAAGCTCGAAGACATCAAACGGTGGCAGTAAAAGAGTAAGCAAAGAAGGTTTGGTTGACAATCAAGGGGAGATTTTACCTAGTAGTCCCACAACTTTAATAGTTCAGCAGTTTAGAAATGAGCTTGCCTATAGTAGTTCCACGATGCCCATTTTGCCTTTACAGTCTCATAGATACATATGCCACTTACAAATTAGTAAATCTGAGGCACCATTCGGATGGAGATAGTTTCACCAATGCGCATCTCTCCACCCAACGCCAGCGCACATGGCTCCCATATGGTGGTGCAGTAATCTAAAGGTCCCAACACGTGTTATCAAAGTGGAATAAACAAACGGATTGATCATGGGAACTAGCACTAGCGACAGCAAACCAGTGGCGGAGATCCATGCTTACCCCCGGCCGGCAAGAGAGATGATGGTGCCCTCAGAGATGAGCAGGATGCCCTCCGTGGACCGCTGCGCGTACTACTCGGCGAGAGGGCCAGGCCCCGAACCGCGCAGGGCGCCCTGCACCGTGTCATCGCGCCAGCACCATCCTGCCCGAGGGAATACACGAAGAGATCAAGAAGAGATCAGGGAGCCGAGCCGCGCCGGGAAAATCGAGCAATGACGAGGATGATAGTTAGAGGAAGGACTCACTGGTGGGCGTGGCAGAATCAGGGCATCTGGTACGGTGAGAAGAGGGGCATGCACGGGCGCGGCTGGTCCTCTGCCGCCGGGGAGCAATCCATGGAGGCCATGGGCGTGGAGAGGACTGGCGGCAGTGGATCTGAAGGATAGAGGATGGGGGCAAATAGTGAGGAGTGGTTTGCCTTGGACGGTGAAGTCCAAAAAATAGGAGTATTTCGGAAGACACAAATCAATGTGTTGGTGGCAAACGTTGCCACCCCTTTTCTTGCAACGCATAAATAGATGTGTTGCTATACATCCGTTGCTAAAGGTGTGGTCCTGTTGTAGTGAAACTATTGAAAAAGAGATTCAAGGTTGTCAAGTAGGTGAAATTGGCAAGGAATTTGGGAATGGTACCAGAGAGATTATTCGAGGACAGGTCCAACGTTGCTAAGTTAGTAAGATATTTGAATGAGTCTGGTATTGAGTTATCAAATATGTTGTGTGATAGATTTAGGTATGCCAACATCGCAATTTGTTGAAAAGATTCTGCGATACTTCCAATCAAAAAGATGGAAGAGAATTCAATTCCATTCGCTTGTTTAAGTCCACTAATATCAGCTAGGAGGGAACCCGCAAATGAGTACCGGAGGTCACGGTGGCGGCTGCTCTTGGGAGGGGTTTGTATCGGTTCCTCACCCCGAGGCTCACTCAAGCCGCAACCGCGGAAAATGCCACCCTGCGGAATTCTCTCGCAGCGGTGCATCTGAATACGGAGCCGGACCTTAGACTGTGCCCGTTTGAGGATGGTGATGGCTCGCTGAAGGTTGGTCCTATCTATAAAGCTATCAAACGTCACGCCGCTGTTGTCCCCCCCCCCCTTCCGCCAATTTTGCGTGGAAAAACAAGGCCCCCCCGAAAGTTCAGTTTTTCGGGTGGCTGGTTGTGCAGCACAGGATCAAATGCCCACTTTAATCTCAAGAAAAAAATGCATTATGGAGGATGATACCTGCCCCATCTGTAGGGAAGGAGTGGAGACCACGAATTACCTCATCCTTGAGTGCTCCTTCTCTCAGGATATTTGGTCCAGGCTGCAGATCAACACCTCCTCTCGTGACGTCGCCGCCTTGTGGGAGCTGACTCGACCACAAGCGATTCCTGCCGAGCACTACAACATGTTCCTCCTCATGATCTGTTGGTTCGTCTGGAAGCACCAAAATGATGTGGTCTTCAACAGCCTGTCACCGTGCCACGGTCGGCTCAAATCTGCTCTGCTGGATGCAGCGCCCCTCTGGCGACATCATCTTCCCCCGGCCAGCGCTGCAGTCATCGACTCCTGGTGTTCTTTGATTAGTGAAAATATGTAATCCTTCCTGTGGTCTGGTGTTTTTGAGATGTAAACCCATATCCCTCTACCTGCTGTAAATGTTACTGCTGCCCAATATTGCTATTGAGCTTTGAATGAAGCCAGGTGGGGAATGCTCCCCCCCCTCCCCGGGTGGGGAATGCTCCCCCCCCCCCCCTCCCCGCGTTTTTCCTCAAAAAAAATTGTGAGAGAGATTTTGGTAAATAGGTTTATCTAGGTGAAAAAGGCTTGCTGGAATTGATGAACTGGACTAGTTATCAGACAAATTGATGTATTCGAGCAAGGTAAGGTTGTCGGTCCTGTCTGGTATGGAGCCTAACAGTTTGTTCACATCGAGATACAACTGTTGTAAGCTCGTGAGCATACCAATCTGTGTCGGTATAGGGCCTGAAAAGTCACTGTTGCTACGTAAAGCCACGTGAGATTATTCATACCTGTGATAGACTCTGGGATTTCTCCGGTCAATAGGTTGCTACCAAGACCAAGGTTTTCAAGGTTACTCAAGTTTGAAAATGTCGATGGAAGCCTACCTGTTAAATTGTTATAACTGATATCAAAATAAATTAACTCCATTGACAGGTTTCCTACATGATTTGGGACGCCACCAGTCAAATTATGATTTCATTGCTTTATCAAAGGTAGGTAGGAGAGATTGCACACAAAGCTTTCTTAAAAATCTTTGCGCTGGTAAAGATTTTTTGTGGCACTGCAAACCTCCTACAGGCAGATATGGTGGCATGCTTATGGGAATCAACTTAATGACCTTTGATATAGGGGAGATTGAGCAGGGTGTTTTTTTTTTGTTAAATTTAAGCTCGGGAATAAATCAGATGGCTATCGGTGGTTGTTGGTGTCAGTTTATGGACCTGCACAACAAGAACCTAAAGAAGCTTTTTTTACAGAACTGGACCAATTATGTACAATAGAAACCTTACCTATGATTATAGGTGGTGATTTTAATATCATAAGAGGGCCCAATGAGAAGAACAATAATAATTACAATGATAGATGGCCATTCCTATTCAATGCAATCATAGATGCTTGCAATCTTCGAGAGTTAGAAATTTCAGATAGACAATTCACTTGGGCCAACAACCTGCCAATGAAGACTTTTGAGAAATTGGATCGCATTCTAGTATGCACTGAATGGGAACAAAAGTTTCCTAGGATAACGGTGCAAACTTTGAGTAGAGAAATCTCAGACCATACACCTTTATTCCTTAACACGGGGGATACTTCTACGTCTGGAAGCCCACCATTGTCCAAGTTTTCACTTGGCTGGCTGCTACGTGATGGTTTCTTTGAAATGGTTAGGGAGATTTGGGTATCCACAAACTACGGTCAAACTTCTTTAGAGCGATGGCAGAATAAAATTCGTTGCCTTCGGCAACACCTAAGGGGTTGGGTGAAACAACTGAGTGGAACATTTAAAAAGGAGAAGAAGCAACTTCTTAATAAGCTTGACGAGTTAGATAAAAAATCAGAGTGTTCTCCCTTAGCACAGGTGGAACTAGATTTGAAACATATGCTTAATGAAAGATTAGCTCATCTTCTGAGAGAGGAAGAACTGAAATGATACCAGCGGGCCAAAATTACAAATCTTCTGGAGGGTGATGCAAACACTAAATACTTTCAGATGGTAGCAAATGGTAAGCATCATAAAACTCGAATTTTCCAGCTAGAGTAAGAGGAATGGTCGATTATAGGTGATGCGGAATTGAAAACGTATATCCCCAAATTCTATAAAAACTTGTTTGGTCCACCAGAGTTTTCTCACCTCTTGATGGATAAATCAACATTAGATGATATTCCTCGGGTCTCAACCCAAGAAAATGAGATATTAGTATAGAGATTTTCAGAGGAAGAGGTTAGAAAAACGATTTTCTAGACAGAGCATAATAAAGCTCCAGGGCCTGATGGTTTCCCATCGGAGTTTTATCAAGTCTTTTGGAGTGTTATAAAGGAAGAATTAATGACTCTGTTCGAGGATTTCCATTCTAGGGCTTTAAATCTTCATAGTTTGAATTTTGGAACAATTATCCTGTTACCTAAGTCTAGTGAATCAAAGCAAATTCAGCAATATAGACCAATCTGTTTACTGAATGTTAGCTTCAAGATCTTCACAAAATTAGCGACCAACAGGTTAACTCAAATTGTTCAGAGTTATTAAACCATCTCAGATAGCTTTTCTACCAGGGAGAAATATTATGGAAGGGGCAGTGGTTCTTCACAAGACCCTTCATGAATTGCGTAAAAAGAAACAGAGCGGGTTAATTTTGAAGATTGATTTTGAGAAGGCCTCTGACAAAGTTCATTGGGACTTTCTTCAACAAACACTAAGAATGAAAGGCTTCTCACCAAAATGGTGCAGTTGGATTGAATCTTTCGTTCAACGAGGGAATGTTGGGATTAAAGTAAATGATCAAATTGGAGCCTATTTTCAAACCAAAAAAGGGGTGCGGCAAGGTGATCCTTTATCTCCCTTACTATTTAACATAATAGTGGACATGTTGGCTATCATTATTAATAGAGCGAAAGATGTGGGGCAAATTCAAGGACTAATTCCTCATTTGGTTGAGGATGGTTTATCCATTCTCCAATATGCTGATGATACAATTATTTTATGGACCATGATATTGAGCAAGCCAATAATTTAAAGTTACTTTTACGTGCATTTGAACAATTATCAAGTTTAAAAATTAATTTCCATAAAAGTGAGCTTTTCTGTTTCAGTCAAGCAAAACATGATGAAGAGACTTATTCCGATATGTTTGGCTGCAAATTAGGTTCCCTTCCATTTAGATACCTAGGTATTCCAACGCATTTTAGAAAACTAGGTAATAAGGATTGGAAGGCAATCGAAGATCGGTTTGAAAAAAGGCTTAGTGGTTGGAAAGGTAAGTTACTCTCAACAGGGGTAGGCTGGTTTTGATAAATTCAGTGTTATCTAGTTTGCCAATGTTTATGTTATCCTTCTTCGAAGTTCCACGGGGAGTACTAAGAAAGATGGATTATTCTAGATCAAGGTTCTATTGGCAACATGATCAGCACAAAAAGAAATACCGGCTTGCTAGATGGGAGATACTTTGTCAACCAAAAGATCAAGGTGGGTTAGGCATCCTTAATCTTGACCTTCAAAACAAATGTCTACTAAGCAAATGGATTTTTAGACTTTGTAATGAAGATGGGATATGGCAATGTCTCATTCAAAATAAATATCTCAAGAATAAGACCTTAAGCCAAGTAGAAAAGAAATCTGGAGATTCTCAATTTTGGTCAGGCCTAATGGTAATCAAAAACCAATTTCTAAATCTGGGATCTTTTATCCTTAGAAATGGGACTCAGATTAGATTTTGGGAAGATATTTGGCTAGGGAACCAACCTTTAAATCATCAGTACCCCTCCTTGTTCAATATTGTTCAGAAAAAACAAGCAACTGTAGCGGAGGTTCTTACCTCCTCACCCTTAAACATCTCATTCAGAAGAGCTTTAGTGGGTGATAAACTTACAGATTGGCATAATCTTGTTCTATGAATCTTTAATAATGTTACGTTATAGGAAGGAAACGATGTGTTTAAATGGTATCTCCACAAAAATGGTACTTTTTCTGTTCAGTTGATGTATAAGTTTCTTATTAATAATAATATTAGAGTTTCACAGGATATTTGGCATACCCGGTTACCTCTAAAAATAAAAATATTTTTGTGGTATCTTAAGAAAGTGGTGTTGTTAACAAGGATAACCTTAGCAGGCGGAATTGGCATGGGGACAAAACTTGTGCTTTCTCTAGTAGATTCGAAAATATCCGGCACCTCTTTTTTGACTGTCATTATGCCAAATTCTTATGGCGTATAACTTATATGTCCTTCGGGATTTCACCCCATCAAATGTAAGTGATTTGTTTGACCATTGGTCCAAACAGGGTGGGAGAAGTGCAGCAGGGTTGTGTTGGGCATTATGGTTATCAAGAAATGATATTGTTTTTGACAAGACTCGACTGAAATCCTTTTTGCAGGTCCTTTTCAAGGGAACTTATTGGCTTCGGTTGTGGGCCAAGTTGCAACAAAATGAAGATGAAGCATGTGTGATTTTAGTTGCCTGCCGACAATTAGAGTCAGTGGCATTGCAAGTGTCTGCATCTTTTGGTTGGCCCTATGTGGCTAGGATTTAATTCCTGCTTAACGAGACTTTGTTAGGTGCAAAAGGATAATGATGTATGGGTTGTAATAAACACGATCTGATTCTCTCCTCGTGGGAGATGAAGCCGGAAACTCCGTTTCCATTATTAAAAAAAGGACCTGTAGTTTTCTACACTTGGAAAGGGAGAATAAGAAGCCAAGATCCCCGTCTAAATTATTTGACTGCACAGAGAGAATGGTCAGGAGTGGAATGTTCCCAAATGTTGGTGGTACTAAGCCGGACAGTTGATTTTGACCCAGAGGCAGCCGAGTTAATTCTGAAAGATTCCCCAAAACGGTTGGAATTGGGCCCGTTAGCTGATTGGAGGGGAGAACTAGTTCAGTAAGACGGGTGAGATTGCTAAGCACAGCTGGGATAGAGCCAACGAGGTTATTTCCTCCCAAGCCAAGTTCGGTGAGACGATGCAGTTGTGCCAACCATGTTGGAACGACACCAACCAAATAATTTATTGACAAATTGAGTGCTTCTAGGTATTAGCATGCTGCAAACCCTGTTGGAACTTGACCTGCAAACTTATTATCAAAGAGATAAAAAACCTGCAGCCGCTGAAGGCATCTATAACATGTCTAGGCTACAAGCAATATGGCTCGGAAGTAACAGCCTAACTGGACCTATTCCAAACAATCTAAAACTTTGATTGTTTTAGATTGTATTCCAGAGTTTTGGTTGGTGTGCAACGGAAGGCGACAGCGGCGCGCGTCTGGAGCGGCCGTGGGCTCCTCTCTTCTTCCCCCGCCTCCGTCCGAATCCCCAACGCCAACACGGACCGGACACAACGGCCATGGCGTTCGATGGGTGGAGGCGAAGGTTGCCGTGGACGGTCACGGCCACAGTGGACACGGGCTCTACCACCGGCGAGCGTGGTCACGGCCGCCGCGGACACGGGCTCTGCCGTCTGCGCGCGCGGCGGCGGCCGCCGCGCGGGCGTGATGAACGGCGCTCCGCCGTCGGCGTTGCGCGAGCGAGGGAGGGAGAGACGGGCATGTCGCCGCCGCCGCCGCACTCACCCTCGCCCCGGTCGCTCGCGTGCTTGGGTGGCGCGGTTGTGCCTAGCCGGCCGCAGCCTCCAGCCCCGCCCTGCCTCGCCAGCCGCCGCGCCCTGCCCCGCCCGCCGCTGTCGCTGCTTGAGCCCGCAGAGGCCTCAACGAGGAAGCGTGGCTGCCTCGACGACCCCGCCCTGGTCGGGGACCGCGTGGACGAGCGTTTGGTACAGCACGGCGTCGGGCACGCAGCCGGGGAGCGGCGTCCCGCGGAACATCGTGAGGACCTCGTCGGCGCGACCGAGGCGGCAGAGTGCGTGTGCGGCCGAGGCGGAGCAGCGGGAGCAATAGGGACTCGCGAAGCAGGGGACAGGCGTGAGGCCGGGAGCGAGCTGAGGAGCGCGACCGTGAGCGCGCGGTAGATGGTGGCGAGCACGGGGCGGAGCGGGAGCGAGGAAAAGGATGAGAACACGAGGAGAGAAAGGAGCCTGGCGACAGCTAGCGTGTCTGTTAGGAATATAACGGGAGAAGCTAACGTCCTTGACGGAAAGGCCAAAGAAGTAACCGGAATAATTTTTTTGGCCAGATAGGTAAGATGTAAAAATTTTAGACCAAAGAAGCATCCATTTTTTTAGGCTAAGGAAGTAATTTTCTCCAATTTAAAACTCAATTATCCCAAGCTAACCGCCTGCCTGGAACAAGAACGCAGTAGAATGACCGCTTTCTGCTGAGACATAACTGCTGGATGGGATACATCATACACACACGAGCTGATGAATATCTAGTACTATTACTTGGAGCTGCATGGACTGGACCGGGGCTGCAGCCCCCCAGCACCGGTCGCAGATCCGCCCCTGGGTCACACGAGAGCAACCGGCCGGTAGCTTGGTGCATCGGCCGCCATTGCATCTAGCAGTGTGGCTGTGCTTCTCCAGCCGGTTCAGTTCTACTGAGAATGTATGTCTTGTGATGATGCACGCGACTACGCGAATATATTTATGGACAGATATGTCGTCATCGTCACTGGTAGTAGCAAGCTGTCTTTGACCGTCAAGCTCGTTGGAAACTTGGACTAGCAATGGAGTAATGGAAACCGGGTCATTGGTCGTCGTCGATCGTCCTGCTTCTGCCCGCCCAGCTACTAACACCACATCGAGTGTGTCAGTCGGCAAACGTACGTACATCCACCAGATCGATCGAGGAGGCATGGATGGATGCATGATGGATCCCATTCAATTCCCAGGTCACAAGTCTTTGTCGCGTAGGGGTTGTGATTTCCGACGGAAATTCTAGAAATTCCCAACTTGCAAAACACGTTTCTTTCAGCACTGAAGGGATGCACCACAGCTAGCTCTCTAAGAACCTAGTGACAATCGCAATTGTGCAGCAGTGAACAAACTCATAAGTTATAAAGTAATGTGTATATATACCAGGAATCATGTTTTGTACAAAAATCAACTCAGCACAGATTGCAACATCCACTACACTTTCCACACCCAAGTTTGGCCTTCCAAGCTCGAGGTCATGTTGAAAACCAAATCCGAGAAGACCATCACACTGAACCAAATCTGAACCGTATGCATCTAATGTGTTGCTGGAGGTCATCAAAATTGAATAGATAAAGAGATAGAATAGAAGAATATCGCTAGGCACAACAAGAGAAAAAGACTGGAGTTGTTCTATTGCCACATGTCCTTGCCTCAACTGTTGTTGATTTTGCGGTTTGCTCTTGTTAAAAATTCTATTTAACTTTAGATTTATCAATTTTCCTAACTCATACGCTGCCACTTGAGGAGACCAAGGACATGGTATTGGATATATAATAAATAAAGCGCGGCAATGTATTCATGTGTCCGCGTGGAGATTTATATGTTTGATGCATCCATGTGTGTTGTGGCATTCTTCGAGTAAATAAATGGTCAACTAACGTTGCATGGGCACGTACATCTGCAACCTGCTTGGGGAAGCGGCCCATGAACTAAGCAGGATATATCGGACTCAGGAGTGAGGCCCAGTTAGTGCAAGCGGCCCAGGAGCCGGAGCATGGCATGGCAGGCTGCTGTGGGGGCCCAACAGGATATGCTTGCCTTGGTGCTTTTTTTATTTTTATATTTTCCAAAAAAAAATTACAAAGCTATACCTCCGCTCACGGTTTTTACAGCTCGCAGGCGCCCCTGGCCTAGCTGCGGCGCTCCCAAAGCCCCTGTCGCTCGGCCTCGGGGCGATAGGCCCACCTGGCCCAGCCTATCGCCTGGCTGCGGGGCGACAGACCCCAGTCGGCCGGAGACGGGGCGACTGGCCCCTGTCGCCCAGGGGAGGGGCGGTAGGTGGCCACCGCGCCTATAAAAGGCAGCCCACCCCTCCCCATTTATTGTGTGCAATTAATTTTGGGTCCCGAATTATAGGCCGTTTGACTGTTTAAACATTAATTTTGGTCCACTCGTCTTATTAAAAACAAATCCATACTTTTCACTATGAATTGTCTTTCCATATATAGGATGTACTTTACTCATGACTTGAATTTTTACGTATTTGTGCAAATGTTTTGAATGAGATTAATTGAATAAGATGCAAAAGTCAAACTTGGTATCAAACAAGTTAAACAGTCCATAATATGAAGGGAGGGGGTACAAAAGAATAGAAAACTGTCTAAAACACTACATAATTCCTTAGTATGTCCATTCAATGCCATGACAGGTAGCCTATCAGGCTTATTTCAGCTATTGCTTCATTTTTGAGAAATCTTACCGATAGAGTAGAGTTTAAATTTGAGAAACGTGACCTGACAAACAATTACCCCCAAAAGAAAGAACCCTAAGCCGACAAGGTTTTGCAACTTGTGCAGGGACGGCGCCAACGAGACGTTTGCTTCTAAGGTTGAGCAGGGAGAGGAAGGAAAGGTTGCCGAGGTGTGGGCTGAGGGATCCTTGTAGGGGCACGTCCGGCAAAGACAGGGCCGTGACGCTCTGTCAGCGCTGGCTGTGCACCAGGCTCCAACTCATCGACAGAAGGATACGACATTGGTCGCCTTTGAAATCCAGCAGCGCAGCAAGGTCAGTGTGGCTGACTAGGTGCCACCGTTATCGGTCGCGGCAACCGGGCTCGTTGGGGATGAAGAAACGGCAGCAGCACTAGGCAATAGCGCTGGCAGGGAAGACGGCCAATAATAAGCACACAAGAAGCAACTGGATTGTTTCCTGCATCGCTAGAGTGGCCACCATTGGAGTTGTAGTGTGCCTTATCCAAAACGGACCAGCCCACCGGGCGGCCTGCGGCCCGGCCCGGCGCAGCCCAGCCCAAGCACGGCACGGCACGGCACGCAGGCCGCCGTGCCTGTGCTAGCCCGGCATGAGGCCCGTGCCGTGCTAGGGCCGCGAGGCCGGCCTACGGTGCAGGCACGGGTACGGCCCGGTAAAGAGGCCGGCCCGGTATCTGTCCGCGTATATATTCTCCACCGGTCGGCGCCCCTTGACCCTAGCTCATTCCCCTCCGCCCCCGTCGCAATCACTCGGTTCTCCGCCCGTCTTCCTCGCTCGGCTCTCCGCCTACTCCCATCACCCCTCGCTCGCCTCGCTGGCTAGCTCGCCTCCCCCGCTCTCCGTCTCCCCTCTCACGCCTCCCCACGCCCACTTCTCACCGCTGCTCGCTGGTCCGCCTCTTCGTCCTCCTCTGGCCCACCACCTCTCAGAGCGCATGGAGAGGGGCAGCGGCGGCATAGATCTAGCTCCACGGCGGCTCCTTCAAGGCTCCACCGGCTCCTCCGACGAGCCCTCTGCCTGGCTCCTCTGAGGCTCCTCAAGGGCGGCAGTGCCGTAGATCTACGGAGTCGGCACGGCGGCGAAGCATCTGAGTCCACGGCGCGCAGTCGATGACAGCGGCGACGGCACGGGCACCGCACGGCGCTGCCGGGGCACGGCACGACGCGTGCAAGGGCAGCCGTGCCGTGCCTGGGCAGCGCCGGCGGCCCGCATGCCGGCACGGCACGGTACGACAAGCTCGCCGTGCCGTGCCGAGGCGTGCTCGTGCCATGCCGGCACGGCACGCCCATTTGGACATGTATAGTGTGGCTATGGTTCGATTCTACTGTGTATGTCTTGTAATTCATAGTGTCTATCCAACGTAGGAGTAGGAGATGTTGGCAGTTGGAGAAAAATTAAAGGCCCACCACCAGGGAGAAACGCAAGTGAATGAAGAAACAACGACGGGTGCCCTGTCTATGCAGTATTGCCGTGTGTGTCCGGACATTATTTAAGTACCGATCGATAATAATAATGTAAGCGCATGCTTAGCTGCACTGCCTATGCAGTTGTGAAATTGGTGATAACAAAGTAGTAGTGGTGGAAAGCTGCTTATTCCATACATTAAAACATGCCATGAAGCATTTATCACACGTTTTACTATTGCAGCTGCATACATAGCATTCGACCATTGCAATCTATATATATATATAATATGGACCCTATATATGTTTATCTGGGCACGTAGTAAGTGTGGCATACATAATGCATTACAGTGCCAAAGGGGTACGGTAGGTACTCGTCATGTGCACAGGAGGAGATGTTCGGCTTGTTCTCGTTCTATGGGCAATTAGGGTTCCTGCCGGGTCCCCCGTAGAAGATGTAAGTGCCCCAGTTGCTATCGACATAGTTCTGCACGTTATAGCAGTTGCGCTGCTCACAGCACTTGGCGATTGGAGATAGTTCGACGGATTTACCACTTGGATGTTTCTTACGAAGCTAGCCTTGCCGAACCATTCCTGAGGGAAGTGCCCACTGCCCATCTGCGTAGCAGTTTGGCCGGCGTTAGGATCGGAGGCTACCTCGCCACCCTGTTGGTCCTGCAAGCCGGAAATCCCTCCCCCGTTGGATCCACCCGGCGCTCAACAACAAGGACCATCGCTCGCTCCCCCGCGCACCCTCGCCCCGGCCCGCCACCGCTATGGAATCGCGCCGCCCGATCCCCCGCCGTTACCGGGATCCTCCGCACGTCGCCCGCCGTCCGTTGCCCCACCGCCCACGATGCTTACCAGATTCAGCCCAGTTCGAGATCGCCGCGCCGCCACCGCACCTATGCCCCGACTCGCCCCGCGCCACCGCGCGGCGTTCGGCCAACACGCGGCGCCGCCACCTCCACGCGCCGACGCGCCCACGACTCGTTCGCGCCCTGATTCGACCGTGCCACCACCGACCCGCGCCGCCGCCGACGCGTTGTGCCCAGACTTGCCCCGAGCCGTCGACGACTCGAGCATCCGTGGCCTCCTCGCGCCGCCGAATCGCCTCGCCACACGCATGTGCCGCCGGACGCCGTCGCCTTGCTGCTGCCTACCTGGTTCCGGCCGCATCGTCTCTGACTCCCTCCTGCTGGCAGTTAGGAGATCCTACCAGGTATGCCTACCCAACCCAGCCACCATTTGATTCAGTTCCCCAAGTTCAGTGAGTTACCGCTGTACTGAATTCTAACGAGTGAATATGCGATTAGTGCTAAATTAATTTTTGGCTATAGCATGAGGTTAAGGGATTGATCATCTGGTTTGTGCCAGTTTGGCAAAGGATGTTTGCTTAACCTGATACAGTTTTTTTCAATAAAGGAGCATATCCTATGAAAAAAAAAAAGAAAAACAATTTCTTTCTGTTTATAACCTGCGAACATGGAACCTGTTTTTTTTTTTAGATAATGAGGGAACATGTATCAGCGCTGTTATTTTTTGCATTCTTAATAGTACCTGCCCAACTACTAAAGTGAAGCAATATGTGCGGATCGTCAAGGCGCGCCGGTTGCCTCATCGTGCTCATCGACGTCTCCACAAACTAGGAAGATGAACTATCTGAATTTAGATGACTCTATTCTTCTGTAGTAGGGGATTTGGCATGAGAAATTGCTACACAAAATTGTGGATGGTTCATTCTGATAGGATGCGCCAGTTGCAATATCTGCACTATCTGAACTTAGATGAGTCAATTGAGAAATTAACGTACAGAACATTCTGGATGTTGTGTTCATTTAGGACCAAAATAGTGGAACGAGAAGCATTGTAATGTTGAGTCCGGGTGGTCTAGAAATAATTACTGGTAGTACCAATTAATTGAAGCATTTTCCTGACGGGGGAGGAAAAAATGTCTGGGATGGAGGAGCAATGACTTTAGATGCCTGCAAAATTAATACAGTAAGTGAAACTATTAGATTCTTCATTGGTTTTTGGTAAAATTTCCCTGCATCGGCAATAAGTTTGGTTTGTTATTAAGCTCTAATTACTGTGTCTCAGTTGATTACGGATGTTAATGATGATGTTTTTGTGGATTCCTTTGCTATCTAATACATGTAAATAGTATATTGTTGTTTGGACCTTTTTTCTTTAGTCAGGGTTCCATTCAGTATTACCGTACAGCATCTATGTTTTGTGACCAAGAGACATAGATTGTTGCGGGAGTAAAGGCAATGTCATGATCAGAGGGTCATTAGCCGTGACGTTGTGGAGGAGAACAACTAAGCTATCAGCCTGTGTCTCACCCTGAATTTGTTAAGATGCAGCAGAAGAGGCCTTACACATCTATAGCAAAATGATTCAAATGGTAACAGAGTAGTAGAACCTTTGCTTTTAGTTAATTGGTTAGGCCCTTGAATTAGTTCCTGCTTTTTAGTTCATCCGTTGATATCAGTTTGCATGAAAGTTCGAATGTTTCTGTATATAATCTTGTTTTCTTTTCAACCTGTGCTATTAGAATTGCCTAACAAATTTTTACCTGTGATTTTAGTATATTACCTAAACATTCTTAAATACGAGTGAACTTGAAATTTATTGGTCTGGAATCCTTTTGTGTACAGCAGAAGCTGTGCATACAATGATTCTCGTGTTTTACTGTTCATCAGCAAGTTTACCAATCCACTGTTATTCATTTTTGGTGCTTCAAAATTCAATTGCCTAAAGCAACTTAGGTCTGTCACGTGTGTTTTGTCCTATGTTTCAAATGTCAGGTTATGATGTCCTTTCTTGTCGACAGTCTTAAATATGTTCTGTATATGAAGATGGCATTGAACTGATGTACTACTGCAAATAATATACTGATAAGCTTAACTGGTGGCCGCACGCTGCAGGAGATAGCAAGCAAATTCTGCCAAGCTGCTAATAGCCTTTGCACCCTTTCGTTCATCTGGTGAGTGCAATGGGAAACCCTCATTCTCTCTGTGGAAATAGGCTTTTATGCTGCAGCCTATCTAAAAATGCACTTGCTCAAATAAAATATATTTTTAGCTGCACGCATTTAGTCCCGTAAATTAACACGCTCTCTTAGACAATAATTGTTTGTCTCCCAACTGTTTTCCACACTGGCAGTGCAACAGCTGGCGGACAGAGGGCAGTGCCAAATCCGGCAATCAGAGTTCTCCACCCTTCCAAGTGACTCTGCTGTAGCTCCCGGAACAGGCGATCAGAGTTCTCCATGCGCGCGGTGGCTGGGATCTAGAGGCCATCATACGGCGGCGGATCTCGCACAACAGTTGAGGTGGCACACATATTCGAAGGGGGTTACCCCAATCCGGGGACGAGTGGTGGCGGCCGATTTGCCACGACGCGGGCAGCTGGACCTCTCATGTCAGTCTCCACCCATCGATCCTGCTTTCTAACTGCTCGCCTGCCAAATAAGGTCCTCTCATGATCCATGCTCTCTCTGCATTAATTATTTTATCTTTTCTTGTTTGCATTTGTCTAAATAGCTTTGAGGAATTGGGAGTAACCCATCCTGCCATCCTAGACTTTTCTGTACTTGTCGCTCACTGCTATTAAATTTTTAAAAGATTTTAGCCATGGAAAAACAGTTGTTGTGGATAAATTTTATCATTGACTGAACAATATTTAGCAGCCTCTGATCACTATGTTATTACCAGCTCTGTGTGAATCGTACTTGTGTCACAACTGCAGGTGGTGCTAATCTCATGGTCAGCCTTGAGATTTAATTTCTATTTGTTTTTAGATATCTTGGAAAAAAAGGAGCTGCCTTATGGCAATTTTGACTGATAAACTATGTGGTGCATTAGTGCTTGCAAGCTCATTTTCTACTACTGTACTTCTCTGTTCTCAATGAGATAGTGTTTTGGCAAATGGTAATGAAATCAAATCACAGTGATACTGTAAACAGCGTATCAAATTTCAGTATTTGTTTGGTTTGGACTGGTAATGGAGTTGGAAATGCTTTTGACTCGCAGCATGTACCTCGGTGGCAGTTCAGCATTCGATTACGTTGGACCAGGAGCGGTAACAAGTCTCTACTATCTTGTATCCGATTACACGGAACTTGATTGCAGAACGGATGAAACAAACATGTTCATCGCAATCAGGTACCTGATGTTATCGGGAACCGTTACATTTTCATCAACCAAACACCATCTTAGTGTAACTACAGGTAGATAAATATTCTTTTCGATTTCAAGTACTAAGTGAGATTTGTAAATCCCTTTTATTTTGCTTAAAACTATATTTGTTTCCATATTGTTCCAAAGATAAACGGGATGCATTGTATATTTTGTTTTTTTATCAGTTCCGTCCTTGCCATCTTCCTGTGAGAAGGGTATCAAGATGTAAGCTGAACTGGTGAAAATGTTTCGGTACAACTTAGCACAATGCACCAGCTTGATTGGCAAAGATCAAAGACAAAGATCCGTATGTTTCGCAAAATTTAAAATTTTGGTCGAGTGTAAATGGAACTCAACAAGGTTCGTCGGCTCGGCCCAAAAGGAGGTTAAATGGGGTTCAACCTATGCCACCCAAGCGAAGGCATGAGTTTAAAGGCGGCAAATGAGCTGCATTTTTAACCTATGCGTTGTACGAGCATATCGGCACTTGCTCACGGAATTTGTCTTGCTTATAAACAAAAATCTTGTGATAGTGTGATACTATGATGAATTTGCCAAGTCATGATATTCTTTCGGAGTAACGCATATGCATATACATATCGCATTGGAATTGGTAGACTCCCGTTGCAACGCACGGGCATAGACCCAGTGTACATGTGAAGAATTCATCAGATAATTAGTTTATTATGCTGAGGAAGTACATATGTAGGTTTTGATCCCTAGCGTAGAATTGAAAATGCATTTTTTTTTTGTTTTCAGCCAACTACGTAGTTTATGTTGGTTATTATGCAAGGCAAGAACAATATACTATATAACTGCACATCCTACAAATTTTTACCAAAAATACGGCATGTATTCATAATAGTATTTCCAGGCAGAAGCTGGTGACAAAGATGCGTTTGAACTAATCTTAATTAAATGGTAAATATATCATCGGTAACTATTTTATTTATTTCATCTTTTTTACGTATATACATTCCCTGTGCACATTGATAAAATTGATTTTGTATGCCCAGGACATGGGTCAAGGCTGTATTTTACCTTCCAGAATAAAATACTGAATTCATATTGTGAGCCACCATAGGTGGACACAGGGGAGAGGCTGCACCGATGGCGATCTGATTATTTGTCTGGACAAACCCTGAGCATAAGTTGTAGCATCCAGTGCTTTGATATGCATCACGCTACAATTTTCAATATATATAAATGGAAAATTAGTACCTTTATGTCAACTGTTTCTAGTGAACGTAAAAGGGAATGCGATATTTATCTTACAGTCCAATAGATGAATAATCTAGGATTTCTATCACCATACATCCCTGGGTAAACCTGCAATTTTATAGCACATGCAGTTAACCAGAATGAAATAGATTGCCCAGCATATTGCAGGATCATTACACAGTACGCTTAGAGCCAAATTTTTTGCTGGCTAATAAGGTAACACTGCTTCGTAAAAAAAGGTTTTAGGGGAATATTTCAATTTCTCCCTCGATAATAATTATGGATCGAGTTTATCCGCCATACAAGTTTTCGATGTGTGAAGGTATCACCTGCCATCCTGCTTCAATGGTGTTGAGGTCGTTGCCGCTGTACGATCCCTTAATGATCCAGAGCTGGGTCAAGCTGAAGTCCCCGGACCTTTCAATATTTGGTTGCCACAAATTGAACGTAGCTTTGGTTCCATAATACCTATCAGCACTTGAAGATGCTGTGGCCCACTGAACGATCGATCGACGAGGGGGGCAAGACGAAGTTAATTAAATGGGAAAATCTTGGAGTAATAACAAAAATAATCGACGAGGAAGCCAGATCAGTAAATTAGTTTGATGATATATCCTCGCTTGATTGACGTTTATTTTGTACCTGATGGCCACTTGCCACACTTTGCTCAAAGGAATTGTGGTTTGGGATGCTCCCAGGCCTCTTCTTGCCGAACATGCTGATGGAGCCAGCCCTTAGGACATCCTCTTCCTTGGTCCTTCGGATGGGTATGGTGTTCTCAGGGCACTGGCCATTCTGATGCCAAGTTTGGATGATTGGCTGGGGTGCGATGTTGGAGCCATTGTGGAGGTCTCTTGGGTGGGAGAAAGGGCGCATCTGAATAATTAAAGGTGGCGACGGAGACATGATACAATATAGTATGTGAGTATGCGTGACTGATGGTGTGCGGCACTGCATCTAGTCTATCTGCAGCCAACAGTAAAACTGAAAAGGGGAAATATTAGTGCATGGTGCTGAGGATATATAGGAACCTGGATAGTATGGTTCTTGAGGAAAGGATGATCGAATGCTGGCTGTTTGGAGATGTGCACACAGTCGATGATATCTCCATCCGGGCTCTGTTAATATTTTTTCCAAAATTATTGCTTGCAGCGAGGTAGAAAAATAGAGTATACATATTAATTATGAACTCACTGGAAAGTGATAGATATATATTTCGTTCTTACATTGTACCTGTCGAGGTATATGCAATTAATAATAGACGTAGAACAGAATAATTGCGATTTTAGCTTCAATCAGGTGTGCTGTGGCCTTCTATTATCTGCGGCGTGCCCTGGCCGCCTTTAGCGTAAGGAATCGTCCTAGCGGCCGCTATAGCGGTAGCGGCCTCTTACCGCTGCCGCTACGGCGTAGCAGTCTGTGAATAACGTTGTAGAACTTAGCGGCCGCTATTTGGTGTAGCGGCCGCTATAGCAATCCGCAATAGCGCTATTGCGGGCTGGTTCATCAACTAACCATATTACATGTATTTGATTCAACCATCCACAGCTCTAATTAGGTAGCAGTGAGTTCATGACGCTCTTTTATAAATGACATGTCATGATTATAATTGCAACATAATATTTTTATGTTAATTTTATCTCATCTAAGTGCATTATATGTTTACTTTTTAAGTGATATGTGTATTTATCTGTTAGTTTTTTGTTTTTTAAGTATATTTTAATGTGTTCAAAAGTCATATTATATGACATATATACTTAATTTTATTAGTGATTTTCAAATTCCGCTATTGGAACTTAGCGTCCGCTATCTGCTATCTGCTGCACAGACACTAATCCGCTACGAACCCGCTATCCGCTATTTATTAGCTTGTAAGCGATGAAGATTATAATTCGCTAATAAGTTTACTAATAACTGATGTGTAGTATATGCATCCAAATAATAGCATTACGATTGGCTGGCCGTCGTCGTACGTAGCCGGGCCATGCTTTGGTGGGCGCATGCATGCCTTGTCGAGTGGTGTAGTACTGTCCCGCGTTTTGTTTGGCCATATCTAGGATGATGGCCTGACCGGCTGACCCATTATTATTTAACCCATGATGGAATCAGCATATGTTATATGCATGGACGAACGAAGCATATGGATTCTGCATGTACGTAGTCGCCCACCAATATCTTGCACCGGTAACATACACTTTATACCAGCATGTACGTAGTCGCCCACCAATATCTTGCACCGGTAACATACACTTTATTCCCTCTGCTTGCATACGCAGTTATGCGCGCACCAACAAGCTAAGGTAGAAACTACCCATTATACAGACGTTATGATTTACTCAACTAGTATCTAGTAATTTGTAGACCTGCGGGCGGCCGTGTATATATATACGTAGGTAGCCTGGCCTGAATGTGTACGCACGGCAGACGCACGTACGTACCTGAATGGTTGCGAGAGGAGGGTTGTTCAAACGCCTGAGAAGGCTTTGCACCTGCTGCCGCTGCTGCTGCGTCATCGACGGCGGCCTTCTTGCTGCCGCCGCTGCACCACCCTCCACCACCAGAGCTGCTACGACGAGAGCGAGGATGAACCACGCTCGCGCCGCCGTCCTGAACAAGGAGCGCTAGCTACAGATGGAAGATTTGCGGCTTCAGATGAAGGAGCTGCTACCGCAGATGATGGTACCTGCCTTGCTGAAATTTTAGTAGCCATCAGCCGATCACATTAGATCCAAGTCTCTAGTTTTCTTATAATATAGTAGAGCACTTAAGTTCTAATGCTGCAATAAGCCTTTGTCTATATTGTGAAATTGACCATGATTACACCATTTAATTTAATGCAATGCAATTAAAGATAAAAGGGTGAGCTTTGTTATGTGGTACTCTTCTTTTGTTTGCTGCACCTCCATTTCCTTAGTTCCTCTACATGTATTAAGTCCTGCTTTTCACTGAATATGATGCATCAGCAATTCGAGATAAAAATGGTGAGCTTTGCTATGTGGTTTCATAGGGCAAGATTGGAGAAGCTGTACAGACAATTGCTATGTCCTATACACACGAAGGTAAGATTGTTCCTTCTCTGTCAACAACTCATAAAATTTTACCCTCCATTATAGTTGCTAATGGTATGCATGATATGTCCATATTGCTATGATTGATTATATGGTGTATAAGCATCTTAGAAAAGGTTGGAATAGACTGCATAATAGGTAGAAAAACATACAGTCAACCACAGAAGGTAGTATAGTTGTGAAATGTAAACATGAAACTACTAAAATGATTGTTGATGAATCAAATCATATTAACTGAAGCTATGAATGTTTCTTTTTTTTATATATTCTTTTGTGGCTGAGGCATTGAGCCTCTTATTTACTGTCTAATGTAACCATCTTAGCTCATATAGAACTATTGTTCAGTTATGATGCCACTTGTAACTAGCAAGCCATTTATTGTCCCATTTAATGCTGCAAGTTTCTTTCTCAGATTATTGGAGACCTCATCATTGAAGACTTGAAGTCTTTGGAAGCTAGTATAGCAAGAAGATTGATGGGGTTACTTCAGTGAAACTAATGAAAATTAGTTGTATTAGGCATAGAGCAACAAGGGGAATAGTCTACCTGATCTTACTACCTATTGTAGCTAATTTTCCATGGCTGCAATGGCTATTCATGTCTAAGTATTCCTGCTGTAAAACTAGATACAGAAATGCCCCAACTCCACTTTGTCAACAGTGATGTTCTAATACTTCATATATATATATATATATATATATATATAGGAAAATTCCTTTCTACATGCGCATGTAGCTACACTCACTTGTATATCTCATGATTGAGGGTGTATCTAGCCAAATCGAAGGTATGTACACGGAGTATGTAATGATACTAGATCATCCGAGGTGGTATATGCACGAGGTATGCGGGTATACCTGAGGTATGTGGATATACCGCGTTATATGTACTAATATGAAGGTATTTTCATAATATATTAAAACAGGGACTGTTTTGTAATTTTTTTCGGATGGTGACATTTGAGGTATGCGTTATATGTACTAATATGAAGGTATTTTCATAATATATTAAAACAGGGACTGTTTTGTAATTTTTTTCGGATGGTGACATTTGAGGTATCTTAAAATAAGTATGTAAACATACTCAAATGTATAAATGAGTATGCGAACATACCCTTATTGGTTTATTAAAGATGAGTGTAGCTACATGCGCATGTAGAAAAAACTCTTCATATATATATATATATAGGAAAATTCCTTTCTACATGCGCATGTAGCTACACTCACCTGTATATCTCATGATTTTGAGGGTATTTGGTCGAACGAAAGGTATGTACACGAAGTATGTGATAATACTAGACCATCTGTGGTGGTATATACGTGAAGTATGCGAATATACCTGAGGTATGTGCACATACCTCATTGTATGTACTAATATAAATATATTATCATAATAAATTAAAATCAGGGACTGTTTTGTAATTTTTTCGAGTGGTGATCTTTGAAGCATCTTAAAATAATTATGTGAACATACTCAAATTGATGAAGGAGTATGCGAACATACCATTATTGATTTATTAAAGATGAGTGTAGCTACATGCGCATGTAGATAAAACTCTTCCTATATATATATATATATATATATATATGCCATTTGACTCATTGACTTGTGTTGATATGGTCTTATGTTTCATAGTTGTGATGTCATTTGAACTGATCCTTTTGATGTCGTATAAGAAACAAGCTACTAAATTAATTAGACAAATAATTATGAAATAGTTTTGCAAGTGCCGATTTCCCTGTCGGTTTAAAATGTTTTTTTGTCGGGGCTAATAAATTCCATGTCGGCAGAAACAGGGAAACGCTTTCTTTTTATTTTGACGGTGGAAGAACCGACAAGGAATTTATATTTTTGGCGGTGAGTTAGATTTTCCTGTCGTTCTCTCATCGACAGAACTAGGGTTTCAAACCTGGCGAAAATCAATTTCCCCTGACAGTGCGTACCGTCAAAAAAATTGTTTCTGTCGGTGCACCGACAGGCAAATTCTAATTTTTCTGTCGCTCTAGCTCTGTCGGTATTTTCCTGTCGGTACACCGTCAAAAAAATTGATTTTTCAATTTTTCTGTCGGTTTTCGCATTTCTCTGACGGTATTTACACCGACAGGAGTATTCCGTTTTCCAGTAGTGATTCCTGTTAATGAATCAGTGGATATGTTTAAGCTCGAGGGGTCAATTCTATCTTCCATGAGGGCAATAATATTTTCACTCAACCATGTTGTAAACAAAGCAACCACCAAATGCAAAACAATGCCAAGTCTTCTTCCTACACACCAATATTCACATTTGTGAGCAAGCAAGAGAAGCTGATAAAAAGACGGTCACGAATGTGGTACATGAATTACCAAGAGTGGAGCATTACTTTATGGGAGAGCGAGTTGTGAGAACCTCCATTCATTGTGATTTTTTATGGTGCTTGAGAGGAACCTAGTTCCGGGCCTACATGTTTTTTGGTTTTGGCCCATAAGTTTAGTAAGACAATCGGAGAAACTTTTGGTTACAGGCTCATGAGATTTAAGTTCTGGTCCACAAGATTTAAGTTCCAGTCCACAATTTTTGTTTCTTTGAATAGGTTCTTTCTAAGTTTTAGCCATTAGATTAGAGCCAATAAATGGCTACAATTAATTATAAGTACTGTAACAAACTTCCCATTCATTATGCATTATTTGCTACAAAATAGTGTCTGATAGGTAACATTGCATTCTAGACAACAATATTCTCCATGCAGTCTTCCAACTTGCAAAACACGTTTCTTTCAGCACTGAAGGGATGCACTACAGCTAGCTCTCAAAGAACCAAGTGACAATCACAATTGTGCAGCAGTGAACAAACTCATAAGTCACAATTCACAGTAATGCATGTGTGTATATACCAAGCAATACACTCAGCCACTCATGAATCATGTTTTGTTCAAAAATCAATTCAGCACAGATTGCAACATCCACTACACTTTGTGGAAAAATTAATGCGATATTCCCATCATTCATACCCAAGTTTGGCCTTCCTCAACTGTCCTTCCAAGCTCCACCAGGTGAAGGTGAAAACCCTTATTATTAACCGCCGAAAACCAAATCTTAGAAGACCATCACACTGAACAAAACCTGAACCATATGCATCTAATATATTGCTGGAGGTCATCAAAATTGAATAGATATACCAAGATACAGAATAGAAGAATATTTAGTCGCCACAACGACAGAAAAAGAAACTCTTGGGCTAAATCACAGGTTTACATGTTGGCACTGGGGTTGTTCTATTGCCACATGTCCTTGCCTCAACTATTATTGATTTTGCGGTTCATTCTTTAACTTTTTAAATCTGAATACACAATCAGAAATATGATGCTCGTGGCACTAAATAATGTTTGCAATTATCTATTCACGTGGGATCTATAGACAATGTAAGCAATATATACTAGTGGAAAACGACTTGTGGGCTAGGCCGTTAATTATGCATTAACAAGAAAATAGTGTGTGCCCTGTGTAACGTTGCATCCCAGACATGCAGTGCTTGAAGGGATGCTTTACCTAGTGACAATAATAATGCCAATATAGTGCAGCACTGAACAAACAAAAAAGAGTTAAGTCTAATACACCTAGGAACCACTTACGGTAGAAAAAAATCAATTTAGAAATTGCAATATCCGTCACATGTGGAAAAATGAGAGTTTTTATTTTATTTAAACTTAGATTTATCAATTTTCCTAACTCATACGCCAGCTGCCAAGTTGGACAGACCAAGGACATGGTTTTCGATAAAGTGCGGCATTATATTCATGTGTCCGCGTAGAGCTATGTTTGATGGATGCCATGCATGTGTTGGCATTCTTGGTTGGAGTACTTTTTCTTTTAACGTTTGCATGGTGCTCGCAGGTTGGGCTGGTGTGCACGTACGTCTGCAGTCTGCTTGTGGATCGAAGCGGCCCATGAATATATTGGATTTGGGCGTGAGGCCCAGCTAGCGGGTACTAGTTAGTGGAAGCGGCCCAGGAGCCGGAGCATGGCCCTACGGGCTGCTGTGGCGAGGCCGAGGCCCTGCTGGAGGTTTGGGCGTTTGGCCAATTCAGAATTCGGCGTTGTTGGAAATAAGAGGAGTCTTTCTGTTTTATTAGACTGAATTCAACAGCTTGTTCCACTTTTTTGTTGCTTAATAATGAAATTAGGATTTAGTTAGTTCTCATCACTTTCTATCTTGTTTATTCTCTATATCAAGTTCTGTAGGTCTGGATGATATAACTCCAGCTCGATTTGTTGCATAATTTTGTCGAATTTATTTTATACAAAACCCATGTCAATTAATGTCTCTGTGCTTTTAATTTGCCCCGAATTGGAAAATGGAATTCATTTCATCTTTGTGATTTGGGGATGCGGAAAACATTATTTTGAGCTCCCACAACCATTTACACCATCTAATCGCTATGGTTACTATAGTTCGATTGTACACACATGAAAAGATATTCCTGGTTTAACGCATACTCCATCCGTTCCAAATCATAGGCCGTTTAACTGTTTGGACATTAATTTTGGCACACTCGTCTTATTCAAACAAAATTCATAGTTGTATTTGTTTTCACTATGAATTGTCTTTCCATATCATATACTTTATTCATGACTTGAATTTTTACGCATTTGTGCAAATTGTTTAAATAATTAAGACTAATAGATCAAACTTAGTGTCAAAAGAGTTAAACAACCTATAATATGAAACAGGGTGTATAAAAGAATAGAAAACGGTCTAAAAACACGACACAATTTCTTAGTATGTCCATTCACATGCTGGCAGGTAGCGTCTGTTTTGCGTGATCATGATTGTGCAAGAGCGAAGATGCTACGTCGTTGCCAAGGAACCTTATTCCATGAGCATCTTTGTACGCGTAGTAGGATATAAGTAGTTCGTTCTGATAGCGTGCCCCCTCATCAATTAATGGACACCATGAATAAAGTGGCACATTTTGAAGGACCACTGTGATTGATGATCAACGTGAAACCCACACCTCTGATAGTCCTGTCTGCGTGCGATCTTATTAGTTAGGCAACAGTCCATAACAGTCCGCTTATATATATATATATATAACTACACTCATCTGTGTATCTTAACATTTTGAGGGTATCTGGTCGAACGAAAGGTATGTACATGGAGTATGTAATGATACTAGGCCATCTGTGTTGGTATGTGCACGAGGTATGTAAGTATACCTGAGGTATATGGACATACCACATTATATGTATTAATATAAATGTATTATCGTAATAAATTAAAATTAGGGGCTGATTTGTAATTTTTTCGTGTGGTGACATTTGAGGTATTTTAAAATAAGTATGTGAACATACTCAAACTGATAAATGAGTATTCGAACATACTCTTGTTGATTTCTTGAAGGTGAGTGTAGCTACATGCGCGCACACACACTGCTGGCCTAGCTGTGCAAATGCAAGAGCTCGTTGCTCCTGACTATTATAGTGGAATTACAACTCATGGCCTAGCAGACTATTACTTCTCTCCTCTGCTTACTACTATTAAGATCAAATTTAAGCGCCCCGCATGCTTCGGTTTTGGATCTTTACTCAAGATTTTTTTTTCAATTTGTTGTGGAATTTTGTTTAATTTATTCTAACAAAATTAACTGTGAATCTGATTTCGGATTTTAACCTAGGACTATTTCAGTGACACAACAATGTTCTATCTTGTATAGGAAAACAAGATTTATTTAATCTTTGTGACTTGGGGGTGGGGGGACCCTTTGTTTGTTGTGGTTATTAGTGTAATTCGATCCAACACATGTGAAAATTATATTGCACTGATTTAACTCATGCTAAAGAACATAAAACAGCAAAAATTAACAGCCAAAATACTGCACAATTTCATAGTATGTTCATTTAGATGCCAACAAATAGCATCTATCCTGCATGATTAGGATATTGGAGGGATAAAGATGTTATGTCACTAAGGAACCATATTCCATGAGCATTTGCGGAGTCTCTGTCTAGCGTGTGCTTAATGGGCACCATGAAAGTGGCCCATTTTGATGGACCACTGTGATTGATGAACGTGAAACCCACCTCTAATACGCCCGTCCGCGGGAGATCTTACTATTACTAATTGAAGATTACAAAAAAACCACCATTTTCAAAACGCGTTAGAAAAAAAGATAAATTCTAGAAATTCTAAAAAAAAAAAGAAACATCTAGCCATCCGTGTGATAGCCTCTAACAATATCCATGTGATAGCCTCTAACAATAGTATCAATTAGATCTATTCTGTTTTAAAAAATTACCAATCATGCCATTACAAAAGACGCGTTAAAATAACCCCTTACCTGTGGACAAGAATTACTTCATTATGCCATTATGAACACATCTCCATCCTTTCGATGTTTGCATATCCCAAATGATCAAGAAAGAAGCCTATAAATACACGTAGTATCAAATATAATCTCCTTCATATTTACTACTGCATGACGTGAGGGGCGTCCACGAGCCAAATCTATATCTACCATTAACTTTTCCACGTAAAAAACCACCAGCCAATACTTCGATCTTCAGGCGATCGCATCTTGGTGGCCTGTAGACGTATGAGATGCACGCGGTCGCTGGAAACGGTGGACAAGGGCATTGGCGTGCCAGACAGGCGCTGGGCAAACGACGACTATCAACCATCGATGGGAGGTGCGCGAACGAGGTAGCTGGTCTCTGGTCGCCGAACACCTAAGCAACGATGGACAGCACGACGGATCTTGCGAGTTGCGACACAGACGATACACAGCCAACAAACAGTAGAGATACTCGATGCTGAGTCGTTGATGTTTGACGCTGCAACTGCAAGCAAGCGGTACTGCGCTAGGCCGCTAGCTGCATGAGGCGGGACAGAGCAGTAGATGCAGTATGGCCGCCTTCGTAATCAGGTTCTGTCAGGTTAAGGTTGCCTCACCGATGAACCGTGGCAGATTTATGGAGTTCAGTATTCGGATTAACTAGCATTTATCTTATTACATTGATTATTAGTATATATATTATTATGCTATATCCAGCAAGTAGTAGATAATAGGTAAATTGATTGTTCGTACAATTCTGCTATTCAGTTTTGTTGAACCATGAAGAGGGATTAGAGCTACTACATCCCTTTATCCAAAAACACGCAGTAACTAAGATTGCCTCTCCTTCCCCGGTTGCAATAGAATAACACACATTGAAGAGCAAGATTAATTCAAGGGAAGATGTCTCATTACCTACACCGCTACAACCACGATCGCTGATCTATGATGTTGATTGTCTTCACATAATTGGAGAAGACCACACATGACACAACGGTGTAATTTTCTTCGAATTATTGAACCAGGTAACCATTTTAGTCAAGTTTCATAATTAATTATTAGTTTAAAATATTTGTGTAACACCTTATTGATATTAATATATCATGATGTATGTTTGTTAAATTATGTATGTATATTACATTTTTAGTATTTGAAAAATTTTATTCGATTGGACCACCATATATACCTAAAATACTTGATATTCCATTGACAATAAAATGGAATAACTTTGTAATTTGTTTGTAAATTACCCACCACATTTGCTATTATGATAGAAAATATAAAATAACATCCTAAATTTGCATTCAAACTACTATATATCTTACTAATATGATAAATAACCTAATTTAATCCCTTAAAATATTTTTGTAAATTACTCTATTTTGCTATTATGAAATATACTCTAAGTAATCCATTGAATTATATCTACATTACTCGCTTTTGAATTACTAAGGAGAAATTAAAACATTCAAACATACAGCTAAATTACTAACATATACTATTCTGAAAAAAAAACAAAAAGTAAAAGTACATATGTCTCTAAAATACTAACTTAAGCCATAACTAACTTACTAACTAATTGGAGACACATTTTAGAGCCTTCACGTTAATTCTCAGCCAGATGCACTAAAAAATAAATCTTAGAAATGCTCATAAAAATAAAAAACATCTACCCACCCATCATATAACTCTAATAATGAAAGATACATTAAAATAACCCCTTAAAATAACATATAGATTACTCACTATGCCATTATAAAAGATGAATTAAAGTAATCACGACTAATATTATAAAAAGAATAAAATAACATCTAAACTACAAACGTATGCTGTTTAAAAAATAAATAACAAAAATAGACATATATATGTGTGTGTGTTTAAATTATCAATCCCTGTTACTATTAAAGTTATTTATCAATTTTTAATACATATATCTCCTAAAACTTTAACCCGACCTCGCACGGGTTGATTGACTAGTGAGTATTAATCGATCACAGTTTGGCCCGGGCAACTTCAACTCTGCTGTCATGCCCTGGAGAATAAAAGCGGAGACTGCAACGATTTTACAGTGTCCTTATAAATTGTGTATCCTTTATCCGTATCACTTCAGCTTCTATCCTTAATTATAAGTGGCCTTTAGCACATCTGTCCTTTATCCGTATCCATTACTGGACTTTTACACTGCGTGTTCTCTTTATCTGTGTCCATTTATTTCACTCCCTCTCACCAATCATCCCATTCCTCTCAACCCAGCTACCACAGATTAAGCTTTGTTTTCGTTATCAATGCCATCCATTTGACGTTCATCCTGGTAAATATTTTAACATCCCAAAATTTTCGTGATGTTTAAATAAATCATAAATTTCCAACATAAACATTTTTCCTCAAGCACCATGATGTGCGTGACAATTAGCATATTTACTTTAATAATGGTATCCTTGAAACAACCAACCAATATATAAGACCTAAATGGTCTAGTAGGTCACTTTGGTAGTAAGGTAAGTATATTTGCGTTAAGATATCTTTCGAATTCTTGCCTACAAATTTGAATACAAAACCCCAATTTGAAACTTTGAATTCAAACCTATGGCTTAATCTCAAATGCAAATCGAAACTAATCAATAACATTATATATATATAGTATCCCAACATAGAGTAAAAATAGTTGTGTGTGCACACTCTCTCTTGCTTGGGGACATTTCAAGGGTTGGTGACTATTATAGTGGAATTACAACTTCAAGGATTGGCAGATTTCTAACTTATCTCATGAAAGTATTTAAAACGTTCCTAACATACCATTAGTCTGGATTGGAAACAAAAGGTGCCACTTCGGATCCCCAGTAGCCAACTGTCTTGCGTTTGCACCACACATTGCTATGTAGATCTTTACAAACATGACTGTTACAAGCATACTAGGAATATATGGAGTGTTACAAGCACTAAAATGTTACAAGCACTAGGAAATATGGACTGTTACAAGCAGGAAAATGTTACAAGCAGAGGAATATATGGACTGCTTAATTCGTGCGTTTACTGGTTGGAGAAATATACCATCAGACAATACCCTGTGGGCCTGGAGGGCCTCCCTTCTGCACACCACCGTGCGTGAGCAGCGCCCATATGTGTGTGATGAACTCCCCTCCTCTTGCAAGAACTTCGAGGTGTGCACGGGCATCTTCAGATGGCGAGACATATAGCATCATCTCTGCCCAGAAATCAGAGAGCACCTTCCACCGCAATGTGGGTTCTTTTATGTCTCCAATCAGCCTCCTTGCAAGCCGAGCGCCCTGCACAAGGGGCAATGCTTCATCACCATCACCATCATTACTGGTGCTAATCTCCATTAGTTTATCACACCTTTCCTGTAGTGTCTTGGCCCCTTTGAGGCGCTTGCGTGCTTCGTCAATTGACTGATCAAGTATGTATTCCGATGTGATAGAGCAGTTGTCGGACAAGAGCTGTGGTGCAAAGGCCAGGAGATACAAGCAGTAGTTAGATAAAGTGGAGGCTGTTCTGACCGCACCTTCCATTTTCGATTGTGCATCCTGCTGCTGCTGGCACAGGGTTGTAGCAATGTGCCAGATCAGTATGGTGCGCGCTACCGCTCCGCGGTCGGTAGCAGTAGCACTAGCATCACTACATGCCCATGAGAGCCTATCATGGATGCCATTGTTTTGCAGTGAAGTTACCCCATTGGTCAAGTGGCCGTTGCTTTCTCGTAGGGAATCAACAATGGCTTTCTTCACGTCATCAGATAGCTTGACTGAGCTCTGTCGCCTCTTCTTGCTGACCTTATCCACCAGGCGCAGGGTAGCATAATGGAGACAGTTCCAAAACTGGCACCTGTGGCTTAGATCGTTGAGGACGCTGTACTGCCCAAGCCTGCCCTTCCATGGGCGGAACCCTTTCAACCTTAAGAGAAGGCCTATGATCGTCTCGATGAGGTGACAGCACCAACCTCTTCTCTGCTGGAAACATGGTGTGGAGACGTAGCTCTGTATCAATGCCACCTTGAACCAACCCGAGGCTAAGTAGAGGTACAGCTGGTATGCCTCCAGGAATGCCAAGGTAACCGTTATGAATATGGTGACACCAAGAATGTTACTCTGATCAGGCCCCTGCCTGTTCTTCACGAGGAGGCAGGTGAGCCAGGAGAATAGGGCAACCATGATGGCGGGCAGACAAAGAGCCAAGTAGCGGCCCTTTTGCTGGAGGTAAGAGTACCTTGTGTAATACAAGTCATGGATGAAAACAAGCTCTTGCTCGACGACCCTGAATGCCCGCTCGTACGTAGGAGGCAGCTTATCGTGGTCCCCTCCCCCAGCGGCGAGCAGGCCTTTGAACACCAAGTCATGGTGAATCTCCACATCACAGAGCTTGAAGCCAGCAAACCTTGGGTTGAGCATCTTTGAGAGTGCCATGGAGAGGCACACGTCCTTGATCGAGCTTGCCAGCTTACCATGGAGAAGTAGATTCCCCTTGTACCGCCAGATCTGCTCCACGGTGGTAACCTTGTCCCATGCCCGCTTGACGCAGTGCTTCTCACCAGTGACCATGAACCGGCATCCTCCCATGGTCACCGGGTCCAAGGGCACCTCCGGCTGCTGCTTGCTACTATGCTTCATGTACTCAAGAATCACCTTGACGTTCTTGAAGAGGTAGGATTTGCTCACCATCCTCATGGAAGCGATTCTCACATACGACTTGAGGACACCGACGAACAGGATACCCAGCACCGGGCACCACCATAGATTACCATGGTCGTCATCATAATTGCCTTGAAGCAAAATCACCAGAACGATAAGCACCACCATGAATCCCTTGAAGAGGTGTTTTATGTAGATGGCCTTCCAGTTGTCAATGTCGTTGAGGCGGCAAACCGTGAGGCTGTCTGTGGTGCCGAGGAGAAGCAGCAGGCACACAGCCCACACGGCGAAGTCGTTGGACAAGCAATCGGAAGATGTCATCCACCCAATGGTGTAGCTCACTAGCGGGTAGGAGAGCGTGTAGACTCCGCTCACGATAGCGTGGAGGAGACTGTGGCTCGTCTGCCGGCGTAACGATCCTAGCACATGCAAGAGGAACATGCCGACAACAGCTACGATCACGAAAGTTTCCACCTTAGTTGGACTGCAGCTGCCATCGGTTGGGGGCCTGGGACTCGATGGAGGGCTGGGACTGGGACTGGGACTGGGTGCTAAACCCATGTCCGCAGCGTCCATGGTTTGCGAGCTAGTCTGGTGAGAGTATGTGGGAGCTGGTACCTCTTTTCTACTTCAGCTATCCAGTTTGAAGGGGAGCCTTGGACAAGAGCCATTGAGGCTGGCCGTATGTATATATAGATAGAGAACTATTCCTCATACTGGTGGTTGTTGATCGAGCTAGGGAAAAGATATACCTTTTTTGTCGCCATCGAATAAAGCTTCCCATTGCTCGCTACTTTTCCCAGCTTGAAGCAAATTTTGTTTCACGAAACTTTAACTCTCGGGCGCTCAAAGCCATTGCGCTAGCGATTTGAAGGCGCGTGCTGCGGCGATGGTAGCTAGTGATGTTCACCAGTCTGCGAATATAGCACCTCCGATCCTTTTCTGTGAGAAGCCATGAAAAATAGCTAATTTATTTACCATCGACTGGGGAGGGTACAAGAACTTTGCATCCTTGTGCGCACGCGTGCTAGTGATGTGACGCTCAAGGCATTGTGACGTTATATAACGATTCGTATAGATTTAGTGCATATGATGTACAATGGAATATTGATGATTATATATACGCAAATAACGCTCCTTGTCATTACCATCACTAGGCTATCAACCTATGCCATCCCACGGATTAGAATCTTCACGAGATGTGTGTTAAAAGTCGGTAGAATAAATTTAATAGTAGTAACTGGAAAAACGTATAGATCTATTTTCGATTACCCATTTTTTTATGAAGTAAATCAGTTAGTAGCTAAAATTTCCCTAGTTAGTAGCTAGAATACTTTTAACTTAAGTGCTATCTCATTTATCCAATTCCTAGTTAAATTAGGAAACACATTTAAACTAGCGAAAGAAAATGTTAATAATTAAAACTTTATTTTTTGGAACCCTGGCTAAGAAGACATGAAGAGTATCTTACTATTACTAATTAGAGGTTACAAAAAAAGCATGAATTGTGAAGCGCGCTAGAAAATAAGATAAATCCTAAAAATTCCTACAAAAATCAGAAACATCCGACCATCAATTGGCATATTAATAGCCATTATCTCTGTTTTTTAAGTAATTACCCACACCTGCCATTACGAAAGGTTTTGAGTTCAACTCTCAACAAAAACAAATTTCTTCTTTTTTTGGCAGATTTTTTATTCTCAATTTATTTTCTAATTAATTATCCACCTCTGCCATTACAAAGGGTTTTGAGTTGAACTCTCAACATAAGCAAATTTTTTTCTTTTTTTTGGCAGATTTTTTTTATTTTCAAATTTACTCTTAGTTTTTTTGCCAATATTTTCCATTTAAAAATTTACACTACTAAATGATTCCGTAACTATTTTTTCATAAAGATGCTAGAAACTTTTCTACGAAACAGATATTTTGTGCCTAATCTTGCTATTAATAATTAGAGGCTGCTTTTAGAGCCTCCTATTAATCCTCATAAGATGTGCTAAATAAAAAATAAAACCATAGAAATTCTTGCAATAATCAGAAACATCTGCCTAATCTTGCTATTACTAAATGAGCCTCTTTATTAATCCCCATAAGATGTGTTACATAAAAAATAAAATCATAGAAATTCTCACAGTAATCAGAAACATCCTACTATCGATTGCATATTAAAATCTTAATAGCCACTAGATCGTTTTTCTATGTAATTAACATCCAATCATCAATCACATAGCTCTAATAATAAATCTGTTTTCTATAAAAAGATAAATTTAAAAAATTCTCAGAAAAATCAGAAACATTCCGTCATCTATCATGTGGCTCTAATAATAATAGTCATTAGATCTATTATAGTTTCTAAAAATTGCCCATTACATTACGAAAGATAAAATAAAATAATCTCATAAATTTGTATAAAAACTATCCATCATGCCATTAGGAAATATGAATTAAATAACCCTTTAAATTTGCATAAAATTACCCCATATACCATTATGAAATATGAATTAAAATAGCCCTTTAAATTTGCATATAAATTACTCAACATGCCATTATAAAAGATGAATTAAAATAAGCCCTATATCTGCGTATAAATTACCCAATATGCCATCATAAAATATAAATTAAAATAATTTCTAAATTTGCATATACATTACCCACATTGACATTAAAAAAGATGAATTAAAAGAATCAGCTCTAATATTCTTACGGATTAAATCTATATCCCCTAAAACTCTAACCCATGCGAGAGCACGGATTGATAGACTAGTATATATAATTAATGAGCAGGCGTGATTTGGTTCTTCATGCATGTGGCTTGAGTGTTAAGTTTGAATTCGATGGTGTATTCAAATTCCAACCAAATATTAGTCTAACCTTTTATAAGTGGTACATAAAAATAAATAACCTGAAATTAAACCCTTGTATTCTAATTGAACTCAAACCAAATAATAATATACTAGGTACATGTGCTAGATATACAAGACTTGCAGAGTTGTACTCCCTCCGCTTTTTATTTGTCACAATTTAGTTCAAAAATGAACTAGCCGCCGACAAATCTTACTGTTACTAATTGGAGGCTCCTTTTAAAGCTTCACATTAATCTTCACAAGATGCATTTAGAAAAAAGGTAAATTCTAAAAATTCTCACAAAAATCAGAAATATCCGGCCATCTATTTGGTGGCCTAAGACATAATAACCATCGGATATGTAATCTAAAATAACCCTTAATAGTTTCTTTAAAATTACCCAACTATACCACTGATCATTTAATGTAAATTCCTTTTATCTCTAGGCTATCTACGAGCGGCTTGCCGCAATGCGGCTTTGCTCTCCCGGCCGGCTCCGGCGCAGTGTCCCCATCAGGACGATGGGCAGCAGCAGCCTGGCATGGCAGCTGGCCGGATATGCTCCTTTTGGAGGATATATGTACTTCAGCCAGTCACAAAAATGTAATCTTGTAAACAATATTTTGAAACTAGGAAATAAGACATCTACAATTTGATATTTTGTTAACATATTACGCTTTACATAATTCGGACTCTATATCAAGTGTGATAAAATAATGAATTACCTATATCAGTATTTTAGGTCATATCAAAATTGTAGAAACATTTGTCTCTCAATTCAATAAATCTAATTGTGGCTCACAATAATGGCCATTAAATCTGATATGTTTTCTAAAAAAGTTATCTACATCTACCATTATCAAAACAATTTAAAATAACCTCTAATTCTATATATCAAATGATCACACATGACATGTTGAAACAAATATAATGTTTACATTAATCTTCACCCTAGTCACCCGCATATGCCATTATAAAAAAATTTCTACAGCAACCGACTAAAATAAACTATCATAGCCATTCTTATAAAGAACACAGGCTAATATCACCAATGCACATGTTCAAGAAAAAAAAGCATCACCCATGGCACTATAAAAATAATCTAGAGAAGCACGATACATATAAGCTCAAATTATGCACATATATTTTATAAACAAATAATCTAAATTATCCCATTAATCCCTACCTATTCCATTAAAATTATAAAACAGCTCCCTAAATTTGTAGAGATACCGTGAGAACATGGACAAACAAGAACAAATAGATACAATCAATTGGTTTATCTATGTTAATTCCCATGGGTCATGCTAGGAAAAACATAAATCCTAGAGATTTTTACAATAATAAATTACTTACCTTGATGTAATGATGAATAATCTAAAATGATCTCTTAAATCTGTATCTAAATTATACATCTTTCTTATTATGATAGATAATCTAAAATAATATCTTAATTTAAATCTAAATTACCCACATTTCACTTTTACTAAAGGTAAACTACAATAGCAAAATCTACAACTAAATTACCAATATATGCTATTAAAAATAAATTACAAAAAGAAAATATCTATATATGTTTTAAATTGCCAACTTCTAACACTATTAAATTTATTGATCAACTTTTAACATATAAGTCTCCTAAAATTTTAACCAGTGCGAGAGCACGGGTTTATGGACTAGTAAAGTAAATGCGATGCAGATTACAAGGCTGGACGTGCCAGGCTCCGAGAAAAAAAATTCAGCATGCATGCGTAGGGTATCCTTGTGCGCCTAAGAATATTGGATACTTTTCCAGTCTTTATGTGCCTAAGAAAACTGGATGGAGGGAGTATTTGGCAAAACGAAAATCATCTGACCTATTTTTTAAAAATGAAAACTTTAAATATCATTGAAAAAGATATTAACAAACTAGGATTAATGGATGAACCTCAACTCTTTAATCACAGCAACAACAATATATTTGAAAAATGCCTACTGCTATTCTATTACACTTACAACATATGGATAAGAGGTCAGTGTGCCATCAGATAATTACTCAAATTATCTTTCATGACCTTACATGATTCTACATGAGAGGACACTCAAAGAACTTTTTAGAAGTAAAGTTTAATATCATTTCTCCAGGATGCATTTTCACTTTTTTTTATTTTATATTTTGATTAATACAATTAAACAACAAAGTTTGTTACATGCGGGACACACGTGAATTTTTACTAGTTAGCTTAAAAAAGCCAACACATGAGGCTCAAAATATTTAGATAGATAACCTTCTTTAACTTCCATATAAGATACAAAAGAGTCATCGTTTTCCCAACCAAGAATTACAATTACATTTTTTTCTTTTTACTATTACCGTTACATTTTTCTTTTTTACGTAACTGCATGTGAAACCATTAGAAAGATACATCCATCAATGTATAGCATCACTAGTTTAACAAAGGATATAGTGGGATTTATTACAGCTTCAAGGCTTAGCAGACTATTACAATATTACAATATAATCATAAAAAAACTTCATCTTTGTACTCCCTCCATTCGTTTTTATTTGTCACGTTTTAGTTCAAAAATAAACTAGCGGCCGATAAATATTCGAGAACGGATAACTTATTCCCGTGGACTAATTTAAACCTTGCTAACTTACCATTACCCTGGATTGGAAACAAAGGGTTTTGCACCACACATAGCTACACGTAGGCCTGTCCCAACATGACAATATACAATGATATTCGTAAAATTTTACAAGCACTAGGTAGATAACAAGGACGGCTGCGTTTGCACTAGTTGGAGAGATCATCAGACAATACCCTGCGGTGGTGCAGGGCCTCCGTTCCGCTTCAGCACACCAGCGTGCGTGAGCAGCGCCCAGATGTGGGTGATGAATTCCCCTCCATTTGCAAGAACTTCCAGGTGTGCGCGGGCATCGTCGGACGGCGATACATACAGCATCATCTCAGCCCAGAAATCAGAGAGAACCTTCCACCGCAGTGTTGGTTCTTGTACGTCATCCATCAGATACTCTGCAAGCTTAGCGCCCTTAGTGAGGAGCGGTGCTTCATGGCCAGTATATTTCTTTAGTATGCTGCACCTTTCGTCCAGTTTCTTGTGGTCCTTTACTGATAACTTGTCCGCTTCGTGGATTGCCTGATCAAGAATGGGTTCGGAAATAGAGGTGTGGTCGGGCAAGAGGTTAGGGGCAAAAGCGAGGAGATGCATGCAGTACTGTGATAAAGTGGATGCTGTGCTTGCGAGTCTTGTGAGTTGTGACTGTGTCGATGTCTTTGGGCCTGCCGCTGAAGCATGAATCGAGGAGATGCATGCAGTGCTGTCATAAAGTGGAGGCTGTTGCGACCATGTCCATGTCTTTAGCTTGATCATCCAGCTGCTGCTGGCACAGGGTTGTAGCAATGTGCCAGACCAGTATGGTTTCAGTCACTGTTCCGCCGCCGTCAGTTGAAATAGCACCACATGCCCATGCCATTTTTCTGCAGAGATGCTACCCCGTTCGTCAGGGTCAGGTTGCCGTCGCCGCTTCCTAGTAGGGAAGCAACGATGGCTTGCTTCAATTCTCGCGACAGCTCGACTGAACTGGGGCGCCCCTTTTTCCTGGGCTTGTCCACCAGGCCCAGTGTAGCATGATGGAGAAAGTTCCTAAACCGCAATTCCAGCGACAGCATGACTGAACTGTGGCGCCCTTTTTTCCTGGCCTTGTCCACCAGGCCCAGTGTAGCATGATGGAGAAAACACCTAAACCGGCTCTCGTGGCCAAGCTCACTGAGCAGGCAGTACTGCCCAAGTTTGTTCTTCCATGGGCGAAACGCCCTGAACCTCAAGAGAAGGCCTATGAGCATCTCGAGGCAGGCACCAGCTCTTGTTTGCAGAAAAGTTGCAGAGAGTGTGACGTAGCTGCATATGAGCGCCACCTTGAACCAACCTGAGGCTAAGTAGAGGTACAGCTGGTATAGCTCCAGGAATGCCAAGACAGCCGTTATAAATATGGTTACATCGAAAAGGCTGGTACTGTGCTTGACTAGCAGGTAGGTGAGCCATGAGCATAGGCCAAACATGATGATGGGCAGGCAGAGAGCGTAGTATCGTCCCTTTTGGTAGAGGTAAAAGTACCTTGTGTAGTATAGGTCATGGACAAAACCAAGCTCTTCCTCGATGACACGGAAGGCCCGCTCATGTGGCTGCCGGTGTCCAGCTACGGCGCCGCCGCCGGTTAGCAGCAGGCCTCTAAACACCAAGTCATGGGTCTTGTCAAGCTCTGCCTCCGAGAGCTCCAAGCCAGCAAACCTTCGGCTGAGCATCTTGGATAGTGCCATCGAGAGGCACAGGTCCTTGAGCGATTGGGCCCGCCTGGTCTTGTTCTTCTTCTCTCGAGAATCTTTAGCGGCGGCGGCGGCGGCGTGGTGCAGCAAATTCCCGGTGCACCGCCAGATCTCCTCCACGGTTCTAATCTTTAAGCCCTCCTTCTTGTACCACGGCATGCCCTCAGACGGCTTGCTTACACAGTGTTTCTCGCCGGCGACCAGGTACCGGTAGCCTTGCATGGTCACAGGATCGAAGGACACCGTCGGGTTATCCTTATACTTGATGTAGTCCACGATCACCTTCACGTTCTTGCTGAGGTTGGACTTGCTCACCATCCTCATGGAAGTGATCCTCACGTACGACTTGATGACGCCGACGAACAGGATGGCCGCGAGCACTCCCCATAGGTAACGGATGTGCTGTCCACAGTACAAGACGACCCACACCACCATGAATGCCTTGAAGAGGTGCTTGACGTAGGTGCTCTTCCAGTTGTCAATGTCGCTGAGGCGGCAGGCCGTGAGGCATTCCGTGCTGCCGAGGAGCAGAAGCAGGAACACGACCCACACGGCGAAATCGTTGTAGTACAAGTAGGAAGAATCCATCTTCCCAATGGTGTAGGCCACCAGAGGGTAGGACAGAGTGTCCACTGCCTTCACGGTATTGTGGACGAGACCGCTGCTCGACCGCCGCCGTATCGAGCCCAGCACGTGCAAAAGGAACATGCCGCCGACGGACACGATGACGAAACCTTCTACTCTAGTGGAATAATCTTTAGTACCAGGGCAATCTGATGATGCTTGGGGAAGAGGGCTGGGTGCCCAATCCATATCTGGTAAGCTGATACTCTCACTACAGTTCACTCAGTCAAGGAGCTAGTAGGTGCACAGTTTGGCTGGAGAGGCCGCATGTGTTTATATATATTTATATTAATTTATAGATACATTAGATAAAATAAAAGTGTGTTCGGTGGTACGTGCACATATTGATTTCAAATAGCACGTGCTTTTTCCAATCAAATTTACAAGAGCTCATCATTGCACAAATTGCATGAGTTTGCATAGGGGAAAATAAAAATAAAAGCTTCCAAAAGCTTGTTTTTTCGAACCGTATATATTTAGTTATTCTAAATTAGAATGATATTTAATGCGTTTTTAGCGATTCCAAAATTGTTATCTTTTTTTGTGACGAGCATGTAGCAATGTGCTGATTCATAGAAAATATTGTGTCACTCACAACTAAAAATCTTAGAATTCCATACACAACTAAAATCCAAATTTGGTTACAAGCATAAGAGCGATCTTTTTATAGATTAAAAAAAGAAATCCATAAAACATTGTCCACCATAGGAATGTGAACAGATCGACATAGTAAGACATACTTGCTTGAATTACCTAGCCACATTGTAAGAATCACAAAAAAAATCATAATCATAACTATCAGGCTATGGACAAGGATAAGTAATTATTAGAATATGAATTCATTCTCTACTGCATCAAATGGTAATTGCTCTTATTTGGTTTCAATAACCGTAAAGGACAGGAGTCTATCAATATTTTACACTTAAAATCCATGAATATTTATCCTCTAACCGTATCATATTTGCTACAACCCAACTGATACTTATCCTCGCACTGTAAGTATTTATTTCTCATAGGTGTAATACTCAAATACTAGGAAAGTTATTTTGGGACAGTAAAACCTAACTATCCAAATCATAGACATTAGAAAATATATGTTTGTAATAGACAAAGCGTAAAATATTGAGTGTGGTTAGGAGTGAGTTGTCATAGACAATGTTTTACGATTGAGGGTTGAGAAAGAATTAAATGGAATGAGTTTTATACATGTGAAAGTGACTTTTACGGTTCTGAATGGGAAGATTATGGTTGCGGGAGAAAGTTTTACTGTTGTGGGTAGACGACCGAGCTGGTTCACAAGTTCAACGACATTTTATGGTTGCGGGATAAAGTTTTACGATTGCGGGTCGGAGCTAAGTTAGAGCGCGTGGAATAACGGTTCAACACCCTGGGAGCTGAATAGTGTGTATATATATATATATATATATATATATATATATATATATATATATATATATATATATATATATATAATGAGGTATGTCCACATATCTCAAGTATACTTGCATACTTCACGTATATACCACCACAGGTGGTCTAGTATGATCACATACTTCGTGTGCATACTTTTCGTTCGACCAGATACCCTCAAAATCTTACGATACATAGGTGAGTGTAGCTACATGCGCATGTAGAAAGGAATTTTCCTATATATATATATATATATAGGAAAATTCCTTTCTACATGCGCATGTAGCTACACTCACCTGTGTATCTCAACATTTTGAGGGTATCTGGTCGAACGAAAGGTATGTACATGGAGTATGTAATGATACTAGGCCATCTGTGGTGGTATGTGCACGAGGTATGTGAGTATACTTGAGTTATATGGACATACCACGTTATATGTATTAATATAAATGTATTATCATAATAAATTAAAATCAGGGGCTGATTTGTAATTTTTTCGTGTGGTGACATTTGAGGTATCTTAAAATAAGTATGTGAACATACTCAAACTGATAAATGAGTATTCGGACATACCCTTGTTGATTTCTTGAAGGTAAGTGTAGCTACATGCGCATGTAGATAAAACTCTTCCTATATATATATATATATATATATATATATATATATATATATATATATATATATATATATATAGGAAAATTCCTTTCTACATGCGCATGTAGCTACACTCACTTGTATATCTCATGATTGAGGGTGTATCTAGCCAAATCGAAGGTATGTACACGGAGTATGTAATGATACTAGATCATCCGAGGTGGTATATGCATGAGGTATGCGGGTATACCTGAGGTATGTGGATATACCGCGTTATATGTACTAATATGAAGGTATTTTCATAATATATTAAAACAGGGGTTGTTTTGTAATTTTTTTCGGATGGTGATATTTGAGGTATCTTAAAATAAGTATGTGAACATACTCAAATGTATAAATGAGTATGCGAACATACCCTTATTGGTTTATTGAAGGTGAGTGTAGCTACATGCGCATGTAGATAAAACTCTTCATATATATATATATATATTGAAAAGCGTTAGCATCACTGGGTGGTACGTACACCATTCAAATTTGTGGCTACTTTCTCTACCTCCAAGTAATTTTTATTTCGGAAAACTGTAACTGTCGAGCGGTAGTTCCACGCAATGCGGTAGCGCTCGGACGAGCGTGTGCGAGCCGATCCATCGTCCTTCGTCCTAGCGTCCCATAAAACAGACCGGATAGCATGTGCATGCCCGCACCTGAATGTTATAATCAACCGCCTAGGTACCGGTGATGTACTCCCTCCATTCGTAAATACAAGACGATATTGATTTTTCTTCAAAACTTTCATCGTTCGTCTTATTTACAAATTTAATAAATTACTTATTATTTTATTGTTAATTGATTTATCATAAAATATAGTTTGAGTATAGTTCATATTTTCACATGTTTGAACAAAATTTTTGAATACAAGAAAGGATTAAAATTTTGGAGAAAAATTAACCACATCATATATTTATGAACGGAGGTCTACCCACATAATACCCAGTCTCAGGGATTGCTACATATACTTCGTATTTTCTCGGAGGATTGACATTTTCAATCAAGTTTACTTGGTCGAATGCATATATATGGTAGGACTGCTCGGTTTACTTTGACGTACGTAGTTATAGCCAATGGTGATTCTCCCTCGGAGCCGCGCATCGAGTATTTGTAGGTGAAGGAAGATCTATTTTAAGATGAAATAATACTCTGGCTTCTGCGAAATAAAAACTCAGATTTGTAGCTAGGGTGTTCCCTCCTCTTCCCGCAAAGTATCGTGAGATTCTTCTTACTCCAAAGCTGCAATGATCTGGATTAAAAAAAAAAGAACCAAGCCACCTTCCATTGATGAGGCCTCTCACAGGCACCTAGCCTAACATGACACAAGCATCCAAAGCGACGTCTCAAGGGAGGACTAGGTCGTCGCCTCACTAAAAGGTCAAGGTTTACACTGTAGAAGAAGTGTGGTATGCAAGCGAGGGAAAGGTGCAGGTCAATGGAGGCTTTTAAGGAAGTAAACGGCGCTGCAAAAGTGTCGCTGTCATCATCCCATAGAATGGACAAGGCTTTAGGTTCTATCTGCTTGCCTATGTGTCGCACGCTCAACGAATCTCCATCATCGTTTTACCTCGTGTATGTACAAGACCAATACGATGAGGCAACCTAAAGGCGCAAAGCCTGTGGTTTTTCTATATGTTCGACGTTTTTTATTTAGTAATAAACTGGCATACAACAAATATTCGAAACCGGAGTTAGTATATGATTAGAAAGTTACTTGTTCTAAAAAAACTAGCCAAAATAAGTGACGAATAGTAAGTGTTTTTAACACTATCGTTGGATGTGCATGGTGGCCCAGCAATTGAGTCGCTTCATTGGGTCGTTTGCCCGGACAACAAAAGGACGTGTTATTTTCAATCACGTCAAGCTGCTATATATACGCATCATTGATTCTTCGCAGTGGAGCTTACGGTACAGACCTATAGCTAATTAATTGGTGGCACTGACTACTTTGATAATACCCTTAGTTTGTTTCTGTTGACGGGTAGGGATGCCAACTTGCTCTGATTGGTTGTACCCATCCTTGATCCTAGCTTCGTGGTCCATCTACAGTACAAACCTATAGTATCTTGGCAGTTACCGATGATGTATGTAGTCCTTGTTGTCCGCTTCTGTTCAGCGACCGGCCGGGATGCCACCGTTTACTTTGACGAATAGAGCGAGTGGGCTGCCATATACCATCGCGCATCGCTGCATTTCCTCCATCCATCCTACAGATAACTATTGTATTTTAATTGCACTTAAAACTTAGAGCTTAAGCAACGCATAAAACATTTATCGCATTGAAATAATATCAATAAGACTTAATTATGAGCACTTAATTAATCATGAAGCTCAAATTTTGATAGATCTCAGAACAAATATTCCGAAAGCATAACTTAAAAATTTATTAAATAAATCTCATAGGGAAAGAGAAGCTGCTGCTGATGCTCATGCAGCTCCTATTGCTGCTTGGTCTGCTCCTCCCAGGAAAACAGAGGGGGCAGTTGGGATTGCTGCACGATGGAGAAGGATGCCCAGCAGCCTCGCTTCTACTGCTTGGCTGCTGCCCTCGATGGCCTGCTGCTGCTCACGGACAGCACAGAAAAGGAGGCCAAGCCGAGCTGATACGCACAGGGAAAACTGAAGGAGCTGATGCTGCTGCTCGAGCAAGAGAGGAGGAAGAGGACAGGGCGCCGGCAGGGCTTAGCTCAGGGCATCGGCATCCTGGGCTCCGGCCAGGGATATGGGGAGCAGCCGATCTGCAGGGAGAAGAAGGGGTGGCGTGGGCTGGTGGGGCTAGGACGGGAGGCACAGCAGGGCGCCGGCGCTGCTGAAGCGCAGAAACGGGCAGGGAGGAAGGAGGCGCTGCTGTGAGGGAGAGAGCGGCCGCGCGAGGAGAAGGGCCAAGGGCGACGCTCGGTCCTTCAGGAATGGAGGAGGCAGGGGCAGTGGTTGGACCGGTGGAGGTTCTGGGCTTTTGCCAGCCACCTGGGGGAGATGAGGGATGAGATGGTGGGGCCCTAGGGACATAAGAATAAGAAGAAAACAACATTTTTTTCCTTTTCGAAATTTTGAGTACAAAACCAACCAGCTTGATCGAAAGATTAGAAAATAAAAACGAACGAATTTTGATAAAGTTACCAAAATTGCTTAGAATTTTATGCTCTACAACTTTCTTATACAAAGTTTTTCTTGAAACATCCCATAATTTTGCAGGATTTAGAGATAAAGTTCTAACCTGGTTTGGAATACTTGGGAGGAAAAGAGTTTGGGCACCTAGGGTTTCCTTCTTCGCTTACTTGCATTCATGGCTCAAGGGCTCAACAAACAAAGCAACACACATTCACTCAACCAAACATTCATGCCTAAAAACGTACATGATGCTCATGGGATGTGAAATGAGATCTGGATATCACAATCCTCCCCACTTGAAGAAATCTCATGCTGAGGAGGTCCTCAAGCATAATATTTAGGAAGGCACACTACTTGTATAGCCCTTTCAGAAAGATCTTGAACAACGATGAAAACAGTTGTGTCTCACCAACATCTTTCTTTCTTTGGATTATTTCCTTCATCATGTTCTTAAGAAGCATGGTCTTTTAATGTAAATGCTAGGCTAAGCTTCCCATTAGAGGATAAGAAGTTTAGGACGATTTACTAGCAAGACCAGAGTGTCCAAAATATCATATCTTACACCATACAGGCCAGAACATTGCCCCATAAATTTTAGATTTTGAAGGACCAGGAGACATAACGAGGAGGATAGCATTCTTTCTTCCAAGTTGATGTGGATTAATTATGAACACAAAGGTGATAGCTCTAGATCATCACGAAGGTTTGATACGTCCTTCGGGCAGCGAAGTGGAAGTTAACTTGATAAACAGGAGTAAGAAAGGAGAGACTCATACCATGATCGGTAACAGTGTCAGTGTTTGGTACCGGTAGCCCACCACAGGATAGTTCATGTGGTGGTTTTTTGTTAGGGCTAGGGTTAGCTCGTGATGAGGAACCCATGCTCGGCCTCCCACACCTTGCAGTGTTTAAGCTCTTCCTCCAATGCTTGTTTCCTCCTCTGGTTGATGCGGCTGCAGAGGTCCTTGCTTTTGTCGATTTGGTGGTAGAGGTCTGCTGTGCCATTTGCTTCGGGCACGGATGAGACAGTGAACTCGTTTCGATCTACACCTGCTTCCACGGCGATGGTCTTAAAGGTGAGGCGGCTGAGCTGTTTCTTCTCGATGGACAAAGGTACTTTGTCGATGACTCGCCCCATCCTTGCCAGATAGTGCTTTTGATCGGAAGCAATGGAGTGTGTCGGTATTTGATACCGACAGTACACCACGGGGTGTATCACGTGGTGCTTTTTGTGGGTGGCGAGATTCACAATGAAGGCACTGTCAACTAGGGTTCTGGTGTGCGGTGGAGCGATGCGGTGCAATGCAGCGCGATGCAGTGTCGTGCGATGTAATGCGATAAGATGTCATGATCTGTCGCGGGGGGTCTCTCACCCGCCTTATATAGTCCGCTATGGATTGGGTTACAAGTCTGTTTCCTTCTATGTCTCCTAGGCAGTTGAGATTACAAGAAATCACACAGAATCCATGACATACAGCTGTTTCTATCTATGAGTCCCATGTCCTTCAGAGCTTGTCTCCAAACCATGCACGTCTTCACGCCTTCCTTAATTGAACGACAATGTCCCCATCCTGATTACCAAGCTCTTCTTGCCATCTTGGAGCCTAAGCCAGGCAACCGGCCCATGAGATCAGTCGTCCGGCCTCCTCGGGCCCTCCAATGGCCCACGTCTCGAATCCATGCTATGAGGACCCAGGGGATATCTATCCCCCACAAGTGTGTCGTCGAAGCAATCAAAGGCAAACCCTTTCTGGGATGACTTTGATGAGGATGATGAAGCCTTCTTCGGTGACTACGGCATGGGGGATGGACCTATCATCCCCAACAGTGACGACGAGGAGCCACCAAAGAGCGACTCAGAAGATCCGCCGGAGGAACCCCCGTCTTCCTCCGACGATGACTACAACACCGAGGAGAAGGCTATGCTGAAGACGAGGATGAAGACGACGGCTTGAACCATCCGGGGCTTGCAGGCCCGGATGATGATGAAGATGAGGATGAAGATGATGGCGAGGATGATGACGACGAGGATGACGACGACGAGGATGAAGGCAGCGGTGATGACGGTGGTGACAATGCCACCATCCTTCCACCAGCGAAGCGCCGCCGCATCGTCCTGTAGATAATAGTAGTCTAATGTAGTTCTAATAGTAGTATAAGAATAGTCCCCACTCTGTAGTTCCTCATGTGTTCTCTATATTATATTAATGAAATCCAGCAGCCACCTTGTCAATTTTGTTGTTGAATGTTGATGATTCCATTTCTGTTCCTTTCACGACTCAGATTACTTCTATATGGATAACTCTTAAAGACGAATTTTTTGCATCCCGAAGCAACTATGTTTGTATGATCCATAGAGAATGACAAAGTCTTATGCCGAGTGATCAAAGCCCACCTTAAGAAAGTTCCAATTGCCGCTTGCTCACACTTCAATGAAAAACATCTCGAATTATCCCCCGACTGAAGTTCGCGTTAGGCTCTGACCGACTTAATTCTTGAGGAGCGACTGATATGCTTGACTCAGAGCAATATCTCTTCAGTAGACGCCGTTAGGGCCTTAAAAGGACTAACACCCTAACGGTTCCTTCCACAAGAATCCCCATCTCCTAGTTTCTTCATCCCCTCCGCCGCCACCATTTGTGACTGCAAAAATCCTCAACTCTTAGAACCTCCATTCTCCACTGCATTTCATTCATCACCATCTGTGGCCCCAAGGAAGAAAACTGTGAGCGAATGCGGGAACACCAGCGAAAGGCTTCCTCATGACGAGAACTCCAAGATTCCATCCTCTTTCACCGCGTCTCGTAACTCCACGATATCCGAATCTGATCTTCTTCAATTAGTGGAAAATGGGTGTTCTTCCCCCGCAAGAGTTAAGTGGATGGAAAAGTTGGAAAAGGGAAGGAGCTCCCACTGAAGACACACATGAATCAGTAGTCTTTGCCCCATTCTTTGTTCGCGGATTAGAATTACCTATCTGCCCCTTTGTCTGAGGTCTCCTCGATTTTTATTCCATTGACCTCACTCATTTGAATCCCAACTCCATACTGCAAATCGCTATCTTCATTTTTTTGTGCGAGGCCTTTCTTGGCATCGTTCCCCATTTTGGCATATGGAAGTACCTTTACCACTACAAGCCTGGAGTGAGGGATGGCGCCCTGCAGGTTGTTCGCGGAGCAAGTCTTGAGTTGTGTCATGGCCGAAAATATGTATATCTGGACATTCCCCTCAAAGATAGCAATAGAGGTTGGCACGCCGAGTGGTTTACCATAGAAAATCATGGAAATTCACTGCCACCTCGATCGGGACGACAGCCCAACACGAAGCGACCTAGTTGGGAAGAAGCGCCAACTCACAAGGAAACTGCTCAAGCAGATGCAATGCTGAAGAAGATTCCCAATCTGAAAGAAAGGGGCTTAAATGCTCAGGCTGTGGTAAACGACTTTAGTTTCCAGAGCATTCAGCCTTTGAAAGATCGAGTAATTCCAACATATCTATATGTCGGGGCGAGTGATCCCACTAGGGAGGTGAGCCGAATAATCACTGAGCAAGAGATCAAGGTTCGAGTTGGTTCGATGCTTAAAGGTGATGTTTATAATGAAGGAGCTTCTTAGCCCTACTCCGCCTGGCTTCCTTCCCCTTCGGTATATTTCCTCTTATCAAACTAAATCATTTGATAGATCTGAAATGATATGATAATTGCACAGGTCACCCATAGTGCAGCTACCGTCAGAATCTCCTGACTGGCCAAGTAATTCCCTAGCTCCCGATGCAGGCTTGACTCAAAGCAGTGCTCACATGAGCCCCCCAGGCTCTCCTGAGATCCTCGAAGCTAAGATGGCTGACCCACTGCAGAGCCAAGAGTGCAATTGTTGCCGACGATGGCCAAGGTCCTAAAAGCAACACGGAAATAGGCTTGCGTGATGCCCTTAGCCACTCAAGAGCTGAAAGTGCCTCGGATAGTGAAGTTCGCTCAACGACTATTCATTCTCTTGAGTCGGGGCCGTCGACTGAATGGAAGTCCGCCTGCACTCTACAGGCTCCAAGTCACTCGAGCAACACGATGTTCTATACCGCCCGGCTGAGCCCATCGAAGGAGATCATGCAACAACACGAAGAAGGGACGGTAAGTAGAACCATCTTAGCAGACACTGAAGCTGCCCTAGATGCTCCTACAGCTGCTCCCAGCCCCCATGCTTCTACTGCACCGCCACCAGGTACCAGCGGAGCGTCGGCTGGCACACCAACTCTTGGCGGTGTTGACTTGGATCTGTATGTGGTTAGAGTGTCTGCCGGTCGTCAGACTACGAATCTCGCCCTCCGTCATCACTGTGTCGTTACAAGTGCCAGCAAGCCACACAAACAAGATAGCATGTGAGTATACTACCATTTTTTCTCAAAAACAAGGTCATTGCGCATACACCAAATTGTCCAAATATGAGCTGCAACCCCATATTCTACTTGAACAACTGTATATAGTAATGACGACATTACAGGTCGCGGCGGACTGCTGTCTTCTTTAATTTTGGTTGAGATTCATTGTGCATTGTATGTACGCAAGTTGACAGCAACATCCACGGTAATTCTACGGCTCCTAGGTTGGTCAATCTTCAAGTCCACTGGCAGTATACTATTAGTTTTGAACCAACTGGTATTAACCTTTCAGGTGTGGATGGACCAACTAATGGCAATTGATACGGCATACTGAAATAACTTTGGAACGTCTACTCGAGTAGATCTAAGCGGTTAAAATGAGATATTACTTCATAGGAAGTAATATCTAAAAATAATTAAAAATTTATTTATTAATAGGATAATGATCCATAATTAACCTAAATTAACCAACGTGGCCGGCATGCACGGAAGGAGACGTGATCTGTCTTCTGACGGCGACGACCGATCGAGTGTATACCTTCTCCGGTGATTTTTTTCGTTTCCGGTGGCCTACGAGAATGGATCTATTTTCGGAAATTTTCGTTTGAAATTTTAAAAATTCAAAAAAATCATAAAATCAAAGGAGAATATCATAAAAAACTAGATCTTACGCTGAATCGTTTGTGGTAGCCCAAGTTTAAATCTATCATTGTTTCATTAGGCAAATAATGAATCTTGCTCAGGCCTGTTACTATACGCAACCCGTTCAACCAATTTACTTTCCCTTATCCAACCAGCGTTCCCTAATCGCCGCTCCTTCCTTGTCCATGACTCCGCATCTTCGCCGCTAAATCCTCGAAGAGTCTCAGCTGATTTCGCCTGAGCACAACAGTTGGGAGATGCGGTGGCCGGCGCCATCTTGCCTCGAGTTGGTAACGTGCATGGATGACTGCATGCATGGGGTGCCGCAGCTAATAACAGAAGGCTCTCCGTCGACCCCGGGCATGGCTTTGCAGGAAGCCAGGAATGACCTCCCAACCAAGTAGCGGCGCTGCATCCATGGCGAGCCCATGAGAGAGTTGTGCTGTATGCGGGTTGCGGGGAGAGCGGAACGACGGAGGTTGGGCGGTTCGGCGCAGGGAGCGGAACAGGCAGAGCGGAGGCCGGGAGACATGCGGGAGTTTTTTCTTTTTTTAATTCTTTTCCTATTTAATCTATTATATTAATTATTTTACTTTCTCTTAATTCAATGGTCCAGATCTATTTAAAGTCTTACCTCTTAGGAGATAACTCGTATACCGTAGCACAGCCCCCAACTAATACATTCTTAACCATTATATTGCACATCCCATCTAGTAATCAATTATTAATGGCTCCTTTCCTTGATGTTTTACCCACTACCGATACCGACTACCTTGTTTCCTAGCGCAGACCAAAGGGACTGAGATCAACGCAGAGACGTGTTAAGACTTAAGATATTCTTTACATCTAAATTAAGGCATGTATAAATCAGTTAATCATGAGTTTTTATCATGAATTCATGGATCATCTATGCAGGCATGTGTCATCACAACATCGCTAGTACCTGCTTTGACACCCCGATTTTTGCTACTTAAAGCTTTTCTGCAGTTAAGTACGGAGTATAATTTATTAAGGTTTTTATGTGACTTAGTATGCATGGCATGGAGTCTATAAATTTCTTTAAAGAATTAACTAAAAAGAATCAAAGGCAAGATCATGTTCTGTGTACTTATGCTGGTTTGCATAATGCTTTGTTTGTGTGAACATTGTCGCTATGTTATTCCTAAGAATTTTTCGGATTTATCCGCTGATGTTTCCCATTTTGATAGAGCAAATTCTATTTATTAGAAGATTTTATGAGCTCCTAATATTTTATTTGAGTTCATTGGGTCCCAGCATAACTGACATTTTTCTTAGAATTTTTGGAGTGTTTAGAGAATTTTTCATAGCTTAAATACAATTTCAGGATTTTTCTAGAATTATTTTCAGCCGAAAATAACTTGGAATTAATAAATCTGGGTCCATTTTGTAGTTGGCCAAAACCCATCACACAAACACAACCACAATCAATTATCCTATACTGAGGTCTACAGAGCGTGCATACGGCATACAAAACACCGTAAGAGTTTTGGCACTGTCCACATAATCAATTTGCCGGCAGGGCCCAGTAAATGCTATCCCAGCGCAAGTAAAATATATGCAGTAATCTATATATTAGCCCGTGACAATGCACGGGTTGGCAACTACTATAGAGTTAATCTTTCCTAACTTATCTCTTCAACCTATTTTAGACCATCCTAACTTACCTTTAGCCTTGATCGTACAAAAATTACAATATATAGGTAGAAACATAGGTCTACGCCCCAACTTTACAATATACATAAAATTATTACAAAGACCGGTAGAAACGGACCGGCATGCGCGTGCGTTGGAGAGATCAGACTAGACATTTGGCTCTGCGGGGCCTCTCTTCAGCACGCCGGCATGAGTCAGCAGGGCCCAGAGGTGTGTGATGAACTCCCCTCCTTTGGCAAGAGCTTCGAGGTGCGCCCGGGCATCATCGGATGGCGAGATGTAGAGCATCATCTCCGCCCAAAATTCAGATAGGACCTTCCACCGCAAAGCCGGATCTTTTATGTCTTGCACCAGATGCCGTGCAAGCTTAGCGCCCTGTGTAAGGAGCGGTGCTTCATCACCACTATATTCCATTAGCACCCTGCACCTTTCCTCCAGTTTCTTGGGCTTCCTGAGCAACTTGTCTGCTTCCTTGATTGCCTGATCAAGTATGAGTTCCGATTCCGATACAGAGCAGTGGTCGGGCAAGAGCTGTGGCGCGAATGCGAGGAGATACGAGCAGTACTTGGACAAAGCATCGGCAGTCATGACTGCGTCTTCTTTTTTCGCTTGTGCATCAAGCTTGTGCCAGCACAGGGTTGTAGCAATGTGCCAGACTAGTATGGTGTTAGTCACCCCTCCACCTGTTGCAGTAGCATCACAGTTGTTCAGCAGCGATGTTGCCCCACTTGTCAGGAGGCCGTTGCTTTCTGCTAGTAGGGAATCAATGACGGCTTTCTTCACATTTTCAGACAACTTAACTGAACCCTTGCGCCCCCATTTCTCAGCCTTGTCCACCAGACGCAGTGTAGCATAATGGAGACAATTCCTAAAGCGGCTTCTGCGGCCATGCTTCCCGAGGAAGCAGTACTGCCCAAGTTTGTATTTCCATGGTCGAAATGCCCTCAACTTCAATAGAAGGCTTAGGATCATCTCAAGGAAACGCCATCTTTTCAAAAAAGGCATGGACACGTAGCTCTGCATCAGGGCCACCTTGAACCAACCTGAGGCTATGTACAGGTACATCTGATATGCCTCCAGGAATGCCAAAACAGCCGTTATGAATATGGTGGAGCCCAGATTGTGACTCTTGTTCATGACGAGCCGGTAGGTGAGCCATGAGCATGAGGCAAACATCATCAAGGGAAGACAGAGAGCGAAGTAGCGACCCTTCTGCTGGAAGTACGAATACCTTGTGTAGTACAAGTCATGGACAAAAACAAGCTCCTCCTCGATGACCCTGAAGGCTCGCTGATGTGGCTTGTCCCCGGCGAGCAGGCCTTTGAACACCAGCTCTTTGGTTTTCTCAAGCTCTACCTCTGGAAGCTTGAAGCCAGCAAACCTTCGGTTGAGCATCTTGGAGAGGGCCATGGAGAGGCAGACGTCCTTGAGCATCTTGCCCCGCCCATGGAGCAGCAGATTCCCCTTGTACTGCCAGATCTGCTCCACGGTGGTTACCATGCCCCATGCCTGCTTTATGCAGTACTTCTCGCCAGCCACCATGTACCGGCATCCTTCCATGGTCACAGGATCGAACTTCTTATCCTGATGCCTCATCATGTATTCGTGAATCACCTTCACGTTCTTGAAGAGGTAGGATCTGCTCGCCATCCTCATTGAAGCGATCCTCACATATGACTTGAGGACACCGACGAGCAGGATGGCAAAGACCGGGCACCACAGATAGCCCATATCATGTTCTGTGTCCAAATAGTCCTGTAGGGCAATCGCCAGAATAATGAACACCACCATGAACCCCTTGAAGATGTGTTTTATGTAGATGGACTTCCAGTTGTCGAGGTCATTGAGGCGGCAGACCGTGAGGCTGTCTGTGTTGCCGAGGAGAAGAAGCAGGCACACGGCCCACACGGCGAAGTCGTAGTAGATGCAATCGGAGGATGTCATCCACCCAATGATGTAGCTCACCAGCGGGTAGGAGAGAGTGTAGACTCCGCTCACGGTAGCATGGAGGAGACCGTGGCTCGTCCGTCGGCGTAACGAACCCAGTACGTGCAAGATGAACATGCCGAGGACAGCTACAATGACGAAAACTTCTACTTTGGTTGTATTATCGTGATAGCATGGGGGAGGAGGACTTGGCGCCATGCTTTCTTCCTCGCCGATATTATTTCTGGTAGTTCCTTTCTACTACTAACTCACTCCAGCGAACGGGAGCATTGCTTGGAGAGCCGTCTGAGGCCATGTGTGCGTATATATAGAGAAAAATCTATACAACTATATCATTTGAAGAGGCCAAAAAAACAGTGATAACTTTATAAAAAAACAGTGATATACGTGTGAATCCACGAGGGACATATAGCTACATATCCAGACTGGAGCCAGGATTGCGACATGCTTTGTATTTTTCTCTCTGCGTTCTTATTGGCGTTTTGTCTTCGTATATACTGCAGGTGCACGTCCCGGTCGCTCCATCGCATGTCGAATGCATCGTTTAAAGGCAAAATTGTGCGAACTGCCTTTTTTCACGGGGAGAAGGCGTGCGCTATGTATCCATCCTTCGCGTTTTGCCATATAACTTAGCACTTGACGTCAATCCCGTGCCACGCATGGTCTAGTATATATAAATTTGAGTCCCACAGTTATCAAAATTGTTACTAGTTCCGTTCTCGAATATTTGTCAAATAAAGTTCCGTTCTCGAATATTTGTCAAATAAAAAAGAATGGAGAGAATATTATTCAACATATCTCATCTATGTGTGTATATATATACACTCGTTTAATAAATCAACGTGGGTATATATACATACTCGTTTATACATTCGAGTATGTTCACATGCTCATTTCAAGATTACCTAAATACCACTACATAAAAAAAATTACAAAAGAACCCTTTATTTTTAATTTATTATGATAATACCTTACAGTAATAAATATGTCGACATACCCACTGTATATTTGCATACTCAATGTCCATACCACTTTAAATCTTGTATTATTGTTACATGCTCTATGTACATACCCTTCGTTTAGCTAGATACCCTCTAAATCTTGAGATACATACATAGAAGTAGCTACACGTGGAAGTAGAATGAAATTTCCATATATGTGTGTGTGTATATATATTTGTCGTATCTATCTATAAATCACTGTAATTAACATTTCTAATGGTATAGTGGTAATTTCTATGTAAATTTAGGGTTTGTTTTTAAATTATATGTCACAATGGCACAATAGGCAAAGGCAATTTATACAACGTTGTGTTATAAAGCATAGCTTGTACCTCCATGCGGCTTGCTTTGCTTGGCCCTGCCTCCAGTGCCAGAATGCTGCCCGTTGTCGCCACCTTGAAGGAAGAAGAGGAGGCGGGCAATGACCACACCGTACGTGCACCGGCCCTGTCCCCAGCTCTACGCTGCCGGCGGCCTCACCGCATGGACACATGAGCTCTGCTGCTGCGCGCCTGCCTCCATCGCCTGTGCCCCAGCTCTCTCCTTTGTGAATGAATTTTATATACCCATGTTCTTGTGAATAAAATATTTGGTGAACAAAATCATAAATATTATTCTACGGCCTACGCAGGTATATTTATGGACAGATATGTCGTCACTGGCCGCAGTAGCAATCAGTGCTACTTTGATTCGTGACAATGAACCGCGCGGCAGCACTGTGACCGTACGTCATGCAGCTCGTTGGAAACTTGCGACGACGGACTAATGGAGTGGACTAGCAATAGAGATGCATGGAAACCGGGTCTTGGTCGTCGTCGTGCTTCTGCCCGCCTAGGTAAGTCTATTACCAATTGATAAGGATCATACTCATTAATTATTAATGAGATGTCACGTAGCATATTTAGCTGATGTGTCATAGCATTAAATAAATGGTAGAAGAAAGCTGTATCTTGATCGATATACTGCTTTGACACAATATCTTAGTGCAAGTATAATAAAGCTGACTAGCCAGACTCTAAGCAGTTCCATATCACAAAAATCTTCTAGGGGGTAGGGTGAGAGCACGAAAAAGAAGAAAGCGAGTCCTTCATTGAGAGTCTGGCTCTAGCACACACTATGAGAAGAAAAAAAATCTGCTTGGAGCCTGCTGCAGAGCTAAGACTGACTCTTTTTTTCTTCGGTCAATCCAAATGATTTTTCTCTCCAAATATTAAATATTTTCAACTTTAATTTAATAAATATAGAGTCGCTGAGACTCCCTCTTTTTTCCCCCGCAGGCCCCCTCCCGTGCCGTGCCGCCCGCTGCCGCATCGCTCGCTAGCGAGCAATAGCTAAACGGACATTGCGGTAGTGGCCGCGCATGTCGGGTGTGTTTTCTTTACTTTAGAAAATCAATATAGTCACAGAAAAGCCGCCGTCTTGCAGCACACATCGTGCGTTCTATCTTCCTCTGTTTCGCGTTGTGTGTGTTATAGGGTGAGCTCGCCGGTGACTTGCACGTCGTCTCTCCGGCGAACAACAACAAGTGAGGAAGGGCCTAAGCGTGGAAGCGCATGACAAATAGTTGACAGGCACTGGGTTCAGAATCTCCTCGTTGTATGAAGTTAGTTGCAATGAGTTGCGCCTACTGTACGTTGGACAGCGGCCTCACTGTCAACCTCCCATTTTCGATCGATGGATAATTTTAATATTGTTATTACAGTTGATCGATGAGTTATAGTCTGTGATTCTAGAACGGGTCAATTTCCTTTACCCCTGTTTTTTTTGCCTTCGTGAGGGCTAGTTCAGAGCCCGTTTTCTAATCAGCAACCAACCTACCTGCCTGGCTTTTTCCCCGTAGAGAGGTGAAATTTTCTAATGCTTGGAATTAATATTAGCCATTGAATTGGTCCACATCTAGTGGATAAAACCTGACAGAGAAACTTATTAAAAGAAATTAAAGTTGTGGGGCAGGAACTTTAATTTTCTAGTCCGCCACTTCAGGAAGAAGCTGCTCGTGACGATTTGAATGGTACCGCACCGCGTGGTGTGCATTCCGGGAACGTTCAGCCTCTTGGCGAAGCTGTCCAACATGTGGCAGTATGCTGTCCGCTATCACAGTCCCAGGGCTAAAATAAGTAGACTCTCGCGTGATACTCTGTCCGATCCTTAATTCTTTTCACTACGGATACATGTTGGAGCAATGCTAATTGATAAACGTTAATTACTGTATTTGACAAGGGAACAAGGGGCTCCTGAATGTTATTTGTGATCTGGCTGCTACACGTAGGTGCGTGAACGGAGAGGCCGACTGACTGGATTATGCATCTTCGGTCGCCGGATGACCACATATGATCGTTATATTCTTTCTTTCTTTCTATTTTTGAAGGTAGAATATTTCGTTTGTCAATGTAAAAGGTAGAAGATAGCATATTGCATTCTAAAAGTAGAAAATTTTATTTGAATATAGAATATTGTTCTTATGATACTAAAATATTTTGCTATTGACGAAGCTAACATAATTTTCTGGTATATGTCGAACTAGACTCTAGTGTACAGACACATATCGTAACTTAATTTTTTTTCAAATATAATTAAGTGAGATCTTGTTTTTAAAGATTTTATGGAAAGAAATAAGACAGTGCAATCGAAATTTAATTTAGATTCATAGCACCTATGATTTTTTAAGTTTTATACGTTCACGAGGAAAAAAATACTTGTATTTACAAACAAGAAAGACGCTGGAGTTTTTGGGCGCTCGCTGCAGCTCTGCCCGCTCCCCGCTGCGGGCCGCCTGATGCGGCCATATGCGGCCGCCCGCGCACGGGGAGCCGCAGCACGCGGGAGCGGGAGCATGCCGCTCCACCCGGGTAGCCGCTCTGCGTGGGCCCTCTCGACAGCCTCCGCCGGAGCCACGTTGGATCGGGGCGCCGCCGATCGACGCGCGCCGCGGTGGGGCCGGCTGCAGCACAGCGAGGTGGAGGTGGCGAGCGCTCGTTGGCCGGGAGTCTCCCTCTGCGTCCTTTGGCGCTGTGGCCACAGTGCGCCTCCGTCCTCCTCCGGCGCTGTGGCCACAGTGCATGGTATGGCGCGGCGGGTAGAGTTGTTGGCTGGTGCTGTGGGCATAAAGACCACCACCCGCTCACAGCGCCGCCTCCTTTTTCGCTCCGGTGGCTCGCCCTGGTACGCCCCTCTCCTTTTTCCTTTCCGTGTACATACCTTTCGTTCGACCAGATACCCTCAAAATATTGAGATACACATGTGAGTGTAGCTACATGCGCATGTAGAAAGGAATTTTCCTATATATATATATATATAGACACACACACACTTCACAAATGTGGATGATATGTGTTGAGAGAAAGAAATATGGACATATCGGAAATAACAAAACATTATGTGTGAAATTAAAGATCTAACTAGAAATACATTTGAATTGAGTTTGCGGAACTAATAATGGATTTAATTTATGCTCAATGTTGATTAGTTCTAGAATATTCTGTCATATATCCCAGGAAAAGGAGCCCATAAAAAATGGTGCCACAATTATTTAACGAAGCAAGCATTACAAGACAAGTCTAGTGATAACAAGAAAAAAATAATTATCTATACCATCACCAGATTGTAGTGAATAACCCGGGCATAATAGAAGAGAATAAATTAATAAATTTCATACAGTTGATTTACTAGACCGGTTCTGGACTAACACTAATGCATTCAATATTTCCTTCCACGCGTACAATTAATTAGAAGAAGAAACATGTGAGGTTCTCAGACCCACACATAAAGCTAAGCATTAGAGGTGAATTTGCCAAATAAAAATGAGCATTAAGCCTTCACTATCACATCCTTCTTGTCTTCAGAGCCCAAGTTTGGAGCTAGTGTGTTCATTTGAAAAAAACCTGCAACAAGTTTTTTGGTTTTCAATTGTTAAACGCTGTATCATTTCTCGTGAGCAAAATTTCCCAACAGAACGCAGAGGCACCTGTTAATCTTACTATTACTAATTGAAGCCTCCTTTTGAGGCCTCCACGTTAATCCTCATCAGAAGCACCGGAAAAAAGAGAAATCCTAGAAATTTCCACAAAAAAGAAAAACATCTAGCCATCAATTAGATAGCCTATAACTATTCGTATCAATAATATCCATTGAATACATGTCCTAAAATAACCCCCAATAATTGATTTAAAATTACCCACCCCTGCCATCGTCTCTTTACCCATACGTTATCACAGCGCAGCCTGTCGTGCCCTAAAGTCCATGGTCACACGATGGCAAACGCAACAAGCGGCGGCAAATTCAACAAACACGTACGGCGACTACAGACGCACATGCACCATTGGTATGTGTGTATTGCTCCAATATCTGGTCCTGGATTGATAAATAAGCATCTTGGTGACTATCTAATTGAGTTTGCCGTGCCCTTAATTCCTTTAGCCGCTTCACGTCGCCATGCATGGTCTCGCTACCGCCGCCACGCATGGTGTTCATCTGCAGATGAATATAATTAGCGCTCTTAGTCAAATTCGCCGGCGATGGTGACTGAGATATATAGCAACTCCTGATGACTATACTAGAGTCACGTAAGTTAATTCTCCCGTTCCCTATGGTATTTTTATTTTCTTTCAAGTCATCGTTGCCATATTGCTGATCAATTCGGGCCCTTCGTGTTAGTAGGTAGTGTCAGGGTATGGGTTGGATTAAACATTATTAACATTTTCTTGGACAATCTGGTGATGCATTTAGTTCATAACCAAAAATTGTATCATTGCTGACCAAATTTAGTTGGAAACATGACATTTATCTACGAAGGCTGTAATAAACAATAATGTAATTGCATCCGTTAAAATTTTTCTTCGATTATAAATGTTTTGTGCCTGTCGCTGTAAGTTAAGTTTTGTGAAACATGATTAGTATTTTTAAGCTCACCTGTCCTTAGTGCAAGATGCCTTTTTCCAACTGCGTGTGTACTTCAGTTGTATATATAAAATGCAGTAACCAGAAATTTTAATTTTGGATCCAACCATTTCCCGCCCCTGCAAGTCGAGGGATAGGAGGATCAAGGCCACAATAAGCATGGTTGCATCGTTTTAACCAGATCATGATATGGTGGTCAAAGGAACGGACATTAGTTGTTGCTGGCTGATCACAATATCTACTTAGTTGGCGAACGTATCGGATGTACACATGTTGCTGCTCGCTGCCTAACTAATAAAATAAACACGCTGATCACTAGCCAATAGTAAGGACTTGCTTCAAAATAAATTTTATTGTTCTGGCCATTACTTTTCAATTTTGCATTCCGGATAAATTTTTTTAATCTTTGCAATATTAATCATGCATTAAATATGGCTTATAATAGCATGGAACTTCAGTTACTATTTTTTCAACACAATCGACCAAAGAAGAGAAACAAGTAATTGTAGAAAAGCAACATAGCCGGATAGTAACTTGGTCTTTCTAATATATCATTCAAATTGCCATCTTACTATTACTGTAAGAGTCTAACAAGACGACTGATGCAACATAATCTGTATTCGAGTGTTTGGTGTACATATATAGAGTTACAAGAGCTGATCTAACTGAATAACTGACTAGCTACATACAGGGACGATCGAGTCAATATTGTTACATAAACAACGGTCACTAACACCCCCCCCCCCCCCACAGTCTGTACGTCTTTACTTGAGCGGACACACAGACTGTTCCTGAATTTCTCAAACACATTTGCTGGCAAACCCTTTGTCATGACATCGGCAAACTGCTGATCAGTGGGCACATGAAGAACTCTGAACTGACCAAGAGCTACTCGTTCTCTGACGAAGTGAATATCTAGTTCAATGTGTTTTGTGCATTTGTGGTGGACCGGATTTGTTGCCATGTAAACTGCAGATACGTTATCACAGTATACAATTGTAGCTTTGTCAATTTTGCAGCCTAGCTCGAGTAACAGCTGGCGTAACCAAACACATTCGGCAACAGTGTTGGCAACTCCTCTATATTCAGCTTCAGCGCTCGATCTTGAAACAGTGGGTTGCCGTTTGGAAGACCAGGAGATGAGGGAATCGCCTAGGTAGACACAGAACCCTGAAGTTGATCTTCGTGTGGCTGGGCAACCCGCCCAATCGGCGTCGGAGTAAGCTTGAATGTCGAAGGCTGACGATGAGTGCAATTACAGACCAAAGTGAGTAGTACCACGGCATACCGGAGTGTCCGCTTCAGAAGAGCCAAATGTGACTGTCGCGGATCATGCATGTGAAGGCATATTTGTTGAACAGCATGGGCAAGATCTGGACGAGTCATTGTTAGGTACTGAAGTCCACCTGCAAGACTTCGGTATTCACTGGAATCACATACTGGATCACTGTCATCAGCAGCAACTTTGCCTTCAGTGTCAATTGGGGTGGATACAGGGTTGCACTGGGACATGTTGGCACGAGCAAGAAGTTCCTCTGCATACTTTTGCTGGGACAGAAAGAAACCAGAAGCTGCACGAGTCACTTGGATGCCAAGAAAATAATGCACCGGCCCTAGGTCCTTGACAGCAAGAGCATTGCGGAGGTTGCGTACAATATCTTGAAGCAGCAAAGAACTTGATGCCGTCAAGAGGATGTCGTCAACATAGAGGAGAAGATATGCTGTTTCTGAGCCACGCCGTAAGGTGAATAGCGAGACATCTGACCGGGTTGGGATGAAGCCGATTTCGCGCGCGACAGTGGTGAACCTCTGAAACCATGCTCGTGGTGCTTGTTTAAGGCCATACAGCGAGCGTTCGAGTTTGCAAACATGATCTGGGCGCGTTGAGTCGACGAATCCAGCAGGCTGAAGGCAGTACACTTGCTCGTTGAGATAGCCATGGAGAAAGGCGTTTTTAATGTCAAGCTGATGAACTGGCCACGAGCGCGACGCAGCGATGGCGAGCACACAACGGATGGACGCCGGCTTGACGACGGGGCTGAACGTTTCGGCATAGTCGATGCCTGATCGTTGATTGAAGCCACGGACAACCCAACGCGCTTTATAGCGTTCCAAGGAACCGTCAGCATGCGTTTTGTGACGGAACACCCATTTGCCGGTGACGACATGTTGATGACGGGGTCGTGGCACAAGCTGCCAAGTGCCATGTGCTTGGAGAGCATCGATTTCCTCCTGCATGGCGGCCTTCCAGTTCGGGTCGCGTAGAGCGGCATGAACAGAAGACGGTATAGGAGAGATCGGAGCTTGCATGGCAACGTTGGCATAGCGTGGGTGGGGTTTGAACACGCCAGCCTTTGCCCGGGTCACCATATGGTGCCGTGGCGCAAGAGGCGCAGAAGGCAACGAGGTAGTTGGGGGAGGAGGTGGAGAAGGCGAGCTGGGCGGTGCTGGTTGTAGCTGCATGTTTGGAGGGCTCGGTGGTTGCAGCGGCGCAGGATCCGGAGGAGGTTGCGGCACCTTCGGTGGTGGATTCAACGACGCCCTGGCGAGCGCGTCGCACACTGGTTCAGGGGAAGCAGTGTCCACAGACGGACGACGTGGATTATCCCGGGCAAAGGGGAAGTGATCCTCATCGAAGTAGACATGGCGAGAGGTAACGACCCGCTGCGAGGCGAGATCATAGCAGCGGTACCCTTTGTGATCCGTGGGGTATCCAAGGAAGACGCAGTGGACGGATCGTGGGGCAAGTTTGTGTGGTGCTGTGGCTGTGGTGTTGGGAAAGCACAAGCAGCCGAAGGCACGTAGATGCTGGTAGGATGGTTTGATGCCGTAAAGAAGCTCAAAGGGATAAGCTAAGGCTGCTGGTTTGCATGGACGACGGTTGAGCAGGTAAGCAGTGCTTCAGCCCAGAAACGATACGGCATGGATGAGTGAAGAAGAAGAGTGTGAACACAATCGTTGAGAGTGCGCAGGATACGCTCGGCCTTGCCGTTTTGCTGGGAGGTATACGGACAGGAGAGCCTGAAGATGATGCCACGGGTGGAGAAAAAAGAGCGCAGTGTGGTATTATCGAATTCACGGCCATTGTCTGATTGGAAACAGGCGACAGAACATGAAAACTGAGTCTGAACGTAGGCGCAGAAAGACATGATGACAGAAGCAACTTCAGACTTGTGGCGTAGGGGATAAACCCAAACATAATGTGTGAAATCAACTAGGATTGCAAGATAGAACTGAAATCCAGTATTGCTAAGTACAGGAGAGGTCCAAACATCACAATGCATAAGCTGAAAGGGAGCTGTTGTTGCTGTCTGTGAGGAGGAGAATGGGAGGCGAGTGTGTTTGCCCAACCGGCAAGCAACACAAGAGCTCAAGTTCTCTTTATTACAATGAAAATCAAAGGAAGACAGAATGTGTGACAAATATTTATTGCTGGGATGGCCTAAGCGTTGATGCCAGCGAGACGTAGAGTGAGCCACGAGGGCGTGCACCGCTGAGGTAGTGAGAGGGTAGAGAGCCCCGTCACTATTACATCGTAGGAGTTCCATCTTGGTGCGCAGATCCTTGATGGAGAAGCCACGGGGATCAAATTCCACAGACACAGAGTTGTCACGGGTTAGAGTGCGTACAGATAATAAATTCTGAACGAGGGAAGGTGCAACAAGAACATTATTGAGATGCAACGGACGAGGAGCAGTAAGAATAGTGGAGGAGCCAGTGTGAAGAACAGGAAGAGAAGAACCATTGCCTACAAGGATGCGTGACGTGGGAGGGGTAGGTTGGATAGATTGGAGCATACCGTGGTTGGACATGTGAGACGATGCCCCAGTGTCCATGATCCAATCTGATGGGCCAGTGGTTGGCGACTGAAGGGACATGGCGTTGAGGGCGTTAATCAGCGCTGTCTGATCCCAAGAGGCCGTCGGTGTCGGGGTAGATTGGTTGGCCGGGGAAGCTCCAAGGTATGCCTGGGCATGAGGAACGTTGGGGCGAGGACCCAGAACACCTGTGCCCGGTGGAGGAAGGGGCGGCCGTGCAGCCGCCGGCCACGCAGAGAACATGCCAGTCCATGGGTTGAGCGCCGGTGGCCAGTATGGTGGAGGCGGTGTCTGGTTGGATCCGGAACGACTGGTGTTGGGGAAGGAGCCATTCCCGGATCCTTTCTTCTTGGCTTTGGACTTTTTGTTGGAGCCACCAGACGGTGAAGGAGGGTCGGCGCTGCCGGCGGAGGCGGGCTGGGCGACGAAGCCAGTGGCCGGCGGTGTTGGCGCGGCCGTCGTCGGAGTGCTGGAGCCTTGCTGCTGGGCGAAGAGAGCGGCTCGCTGCACTAGCTGAGCCGCCTTCTCCGCGCGATGTTCCTCAAGGAGGAGATGGGATCGAACCTTGAGGAAGGACGGCAGCTTGTGGACGGTGAGGCTGGAGATCACGTGCTGAAGGCGCGGGTTGAGGCCGCACAGGAGCGTGGTGACGAGGGAGCGCCAAGATCGGCGAGCTGCTTGACCTTGGTGCAATAGGCCATCACGGAGGAGTCTCCTTGGTACACATTGCGAAACTCGGCGCCGACGTAGACGGAGCGCGTTGCGGCATTGTTGCGGAAGAGGCCGCGAATGCTGCGCCATAGGGAGTAGGCTGTATCGCGCCGGGTCTGTACGGTGCGGAGGATGTCGATGGAGATGGTGCAGTACATCCACGACACGATGGAGTAGTCGTTCTGCACCCAATCGGAGGTGCCCTGCGCGGCGGAGGTGTTGACGTGGTTGACGAGGCCGAACTTGGCGAAGACGGCGAGGAAGCAGACACGCCATGGCCCATAGTTCGATTGGTCAAAATCGAGAACCATGGGAACGTGTGTTTTGATGTTGATCAGTTGAACCTGGGATGCAGGAGCGGGATTGGTGAACTCGATTCAGAGGAAGACGAAGAGGAACTCATGACGGCGGGGAGAGAGCGGAGCGGAAGGATAGGATCTCTAGGCTGATACCATGTAAGAGTCTAACAAGACGACTGATGCAACATAATCTGTATTCGAGTGTTTGGTGTACATATATAGAGTTACAAGAGCTGATCTAACTGAATAACTGACTAGCTACGTACAGGGACGATCGAGTCAATATCTATCTATCTATTATATTAATAAAGGAGTGTTAAAAGAAACCATCACGTTCGCCGAGAGGACCAAGAATCTATCTATCTATTATATTAATAAGGAAGTGTTAAAACAAGCCACCACGTTCGCCGAGAGACCAAGAAAGTCCCACGTTAATCGGAAAAAAGAAAAGCTCTCCACCGTTGGATGTTACGAAGATTTAACGGTTTAAAACGGTTTATCCATATTTATATAAATTCTTATTAAAAGGAAAAGGTATATTTGCAGATCCAATATGATAGGAAAAAAGAGATCAAATAAAAAAATATGTTCACACGTTTTAGATATATATTGTCATACAGGAAGTTTATTATATTATAATAAGGAAATCCGATATAAGAAGGATCCAATATAAGAAGGCACGGCTGGAATACAAATTTTATTTCTCAATCTATTAAGTTAATAGATGCTCGATGCGTTGTTCAATCAAGTTGCACAACTGTCTCTGAACAGTGCATTAACGTAACTGGATGCCGCCCGCTGTTGATGCCCGCTGCCTGCGCGAGTAGAGGAGGGGAGGCCGGTCGCTGAAGCTTGCTCCCTGTAGGCGCCGGCCAGGGAGGCAGGGCCGGCCAAGATGCAGCTTGCGTAGGGCAGCGAGGGGGACATCACCGGGGCACGGCACTGCCCTGTTGAGCGTTTCCTCGAGCAAGTGGTGGGCTGCCGCTGCTGCTTGGGTGGTCGATGGGTGGTGGCGAGGAGCGGCTAGGGAACGAGCTAAGGCACTGCTACGGCGGTGTTGCTACTTGCTGCTTGGGATTGTTGTGGCCACCTTGGAGCTGCAGGAGTCCCTGATCAGCACCCATGGATGGACAGCCGGAAGAAGAAAGCGACACGGGGAGGATCTATCGGTGGCAGGGCAGGAGGCGCAACTTCCGTGAAGATTTTTTTTTATTCGAGAAAATGGTATATCCTTTGTTTTTCAACTTTGATCACAATTTAAAACAATAATTAATTGGATCTATATGCCTAGCTTTCCTGTATCTCCTTTTGTTATATATTGACATATGCTATATCAAATTAATGAGTTATCAAAAAAATTTCATGACGGACTTTAGCAAAATAATTAGATATTGTGATTTTGGTGTACTTTTCTATTAACTCTGTCAAAATAAAACAAATTAGCTTAAGACAAATCTAGAATACATATCAAATTCATTATTCGTTGTTTTGATCATCCAACTATCTAGATTAATTTTTTTACCAAATATAAATACTAGAAAATGATCGTTTTTATGAAAAAATGACAGATACTCAACCGTTCGATACAAAGTATCATATTATACATCAAGCATTTTAAATTACCGAATTAGTTAGTGAGAAAAGAGAAAGTTCAAACTGTTCATATAGTGGCCCTTTGTTATAACTTAATAGATTTATTTATCATAAATTGTTAGCAAAGAAAAGAAATATAATTGTAGTAAATAGGGTCTAACGTCTAAGTGGGCCTACCATATGATTTACCTCAATACTCATATGCAACCAGATTCTTTTTTTGAATAACATCTTTAATATCAAATAAATGCATTACAATTTGTTACGGTAGTATTAACTAAAATTAAGTTGATATTATAGATGTTGTGGCACATTTTAAAAATTTTAGACAAAATTATAGAAGTTATATTTAAAACACAAAGTATATAAAAATTTTATTAATCACACTTCCTCAATAGACAAATGAGAATCTAGATAGAATATATAATCTAAAATATATAAACTATAAATAGCATTATTATTTGATCCCCCAAGCGGTAATGTATAAATGTTAATAAATATTTTTGTTAGAAAATATGTGTACAAAGCTTAAGATTGAAAACAATATGTATTGTTCAGGACCAATGGAGAAACTAAAACTAAAAATAGCTAAATAAAAGAAGCAAACATGATTAGTTTAAAACCAAACTCAAGTACCAGCGAAAAAACTAGATATTCGCGCTATTTGTGCGGAGCACCTTGCTATATAGAATCTTGACACATGTGGTACCTATAGATTGAAGCTTATATCATGTCATGTTTGATCTTTCCAAAAAAAAGAAAGGTATACTATTCCGACTTGGAGAGGCATGAATAATGCTGAGCTTATATCAACTCAACTACAACTAATAGAGAAGAGAAATACCTGATTCTTATGATCATGCAATAGTCATTCTATTATTATCAACTTCTTAGGGTGCAAAAGAAATTTATTGTAAAATTAATGAAACTAACTGAATGTATAGATGTTAACACCCTTTGGTCAATGTTATAAATTTAAAACAAATCAAATATATTTAAAATCTATTTTTTCTAAAAAATGAAAGCACCATATTTTAGTGGTTACCTAATATAAGTTGTGATGGCTTAATTATGTTTGTATATCTTATAAATTATTACAATATAAAGAACAGAGAAATACAAATAAAAAATGGTATTGCTGTTTGGACAATGTACACCAATATAAAAAATATACTTAAACAAAAATAGCTACATGCCTTAGTATGTTACTTAATGAAAAATGTTAATAATAATATTAATAACAAAAACAACAATAACAACAACAATATAACAATAAAACAGAAAATACAAGTACTATTCAGAACCAGTATAAAATAGCAATAAAGCAAAAAAAGTTTGTAAGAAAGATAAAATTCAAATAAAATAAAATAAAAACTAGCTACCCGCGCTATTTGCGCGGGCCATCTTGCTAGTTATATATATATTGGAGTGTTAAAAGAAGCCACCAGATTCACCGAGAGGGTCAAGAAATCTATCTATCTATCTATTATATATATTGGAGTGTTAAAAGAAGCCACCAGATTCACCGAGAGGGTCAAGAAATTACCACGTTAATCGAAAAAAAAAGACCTCAACCGTTGGATTCTATGAAGATCTAACGGTCTAAAATCAATATAGTCTATGCTAGATAGATACGTTTTTCTATATGTTGTCAAAAAGGAAAATAATATTATTTACATTGTCCAAAATAAATACGACTACTACTAGGTACCATATTTGCTTTGTCCGATATCGTAAAGGATAAAAACTGCTACGTCCTGTTTACATTGGCCAACCGTACGTGCCATATTTGCTTTGTCCGATAGAGTACATACCTAAAGGAAAAAACTACTATTTACATTGCCCAACAGAACTACTACCATATTTGCTTTGCCAATAAAAAAATATTATATATTATGTTTCATAAGACAATCCATAGATAATGATGGGTTTAGGGAAAAGGAATAATTCCCATTGTCCATAGGGAAAATATATTATGAGCATTGTCCCATAGGAAATAACAGATAACCAAAGTTATAAATTTTTTACTTTATAAATCTAAATCATTGATTCTGACACATATGGAAGTATTCAAGAGGTCTAGGATATATATAGAGAATGAGTACATCATAAAAGGAATTCCACACTAATTATAAAAAACCTAAAAAAATCGGCGTTCGATTGCAAACACAGAAATATTAGACTATCTCCATGCAAAATACTTTCGCATTACCTCGATATATTTTTAAGGTTAAGGAAATTATTATAAAAAACTTTTAAAAAAATTAGATCCTCAACTTTATGTTCTCATTCACATCCATAGAAATAAAATTCAAAGATGTGAACCACATTGAATATCATTAATCCACCTAAAAGTTCAAGCCAATGCAACATCCACTACTTTTCCCAATAAAAAATAAGTTTACAGTTCAAATACCATATCAAGGGTGTTAAAAGAAGCTACCACATTTACCAAGTGGGTGTAGAAATTACAACATTAATTGGAAAAAAGAAAAACCCTCCAGCGTTGGATTTTATGAAAATCTAATGGTCTATAGTAAATCATATATCAAATACAACTAAAAAAAGAAAGATCTACGCCATTGGATATTACTATCATCAAACAGTCTAGATTGATCCAAATACTTTGTACCAAATACTCTCTCTCTCTCTCTCTCCAAATTTGATCAGCGCAAGGAAAGACAAATCTCTGTATGAAATACATGTCGTTTGAGCTCTAATGCTTTAGATTAAAATATTCAACGATTTAACCTTCTCATGGTTATGCATAATTCACTGGTGTAGCTCCCAGGCAGACCTTAAAGTACGGATGGAGACACAGCGACGCAAGACCCTACCGGTAAAAAAAGGAATAACCTAAAGTGCAACATACATACATCCTAATCAACCACTCTTTGAAACATGAGATCATATCCAAAATGATATGCTGTCATGCTAATGAAATTCTCATACCCTTCCGCACATTAACACATGTGAAACAATCCAGCTTCCCAACTAAAAAAAGTAAATAGAAGGTATCCATGTTAAATGTCTACACATTAATGCATTGATGGCTCAAACCTATACGACAACCATTGCTAGATCTTTATTTTTCTAATATATTGAGCAATCATGAATAGAAGGAGTATAGCTAATGAAAGAGCCTACTTTTCAAAAAGATAGATAAAACTCTTCACCATTTATTATTTTTCTGAATTAATAAGTAATTGTTAAAATAAACCACCAACATTCTACAAAAGGGTATTGAAATAACCATGTTAATCAGAAAAACTGCATTATCATATTTTAATAACATCTAGCCATCTAATAAACAAAAATTATGGCCACTATCTTAACAAAAGTTGGTAAAAGAAGCCATCACATTCATCGACAAACACATAGAAATTGATATATCAATAAAAAAGGAAATAAAGTGAACATTGGATTTTATGAACATCTAGAGCAATCACATTCGTCGATAAAACATTAGAAATTGCTATTAAAGAAGTTTGTACAATACAAGTTTTAGATTGAAATGAAAAAATGACCCCATAATATCTTGATACTATGACCCACCAATGGTTGGTAAAAAGGACCGTACCAATCTTCTCGATCTAGACAGCTTCGGTTCAACCACATTCAGGCGTGTTAATATGAGAGTTGTGCAGCTACCATTGCGGTAGGATGGGGCTCCGTGTTAAATTCAAGGACGCGAGGCCCGTGGGGTCTTAAAGAATGTTTATTAGGGACTTAAAACATGTAAAAGTTTTTTCTTAAATCGAATATGGAGCATTTTGGGTAAAACCTTTTTGTTGGAGCGAGTCAATTTGTTGGGCCAAAAGACAACAACCACATCACCCATCTTCTTCCTCTTGCGAATAGCCTATGTGGATTTTTTTCTCATGTGCTACAGTGATGCCTCACCCTCTGGAATTGTCTCCCAGATGTCCCCATTGCAAGATCTGTGATCGCCAGCCTCCCTTGCTAACATCTCCATTCCTAAGATCATATACCATTGACATTGGCACATCATCTGCCCTTTGCAGTCCATCCCCTACCGCCTCAGCACGCTACCCCCACGCCCATCTCCTTGACCTAACCGACATCTCCTCCCACACGACGATACAGCTGCAGAGGTGGCAACTATCAATGAGGTGGACCAGAAAAAACCACGTATGTTAGAGCCACCGACAAATCCACACAAGAAAACAAAAAAAGTTGTAATGTTGTTTGTGGGCTAGGCTTGATTTAACAATCAAATCCCAATAACACCAAAATCCAATAAAAAAGTTACTGATTCTAAATGCACCAGCATATTCATAATAGTTCTTGCTTTTAAAAATATGTCGGTTTACCTTTTAGATTATATAATCCAGCTTATATAATACTGAGCGGTTAACAAACACCCAAACTTATGCACTTTATACAAAATTAAGGGGAGAGAAGATTATGAAAACACATAAGCACCCTGAAGGACGCTTATTTTCGAGTCTTATGCATGCCATTTTGAGTTACCTACCTACTAACAACATTATAGGGCACATTATATAATCTATCAAAATAAGCTGATTATGTAATGTGCCAGGGGAAACAACATAGATATTACCCACTATCTCTATTTCCTAAGCCATTTAAAAAATTAACATCTATAAAATGTGACATAGATGCACTTTTAGAATACATTTTGGGGTAGGGTTAGTACAACTGATTTCATATTATAGTCATAGATATCAATGCTCTTTTCTAAAATTTTAGACAAAACTATAGATGTTATATTCGAAATAGAAGAAGCGTATAAAAAATTTAAGGGCTAAATCACACTGATAAGTGGTTTCATAGTTATAAATTTAAATCTTAAATAATAGTGTTATTTGGATCCGCACATTAATTCATACTGATCAGTAAATATATTTTAAAAAATATGTATACAAAACGTAAAATAGATTAACTCATAAAACATAAGTTGAAACATTCTACCAATAGTAAATTTAGGGAAACAAGGTGTATCATTGACGAGTAAATTGAACACAAATAATATAAAACAAAGTTAAACAAGAATAATAAAACTAAACTAATTTCAAAGGAAACCAAAATGCCAATGGAAAAACTAGGTACCCGCGCTATTTGCGCGGGTCACCTTGCTAGTTGTTACATAAACAACGGTCAGTAACAATTACTAATTAGAGACTCCTTTTGAGGGCTTCACGCACCGATGCGGCTAAGAAAAAAGAAAAATCCTAGAAATTCTAAAAAAAGGAGAAACATTTGGCCATCAATTTGGTGGTCATTAGTCATCATATATAAGGGATGATAGCTATCGGATAGGTAAAATAAAGTAACCCTTGGTACTTGGTTTAAAATTACCTACCATTGCCATTAATAAATTAATCTCTGCATGATCCATCTAAACAATCACTCCAACAGCCTCACATCGCCGTGCCCTACCCCTCCCCAACAGCCTCACGTCTATGCTTCTCCAGCCGCCTCCCGTAGATGCATGAGAGTTCAGTGAAGAACGCGAGCTGCGGCAGAGTCCAGACGACGAGGAGTCCTCGGATCGCTCGAGAGTTCAGCGAACACAGCCACGACGTCTCCACGGAGGAATGCAAGCACGCAGCACTACAAGTCAAACGAGAACTAGCGATAGAAAAATGAAAGCATGGCTGTGAGGACAACATGTTGCTGCTGATGGCCCAATTACCAGGTAAAGGACTGATCCCTGATGAATATAATTACTATTTATTCCATCTCGATCTTCACATGCATCTAATATTGTGACATTACCTCAAAAAAATTTACTGCCCTACTCAAAATTAAAGAAGTCTGATGAAAAATCTAGAAATATTTAGACACGATGTCACTGTGGAAGAAGTAGAAGTTACTACAGGTAGAAACATTGAAGAACTACTATTTGAATATTTCATGAAAGCAAACATTATTTGATCATAAGATATTTAGATGATTTGATACACTCTATACTGTCAGTGCCACTACATGAGAAAGAGTACATTACGCATCTTTCTTAGGAGCAATCAAAATAACTTGCCTCATTTTATTATGTAATAGGGTTATCATATCACCAATTCAAACAAAATCCATTAACTTGATGGTATCCTCGAAGTACTTCCAGCAGCAATTATAACTGTTCAGATAACAATGCGAAAACCTCTTCTCTGCATAAATGGGAAAACATGAAACACTACAGGAAACTATGAAACTTTCATTGGTTTATATGATTTCATCGGTTTATTAAGTCCGACGAAATTAAAGTCCACAACTTCATCGGCCTTGAAGAAATTACTCATTTATTTTCTCATGGAGTTCATTGGATAAGTACGTTGGTTTGCCAACACATTAAGTGTAATTTCATCGGTCTCCCATTAATTTCATCGGTTTTATGGCTGATGATTTTGTTCTCGGTCCCCTGCAGTGAAACTTTCCTTTTAATCCGTGCAAGTATAGTGACCTGTTTGCATTGGAGTTTTTTCCCCTGTTTTAATTATGTCTCTGCGTCAAGGTATCCAATTTTCTTTAACTCTCTTCTTATTTATTTAAACCTGAAAAATTTATCTAATGGGAGCTAAAAAGATATTTTGAGTCATCCAATTTAATTTCACTTTAGGATATCATCACCCTTCCACAAATCCAATGCAAATTAGACCAACGATCATTTGTCTATCATGTCTCTTTTGACACGCATTTGAGATAATTAATTGCCTACATATATTGACATTTAGTATGTATGAAAATTATGTGATGCTATAAAGTACTACCTCTGTTTTTCTTTATTTGACGCAAAATAGTTCAAAAATGAGATAAAAACGTCAAATAAAAAAAAATGGAGGGACTACATATCCTACAGCCCGTGCAACGCACGGGTTGATGGTCTAGTAGCACTAAATTATGTTTTCGCCCCCTGATTTAGACCAAGTGCTAGACATATGTTCAACATTCCGCCTAATACCACAAAAACCACACGCTAGAGGAATTTAGCATAATAACATTCAAACAAGAGGTGTTGGATAGTTTCCGCATTGCAGCAGGAGCTACAATAAAGTTTGCTACTCACACAAAGTCTCTTAGATAAGTTATCTTTAGTAAGGATGACCCTTCTTTTAAGATAGTACATGAAAACCTTTATTTTCAAAGGTATTTTCGTATGCCAAATCTCTAGTGTAACTTTAGTGCCGTTATTAATCATACGTCTATACATAGAATTTACTGTGAACAGATGGCTTTTTGCCAGACCCCAAACAAAAGAATCATTCCCTTCCACTAAATTAATATTTGCCAATTTCGCAGCCAAGCTTTGTCACTCACGAAGCTTAAAACCCACTAGTGATCTCCTGAAGGAGACATTATAAGGATTAGTTCATAGAACATGAGCTACTGTTGCACGTTTTCCGGACTATATTAAAAATGTTCAGATATTGTTCCTTTAGGGCTCGGTTACCCAACCATTTGTCCTCCCAAAAATGAATTTCTTCTCCACTCCCGAGCTTAAAACTTCCTAGACTAAAAAACATGTCTTTAGTTGATAAAAGACTCTTCTAAAAATGTGAGTCCCCTGCATTTTTGGACACTTGGCTTAGAGTTTTACCATTGAGATATTTATTCCTCAAAAGTTCCGGCCATACACCTTGCTCATTGTAAAACTTGAACAATCATTTTCTAATGAAGCACTTGTTTTGGACATCCAGATTTTGGATTCCTAACCTGCCTTGTTCTTTGGGTTGGCAAAGATTTGTCCACCTAATTAGTCTATATTTCTTTTTGTGCAGGTTATTTTGCCAAAAAAACGTGACCTAGATTATTCAACTAGCCACAGTGCCCGCGCTTCGCTGCAGGTGACTCAATGATGGTAGTCACATAGGAGAGGACAATCGGTTTGCTATTATAAAGACTTTGCTAGCTTTTTGCATGTTTTTTAAGTACTTTTAGTGAGGTCATATTCTATTTCTAATCATGACAGGAGAGGTATAGTTCCTTCAACTACAAACATGAACAAATATAAAAACAGCAGCTATTATTGAATGCTTTTGCACATTGTATTACTGGGCTGCACTGATCTTTTTAATTTAATATTGCACTTGAGATTATGCATGGCCTAGCGGTTCATAGGATAGCCACATACCTATCCCACTGAAAGGAATCCCGTTCTTGAAATTATGGCTTAGAGGTTTATAGGAATAGTTTTACTTGAGCTAAACAACTTTTTCTTAGGACTGATGCTTGTTCTTGCAACTGGGAGGTGGAACTTTAACAAAAGAAACTTGCATTGTCTGTGTTTATTCTGTATGGACCGGTACTGGGTGGAGTTTCCTCGCCAGATCCATACTTGCTGGGAGCAACTCCTACTCTCGGCGGCTTGACCATTATTTGGTCATTTCTTTCTTCATTGGTGAAGCCGCCGTGCAAACCTTCCTCATACAAAAGGGTTTTTATAGGAAGTTTTGTTGAGTTTATATTAGTACACTCAATGATAACCAAGTTTTCGAATTTGATTTTGAATTAAGGAGAGATTTAGAGAAAATTTCCAAGGTCAATTTTTGGGGCGTTACAGACCTACCCCACTTAAAGGAATCTCATCTTCAACATTTGTCTTACAGGATTTACAGGGATAGCTTTGCTTTAGCTAAATGACTCTTATTTACAACGGATGTTTGGTCTTGGTGCAATCGGGCGATGAAATTTTAACAACAAACCGCTTTGATGGCTTGACCTTTGTTTGGTCATTTTGTTTATAGATACAATCGTCGTGCAAGCCTTCCACACACAAAAGGGCTCTTTGCATCCTTTTCACTTCATGCACGGGGGCATACTCCAATGTATTTTAGATGCATACCTCGCCTGGGAGAGAGTTTCAGGTGGGCTCTCCTAAGCGGCAGCAGCAGGTCTTCATAAGCACTTCTTCTTCAGCTCTGGCTACTCTTCATGTGGCGTAGACTAGACAACCCATCCATCATGGTGAATTTAGGGGTCCGGACTCTCCTGCACCAGCACTAGCAGAAGAGAGGCTAGCCTACTTAAAAGAGGAAAAATATCCCACTAAGTAGTCTTAGGCACCACTACAAGAGATTTGACGAACAATGACATTCTATTTTCGTCACTAAACAGTGAATTTATGTCACAAATCAAAGTTTATGATGACCGAGTAACAAAAATACATTCATCACCAATCATGCGTCACTTTTTTGGTTGGTGATGAAAACACATATTTTCGTCATAAACCTTATAATGTCCATTGCATAAACTTGTGTAAAAACCGTCACAAACTAAGTTCCATCAGATGACATGGCTATGATTTTGATCCTTCATGGCAAGTGTTTTATGACGATTAACATTTGTCATAAACTGAAATCAGTCCATTAAGGGCCCATTCGGAAAGTCTATATCAGCTCCCTCAACTTTTATGGGCCCAATAGTTTAGGAAAAAATATACGGCAGCCCCCGCAACTTTCCTAGGCCCAGTTCGGCTAGGCCTATATTAATTTAATAGAAAAGTCTACATTGCATGGCCTCAGTCTGCCCCATGGCCATTTTCTCTGCATCCTTGGTGCAAACATCTATCATCAATCCATATGCCTCCAGTCATCTAGGACAGAATAGACGATAAACAAGTTGAGAAAAAATGCCCAGTACTAGAAAAATAAATGAAGTGGCAAACCAATCAATAATTTCTAAAATATGCACAACAGCCCTGTTATCATCACAAACATGTGGTAATCCACGTCTTGCACCTGGTAAGACTCGTCCGAAGCGAGATGTGCAGCGATAACAAATTGACAACTTGCATGGGTCTAGTTGGTTTGTACCTTCCGCTCACTTCCGCTGACTGCTAGCTTCAGTGTTGACGCCTTTTATTTAGATATATAATATAACTTAGCCATTAGATTTGTTACATTTTCTAAAAAGTTACTCATTATGCTGACATTATAAAAGATGAAATAAAATAACATCCTAAATTTATATAAAAATTACTCACCATGCCATTATGAAATACGAATTAAAATTGCTTCTCTAAATTTACATAAAAATTATCCACCATATCATTATAAAATATGAATTAAATAACCCTGTAACTTTACATATAAATTATTCAACATTCCATTATAAAGATGGAATTAAAATAAGATATAAATTTGCATATAAATTACCCAATAATATGTCATCATGAAAGATAAATTAAAATAAATCCTAAATTTTTCATATAAATTACCTGTGATGCCATTATAAAAGATAAATTAAAATAATCACCTCTAATATCACTAAGGATTAAATCTATATATATATCTACTCTATAAAAGAGCGAATCTAGTAAAAATTAATTTTCACCCACGAGTTTTCTACCCACCATAGATCTAGACCCTTGGATATAACAATGGTTATGGATTCAACCTTATTTTTTGGTGTATCCTCTCGTACACATAAACTTCCATAGCAACCGGTACAGATCTTCACCGTACGTATTAAATCATACAGCAACCGGCAGAAGACAGGGCGAGAAACTCTTACGCAGTTACGCGTTTCTGCCAGGGCTAGGTAATTTTTTCCTTTTTTTTTTTGCACAAAATTTTCTACCCAAACGTGTTTCTCGCTCGATGTAGCTAAGAGTCCGTAGTGCCATTGATCAGGTTTCCAAATCATCAACGTTTTCTAACAACATCGACCAGATTCCAAATACAATGCATGGATCATGACGGCCCTTTATCCGGTAAGGCCCAAGCCCAACATATATATCACGGAAATTTATGATCAAATATTTACAATGATTTGAGAACAAAGCCAGAGAGTTCCATTCTTTCATAAACATGGATATTATTTATAAAGAAAAATAATACAACATCGCTATCTGAACTCCTCTGTTTATGCCAATGTATACTTGGTTCTCGTAGACCTCAGAACAGCGAGAAGCAAATACTATCAGAAAAGGTGGATCAAGACCAATCAAATCAGTGCAACGCCTTCTCGCCTGGGAAACAAATCAAAACCTAGAACTATCTGTATATGGTTGAAGGAGCCGCCGGCGGCGGCGAGCTCGGGTGCGGGAGGAGGAGGCAGCTTGGGGTGGGGTGACACGATGAGGTTGGGTCTCCATGGCGGCCGGCAGTCTCCGGTCGAGCTCGGAGTGGGGAGGAGTCGTGCCAAGCTCGAGTGCGGGAGGAGGCGCCAGCTTGGCGTGACGCGACGAGGTTGGGTCCCCGTCGCGGTTGCAGACGAGCTCGGCCGCCGGGATGTAGGGGAGACCAAGCAAATCAATGTGAATCTTTCTGGTCGATTCCCATCCACAAGCCTTGAAGATAAGGCCCGATTAAAATAAACAAAAAAAAAATGAAAGAACTGCACCACGCTAAGATAGTTTGTTGATTTTTTTTTTGTATTTTCGGCAATCCATTAGTTTCGAGGAGGACGATTCGACCGATTGACTTTTTATCAGTCACATTTTACACGAGCATATAGGTGACTGATGAAAATCAATCCGTCGGTTATATATCAAAATTACATAACACAATATAAAAAATTACAACGCAACAATAAATAATAATTTATATATATATATATATGTAGTAATTTGACAAAATTGAAACAAAATATACACAAAAACAATTTGATTAATGGAAAAAAATATCAGGTGGTTGAAGAGAAGTAAATCTGTTTTTAGTATCCACTATTTTTTTGTGAAAACTACCATTATACATATTTTTTGAGGGGACCATTATACATATTTGATGTAAATAAGAGATGCATTTTTAGTTGAAGATGTCATTGGAAGTGGATGGATAAAATGTTTGATAGCCGGATACATATATTAGCGTGAGAAAATGTGATGCCGAAGAAAAAATTTCGTTAACTAGGCTTACAATATTTTCAGCTAATAATATTTCTTTAGGTTAGAAATATACAGTAATAATAGTGTGGATACCCTAGGGTTTTTTTAGCATCATATATTTTTAAGACTTGGGAGCGGCCAACGAGCTGTGGCCATTGGATGGCCATCAACGTCTAGGAATGCCCGGCATGAATGAGGCTCAAGGGCTAAGTAGCCGATCTGGGCCTAGGTCACAAGTGCAGATGTGCACGTGAGGTGGCTAAGATCTAAAATGAGAAATTATGTCTTTCATCATGGTATAAAATAAATAAGAACATTGTTTTCTAAATATGTTTTTCCCGTGAAATGAACTTGTGCCGTATGTCAATGATGCACGTAAAATGTGCAAAATTAAAAGGGTGCAAATTAGTCATTTTAAGTCTATAGTATAGCAAACCATGTTTTGAAACAACGTAGAAAATATCAATACGTTCAAATAACATATAAAGAATATACTTAACTTGATGAAATTTGTTTAGACACGTGTTATATGCTTGGATGATTTAATATAATTAGAATGCGTCAAAATGCAAGGCAAAATCCTGTTGATAATTGTTGAAAACCAGGATGTGACCAATTTAGTCATTGTAAATACATAGTTTCAAAACTTGTTTTCGGAAAAATAGAGAGAAAATCACTAAGTCAAATAGGGCACAAAAATATAGAAGTATTTAACTTGAAGATGAATTTTTTAGACACGTGCGAGACACACGTGCATTTTTACAAGTCTCCTAAAACTCTATCCGGTATGAGAGTCGAGAGCACAGGTTGATGGACTAGTTAGTTATAATTTTGGAGCTTCTAATTTTTAATATTACGGATATGTTTGATGTCTAGGCTAGGAACAGATCATCACTCCATGTGCATAAACTTGAAGGCACGTTCTCTATCATTAAATTGGGAGAAAATAGGCTTGTATCAAAATTTACGCATTTCTACCGATTATTCATGGGATCTTGAGTAAAAAATTTTAATGGTCTTTCTAGGTTTTTATTTGTTTCTTTTATTTTTTGGTTTTAATTCCTATGTGATTATTTTGAGTGGAGGAGTGGTGAGTTTCTTTTAACTATCTGCTTGGCAGCTTATGCTTGTCTGTCCACACATATGCACGTTTCTCTTTACTCTCTTTTCTCTCACTTGGGTGTTGGGTCCATTGCAGCCGTGTCTGCACGCCGGCGAGCGTGGGTGAGGGATTGGGTGGCCAGCTGATTCAGCGGACAGGGCTGCCAACGATGCGACTTCCGGCCAGCTGGTGCATATTGAAGCCGTCTTGTGAAGGAGTCATATCGTTTTCCCAACCAAGAATTACAGTTGCATTTTTCCTTTTTACTGTTACTGTTACATTTTTCTTTTCAACTGAACTGCATGTGAAACCATTAGAAAGTTACATTCATGAATGTATAGCAATATAGCATCACTGGTTTGACAAAGGATATAGTGGAATTACAGCTTCAAGTCTTAGCAGACTATTACAATAATGTAATCATAAGCAAACTTCTTCTTTCTAACTTAATCCCCTTGGACTAGTTGAAACCTTGCTAACTTACCATATTACCCTGGATCGGAAACAAAGGGGGTTTTGCACCACAAATAGCTACACGTAGGCCTGTCTCAACGTGACAATATACAATCAGATCCATAAAATTTTACAAGCGCTAGGTAGATAACTAGGACTGCTGCGGCGTTTGCACTGGTCGGAGAGATCATCAGACAATACCCTGAGGTGGTGTAGGGCCTCTGTTCAGCTTCAGCATACCAGCGTGCGTGAGCAGCGACCAGATGTGCGTGATGAACTCCCCACCTTTTGCAAGAACTTCCAGGTGTGCCCGGGCATCGTCGGACGGCGAGACGTACAGCATCATCACTATATGCCTTGAGTTCCTTGCACCTTCTGTCCAGTTCCTTGTACTTATTGAGTAACTTGTCCGCTTCGTGGGTTGCCTGATCAAGAATGGGTTCGGAAATAGAGGTGTGGTCGGGCAAGAGGTTAGGGGCAAAAACGAGGAGATGCATGCAGTACTGTGATAAAGTGGATGCTGTGCTTGCGAGTATTGTGATTGTGTCGACGTCTTTGGGCCTGTTCTTTTTGCAACTGCCGCTGCAGCATCCATCACTAAAAGCGAGGAGATGCATGCAGTACTGTGACAAAGTGGAGGCTGTTGCGACCATGTCCATGTCTTTAGCTTGATCATCCAGCTGCTGCTGGCACAGGGTTGTAGCAATGTGCCAGACCAGTATGGTTTCAGTCACCGTTCCGCCGCCGTCAGTTGAAATAGCACCACATGCCCATGAGAGGTCACCATGAACGCCATTTTTCTGCAGAGATGCTACCCAGTTCGTCAGGGTCAGGTTGCCGTTGCTTCCTAGTAGGGAAGCAACGATGGCTTGCTTCAATTCTTCGGACAGCTTGACTGATCTGTGGCGCCTCTTTTTTCCTGGCCTTGTCCACCAGGCCCAGTGTAGCATGATGGAGAAAACTCCTAAACCGGCTCTCGTGGCCAAGCTCACTGAGGAGGCAGTACTGCCCAAGTTTGTTCTTCCATGGGCGAAACGTCCTGAACCTCAAGAGAAGGCCTATGAGCATCTCGAGGCAGGCACCAGCTCTTGTTTGCAGAAAAGTTGCAGAGAGTGTGACGTAGCTGCATATGAGCGCCACCTTGAACCAACCTGAGGCTAAGTAGAGGTACAGCTGGTATAGCTCCAGGAATGCCAAGACAGCCGTTATAAATATGGTTACATCGAAAAGGCTGGTACTGTGCTTGACTAGCAGGTAGGTGAGCCATGAGCATAGGCCACACATGATGATAGGCAGGCAGAGCGTGTAGTATCGACCCTTTTGGTAGAGGTAAAAGTACCTTGTGTAGTACTGGTCATGGACAAATCCAAGCTCTTCCTCGATAACACTGAAGGCCCGCTCATGTGGCTGCCGGTGTCCGGCTCCGGTGCCGCCGGTAAGCAGCAGGCCGGCCATTGAACACCAAGTGACGGGTCTTCTCAAGCTCTGCCTCCGAGAGCTCGAAGCCAGCAAACCTTCGGTTGAGTATCTTGGATAGTGCCATCGAGAGGCACAAGTCCTTCTCCCGAGAATCTTTAGCGGCGGCGTCGTGGCGGCGCCCCGTGCACCGCCAGATCTCCACCACGGTGGTAATCTTCACAGGACCTTCTCCTTGTACCATTGCGTGAGCTCGGATGACGGTTTGCCGACATAGTGTTTCTCACCGGCGACCAAGTACCGGTTTGCCGGACCCCAGCTGGTTGGACTCACTGAGGTACTTGGTGTAGTCGTCTATCACCTTCACGTTCTTGTTGAGGTTGGGCTTGCTCACCGTCCTCATGGAAGCGATCCTCACGTACCACTTGATGAATCCGAAAAATAGGATTACCAAGACTGGGGCCCAGAGATAGCGCGGATCATCATCCGGGATATATTTATGATCCAGGAAGGCTATCTCCACAACGATCCACACCACCAAGAATGCCTTGAAGAGGTGCTTGACGTAGGTGCTCTTCCAGTTGTCGATGTCGCTGAGGCAGCAGGCCGTGAGGCAATCCGTGCTGCCGAGGAGCAGAAGCAGGAACACAGCCCAAACGACGAAGTCGTCGACGTACCAGTTGGAAGAATCCATCTTCCCAATGGTGTAGGCCACCAGCGTGTAGGACAGAGTATCCACTGCCTTCAGGGTATTGTGGACGAGACCGATGCTCAACCGCCGCCGTATCCAGCCCAGCACGTGCAAAAGGAACATGCCGACCACCTGGGTGCCCAATCCATATCTCGTATGCTAGGGTTGCACACTAGCTGTGTGGTTAAGTTGTTTACTCTCTACTACAACAGTGGCTCGATCAGTCAAAAGGGAGCTAGTAGGTGCACAGTTTGGCTTGAGACGCCTCATGTGCCTATATATATATATAGAAAACGCTAGCATCGCTGGGTGGTACTCCCTCCGTCCTGGAATATAGAGTTTCTTGAATTTGTACTAAGTCAAACTTTTCAAACATTGACTAAATTTTTAGAGAAAAATATTAACATACATCACACCAAAGAAGTAAATTATGAAAATATAGTTCATGATGAATAAAATAATAATCATTTTATATTAAAATATTATTATTATTTTTCATAAACTTTGTTAAAGTTTGACTTATGATAAATCCAGAAAACGCTGTATTTCAGGAGGGGGGAGTACGACACACCATTCGAATTTCTCGCTACTTTCTCTACCTCCAAGGAATTACTTTTTATTTCGGAAAACTGTCTCGAGCGGTAGTTCCACGCAATGCGGTATTAGGGGATGTTTGGATCCGGGGACTAAAATTTAGCCGATGTCACATCGAATGTTTGGATGCTAATTAGATATATTAAATATGGACGACGAGACGAATTTATTAAGCCTAATTAATCCATGATTAACGAATGGTTACTATAGAATGACATTTGCTAATCGTAGATTAATTAGGTTTAATAAATTCGTCTCGCCGTTTAGTCCTCAATCTGTGTAATTAGTTTTATACTTAGACTATATTTTATATTTCTACCTAACGTCCAAACATCTGATGTGACGGAAGCTAAATTTTAGTCAGAGGATGCAAACACCCCTTCCTCGGACACGCGTGCACGAGCCGTCAAGCGATTTAATCCATCGTCCTTCATTCCTAGCCCACATGTCGACCATTCAGTCTCTTGGCGAGGATGTCCCACGAAAGAGACTGGATGACATATGAGCGCCCACACCTCAATATTATAATCCACCGCATAGCTATCGGTGATGTACACCCCTCGTAAATGTATGACAATGTTAACTTTGCTCCAAAACTTTCATTGTTCATCTTAATCTAAAAATTAATAAATTACTTATTATTTTATGGTTAATTGATTTATCATAAAATTTAGTTTGAGTATAGTTCATATTTCACATGTTTGAACAAATTTTTTGAATACGAGAAAGGATTAAAGTTTTGGATGAAAAAAATCAACCATGTCATATATTTATGAACCGAGGTACTATGTACAATGGTGGAATCCACGACCTACCTATTACCTACATACTCAGTCTCGGGAATTGCTACATTTACTTTGTATTTTCTTGGAGGGTTGAAATTTTCAATCAAGTTTACTTGGTCTTGAATGTATATATGGTTGGCTGCTCGGTTTACTGTGACATACATAGTTAGCCAATGGTGATTCTGGCTCGGATCAGTGCATCGAGTATTTGTAGATGAAGGAAGCTCCATTTTAAGACGAAATAATATCCTAGCTTCTACGAACAAAAGTCTGTATTCAATGTATTACAATAAATAAATGAAAATAAAAAAATAAGAACCAATATGCTCTGAGCAATCTAGAATATCATACCAAACATATATGATATACCTCAAACTGCCTATCGATCCACGACCCAACTCTAGTGATGGTGTGATGCAATTGCACCTATTTTCATATACAATGAGGTTAAGCAGTTAAAGTCCAAAAGGCTCGGATTTGTAGTTAGGGCGTTGGAAAGGATCCTTCTCTTCCCGCAAAGTATGGTGAGCTTCTTCTTTCTCCAAAGCTGCAATGATTTGGATAAGAAAAATAACCAAGCCACCTTCTATTGATGAGGCCTCTCACAGGCCACCTAGCCTAACATGACGCAAGCATATAAAGCGACGTCTCAAGGTTTACACTGTAGAAGAATTGTGTCATGCAAGTGGGGAAAGGTGCAGGTCAATGGAGGTTTCCAAGAAAGTAAACGGTGTTGAAAAAGCGCCGCTGTCATCATTCCATACAGTGGACAAGGCTTTAGGTTCTATCTACTTGCCGGTGTGTGTCGCACGCTCAAGGAGTCTCCACCACCGTTTGCCTCTCCTATGTACGAGACGAATACGATGAGGCAACTTAGAGGTGCAAAGCCTGTGGTTTTTTTATATGTTCAATGTTTTTTATTTTAGTAATAAATTAGCATATGACAATTATTTCGAGACATGAGGTAGTATATGATTAGAAAGCTAATTTTGTTCTAAAAAAACACTAGCTAAAATAAGAGCCCCTTTGGCAGGGCTTTTATTACAACTCCAGCTCCGTCTTTCGGTGAGCCCTGCCAAACCGCGCTAAGAAAATGAAATGGCTCCTCGCGAGAAACCAGATGGGAGCCAGAGCTCTTTTGCACTGGGAGCTAGAGCCCAAAACTGTAGCTTCTACCGGCTCCTACACCACACTCCCTTCCCTGCCCCTCTCCTCCCATGCGCAAGGTCAGACCAGCCATGGTGAGGGCCCCGCACCACCACCGCCATAGGCGCCACACCCGTTAGGCCATTGCTAGGCTCTAGGGCTGGGCGCCGCGCCGGGCACCGCACAGGCCGGCGGGAGGGGGCTGGCGGGTGAGAGAGATGAGAAGAGAGGGAGCTGGTGGGGCACCGTGCACGCCGGCGGGAGGAGGCCTGTGGGTGAGAGAGCGGAGAAGAGTGGGAGCCAGTGGGCAAGCCCACCGGGTACTAGGCGGCACTGGCCGGCAGGCCACACCGCCACGCCGGACTGTCGTGCGGGAGGGAGGGAGCCGGCGGGTGAGAGCAGAGGAAGCCAGGTGAGAGAGAGCCAGAGAGGATGAGGGAGCTGAATGGATAAGGATGAGGGTATTATGGACATTGCACTGCTTCAAACTGTTTTAAAAATAATAGAAATGAGCTGTTTTGCCAAACAATTTTCAAAATGGCTCTAGCTTTTTCACAAGAGCCAAAAAACCAAAGAAGCTAGAGACAAGGCTGTTTAGAAGCCGGAGCCTTGCCAAACAGACCCCAAGCGACGAATAGTAAGTGTTTCTAGCACTATACGTTGGATGTGGTGGCCCAGCAATTGAGTCGCTTCATTGGGTCGTTTGCGCGGACAAGGCAGTTGCAGGATGTGTCATTTTCAATCACGTCTAGCTGCTATATACAACAGTACGTATATGCATTATCCTTCGCAGTAGCTACGGTACAAGCCTATAGCAAATTAATTGGTGGCACTAACGACAATGATAATACCGTTTGTTTGTGTTTCTGTTCATGGATAGGGATGCCAACTAGCTCTGACTGGTTCGATGAATATAGTGGTCGCTGATAGGAGCACTAGCAGTTTTCACACGGTTTGTCATTTTTCCATCGCGTCGAACGAGGGCCTATATGTACCCATCCTTGATCCTATACCTTCGCGGTCCATCTACGGTATAAACCTATAGTATCTTGGCAGTTACTGATAATGTATGTAATCCTTGTTGTTCGCTTCTGTTCAGTGACCGGCCGGCCGGGGTGCCACCGTTTACTTTGACGAATAGAGCTATAGCGGGCTACCATATAGCATCGCCGCATTTCATCCGTCCAATCTACAGATAACTATTGTATTTTAATTGCAAAAATAGAACTATTTATATTCTAGGTTCACTAAATGGCATTCGAGATTGACTTTTATCTATCAAAAAATTACGTGCGTAGTCGTATATTTTTTAATAAATTGATGAAAATGAGACAGAGTGTGGCATACAGATCGAAGATTCGGCAAAACGGGCACGTTGGTCGATGAATTTAATTATGAGTAATATCTCCAGTTAAACTTTTTGGTGGTTCCAATTGATCAGAGACCACTTTCTTATGCAGTAGTGGATTAAAAATTTTCAGATTCACTAATGCAACTTAATGCAATGCCTCAATCTTATGGTTTAATAAATCAATAGATTCGGATGGAAATAAATAAATTAATTATTAAACATAAAAACTAAGGTTTAAACTTGTACCAGAATAAAACTCAAGTTTAAACTCACTTAATAAGTGCAAAAGAAAACTCTTAAATGAAGAGCTCATTAACTTATAGCTCAAATATGAACTAAATAAATCCAAACTTCAAAACTTTTATAGATTAGAAAAAAATGTACTTAAAAATTTGAGCACAAGCAATGCATAAAACATTTATCTCACTGAAATAATATCAATAAGACTTAATTATGAGCACTTTATTATTCATGAAGCTCAAATTTTGATAGATCAAAGCACAAATATTCCCCAAGCATAACTTAAAATTTATTAAATAAATCTCATAGGGAAAATTAGAGGGAGAAAACATATGAGGATTAATTAATTCTCAGCTTAATTATTCAATTGACTTAAACTAAATTTAAAAACAAAATAATGAAATTCGATGAAGCAGACTTTAAAACAACACTTATATTAAATAAATACACTTAAATCATTAAATAAAAGTGCTGATAAAGTGAATAAATGGCCCTGAATTCGCAATAAAAGAAAAAGTAAATTCGGCTTGAACGGCCCACTCAAAAAGGAAGACCATTAATCTGTGGCCCACTTATATAGATCTAAGTGTCTAAGAAGGCTATTGATACCGATTGTTAGAATTATCATTAGGCTAGGGAGACTAATCTAACCACCACAAACCATTAATCTAATGCTGAAAACTGATCTTAGGGCACAAACCATTAGGTGTAGAACCCATATGTGCCTCTGAAGACGATGTTAATGTAGATGAAGTAGCTTTAATCTTCACCGAATTAAGGAGAACACTCCTAGTTGGTGAAGAACTTGATCTGTACCTGTAGGAGGAAGAGAAGAACGTGTGTCTATGCCCTTCAGAGCACTTAATAGATTGGATATGGGAGGAACTCAAAAATAGTTACAACGACGTGTCGCACGTTAAGTTAAATCACGTGTAGAGGGTTTACCCGTCGAATAAATAGAGGTTCTACGAGTATGAGGCTGTGTATCTATCTTCCGGAAGTTGGCTAAGCTATATATCTTTAAAGCCCAATAGGCCTAATAGTACAAAATTATTTTATTTAAGCGAATAAAAGGCTATAACGGTTTATTATTCTGTCATACTACCACTAAAAACATAGTCCACCAATATTTAATATAAATATAGTCAGTATTTATTTTTTTCAAATAGATCTAATCAACGTTTTAAATCTCTAGATTCAACACTTCTTTAAACTTTGTTCAACAACTTAAATAAACTACTTCAACAATTCAATGTTGACGTGCCACATCGCAAGAGACCTATACATAATCAATCAATGTAATGTAGTCAACATTTTAAAACAATAAATTCAACATTTTATAAAATGTTATTCAACATCTTAAATAAACGAGATCAATAATCATACTCGTACACGAATCTCAAAGCAGATACCCAAAACATTCTAAGTCAATAAAACATATAATCAACATCATGAAACAACAGCTTCAACATCTATCCAAATTTTGTTCAACATATCAGATGAACTAGTTCAACATTACGTTATGCACAATTCTCAAAGCGGAAGATAGCATGACTTCCAAACTTTCGGAAGTTATATAGGAATTCCGTGTGCCTAATTGGCTTATGGTCACTGCCGATCATTGCAACCATTAATTGGGCTTAGATTGAAATTTTGTGGGCCTTGTCCAATCAATTTTTTGGGCCTAACATCACCCAACAGAGGCCACATATAAGCCCTATTACCATCATCATCGGAATATATAATCATAGAAGGCCATCGCCAGAAGGATAAACACGATCATGGATCCCTTAAAGAGGTGCTTTATTATGTAGATGGCCTTCCATCTGTCGATGTTGTGGAGGCGGCAAACCGTGAGGCTGTCTGTGCTTCGGAGGAGAAGAATTGAAGCAGGCACACAGCCCACACGGCGAAGTCGTAGTAGAAGCAATCAGATGATTGCATCCATCCAATGAATTTCTAGGAATTAAAAGGAAAAGGACAACCCGACCTTGAGTTGCTGATGTTGCTGGCTCATCTGAGATTAAAAAAAACAGAGTGTGGCACAAAGACTGCACGCATCGACGAAAAAGAAGCTGCTGCTGATGCTCGTGCAGCTCCTACCTCTGCTTGGTCTGCTCCTCTGAGGAAAACAGAGGGGGCCTTTGGGATTGCTCCACGATGGGGAAGGAAGGATGCCCAGCAGCCTTGCCTCTACTGCTTGGTTGCTGCCCTCGATGGGCAGCTCCTGCTAACGACAGGACAGAAAAGGAGGCCAAGCTGAGCTGATACGCACCGGGGGGGGGGGGGGGGCTATGAAGGAGCTGATGCTGCTGCTCCAGCAAGAGAGGAGGAAGAGTGTTGAGTTGTGATCTAAATCCTGTTGAGATGGCCGGGTTCACTACTACAAGAAGTCCACTGTAGAAGCGGTGGATAACACCCCTACAGGAACGGTTTTAGTAAACGCTCCTACTAGTGGGCTCCTGTAGTGGAACCCACTCAACCGCTCCTGTAAGTCCTACAGCAGGAGCGGCTCGTGTTTTGAGCCTCTTGTTGACGGCACTTAAACACGCCAAACCTTATACTGCAAGCGCACAGTATCGGTTGTAGCCTTTCCCTAAGATGAGTATCTAGGGTTTATCAATCCGTGGAAAACTAGGTTTAAACTACTATTAATCAGGGATTAATCAGCTAGCTCTAATAGACTAATAGATCTAATAAGCTAAAGGATAATAAACGATTATCTAATCACAAACTAGATATAAAACTAGACTATAGAATAAACTAGATCAAAGACTAAAGCTAGCCAAGAACAAACTAAGCAAGATCAAGATAGGCTAAAAACGGCTAAGGGATTAGCAAGAGATATGAGACAAACTTCTTATAAACTAAGAACCACCCTGAGCAAAGATCTAACAAGCAACATAGAATAAACATGATAACGAACGTCATAGAATTACTAGAACCTTTCCCTCCAACCACTTGTCACATAAGTCAAGGTAATCGACGAACTAGCAAGCCTAAACCAAGTCTAAGCATGAGTAGATTCAATCAACTAATTAAAGTAAAAAGATCTACTAAAATACATGTGGATTAATCAACTAGGCCTAGTCACACGTAACAATGAAGCATTGCAAAGACATGGATCGAAGATCATGTATAAACAAGAACTAATAGCAAATAGACTATTTTATTGATCGAACTCAAGGTTTATCATAGTAAAATAAGAAGAACAGAGAGTTACTCAATGAACATTATGAACTCGACCTACAAAGTTGTTGATTTCGACGAGATGAAGCACGTAGTCGAAGATGATCTCGAGACTACCCGGAAACAGCTGGGGTCGGCCAACCCCCTCTGTTCCTGCCTCCTCTCGCTGCCTCCTTTCGCCGAGATCTCCTTCTCGACGAGTCTTGCGAAGATGGACCCCTAAACCTAACTTTGGAGCTCTGTTTACAATGAATTTGGATGCCTTCTCCCTCTAGGGAGGCCATATATTTATACTCCGGAGGGTGCCCTATACATGTAATCTAATAGGTCGGTTACAAGAGTCTAATAGACCTATTTCTATGTATATACAAGCTTTTTGAGGGTTCTTGGTCGTCCATATACTTTCTTGGTTGGAGATGAAGTCCTTGTCCTAGTCCTTCCCGAAATCAGCTTTTCATATTCTACAGCCCTTAGTATTTTGACTGTAACTTCCTCATCCCAAGTCCAAATAAGGCAAACTCAGACTCTAAAATGTAGAGATCGAAGAGATCTACAACTTTGGTATTCAAATTTTCTTCATTTGACATCGTTAAGGTCTTCGAATTGAGCCCGCAAGGTGCTACTGTCCTGAAATCCGAGAATTGGATTGGACTTGTGATAAACCTTCCTTATCTTCATATTCTTCGTACTCAAGCAATCCTTAACCACCGGAACCTTCTCCATAATGGGCTTGGGCCTTCTTTTATTAATTATCTCATCTCCTTGGACTTGTAGCATTGATCCATCAACGAGTAGCCTTCTCAATTATTGCAATTATTTTGCCATTTTCCTACAATATTTAATAATGTGCAAAAACAAAGAGCATTCTCAAATATGGGGTTAATTGTTAGTAAAACATAACTTCATCGTGAAATTTATCTCTGAAAACACAAGAAAACACTTCAAAATAGAGCATACAAACCGTCGTTATCTTGCGCCAACAACATCCCCACACTTAGATCTTGCTAGTCCTCGAGCAAAGAGATCGATCAAAAACTCAATAAATTTAAACAAGTAACTCAACTAAATTTAAGCATGTTCTAAACAATTACTTCTCAAACTAACCAAGCTCAAAATTCTATTCAATCTTGATATGGGCATTTTTAATCGACTTTCATGCACAGAGGTCCCCACAAATTTTTTCGAAATCCAATGAATCATAGCCAAACCAAGACTTCCTTTAGAATCAAATTGGAGGGGTTTTTGTATGAAAAATAATCTCCATGGATCAAGAAATTACATCGGTCCTTCTTTGCCAATCTCACATGTAGGCACTCATATATTGTGGCTATCCTATTCATCATTACACACCTCTCACCTCTCTTAGTTATATATGTAGATCTTGGTAAGGGCTAGCACGGTTAAATCAACTTAATGTTCAGCTAAGATATCTTTCTAAAGATCATCTAATCACCTTGAATTAAACTTGGTCATTGAAATAAGAGAATAAATATATAGAGAGAGACAAAGAAAAAGAAGATATAGATAGTGGACACGTGCAATAACAAATGAAGTGGAATAAATCTCTGAATTTGCACATGGTTAAAAAAGTGAAAGTTTTTGCTCATTACACTAATAAGACTTTCTTTTTTTTTCAAGATTTCCTAATTCTACTTTTCTTTCTTTTTCTCCCCTTCCTCCTTTGTCCCTTTACTCGAGACTTTCCTAATTCTACATTTTTTTTTCTGTCGACCACTTGGTCATTTTTTTCTTCTCATTCCTTTTTTTTCTTTCTTTTTTTTAGCCCTTTGGCGCCACCCCTCTCTCTTTCTCTTAAAACCACCCCTTCAGAATTATACTATTTATAATGATCTAATGAGCAAAAACATCACTTATATAGGAAAGAGGGTGAATAGATAAATGATGAAAAAGGGTTTAAAGGATAAAGAAATTGCTCTATTAATGTAAGCAATTGGAATATAAAAGGCTAGCAAAAGATAAATCATAGATGACCAAGATAATTTAAGAGATTAAACTCTCTAAAGGAATCAAGCTTAACCAAACTGATTTGAGTTAACCAGCTTATAAACTGTGTTTTTACCTATGCTCTAATAGGATTTATGCTCTCTCTTGACAAAGGTATGGAACACTTGATCATAGGAGTAAAAAAAAATAATCCTCCAAATATTTTCTTAATAGAAACTTGGCAAAGCTATAAAACATAATCTCTCTAATCAAATCATGGGTTATGCACTACTGATCAATCCTTTAAGCACCACAATAAACATATCTTGAATTCGAATGATGATTAATCTTTAAAGTAATCATAGAGAACAAACTTAAATCAAATGAGAAATTTTATTCAAAACTCACAAACTAAGACTCACACAAATACATTTTTATTTTATAAACTAAGCGAAAACACATTTGATGATACACCTCCCCACACTTAAACAAACCAACGTCCTCGGTGTTTTTTTTTATTCTGAAAGTTCAAAAGATATTTATTTCTAAAGAAACAGGAAGCACATAGATCAAAAATCAAATGAAACCGACGCAAAAACACCCCGGGTCGGCCGAGCCTGATCCTATTGGTCGGCCGACCCTGGCTTTTCCTCAAGCCAAACGTCGCCAAGTTTTTACACGATACTGACTACCTTATTTAAAACATAAATGCATGGAAATTATGAAAAGAAACGAAAAATAGAACACGAATATATATAAATATATACATGGAGCATTAAAATTAGGGATCCGCGATATGATGACATACCTTTTCCTCCATGAAATTATAAGTATCAATATATTGAATTTGAAATTTGTCTTGTTCAAGAAATACCTTAAGTCGTTGGCCATTCACCATGAAACGATTCCCTTTGATATCCATTATAGTTACAGCTCTGGTAGGTGATACATCGTGCACCGTGTAAGGTCCATCCCATTTGCTTTGCAATTTTTCTTTACCAAATAGTTTGAATCTTGAATTATAGAGAAGAACCATATCACCTTCTTTGAATTCTTTCTTTTGAATCTTCTTGTCAAACCATCTTTTCGTCCTTTCCTTGTAGATGCTTGCACTATGATATGCTTTTAATCTTGCTTCATCGAGATTGCTAATTTGAATCCTCCTCTTGATTTGAGCAGCATCTAAATCCAAATTTAACTCCTTGATTGTCCAATAAGCTTTATGTTCCATCTCAACTGGCAAGTGACAAGTCTTTCCATATACTAATTGATAGGGAGTCATTCCGATTGGAGCCTTAAAGGCAGTTCGATATGCCCAAAGCGCATCATTTAACTTTTTTGACCAATCTTTTCCTCCCTTAATCACTGTCTTCTGCAAAATCCCCTTTAACTGCTTATTTGATGTCTCTGCTTGGCCATTAGTCAGTGGATGATATGCTGTAGAAACTCTATGCTCAATCCCAAGGTTGGATAGACTCTTGGTAAAATTGTTTCCAGTGAAATGAGATCCACCATCTGTAATAATCACTCTAGGCACTCTATACCTTGGATAGATAACAGTTTTTATCATCCATGCTGATTCCTCTGTAGACGCTTTCTTGCATGGTAGAGCTTCTACCCATTTTGAGACATAATCCACAGCAACCAAAATGTACTCATATCCGTGGGAATTCTCAAATGGCCCCATGAAATCCATTCCTCACACATCAAACAAGTCAATCTGCAAATTGTATGTCAAAGGCATAGAATTCCTTGCAGTCACATTTCCGGTCCTCTGACATTCTGAGCAAGTAGCAACAAATTTTCTAGCATCTTCGTGCATTTCTGGACAATATAATCCACTTCCCCACACATTAGCTTGAGTTCTGAAATGACCATAATGACCTCCATATTCTGAAGAGTGGCATTTTCTCAAAATTTCTTCTCTTTCCTCTGCAGGCACACATCTTCTAAGTACACCATCTGATCCATATCTATATAAGTAGGGAGCATTCCAGTAGTATTTCTTTGCTTCGGCCAGAACCCTTCTTCTTGAATTATAATTGAGATGTGGCATTGGTTCCCCTCTTATAGCTCTTATCACATCTCTCATCCAAGTATCCTTATCTAGAACTGCATAAAGAGTGTCATCTCTCATTGTATCTTCAATTGGCAGTCCTCCCTTGTCATGGTTCATCCTTGATAAGTGATCAGCCACTACATTCTCAACCCCCTTCTTGTCTCTAATCTCTACATCAAATTCTTGTAGCATTAATATCCATCTAATAAGTCGGGGCTTAGCATCTTTCTTGGTAAGTAGGTACTTGATAGCAGCATGATCAGTGTAGACTATCACCTTTGAATTGACAATATATGATCTGAATTTCTCAAAGGCAAATACCACCGCTAACAACTCCTTCTCTGTAGTGGCGTAATTCACTTGAGCATCGTTGAGAGTCTTGCTGGCATAATATATGGCATGCACCTTTCCATTTTTCCTTTGTCCCAGCAAAGCTCCAACTGCGTAGTCACTTGCATCACACATGATCTCAAAAGGTAAATTTCAATCTGGTGGTTGAATGCTTGGCGCACTTATGAGTTACTGCTTGATTTTCCTGAATGCAACTTCACATTCTTCAGTGAATATAAATGGAACATCCTTCTGGAGTAGCTGAGTAAGTGGCTTGGCAATCTTTGAGAAGTCTTTAATGAATCTTCTATAAAATACAGCATGACCGAGAAAGCTTCTAAGAGACTTGATATCAGTGGGTGGTGGTAGCTTCTCAACTATTTCTATTTTAGCCTTGTCAACCTCAATTCCTTTCTCTGATATGAAGTGACCCAACACAAGTCCTCTTCTGACCATGAAATTGCACTTCTCCCAATTTAGCACTAGATCAACCTCTTCATAACGCTTTAGTACTTTCTCAAGATTCTGCAGGCAGTGGTCGAAACTTGTGCCATGGACTGAGAAGTCATCCATAAAAACCTCCATAATATCTTCAATAAAATCTGAGAATATTGCCATCATGCACCTTTGGAAAGAAGCTGGCGCATTGCATAGACCAAATGGCATTCTTCTATAAGCAAAGGTTCCGTATGGACATGTGAATGTAGTCTTGTGTTGATCGTCTGGATGGATAGGAATTTGAAAGAACCCAGAGTATCCATCTAAGTAGCAAAAGTGAGAATTCTTCGCAAGCCTCTCTAGCATTTCATCGATGAATGGAAGTGGAAAGTGGTCCTTCTTCGTAGCTTTGTTGAGTTTCTGGTAATCAATGCACATCCTCCAACCAGTCACTGTTCTCTGTGGGATCAGCTCATTCTTCTCATTCTTGACTACCGTTAGTCCTCCCTTTTTAGGCACGCAATGGACTGGGCTTACCCACTCACTAGTTGGCACTGGGTAGATAATTCCGGCATTTAGAAGCTTGATCACTTCCTTCTTCACAACAGTCCTCATTTCATTGCTCAACCTTCTCTAATTGTCGACCACTGGCTTGAAGTCTTCTTCCATTGGAATACGGTGAGTGCAAAATGCTGGACTAATTCCCTTCAAATCTGCTAGACAGTAACCAATTGCCTTCTTATGCTTCCTTAACACTGCCAGTAGCCTCTCCTCTTCCTCCGAACTCAGCTCATTGCTAACGATCACTGGGTAAATCTTGTCTTCTCCCAAAAATTCATACTTAAGTCCTTCAGGCAATGGCTTCAGCTCTACATCTGGCGCCTCCTGGTAGTTTAGGTCACCTAGTGGTTCTACTGGAGTGTCTCGAGTCTCTTCTATATTTTGTTCAAGTTGATTAGTGGCAATGGTTGTTTCCTCAGAGAAGAACCCTTCTTCTTCTCCTTCTAAGACTAGATTTAAAGGCTCTCTAAAAGCATTTATATAATTAATACTCTTTATCTCCTCTATATCGGGAGTGAGATTAATGGGCACTTTAGATGCCGGTAGGAAATCAAAGTTATATTTTAATCCATTAACATTAAATGTGACTTTTCCTTTTTCATTATTAACTACAGCATTAACCAACTTAAGAAAAGGTCTACCAAAGATTAAATTAACATCATCATCATAGACATTAATCACATAAAAATCAGTTGGTATAATATTATTAGCAAAGTTAACTTCAACATTTTTAATTAAGCCTATAGGTTTAATTATTTCATTACTAGAAAGTTTAATCTTAAGATCAATAGAAACTAAACATGGTTTATCATATAACTTAGAATAAACTTCGTAGTTCATTGTACTTACCTGGGCTTCCATAGAGCAGTGTATGTTGTTGAAGTCTTCTTTGTTGATGGAGCACGAAATTCTAGTTGAAGATTCCTCTGTTGGTAGTTGGACGATAACCTCCTCAGTAAGTGATGATTCCGGCTTGATACCGATCACTCGCTTTACTTCAGAGACAAAGTCACTATCTAGCTCTTCTTCTTGGAATAATTTCTGTAGCATCTCCCCTATATCTTGGCTATCAGAATTCCTCCTTAGTGGTATCTCTGGTGGAAATAGCTCTTCTTCCTCCACTGAGTCTTCTGGTGGTAGTGGTCTTGCACACTTGACTGTATTTCCAAACTCCACTGGCATCCAGCTCATTCTCTCGAACTCTGTCAAAGGCTTTGCATTTGCAAGAGTCCTGTAAGCTTCCACACTCTTGACTTCATCCACTGGAGTAGCATATCTGTGAAACTCTTCATCAAAGGCAAGTCGATCTGGAGTAAGAAGGGTAGGTAGTTGGTCTTTAGTAGTAGGCGCCACCTTATCACTTTCGGCTTCTTCTGACTCTTCTGCTTCTCTTTATCGTCGTTCTCTTTCTTCCTTGGAGGTCAAACATATATTGGATAAGATCTCTATTGCTTCACTGCTTGACTTGCTCATCAGTGATCCTCCTGCACACATGTTCACATATCTGAAGGCTTCTGATGTTAATCCATAGTAGAATATCTGCAGTGCCATTTCTGATGTCACTCCGAGCAATGGTCCTTGCAATAGCAGGTCATTGAGTCTCTCCCAAGCTTCGTCGATGTCTTCATTCTTCTTTTGCTCAAAATTCCACACTTGCTTTCTCAACTTGTGAACCTTAAGTAGAGGGAAGAACTTGGTGATGAACCGTTGCACTAACAGTTCCCAGTCTCCTTAAGCTTCACTTGCAGCAAGTTGGTACCACCTCTTGGCTTTATCAACGAGAGTAAATGGAAAGATATTCCATTTGAACCACTCTGCTGGCACTCCTTCTTGATGGAACGTGTGGCAGACTTGATTGAATTTCTCCAAATGTTTATAGGGATTCTCGTCATCGTCTCCTCCAAAGAGATTTTCGGTAGCAATTCGGATGATTCCTGGCTTCAGCTCGTAAGATCTTGCCGTTGGCTTCACGTTTGATTCTTGGGTTTTCAGATCTTCAGTTGTTGGAGTAGACAACTCCCTTAGCGTCAAATGTTGTAGATCTTCTCGCAACGTCGTCATGTCTAACACCAAAAAAAACAAACAAAAGACAAAAAAAAATCTATGACAGCAAAGTTGCTGGGTTAGTCCAAACTATGAACGAACACAATAATGAACGATGAACACAAGAACACGATTAGAAAACAAGAACAAGATTAGAACACATGAAATAATTAGAGAAGATTAGAGGGTACTAGACAATTAGAGAATAAGACTAACCACAAACAAAAGAATTAGAACACTATAGCTAATTAGAACACAAATAGAAAACTATTAGCACTCAATTAGAACTAAATTAGCACACAATTAGCAAACACAAACTAACTATAAAAACTAGTAGTAGAAGGCTAATATAAGATTAATAAAACTTAAATGATAGTTTTCCTCGGCAACGGAGTCAGAAAAGCTTATTGACGGCACTTAAGCACGCCAAACCTTATACTGCAAGCGTACAGTATCGGTTGTAGCCTTCCCCTAAGATGAGTATCTAGTGTTTGTCAATCCGTGGAAAACTAGATTTAAACTACTATTAATCAGGGATTAATCAGTTACTAGCTAGCTCTAATAGATCTAATAAGCTAAAGGATGATAAACGGTTATCTAATCACAAACTAGATATAAAACTAGACTATAGAATAAACTAGATCAAAGACTAAAGCTAGCCAAGAACAAACTAAGCAAGATCAAGATAGGCTAAAAACGGCTAAGGGATTAGCAAGAGATATGAGACAAACTTCTTATAAACTAAGAACCACCCTGAGCAAAGATCTAACATGCAACATAGAATAAACATGATAACGAACGTCATAGAATTACTAGAACCTTTCCCTCCAACCACTTGTCACATAAGTCAAGGTAATCGACGAACTAGCAAGCCTAAACCAAGTCTAAGCATGAGTAGATTCAATCAACTAATTAAAATAAAAAGATCTACTAAAATACATGTGGATTAATCAACTAGGCCTAGTCACACGTAACAATGAAGCATTGCAAAGATATGGATCGAAGATCATGTATAAACAAGAACTAATAGCAAATAGACTATTTCATTGATCGAACTCAAGGTTTATCATAGTAAAATAAGAAGAACAGAGAGTTACTCAAAGAACATCATGAACTCAACCTACAAAGTTGTTGATTTCGACGAGATGAAGCACGTAGTCGAAGATGATCTCGAGACTCCCTGGAAACAGATGGGGTCAGCCGACCCTAGGGGGGTAGGTCGGCCGACCCCCTCTGTTCCTGCCTCCTCTCGCTGCCTCCTTTCGCTGAGATCTCCTTCTCAACGAGTCTTGCGAAGATGGACCCCTAAACCAAACTTTGGAGCTCTGTTTACAATGAATTTGGATGCCTTCTCCCTCTAGGGAGGCCATATATTTATACTCCGGAGGGTGCCCTATACATGGAATCTAATAGGTCGGTTACAAGAGTCCTAATAGACCTATTTCTATGTATATACAAGCTTTTTGAGGGTTCTTGGTCGTCCATATACTTCCTTGCTTGGAGATGAAGTCATTGTCCTAGTCCTTCCCGAAATCAGCTTTTCATATTCTGTAGCCCTTAGTATTTTGACCGTAACTTCCTCATCCGAAGTCCAAATAAGGCAAACTCGGACTCTAAATTGCAGAGATCGAAGAGATCTACAACTTTGGTATTCAAATTTTCTTCATTTAACGTCGTTAAGGTCTTCGAATTGAACCCGCAAGGTGCTACTGTCGTGAAATTCGAGAATTGGATTGGACTTGTGATAAACCTTCCTTATCTTCATATTCTTCGTACTCAATCAATCCTTAACCACCGGAACCTTCTCCATAATGGGCTTGGGCCTTCTTTTATTAATTATCTCATCTCCCTGGACTTGTAGCATTGTTCCATCAACGAGTAGCCTTCTCAATTATTGCAATTATTTTGCTATTTTCCTGCAATATTTAATAATGTGCAAAAACAAAGAGCATTTTCGAATATGGGGTTAATTGTTAGTAAAACATAACTTCATCGTGAAATTTATCTCTGAAAACACAAGAAAACACTTCAAAATAGAGCATAAAAACCGTCGTTATCTTGCGCTAACACCTCTCTTGTTGAGGACCTCAGCAGGAGCGGTTTGGGTTTTCCACCGCTCCTGCTAAAATTTAAGCCACCATGTTTCATTCCCGCCATAATTTGAAAAAGCACTGTGTTTTCTGTTTCTCACCGTATTTCCCGCCAAATTCCAAAGTGATTTGTTTTCGAAATCGTATAGATTGAAATGTATTGCTTCGGCTATTTTTCGAATCCTAATGCATGCTTTTCTGCTATATACATTTTCGAGCCACATTTACATAAATATTCAAGTGTGTCAACCTTGACATGCATGCTAGCTAGTTACAAAATACGTCGCACATAGATTAGTACATTTTTATACATCGAGTACAACAACTTAACTAGAACGCGTGATACCCCCACTTGACCAAATGACGGTATTTTCTTCTATTGCTAAAACTGAATCGTGATCGAAGAATTGCCCTCGCCGGTTGATTACCTCCTGCATTCTGAAAGGTATATTATAAAGCAAATGGATGTTACATACAAGAGTATTATTATGTTAACTATGCCCACTTCATTAATGGGATTGGCAGGGAGACTTATAGGCACCAAAGGGTCATCGAAGTGATGTCCATTTGTCCTAGGCGGAACATGTTTTGGAACTCCAAAAAATCTGCGATTGTAGTCTTGGTTAGGGTGGTGAAACATTCACTGGGAATGTGAGCAGATACAAAAGTGACCCCAAGTCTACATGCCCTTAGATACCAACTGTGAAATTTTCTGATCTCCCCTGGGAATCGCTCATCAGTAAGAGCCCAATCTGGTAGGAATGGTTTGCCATTTTCGTATCTTAGGGGACAATCCTGTATATCGGGAATTGCATCAAGGCCAAGCACGGATTTGTAGAATTTTCGGTCTGGAATAGGATCAATTTATTTTTTTGCCCTCTTTCCCTTTGCCGGATCTTTTCCCTTTGGTTTCTCCTTTTCCTTTCCTGCCGCATTTTTTTTGAACCACGTTTGCACCTTAGGTGTCGTAGCCTTTTCATACGTGGGTATCATTTTTGGCACCATGCTTGTATCGCATGTCTGTGCTGCCGCTGGCTCCTCAGCCTCTGGAGGTTGTTCTAATGGAGTCGGTTTCTCAACGACTTCTGGAGGTGTAGCTGGCTTCTCGGCGAGATCTGGAGCAGTTGGCACGAATTCATGTATCGGAGGATCTGAATCTGCATGATCTCATTTGGGCACAACATGTTCTTCCTCCCTTGTATCTCCTATTGGGCCATGTTCGAGTTCTAGTTGTTCTTGTGGTGCTAGGTTCATGATGTAGTTTTTATGCCACAAGATAAACTGATCGACAGACTGACCGAGGAAGTGGATCCCCTCTGGCGTGGAGATGTCTAACCTTTCTCCTTCATGTTTGGGTTCAACGCTATGGACTTGGACCCTTGCATAGTCCGGTGGGATCGGAGTGCCATGGAAAAGGCCGCTCCCAGGAATCACTAGAGCCCTTGCTACCTCTTCTCCTTCCATGCCTTCCAAGAGGGATGTGCACCTCGCAAGGAGTCGGAGATGTGATGCTATCGATTGCATGTTGATCTCCGGATGGAAGGGGTACAACAAGACATGGTGTTGAACCAAGACCTGGTGATGAAGCAAGACCTGGTGATGAATCAAGACCTAGTGATGAAGCAAGACCTGGTGTATTCTTGACGAAAGTGAAAAATCTTTCCTTGAACACCTGCTCAGCAGTTTCTCTCATTTCTTGATTGTAGTGATCCTCAGCGAACCCCTCTTTCCAGTTCAACTTTGACGAGATGCCTCGGCATCGACCTCCATGCTCTTTTGTCCCTATGGCTACAGTTAAGAAATCTTTCTCCCTATCAGGGACAAATTTGCCCGCCTTGTGTTCCTCTGCAAGCGACATGATTCTGCTCACTACCTTTTTGGTCTCAGGCTTTGGAGAATCTTTTTCACCCCTAACCACCTTAACCTCTCGGGCCTTGCACCAATGGAACATTCGCTCATTTACGCCTTCGTACAGGTCAGGTAGCCCTTTAGCTATCGCATCTTCTCTTTCTTTGTTCCATTTCTCGACTTTTGCGGCGTAGCCACTAGGGCCAAGATGTGTCTTGTGCGTGTCTCTCTTTGCAAGCATTGTGTTTGCTTTGCTAAGCTCTATGGATTCTTCAGTTGTCTTTTGTCTCACGAACTCATCCCACTGCGCTTGGGTTATCCTACTGAACTCGTCAAATGGAGTAAGGTTGTTCTTCACATATTTGTCATTGAGATATGTTCTCCATGACGATAGGATTCACCTAGCTGTTTAAGTGCATATTTCTTAGCCTATTCCTCACATTCACGTGGGAAATGGAACACTTTCTTCAGCTCTCCCCATAAAAATGTCTTCCTTTCATCCGGCACCTTCCTACATTCTAGCCACGTAGGTTCCATTCATGACCTCACTACCACCCCGACGGTGTTGCGGAACTTTGCTCGTACCGAATAAGGTTCCAGTGGTTGCCCAGCAATGCCAACCTCGTTCACTACATAAACAGTTTCTAGCAGTTTATTCTTCGCTCGCGTTCCGCGTTTCCTCTTGCTCGTTCTAGTGGCTTCAATGCATTCTTCTTCGGACTGATTCTGGTGAGGTGTGGTGGGTTCTTCGTCCATTTGTTGTTCCTGCTCGGTGCGAGGTTGTTAACGAAACGAATTTCTATCATTACAACATATTAACGAAATTAGTGTTGGGCTCACACCTCAACGGAGGGCTCGTAGTTTGGATCCTTTGCGAGTTCTTGAGTGTGTTTGGCGGCAAGTACTTCCTTGGCATGTGGGTCCTCTGTCTCGAGGTTCTCATTTGCCGAGTCGTATTCGATTTTAGGTTCATCAATAAGAATATCTTCGAGCCATGTTTTGTCTTCTGCGAATCGCTCGGAGGACTTATCGATTTTGTCTAAGAGACGAAGTAATGTAACAATTATAAAATCAAACACATGAACAATCAAAGTCATGAATATACATGAGAAGAGAATATACATGAACAAAGAATATAAATGTATAGAGTATACATGAAAAAATATACATAAACAATGGATATAAATGAAAATAGAATATCTACTAACTAATTGCACTAACACTAACTAATAAAATATACTAAGCTAAGCTAACTAAAACATTAAACTAACACATGAACTAACTAACTAATGAACTAACTAATAAACTAACTAATGAACAATCAAAGTCATGAATATACATGAAAATAATATACATGAGAAGAGAATATACTTGAAAATAATATACATAAACAAAGAATAGAAATGTATAGTGTATACATGAAAAAATATACATAAACAATGGACATAAATGAAAATAGAATATCTACTAACTAATTGCACTAACACTAACTAATAAACTATACTAAGCTAAGCTAACTAAAACACTAAACTAACATATGAACTAACTAGCTAATGAACTAACTAATAAACTAACTAATGAACTAATGCACTAAACTAACTAATGAACTAACTAATAAACTAACTAATGAACTACCTAATAAACTAACTAATGAACTAACTAATAAACTACGTAATACACTAACTAATACACAACTAACTAATGAACTAACTAAGACACTAACTAATACACTAATACACTAACTAATACTATACTGACGGTGTGGACTGAGGAGGTCGGCGGCGGTGGCTCCATCTGTGGTAGGTCGCCGGTGGTGGCTCAGAGCAGAGGACAGCAGCTCGGAGGCGGGCGCGTGGATGGCGGAGGAGGAGAAGGCGGTGGCACTGAGGAGGAAGAGCAGGAGGAGGCGGCTCGAAGGCGGCGCGCGGACGGAGGAGGAGGAGGAGGCGGCGGTGGCTCGGAGGTGGCACGCGGACGGCAGAGGAGGAGGAGGCGGCGTCATGCGGACGGCGGATGAGGAGGAGGCAGCAGTGCGCACGTAGGAGGAGGAGGCGGCGGCTCGGAGGCGGCGCGCGGACAGCGGAGGAGGAGGAGGCGGCAGCGCGGCGATGAAGGAGGTGGTGCGGAGGAGGAGGCGGCGGTGTGGAGGAGGAGGCGGCGGTGCGGTGGTGAAAAATTTCGGCAGTCTAATGGCGCGAAGAAGAAACGCCCGGACTTAGAAAATTTCGCCTCCCGCGCCCGCTTATATGGGGATTACTTTAGCAGGAGCGGTGGACACCTTCCACCGCTCTTGCAGAGGATACAGTAGGAGCGGTGCACAACATCCACCGCTCCTAATGTGTCCTCTGCAAGAGCGGTGGAAGGTGTCCACCGCTCCTACTGTGTTTAGTAGGAGCGGTGGACGTGTGCGGTAACGGTGCCCTAGTGGGCCGCCGCTCCTACTGGGCCTTCCACCGCTCCTACTGTAGTCTTTTCATTCATTTTTCATTTTATTTATTCTTTTCATTTCCTATTTTATTTTCATTCATTCTTTTCATTACTTCTTTTCATTTGTTTTATTTTTATTTCCTATTTTATTCTCATCCATTCTTTTCATTCAATTTTCATTTCAATTATTCTTTTCATTTCCTATTTTATTTTGGTTCATTCTTTTCATTACTTCTTTTCATTTGTTTTATTTTTATTTCCTATTTTATTCTCATCCATTCTTTTCATTAACTATTCTAATTTAATTCTTCTTTTCTTGAGATGGCTCCATGCATGTAAATAGGCATACATTAGATAGTGGCTTCATGCATTTAAAAAGGCATACATTAGATAATGGCATACATTAGTTAGAAGATTACAATCATACGTTAGGCGGTTACAATCCTTGCATCTCCATCCGTTCGTACCCAAGGCTTCACCCCTTGAACCGTTCCTTCTATTTCTTTAATCTTTGTTGGTAGGTCTGTAAAAAGATCCATGTTTTCGTAGTCATTGAAGTTCTCAACATCATCGACACCATCAACTCCGACAATACTCTGTTTTCCCGAGAAAACTATGTGCTTTTGATTCTTAAGACGTGGGTCGAGGATATATAGAACTTGTCCAATGCGTTTGGCTAGCACCTAAGGGTCATCTTTGTATCCAACCTTGGCAAGGTCCACGATTGTGAGTCCATAGTTGTCAACGTGTACACCTTGTGGGTGTTTCACCCATTGGCACCGAAAGATAGGAATTTGTATGTTCGATCTGTAGTCCAACTCCCATGTGTCTTCTATGAAGCCAAAATATGTGACCTTGAGGCCTGTTACATCATTGATGGCGTCAATCTGAACTCCACTATTTTTGCACACGCTTTTCTTATCCTTTGCAACTGTATAGAATGTATAGCCATTAATGTCATACGCGTGCCATGTCGTGACCCATGAAGATGGTCCTGAAGCCATCCTTTTCAACGTTACTTCCTCCAAATTTGTTCCTTCTGGTATGTTCTGGTCCATGAGCCAGCTAGTGAAGTGGTGTTTGTGCTCTTTCATGATCCAAGAATCTGAGCGGCTGGGGTTATCGATGCAGATAATATCAATGTGTTGTCAATGAAAGGAGCCATCAACTCTAGCTGATGCAGGACACTGAAATGAGCGCTTTCCACTTCTTCATATGCACTATAAATGAATGTTTTCCTCCCCCTCGTGCCTTTCCCTGCTAGCCTTCTAGTATGACGAGGAGCAACTAAACCGATACCTTTCTTATCAACCAAGTAATCCTGACAACACTCTACAACCTCTTTGGTGCAATAGGCCTCGATCATAGATCCCTTGGGGTATGCACGGTTGAGAACATAACGGTTTAGAGTTGACATAAAATGCTCATATGCCCACATTTCTTGTAAGTAACTTGGACCAAGTGCTTAGATCTGGTCAACCATGTGTATCATGAGGTGCGGCATTATATCAAAAAAAAGGAGGGAAACACATCTCGAGCTGAGCCATAGTCTTCGTGCAGAACTCTTGTAGCGAATCTAATTCATCTTTACGAATCCTCATGAATACTGGATTGATAGCCCTGATAGCAATAGCAAGGAACACCGTCAGCATCATATGGCAATCATGAGCATTGTACCCACTTATGGACAAATCTTTTATGGATACTAGACTCCTGATATTAGATGATAAACTAGTGGGCACTTTTAGACCGATTGATGGCCCTGATAGCAACAGCAAGGAACACCGTCAGCATCATATGACAATCATGAGCATTGTACCCACTTATGGACAAATCTTTTATGGATACTAGACTCCTGATATTAGATGATAAACTAGTGGGCACTTTTAGACCACGTAGACACATGCACAATTCTCTTTTCTCATCTGATGTCAGGTTGATGCTCGCGGCGGTGAGCTTACATTTCCAATTACCTTGTTCCATAGGGTGGACCTCACTTCTAATCTTTATATTTACCAGATCCCAACGTGTCTTCAGGCCATCCTTTGTCTTCCCTTTCACACATCCATCAATGTACAAATAGTGCTATCAAACACATTCTTCTTTAGGTGCATACAATCGATGGCGTGTGGAACCTCCAAGTCCTTCCACTATGGCAAGTACTTAAAGAAGATTGACTGCTTTTTGAAAGGCACGCCTTCGATAGGGGGTTTAGTTCTCTTGATCTTCTTCCCATAGCAAATGTTGATCTTCCTGACCATATCGAAAACATGCTTGCTATCGTGTCTTCTTTTTGGTGCTGAGGATTTCTCATCCTTGCAATCGAAGTGGTTGTTGAACTGTTTTTTGCGGTACCTATGCCCTTCAACTAGGTAGCGGTGGTACTTCATGTACATAACCTTTTTAGATCCATCGAGGAACTCAGACGCTGTTGCATCCAAGCATACTAGACATCCTTTCTTTCCTTTGATTTGTCCGCACAGCAAGAAGTTTGCAGGGTAATCGTTGATCGTAGTGAGTAACATTCCTCTGAGTGTAAACTCCTCCTTTGTTACTGAATTGGTCATTTTGACCCCATCGTTCCAAAGCCTCACCATATCTTCCATCAAGGGCTCAAGGAAAACATCTATGTCAATGCCCGGTTGTTTAGGCCCTTGTATCAAACCGCATAACATTGTGTACTTGGTCTTCTGACAAAGCCATGTAGGTAGATTGTATATGGTCAATATCAGTGGCCATGTGCTGTGTGTGCTGTTCCTTTCTCCAAAAGGATTCATTCCATCTGTACTAAGTGCAAACCTCACGTTTCTCGGATCCTTTGCAAACTCAGGATACAATTCATCAAACCTTTGCCACTGCGTGCCATCAGCTGGGTGTGAAAGCTTTTCGTCATCCTTTGTTCGCTCACAATACCACAAACACATCAACTTCGCAAAGGTAGGGTTTGCAAATATACGCCTTAAACGATTGATTGGATGAGGTACCACATGACTAGGGCAAGGATTCTTCTCTTGTTCTCATCGATGCCTAACCATGTATCTTCTTCGGAAGGATTGGGTGCAACCTTCTTCTTCTTCTTCTTGCCATTAGAGGAACCTTCACCATCACCACAGTATATGTCATTCCGCTTGTAACGGCTGGCGCCACAAGTTGGGCATTTCTCCGGATTCTCAAATTTCTCTCGGTATAAGATGCAGTGGTTCGGACATGCATGTATTCTTTCAACTCCCATTGTCAAGGGGCTAATAACCTTCTTCGCTTGATATGTGTTGGCAGGCACAAAGTTAGGCTTTGGAAGCAACCACGATAAGGGTTTTAACAGATCGTTGAAGCTAGAGTCAGACCACCCATACTTGTCCTTTAGAATCAACAGCTTGAGTACAAAACGTAGCAAAGACCAATGAGTAGGACAACTCTTTGACTTCTCATAAACACTCTTCTTTGCAGCATCCTTTACCGCCTTGAAATTCTCTGCCCCTTTTGCACCCACAAGAAGGATATCTGCCTTGAAGTGTTTCAACATTTCTTCAAGCTCATCTGCATCTGAATTGGCATCAAGTCCCAAGTCTTCAATACTCTCTGAAGGTAAGAAGCAATATGTTCCACCGCCACTGTCTTCGTCATCATCGCCACCACAATCCAACATATCAAAATCTGCATCGAAGAATGTGTTGTTGTTATCATCCACATCACCGCCAATGAGTTCATCTGAGGCCTGGTTGGTATCTGTTGGTTTGGGAGGTGCTTGTTGCTCACCGTGACGGATCCAAACAGAGTAGTCTTTCACAAATCCATCAACAATCAAATGCGATCTAATGCTGACTAGATCCGTCAAAACCTTCTGATTTATACAGTTTTTGCAAGGACAACATATGCCAGTAACCTTCTTCTTTATCGCATCCTTCTTCGCAGCTTCAATAAATTTATCCACTTCCTCACGGTAAGGCAGCCCCATCCTTGGCCAGTTATACATCCAATCACGTGCCATCTATAAATATTAAAAGTTCACAAATATGTAATATCGTATCATCGATGGATAGGGTATTAATAATGAGGCTATTAATGAAGTGTATTTATGAGAGTACATCATTGAATAGGCTATTAATGAAGTGTATTTATTAAATGTATTTATGAGGGACTAATCATTAGGACTACAATTGTGAGGACTACAATCATGAAAGATATTTATGATGGAAATTAATAAGGTATAATCATAAATACAACAAATGATACATTATAAAGTTAATTAATAAACCATCCCTCTCCCTAGGTTTCAAAGTAGATCTAAAACTAGATCTATATCTAGAAGAAGAGATCCACTAATAGAAAGTAAATACAACTCTTAAAGTAACAACCAATTGCATGCTAATACCAAGTTGAGACAACCCTAATCTAGTCCATTACCCTAAAGCATCTAATGGTATAAGATTAAATCCTCCATACACATGAGAGGAGAGAGATTGACATTTAAATCCTACCTACTTTACCACTAATGCTTTAAAGATACTCAAATTAAATGCATAGAGAGTGGAGGCTTACCTTGTAGCTTGCAACTCCTAAGAAATAGAAAAAGAAAAGCTCCCCCCTCCTATTTTTCAATTTTTGGCCGCCATTAGCTAGCTTCCAAGAACTAGAACAACAGCTCCTTCTCGGGTGTACAGGAACCTGAGGAAGGAGAAGGCTATTATATGGGCAGAATAGTAGGAGCGGTGCATGGTACCAACCGCTCCTGCTATTCTATTACAGTAGCGGTGCAAGGCTACAACCGCTCTTGTAAGAAAAATAGCAGGAGCGGTTTATGCCTTGCACCGCTCCTGCTAAGGGTCCCTAGCAGAAGCGGTGGACCAAAACAACCGCTCCTGCTAGCAGCCCTCAGCAGGAGCGGTGCACCGCACCAACCGATCCTACAAATAGCAGGAGCGGTTCGTGCGGTCCACCACTCCTGCTCAGTATGCAGTAGGAGCGGTTCGTCTAGTGGGGCCCGTCCTGAGAGCAACAGGAGCGGCTCCTTATTGTAGCCGATCCTACAGTGATTTGGGAGGCACTCCTACAGTGGAGCATTGTAGTAGTGGTTGGGAGCGTAGCGGAGGCCCGTTGCTGGAGGCTTGGGCCGGAGCGGAGTGGTACGGTACATGTTATAATGCTGTGATTAGGGTTTTTCGATGATTATCGCCATCTTGTAAGCCGCCGCCATTGGTGCAGCGTTCCTGTAAACACTCCAAATATAGTGAAAGTGTGGTTGACTGGTGCCTGTTGTTTTTCCCTTCGCCTTGAAGGGTTTTTCATGTAAAATCTGCGTGTTGTGCTCTGCGTTCTTGGTTGATCATCTTCGTTATTTGCTGTCATTTGTCTAACAAGTGGTATCAAGAGCTTTGGTTAACAGATTGGTTTTTGGGCATGGCGTTGTTGAAGTATGATCTGCCATTGTTGGATCGCGACACTAGGTTCTCGCTGTGGCAGGTCAAAATGCGGGCAGTACTCTCACAAGCTGACTTGGATGATGCCCTATATGGTTTCGACAAGGTCAAGAAGACGTGGACTGATGAGGAGAATTGTAAGGATTGTAAGGCGTTGTCGCATGTTCATCTTCATCTATCAAACAATATTTTGCAGGAGGTGTTGAAAGAAACAACCACTGCTGCTCTATGGATGAAACTGGAGTCAATCTGCATGTCAAAAAATCTATCCAGTAAGATGCACATGAATATGAAGTTGTTCATGCACAAGCTGAAAGAAGGTGGTTCGGTGTTGGATCACATAGCAGCCTTTAAGGAGATAGTTGCTGACCTGCAGTCAATGGATGTAAAATATGAAGATGAAGATTTAGGTCTGATTCTTTTGTGCTTTCTCCCTGGTTCCTTTCCAAATTTTCGAGATACTATATTATATAGTCGTGATGAACTGACAATGCAAGAAGTATGTGAGGCTCTTGCGCAGAAAGAAAAGATGAACCAGATGGTTCGCTCGAAGGATTCAACACCCAAAGGTGAGGCGCTGTCAGTTCGAGGTTGCTGAGGAGCAAAGAAATCCAAAGTCTGGAAAAAGATGGAAGTGTAGAGGACATTCAAAGTCCAGAAACAAAGATAAGTTCTGCAAATATTGCAAGAAGACCAGTCATATGATTGAGGATTGCTGGAAATTGCAAAACGAAGAGAAGAGAAATGGTAATAATCAGTCTAAGAATAGATCCGAAGATGGTGGTAAGGCTTCTGTTGCTTCTTCTGAAAATTTAGATCAGGTTGATGTTCTTATTGCCATTGCTGGTTGTGTTACGACAAAAGATGAGTGGATACTTGATTCTGCATGTTCATATCATGTGCGCACTAATAGAGATTATTTTAGTGTCTTATGAGGTTGTGTAGAACGGAGGAGTAGTGCGGATGGGTGATAACACCGCATGTAAAGTGGTAGGCATTGGATCAGTATCAAGATGCATGACGATATGACTTGCACGTTGATAGATGTAAGGCATGTTCCAACTATCCACAAAAACCTCATCTCACTTAGTATCCTTGATCTCAAAGGGTATAAGTACTCCACTTTAGGTGGAGTTTTGAAGGTATCCAAAGGCTCTCTAATTGTTATGAAAGGTGATATGAGATCAGCAAATTTATATGTTCTTAGAGGTCATACTATTACTGGTACTATTGCTGGTGTTGCATCTGATAAGTGCAGTGATTCTAAACTATGGCATATGCGTCTCGGGCATATGAGTGAACTTGGCATGGCTGAGTTGAGCAAGAGGGACCTCCTCAAAGCATACAACAGTAATGAGTTAGAGTTCTATGAGCACTGCATTTTTGGTAAGCATAAGAGGGTAAAATTCAAAACTTCTGTCCATACAACTAAAAGTATTCTTGGTTATGTACGTGCTGATTTGTGGGGACCCTCTCGTAAGCATTCACTTGGTGGTTGTCATTATATGCTTACTATTATTGATGATTACTCCAAAAGGGTGTGGCCTTATTTCCTGGAACATAAATATGATGCTTTTGATGCTTTTAAGGCATGGAAGGTCTTGGTAGAAAAGCAAACCGAGTGGAAGGTAAAGGTTTTGCGTACTGATAATGGCATGGAATTTTGTTCCCATGAGTTTAATAATTTAGGCAGACAAGAAAGCATTGTGAGGCATCTCACCATCATGTACACCCCTCAACAAAATGGAGTTGCAGAATGGATGAATAGGACCATAATATCAAAAGCTCGCTGCATGTTGTTTAATGCTGGTGTGGGCACACAGTTCTGGGCTGGGGCTGCTAACACTGCATGTTATTTGATCTACAGGTCACCATCTATTCCTCTCAACAAGAAAACACCCATGGAGATATGATCTGGAACTATTTCAGATTATTCACATTTGAGAGTTTTGGGTTGCACTACTTATGCACATGTTGACGGTAAATTAGAGCCTAGAGCAGTTAAATTTGTTTTTTTCGGTTATGGTTTAGGGGAGTAGAAGTGTGGTTTTCAATGAAACCGAATTTTATTATGTTAACCAGTCATCTAATGTTCGTGATAATGCTCCACAGAAGGTTAGTCTGGAGGTGGAGAACTTAGATGGGGGTGATTGTGAAATTGATGATCATGGTGCTACTATCCAGGATACACATGTTTCTGATAGTTTACCCATTGTTGATATTTCCCCTAATGATGATCGTTCGTCTCCTGCTGTGCAGCCTACACAGCAAAATGTTGCAGCTGGCAAGGCTAGAAGGGAAATCAGGAAGCCTAAAAGGTTGATTGAAGAATGTAATGTTGCCTTTGCTATCAGTTGTGCGGAGGATATTGATTGCAGTGCAGAGCCTTCATCTTAAAATGAAGTAATGATTTCTGATGATCATGATAAATGGGTGTTTGCTATGCAAGAGGAGATGCAGTCGCTTAAGAAAAATGGTACATGGGACATTGTTCGCTTGCCTAAAGAAAAGAAGACCGTTCGCTGCAAATAGATCTTCAAAAGAAATGAGGGTTCGTCTCCAAGTGAGCCTCCAAAGTTTCAGGCAATGTTAGTTGCAAAAGGTTTCAGTAAATTTCAGGAATTGATTATACTGATGTTTTTTCTCCAGTTGTGAAGCATAGTTCTATTAGCACTTTTTTGAGTTTTGTTGCTATGCAAGATCTTGAGCTTGAGCAGTTAGATGTGAAGACTACTTTCTTACTTGGAGATTTAGAGGAAGAAATCTACATGGATCAGCCTGAGGGCTTTATTGTTCCTGGTAAGGAGAATTTTGTTTGCAAATTGAAGAAGACCCTATATGGTTTGAAGCAGTCTCTGAGGCAATGGTACAAGAGGTTCGATTCATTTATGATTTCTAATGGTTTATAAGGTCCTAATATGATAGCTGTGTCTATATTAAATTTGTTGATGGTTCGCCTATCTACTTGTTGTTATATGTTGATGACATGTTGATTGTTGCTAAGAGCAAGAAAGAGATCGCTACTTTAAAGGCACAATTAAGTAGCGAGTATGAGATGAAGGACCTGGGGCTACTAGAAAGATTCTTGGCATGGCGATTGAGAGAGACAGAAAATCTGGTTAGCTATTTCTCAGCCACCGCAATTATGTTCGGAAGGTCTTGCGCCATTTGAATATGCATGATGCTAATCCAGTAAGTACTCCTATTGCTCCTCACTTCAAGTTGTCATCGGATCAATGTCCAACCAAAGATAGTGATTTAAAGTACGTGTCAAAGGTGCCATATTCTAGTGCTGTTGGTTCCTTGATGTATGCAATGGCTTGCTCGCGTCCTGATTTGTCATATGCTATGAGTTTAGTTACTAGATACATGGCTAATCCTGATAGAAAGCATTGGGAAGCTATTAAATGGCTTCTTCAGCATCTGTGTAGTACATCTAATGCATGTTTGCAGTTTGGCAAGGACAAAGAGAGACTTGTTGGATATGTTGATTCAGATCATGAAAGAGATTTGGACAATAGACGATCTTTGACAGGCTATGTGTTCATAGTTGGAGGATGTGCAGTTAGTTGGAGGGCTTGACTACAGCCCACAATTGCTTTGTCCTCTACTGAGGCAGAGTATATTGCTGCTTGTGATGCGTGCAAAGAGCCAGCTTGGTTGAAAGGTTTGTACGCTGAATTTAGTGGAGATACATCTTGCTTTACCTTGTTCTGTGACAGTCAGAGTGCTATTTGTCTCACAAAGGATCAGATGTTTCATGAGAGAACAAAGCACATTGATATCAAATATCATTATGTCTGGGAAATTATTGCAGAAGTTAAATTGAAGGTATGCAAGATTAGTACTTATCTTAATCCGGCTGATATGATGACTAAGTCTGTTCCTGCAACTAAGTTTGAGCTATGTTCAAGCTTAGTTGGTATAATTGTTTAGCCCTAGTGGCTATGTTGGCACCAGCAGTTTGCTTTATTTGTAATTCAGGAGGATGATTACATACTAATGCTATAAGATGGATTTGTCTCAAGGTTGAGATTGTTGAGTTGTGATCCAAATCCCGTTGAGATAGCTGGGTCAGGAGCGTAGCGAAGGCCCGTCGCCTTGATTAGGGTTTTTTGATGATTATCGCCATCTTGTAAGCTGCCGCCGTTGGTGCAGCATTCCTGTAAACACTCCAAATATAGTGAAAGTGTGGCTGGATGGTGCCCATGGTTTTTCCCTTCGCCTTGAAGGGTTTTCCACATAAAATCTGTGTGTTGTGCTCTGCGTTCTTGGTTTATAATGATGTGAATAGTTTGGTGGACTCCGCCCGAGTCGTTTAAGGCCCGTCCGTTGTTCGCCTATTGGTCGGCATAACATTGCTAGAGTGCTTAACCGGAATTTGGGACCGGTGAAAGTCTTACTTGAACCATCCGAAGAACAGAGACTTGGTCCTACCATGGGGCCTAGGGGTGCTTGACTCATGGGAGGGCTGACCCGGGATGCCATGGTATCGCTTCATGGGGGCTGAACCTGGGGAATGGCGGGTTGGAATCGAACTTGGGATGGAACAAGTGGAGATAGGGGCTATATGTGGGAATGCGAAGGCTAGTAATCATATACCCCTGGCATGATAGTTATTCCCGGGAATTAAAAATTGATTCGAATCGCTGATGCCCACCAGGTGTGGGAATGCCAATGCCACCGTCGTTCTAACGTAGTATTAACTTTAATATCTTATTCATTTAATCATGCTTTTTATATTACATGTTTGAACTTGTATGTTTACATTTCCGCAAGTTACTTTATGATGATGTATATATGTTGAGATGATGAGATATATGAATTACGGATCATGATGATAATTATAATGGATCGAATGAGGCTTATGCTAAAAAAAAACTGGATGACACTTGAAAGTAAGGACTCACTTTTAGTAAGATTGCGCGGGTTAAGTCCACAAAAAGCCTTGCATACTCTCAAATGTGTCGGGTTGAAACCGTCTATGGGTAAGTCCTACGAGTACCTTACGTACTCACCCCTCCGTTGTTGATATTTTTATTTCAGGAATTTCATGGTCGAGAATGACACTGGTGGGTCAATGTCATAGCTCGATGTTTTATTTCCGCTGCAAGAGTATATCGGTATTATGTTATGAATTCCGCTGCGAGATTATTTTGGAACTCTATTTCAGTATGATTGTACCCCATTTTGAGCAAAGAATTTGTACTAAATCAAATTATGTTTGTATGAAATGATGGGTTGTTGTAATTGTTGTGGCCCTCTCGAGAGCTTAACGTGTATGATGTCGGTATCCCTGGGTGATGGTTACATCGAGTGCTCGTTAGGGTAGCTCGACGGATCACCGGGTTTATTTCGGTCTAAGTACACCGCGAGCCAAAGGTGGCAGGGGTGCTTAGCTCGGATTAAATCAGCGGTTCCGCCACATAGGTGACCAGAGAAGAGGTGTGAGGGAGGGAGTGACCGCGAGGAGGGCTAAGGGTGGTGGAAGGAGGTTCTGGGATGGGGCCCAGCCACTAGGGAAAGATAGATGAGGGATGAGATGGTGGGGCCACAAGAATGAGAAAACACGTTTTTTTTTTCCTTTTCGAAATTTGGAGCGCACAAAACCAATCCAGCTTGTTCAAAATATTAGAATATAAAAATGTACGGATTTTGATAAAGTTTATATAAAAATTGTTTAGAATTTTATGCTCTACAACTTTTTTATACAATGTATTTTCTTAAAACGGTCTAGAATTTAGCAGGATTTAGAGATAAAGTTCTAAACTGATTTGGAGTACATGAGAGGAAAACAATTTGGGCACCTAGGGTTTCCTTATTTGCTTACTTGCATTCATGGCTTAACAAACAAAGTAACACACGCATTCACTCAACCAAACATTCATGCATGATGCTCATGGATGTGAAATGAGATACCCGGGTATCACAATCCTCCTCCTTAAAGAAATATTGTCCTGAGATTTAAAAAGAGAGTGGAGTTGGGATTGTTTAATGATGGAAAAGAACATTATAATATTAATAACTTCATCATAAAAGAGGTGCTCAAGCACAATGTTCTGGAATGCACACTACTTGTATAGCCCTTTTAGAAAGATCTTGCACAACGAAAACTGTTAGTGTCTCATCCACATTGTTCTTTCGTTCTTTGGATTATTTTCTTCATCAGATTCTTCAGAAGCATGGTCGTTTGATATGAAAACTAGGCTAACCTTTCCATCTGAGGATGAGAAGTTTAGGACAATTCACAAGCAAAACAAAAGTGTCCAAAGTATCATCATGTTAGACCATACATGCCAGAACTTTGCCCTGTAAATTCTAGATTTTGAAGGACAGGTGACAACGAGGAGGATGGCATTCTTTCTGCGTTAATTATGAACGTGAGGTGAGAGCTCTAGATCATCATGAAGGTTAGAACAGCCCTCGGGCAGCGAAGTGTTGTCAACTTGATAAACAAGAGTAAGACACGAGAGATTTGTACCAGGATCGGTAACGGTCTAGGAGACTTAACAAGAAAGTTATTAGAAAAGTTGTGCACTATTGGAATTTTCTTCTAATTATTGGATACTGCGATATCTATAAACAATGTCAAAATCAGTTATTCTAATAAGGTGAAGGCCTATAGTTCAATTACCAACAGGTTGGTATGATGAAATAGACCTTAAGGACATTAGAACGATGTAGATTACTTCATGGATTAAGACAATCTTGTATACAAGCAAGTTCTTCCAAAGAACCTGCAAGAGAAACATCCTATAATGACATTAATGACTGTTGATGAGCCAATAGACGGGGTCCCAAGACTTGCCCCCACCCCCCACCCCAAAAAAAGAGGTTTTTTGGGGTGTAGTAGTGTGCCAAGCAACCGCCTTTGCTAGGGCTTCGAGGAGAGACGCAGGAGGGAAGGTAGTAACACGGGAGTTAGAGAGGTTCAAGCCACTTGAGCGTAATACCCTACGTCCTCTATGAATTGTGTTGTATTGCTACTTTGAGTACCGCTGCAAGAGTACAAGGATGTGGTTGAGTTCTAGCTAGATTATACAGTGGGTTGAGAGTCCTCCGCTCAGGCTGCGTTTGGAACGGATAGAGATAACATGTTTGTAGAACTCAGATACTAGTAGAGTCCGATAATATATTCTGCTACGCGTTTGGTTCCTCTCAGATACTTCTTCGGATAGTGTGCAAAATCCTCTCAGCTTTCCCACCATGCCCTTTTGCATACTGTGCAGGCTACTTTTTCTAGGGGCACTTTTGTCATTTCATTTTCCATCCTGTCCAGAATCTCCCATTATCAAGCTTCCGGCGGATAGTGGGATAATGGTGCCCGCACGCTATCCCAAGCATTATCTGCCACCGTTTGGTTTTAAATGAGATATTCTTTCACCTCATTTTGCATTATCTGCGACATCCAAATACCCCCTCACACTCCAGTGCTAGGCGTTCTATTTTATAGCCCAAGAAAGCGGCCGAGCACATGGTGTGTGGTAGCTGCGTTCAATTCTACCCCAGTAGTGTGGGGTCCTTTCATGAAGCCTTCTGCGGTGGGGCCGGCTTGTCATGTAGAGGGAAGCTTCCCCAGTTCCCCCTGAATCCTCTCCAGACGTCAATGGGAAGGTGCACAGTGGTCGTACCCTGCCACCACTCCACACATGACTAGAGTTGGGAGCGCATCAGTAGGGTCTGGCCCGCACATCAGTAGAGGATCAAGCCGGGCGCCCAGGCGAGGCCAGAAGGAGGAACAGTGGCCGGCTGCGCCTGGAGAGGAGCCGGGCTTTTGTTTTCCCGATGCGTTGTACTTCGGCGTGAGGGGCAGCTATATGGGGGGTATGCCTCCCTCAATACGCGGACAAAGGACATTAAGGCACATGTTTTTAGATTGATGACTGAATGCGCCCAGTCAGTTGTGGCCCATCATATATAAATGTGCGGATACCTTGCCTGTGGAGTGTCCAAACACAACCACAGTCCACTATCCTAGGCTAATATGGTCACGCAAAACACTACAAATACCTCATTGAATTTTGAAATATAGGTGATGGGTTGGTTAGCCTGGTGAACTCAGCCATTCCAGCTATCCATTGCCTCGGTCGGAACCCAGCTAGGTACTGTGCCCCCAAAGAGTTTTGGCACTGTCCACAAAACTAATTTGCCGTTAGGCCTGCTGAATGCTATCCCAGCACAAGTAAAATATATATATATATATATAGGAAGAGTTTTATCTACATGCGCATGTAGCTACACTCACCTTCAAGAAATCAACAAGGATATATCCGAATACTCATTTATCAGTTTGAGTATGTTCACATACTTATTTTAAGATAACTCAAATGTCACTACACGAAAAAATTACAAATCAGCCCCTGATTTTAATTTATTATGATAATACATTTATATTAATACATATAATGTGGTATGTCCATATACCTCAGGTATACTCACATACCTCGTGCACATACCACCACAGATGGCCTAGTATCATTACATACTCCATGTACATACCTTTCGTTCGACCAGATACCCTCAAAATGTTGAGATACACAGGTGAGTGTAGCTACATGCGCATGTAGAAAGGAATTTTCCTATATATATATATATATATATATATATATATATATATATATATATATATATATGCAACGATCTTATATATTAGCCTGTGAGAATGCACGGGTTGGCAACCATTATAGTTCATCTTTCCCAACTTATCTCATTATTTTGGACACTCCTAACTTACCTTTTGCCCGGATCGGAAACAAATTACAATATACGTGTACAAACATTACAATACAGTATACTTAAAATATTACAACCACTCGGTGGAGATATGGACTGGTACGTGTGTGCATGCAGTAGTTGGAGATATCAGACAAGAGCCTTTGGCCCAGCGGGTGCTCGCTCCAGCATGCCGGCATGCGTTAGCAGCGCCCATAGTTGTGTGATGAACTCCCCTCCTTTGGCAAGAGATTCAAGGTGCGCCCGGGCATCGTCGGATGGCGAGATGTAGAGCATCATCTCCGCCCAAAATTCAGAGAGGACCTTCCAGCGCAAAGCCGGTTCTTCTATGTCTTGCAGCTGCCTTGCAAGCTTAGTGCTGTCCCTAAGGAGCGGAGCTTCATGACCTCTATTGTTCATTAGCAGGCTGCACCTTTTGTCCAGCTTCTTTTCCTTCTTGAGCAACTGGTTCGCTTCCTCGCTGGCCTGATCAAGTATGAGTTGCGATTCCAATACAGAGCTGACGTCGGGCAATAGCTCTGGCGCGAACGTGAGGAGATACAAGCAGTACTTGGATAGAGCATCGGCAGTTTGGACTGCATCTTGTTTCCTCTGTTGTTTATCCTGCAGCTTCTGAAAGCACAAGGTTGTAGCAATGTGCCAGACTAGTATGATGCGAGTCACCCCTCCAACTTCAGCACTAGGATCACATGCCCATGAGAGGCGGTCATGGATGCCATTGTTTAGCAGCGATGTCACCCCCGTCGTCAGGAGGCCGCCATTGCTGCTTCGTGCTGCTAGTAGGGAATCAGTGATGGTTTTCTTTGCATTTTCGGACAACTTCACTGAACTCTTACGCCCCCATTTCTGGGCCTTGTCCACCAGGCGTAGTGTAGCATAATGGAAGCAATTCCTCAACCGGCTTTTGCGGCGATGCTCTCCAAGGAAGCAGTACTGCCCAAGCTTATACCTCCATGGGCGAAACGCCCTCAACTTCAACAGAATGCCTCTGATCAACTCAAGGAAACACCAGCTTTTCAAACAAGGCATGGACACATAGCTCTGTATCAGCGCCACCTTGAACCAACCTGAGGCTAAGTAGAGGTACAGCTGGTATGCCTCCACGAATACCAAGACAGCCGTTACGAAAATGGTGGAGCCCAGGTTATGATCCCTGTGCTTGACCAGCCGGTAGGTGAGCCATGAGCACAGGGCAAACATGGTCAAGGGAAGAAATAGTACCAAGTAGCGACCCTTCTGTTGGAGGTAAAAATACCTTGTGTAATAAAAGTCATGGATAAAAACAAGCTCTTCGTCGATGACCCTGAAGACTCGCTCATGTGGCTTGTCCCCGGCGAGCAGGGCTTGGAACACCAGTTCATCGGTTTTCTCGAGCTTTGCCTCTGGCAGCTTGAAGCCAGCAAACCTTCGGTTGAGCATCTTGGAGAGTGCCATGGAGAGGCACACGTCCTTGAGCTTCTCGCTCCCCTCGTACCGCCAGATCTGCTCCACGGTGGTAACCTTGTTCCATGCCTGCTTGATGCAGTATTTCTCACCAGCCACCAAGTACTGGCACCCTTCCATAGTAACAGGATCCATGGACAGATTTTTCTGACGCCTCATGTATTCATCAATCAGCTTCACGTTCTTGATGCGGTAGGCTTTGCTCACCATCCTCATGGAAGCGATCCTCACATACGACTTGAGGACACCGACGAACAGGATGGCAAAGACGGGGGGCCACAGATAAGCCCTATCATGTTTTTCGTCGGTATAGTCATAGAGGGCCAACGCCAGAACGATAAACACCACCATGAATCCCTTGAAGAGGTGTTTTAAGTAGATGCCCTTCCAGCTGTCGATGTCGTTGAGGCGGCAAACAGTGAGGCTGTCTGTGTTGCCGAGGAGAAGAAGCAGGCACACGGCCCACACGGCGAAGTCGTAGTAGAAGCAATCGGAAGAATTCATCCACCCAATGGTGTAGGTCACCAGTGGGTAGGCGAGCGTGTCGATGCCGCTCACGGTGGCATGGAGGAGACCGTGGCTCGTCTGCCGGCGTAGCGAACCCAGCACATGCAAGAGGAGCATACCGACAACACCCACAAGGACAAAGATTTCTACTCTCGTAGTATGATCTTGAGTGCTATTAATGCAATCGCCGGGAGGGCTCGGAATGGTACTGGGACTGGCCATGGGTGGGTGACTCGGGTGAGGCCTGAGGTTCGGGTGAGCTAGATGAGTCCAAGGAAGGGAGGACACTACTGCTGGAGCCCTGGAGGACCTCTAAGGTCGTATGCATATATAGAACAGTGATATCGCTTATGTTAGAGTGGTGGTTGATCCAGGGAAACGCTGTAGAACTATATCGGTTGGATGATTAATTAATGCATTCCAATTAAATATTTGCAGACTACCACTACTCAAATTAATTGCTACTCTTCCGTGAAGAGAATTTATTTCTGAAACTTTAACTCTCGAGCCATTGTGCTTGTCAACGAATAGCAAACTTAGACATATGCATCCCTAGTTAACTGATATATCTTTTCTTATTTGGTATATGCATGCATGTGTTTGAATTTCGATCCTTTTTATTAAAAGAAATAGCTAAAACATCATGCATTAGAGGACAAATTTAGAATCCTAAAACAGGAGTGGGCATGGCCGCATAAGATGACGAAGGGAGTATATTTTAGAAACGTGTGAGGAGTGAATAGCAAGGAATAATGCTGACTATCATGAGAGTATGGTTTTACTATGATACCACGGGGCACTTGCACATGTTTGACGGCCTGGCCGGGATGCTGACCACGCAAGTAGAATGCACGCTGTTTCTCCCTCAAGTGGACGGGGAAGTAGTAAGATCACCACCTTCAATTGATATCACACCCTAAAGGACAAAATAAGTTATTACTTCTCCTTGCGGTTTCAAATTAATGAACATTCTAATTTGCGTGCAAGCAATGTATTTTTGTTTCAAAATATTACACGCTAGATATATTTTAAATAGATATATGTACTATTATTATTAAATGATGGTCAAAGTAGTGCCTTGGTTACCATATCTTTATCTGAAACGCCCGTTAGTTCGACACTCAAGGAAGTACATGGGTTTGCTGATGTAAGCATGACGCCATGTAACGCTTGATGTTTCAATAATTTAGTAATCAATTCTCCTGACCGAATGTTGATCAGTCCTATATATAGTTTTGCTGTTCCTTAATTGTACAAGTAGAAGAGTAACACTCTTAAGTAATTTAACTGCTTGGATTCAAAGGACATTTCAGCATGTTTCCATTCTCTCGATCCCAGTTGCAAGTTGAAACTTTAATGAACTGAACTGCAATACACCTTGTGAAGTCTACGCCCAAGCATGTGATAGATCAGAACGGGCTAGCTTTTCTAATTCCACTAGCTTCAAACTGAAATTTGATACACTAGTCCATCAACCCGTGCGAGGGGTTAGAGTTTTAGGGAATATAGTTTTAATCCTTAATAATATTTGAGCGGATGGTTTTGATTCATATTTTGTAATGTCATTGTAGGTAATGTATATGCAAATTTAGAAATTATTTTAATTTATATTTTATGATTGCATATTGGTTAATTTATATGCAGATTTGGGACTTATTTTAATTCATCTTTTATAATGGCATGTTGAGTAATTTATATGTAAATTTAAGGGGTTATCTTAATTCGTATTTCATAATAGCATGGTTGGTAATTTTATGCAAATTTAAAGGGTTATTTAATTCATATTTATTAACGGCATAATGGATAACTTTTATACAAATTTAGGGGATTATTTTATTTCATGGTGGGTAATTTTTTACAAACTATAATAGATCAAATGACTACTATTATTAGAGCTACACGATGGATGATGAGATGTTTCCGATTTTTGTGAGAATTTTTAGGATTTATCTTATTCCTAGAAAATAGATCTATTATTAGAGCTACATGATGGATGACTAGATGTTAATTACATAGAAAACAGATCTAATGGCTATTAAGATTTCAATCTGCAATCGATGATAGGATGTTTCTGATTATTATGAGAATTTCTATAATTTTATCTTTTATTTAGCGCATCCTACGAGGATTAATAAGAAGGTTCCAAAATTAGTCTTCAATTAGTAATAGTAAAATTAAGCAGAAAATATCTATTTCATAGAAAAATTTCTAGCATCTTTATGAAAAAAATTACGGCATCATTTAGTGGTGTAAATTTATAAATGGGAAAAAATTGACTAAAAATTGAGAGTACATTTGAAAATTGAAAAAATCTGCTAAAAAAGAAGAAATTTGCTTTCATTGAGAGTTGAACTCAAAATTTGCTTTCATTGAGAGTTGAACTCAAAACCTTACATAATGGCAGAGGTGTGTAATTATTTAGAAAATAAATTGAAAATCGAAAATCTGCAAAAAAAAAAGGTTTTCGTTGAGAGTTAAACTCACGACCTTTTATAATGACAGAGGTGGGTAAAACAGATCTAATGGCTATTAATATTACAATATGCCAATTGATGGTTGGATATTTCTGATTTTTGTGAGAATTTTTAGATTTTTTTTTTCTGGTGCGTTTCGTGAGAATAAACGTGAAAGGTAAAAAAAATCTCTAAATAGTAATAGTAAGATATGTTGAATACATATGTTGACGCAGCAGCAAGCGGCCGCTCCAGCACGCGCAAAGTTTTTGAGCAAGTTCCCAAAAGGTAGTACAAACTAATAAACTACGACTGGGGCGTGCTTACATTACGTAAATTTGGGTGCAGACATATAGATGCTGCGTGCTTACATCACCAAGCACATGTGTAACATGCATGCATGCTTAATTATTTCGGCTGGGCGTCATATCAATTGCATGTGGTGGTGACAGTGTTACAGTTATTGGATAGCTGACCTTTACTAATAGCTCCAGTTTACTGGTGACCATGCATGCAGTATAGCGTGCTTTCCGGGAATGCACGCGGTTAGCTTGGCGCCGATCGAGGCCGCTGAACATGCACCAATGCGCACTGCCGGCCGACGTATGGAATGGCAGCTCTAGAGCTAAAAATTAAAAGATCACCTTAGCGATATTCTGTCTACACCGTCCCTGCTGACTGCGAGCATATATATTACAAAAATAATGAAAATAAACATTCACAAGTCACTCAATAATATATATATATATGCCTTCTTAATGATTTAGATATCTACACCCTCATCTTCTATTATATTAATAAGGGAGTATTAAAAGAAGCCTCCACTTCGGCGAGAGGATCAAAAAATTCCCACGTTAATTGGAAAAAAAAGAAAAACTCTCCACCGTTGGATTTTATGAAGATCCAACAATCTAAATTCAATAGACTATGCGAGATACGTTTTCTATTTGTTCTCCAAAAGGAAAAAACAATGGTGTTTACATTGTCCAACAGAAGTACTACTACCAAATTTGCTTTGTCCGATACGTACTGATGATCGTAAAGAAAAAAAACTACTATTTTACATTGCTTGACCGAATTACTACCAGGTTTGCTTTGCCAATAAAAAAATAGTCTATATTACGTTCCTAAGACAATCCGTAAACAATTATGGGTTCAGAGAAAAAGGAACTATTCCCATTGTTCACAGAGAAAAAATAGCTAACCAATCAAATATTTGTGCTATAAAAATATTATTAGCATTGTCCCATATGAAATAAATAAATAACCAAAGTAATAATTTTTTCTTTATAAATCGAAATCCTTGATTCTGGCACATTGGTAAGTATTCATGAGGTCTACGTTGCAAATAGAGAACAAATATTGAGTGAAATGCATAGTTAGGTCATTAATTTTTCTGGTTACATCGGTTAGGTCCATCAATTTTTCATGTGTATTTTAGACCATAACTTTGTAAGTGGTTCACAAGATGTCCATATTTCTTTGTTTTATATTTTATTTCTCATTTAACCTCAGGATTTATTTTCACCATCTCACGTATGTCCTTCTCCCTCTCCTGCGTCGCCAGTCGCCGTCTCTCTCATATCCCATCCATACAATGCTGTACGTGTTGCCTGTGTACTGTGGAGGTAAAATATGTGTTGTGTTGTTTGCATGTCTCCTTCGCAAAGCCTCCAAGTCATTGAGGAAGTCAAGGAAAACCACGCCGACATGCCCTCCAACATTGAGTTAAATCGGCAGTGCATCACGAACACCAAGCTATGCAACTTGTGACGCCCAGGAACTGGCGTCGATCTCTCCCTCCTTGGTGCGCTCTAGGATACAAGCCAGGAGAAACGCATCGAGGTATAGTCAGAGCGACGCCAAGAGCGCTCCACACAGCCTAGATGAACCTCTGCCTGAAGATCTACAGCTTGATGACAATCTCCTCAAGCTGTGCCTATGCTCCTGAAGCAAAGGATCACGACGCTTCGCTTTGGCAGCGATCCAGCCATCGAATGCACTCATGCTCCCCATCAGCGCTCGCCGAGACCGGCGGCCCTATGCAGTAGACCTGTAGCGTGGGGCAGTCGGGCATGCACAACCCATCCCTAAGCGCACGCACTACTCATGGCTCTAGCAATTTGAAGGAGTTGACGAGGAATCCTCAAGCGTTTGGCATCTAGAATTCTAGATAGCCGCGCAGATCACCCTGCAGGCCTTGCCGTCGTTGGTGATCCCCTAGGCAGATCAAAGACCTTGAACGGATGAGCGTTGGGTAATGATAGGATGCCGGACTCACCGAACCCCGCAAAGTTTGTGCCCACGCTGGAGCGCATGACGGGCAGGACGAGGCGGAAGATAGCGAGACCACAGGCACTTGAGGGGAAGGAGCAGTAGGTGGGTAGGGTATAAACAGGGCCACCACATTGAGCGCGTTGGAAGCAGAGCATCTGCACCTAGGGGTCGTCCTCCGGCTCCTCACCATGGACTACACCCAGCTGCTGGCCAAGCAGGGGTCGGCACTGGTGGTAGGGGAGGGCCACCAACAAGGTAGGAGAGGGAGATGGGCAAATGTGAGATGATGAAAAAATCTAGGGATTTAAATAGAAAATAAAATATAAAACAGAGGAGTATGGACATGTGGTGAACCACTTAAAAAGGTATGGCCTCAAAATACGCTTCGAAAATTGATGGACCTAATCGATACAATTAAAAAAGTTAACAGGCTAATTGTGCATTTATATCATAAGAAATTTCCACACTAATTCTAAAAAAATTGGCACTCAATTGGAAACAAGGAAAAAATTAGACTATATCCATGCAAAATGCCATCGCATTACCTTGATATTTTTTAAGGTGAAGAAATATTAAAAAAGCTTCAAAGACTTTGTGTTCTCATTCACATCCAGAGAAGAGATTGTGGACAAAGAAATAAACTTCAAAGTGAATATTAGATCTTCAAAGAATATCATTAATCCATCCAAAAGTTGAAATCAATGCAATGTCCACTGCTCTTTCCAATAAAATAAATAAATTCACAAGTGAAATACCATATCAAGGTATTAAAAGAAGTCCGTTTACCAAGAGGGTCTATAAATTACATTATTAATCTAGAAAAAAAGTCCTTCAACATTGGATTTGTTTTATGAAGATATAAATATCTACATTAAATCAAGATGACAGCCATGTCACATGTCTTCTTCCTCTTACGAATAACCTATGTGGATTTGTTTCTTAGGTGCCACAGTGATGCCCCACGGTACCTCGCCTCACCCTATAGAATTGTCTCCTATGTGTCCTACTGCTTGATCCGTGACCGCTAGCCTCCCTCACTAACCTCTCCATTCCTATGATCATTTACCTTTGAGATTATATAATGTAGCTTATATAATACTGAGTGGTTAACAAACACCCAAACTTATTATGTACCTTATAAAAGAATTAGGTAAAAGAATTAGGGAAAGAGCAGATTATGACAATACAAAGTGCATTGTTGAGGAGTAAATAGAGAAAAAATAACATAAAACAAAGTTAAACCAGAATAATCAAACAAAACTAATTTTAAGTGAAACTAAAATGCAACAGAAAAACTAGCTATCCGCGCTATTTGCGCGGGCTACCTTGCTAGTTTATTTCTAATGACAAAGCAAATAAAACTAGTCTCGCCCCTTGATACTACACTAGTGGGCCCAGAAAAATGGTTTGTTCTTGGTAATTGAAATCAAGCTCGATCATTTCTAAAGGCAGGCGGTAGTATGAGGAGCCACCTCTAGAAATCCAAATTAAGCTGCTCATATTAAAGGTACAGGTACAGCTTGCCTCTAGAGATAAGGGGGTTTTTCGGCACAATACAAATTAAACCGTGCTTGAAATTGATTGTTTAGAATGCTCCATGTTACGTACCAATCAAACTTATTCTCTGAGGTTCTCTATGACATGAGGCGTCTATAGAAATCAGAGGCCGGTGGCCATAATAGTACCACACTACCACATTGCTATAGAAATGGACGAACAGTAGTATCCGGAGAGGAAAGAAGGAATCAAATTTTGGTTAGAAGCCTGCTTTATCACATGGTTAGGCGTATACTTGAAGATCTTGCAGTTTGCGTAAGTGGAACTGAGTCTGAAAATAAGTTTTTTTTTTCAGTTCTGCTTTATGTTCCTCCCATAGCCTAGCTAAAATAAAAAACAAGAGTAAAATTCAGTATCAGTCCTTTAACTTGCGCAGTGTGTCATTTCGGTCCACAAACTCATAATACGTCATCCCGGTCCACGAACTTGTTCCGGGTCTTATTTTGGTCTAAACGGATCGTGGTTCCACCCTACAGCCGAGACCTGACATGTGGACAGCCTATGTACGTCTGTTTTTTTCTCTTTTCTATCTCACCCCTCCCCTGCATCTCGCCCGTCGCCGCTGCCGCCATGCCCGCCGGTGCCGGTGGTGGAGGCCACAACGGGCGGGGGCTCCTTGGAGCAGGGTTGTCACCCACCTCGCCGGTCGCCACCGCTGCGTCTGGCTGCTACGGCTCCTCCCGCACCCTCCCACCGAGGAGAAGCTTGAGGACCTTGTCCTCATGGCCCAGGTTTGACCAATGACCGATCCCCATGTCTGATCCAGCAACAAGGAAGGGGCGCATGCTCAATTGCCGGATCCGGTGGTAGAGATCATGCTGAGACTGAGAATTCGAGCTCTCCAGGTCACCAAGTTCACCTGCGGTGGGTTCGCGGTCGGGCTCCTGGCGCCGTCGGTGGCGCCGGTCTGGGACCGCAACGCGATCCCAGACACGCCCAAGCCGCCGCGCGTCCCCCCGCCATCGTTCACCGGGTTCAGCTTCGTGACCCAAGTGGTGGAGATCTCACCGGAGAGCATCGCGCGCATCAAGGGTGAGTTCAAGGACTTGACGGGGCAAGCCTGCTCCACCTTCAACGTGGTAATGGCGGTGGTTTTCAAGTGCCGTGGCCGGGCTCCCCGACGACGCCGAGGTCCAACGACGCCGATGCAGGGGAGGGGTGAGATAGAAAAGAGAAAAAATAGACCTACATAGTCTGACATGTGGGAACCGCATGTCAGGTCTTGGTTATAGGGTGGAACCACGATCCATTTGGATCAAAGTGAGACCCGAAACAAATTAATGCACCGGGACGACACACTTTATAAGTTCGTGGACAAGACACAACTGCGCAAGTTTAAAGATCGCTACTGAATTTTATAAAAAAAACAAATACAATGTTTTTCTTTTGCGAACGTGCAATAACATGCGCGTTTTTCATAAAAAAACAAATACAATGTTAATTGATATATAACTTGACTTGGGTGAAGTCATGCAATTAAGAGGCAAGTAGTAGTTGTTTTGTCCTCGTATGAATCGAGGGATGGTGAGTTGGTGACCAGGCTTTACTATACTGATAGCTATACGCTGACCTGAAAATACTTTACAGTACTCCACTTGAGCAAGAAGCTGGTGGTGGGATTCGAAATCTGTTTCATCACGTGGTTACGCGTAGACTTGAAGATTTTGCAGTTTGCGAAAGTGGAACCGAGTCTGAAAGGCATGCTTTCTTTATGTTCCTTCCAAAGCATGCCTAAAATAAAAAACAAACAGTACATTGTTAATTGACATAAGTTGACTTGGGTGAAGTGCCATCCAATTAAGAGGCAAATAGTAGTTGTTTTGACCTCATATGGATCGGGTCATCGTGAGGTGGTCACCAGGTTTTACTATACTGACAGCTATAAGCTGACCTGAAAATACTTTACAGGACTCCAGTTGAGCAAGAAGCTGGTGGTGGCCATGGGGTACCGCATGGTGTATTCCGGGAACGTACGTCCAGCCTCGTGGCCAAGCTGTCCAACAGTCCAACACATGTGGCAATGGTGTCGGGAATCACAGTCCTAGGGCTAAAATAACTCGACGCTCGTGATACTCTGTCTGATCCTTGATTTTTTTTACTATACGATGCATGTTACAGCAGTTAATGCTAATAATAAACGCTACTGTATTTGACAAGGGATCGGACCAAGGGGTTCCTAAATTTTATTTGTGCGCTGGCAGCTGTAGGTAGGTGCATGAACGAAGGGGGGAGGGGCGAACTCTGAATTGTGCTTCTTCAATCGCCGGATGGCTGTAAATGGTGAATATATGAGATTTTAGTGAAAAAAAAAACCGGTCCTTTGCATTGCATCGACGTGGCCTTACACTGTAAAGGCCGCCATCATTTCCAATCAATAGAACTAGGGAGGAAAACGTGTGTTTCGCCGGATCTGCGCTGCGCCATGGTGTTGTTTTGGTGCGTGTAGAACACTTTTAAGTGCGTGAATTGCTGGAGTAGAGTATTCCTTTTCTCCCTCTTGACATTGTTTGACCTTGCTGTAAAGTAAAATGCATGGTTGTCTGGAAAGTAAGACTTGGGCAGAGAGTAAAATGACCCAGAAGCACTCCTAGCAAGAAGAAATTGGGCAGAGAGTAAGACTACTTGTTTTCGTCATAAGAAAGAGAAACAATTCAACATCTATTTTTGACTTCCGCTTCACCAGGGCAGTGCGGGAGTCATACACAGGCTGCTTCTGGCCTACTTGAACCGAATAGTGTGCACCATATGTTTGGAACTAAGATAGAAGGAGTGTCTATTGCCCTAAAATGTTTTTGATTTTGGTCAGCTTATTTGCTTGATAGACATGATTTGGTGCTTGAATATAAAAAATTTTGGTCCCCTATACATGGGCTAGGCTTGCAGTAACTTACTAGTGAAACTTGACAATACTTGGCGCAGGTAGTCTAAGGGCTCGTTCTGTTAGGGGAAAATCCAAGCGGATGGGAGGTAATGGGGTGGTATTGGTTGGTATTTTGACTTGTAAGGGATTCAATCCCCCTCAAAACCACCCAATTCCCTTGGATTTTGGGAAAAACGAACAAGGCCTAAGGGTATCTATCCCCAGGGCATATGTATGGCTTTATAACTGTAGAATCAAGTCACTGGAGGGTGTGGTTTTTTTAGCCTATCTTTCTCATTAATAAACAGAGGCCGGAAGTTTTTTCATCAAGAACTTAGATCACCTTGATGTGCGGGTTCTTGAAAGTTAATTGAGATTCTTTATCGCAAAAAACGTTGTACTAACTGACTAACCTTATTTTCTAACGAAATATTATAATTTTATACTAATAGTACACGTCTCTGTTGCCACTAGGTATGTCGATTTCATCTGCCACTTTTTGTAATTCGTAATCTTATCTTACTATTACTAATTAGAGGTTTCAAAAGAAGCACTATCACCGATGCATGATAGAAAAAAGATAAATCCTAAAAATTCTCACAATGAAAAGATACATGTAGCCATCTATTATATATCTCTAATAATAGTAGCCATTGGATCTAATCTATTTTTTAAAATTTATCCACACCATGATATTATAAAACATAAACTAAAATAACCCCCTACATTTGCATAAAAATTACTTATTATAGGTGGTCGCCTCATCTGATCTTATCTCTATCTTCCTTTCTTCGCTTTACCCGTTTCAACGAGTCGCACAACACAGTTTTCCCTTTTAGATCGTAAGCGCAATCCTGCTGCCGGGTGTTACATACCTCTGTCCAGTACTTTAACAGGAAACTCACGAAACCTTGGAATGAAAACCCCTCTCCATGAGTCACCTTGTTCCTTACCTGCCATGATCGCCACAGCAGGAGAAGCAATCTCGCTGCTCCGTCCACGCCCAGGTCAGCTAGCACCCCCAGCAACTCCCCTGGCATCCAGGCAAGCATCTGGCTCTCTTCCGGCAATGGCCAGAACTGTCTCATTGCCTCCCTTAATGCCTTCGCATGATCACATCTCACCACTACATGCATCGCTGATTGACCCTCTTTTCCACATACTTTACATATATCTAACACTGCCATTGTCCTCCGCTTTTTGTTCTCCTGTATTGCGAGCCCGTCATTTATTAGCTTCCACCCAAAGATCAAAATTTTATGCGGAATACAATAGATGATACATGTATTCAAGAACCAGTCAAGGATCTACTCTGTTTGGCGCAGTGACGTCCAATAGTTAATACACGGCAAGATGTGTCCCATCGCTAACTAAAATAAATCCATGAGTACTCTAAATCCATCTATTCCCTGTTGTGAGGACTCTGTCCGTATAAAAGGCATGGGAGCGATTCCGAGGACAAAGAAAATTTTATAGCGCCGTAGATTGCCATCTCAAGAACTCTGATCGCTGATTACAAGCGCACCCTGCATACCCTTAACGGAAACTCCAACGAGGTTGCCTACAACAATTAGGTCTCTCACATATCATTTCTAATTCTATATGTACATTAAACAGATACTCTCTCACAAGTCCTCTCTGATTCCATGTCCTGTATAGATGACATACTTAGAAGACAATGGCAATGGTGGATCAAATTTCCCACATAGATAACAACATTACATCATCTTTTGTTGAAAACAAAATCTTATATAGAAACTAGTAAAAATGCACGTGTGTACCGCACGTGGCAAATAAGTTTCTTTTTGTTTTTATTTTTTTGAAAGATTTTTGATAACCAAGAAAGTTTATGGTTTTTAAACGACATGTAAAAAATTTATAGAAGCAGCGAGATATATAAAAGTTTTTTAAAACAAAGTCCGATTGTCCTCTAACAAATTTGACGATGTGAATTCGCATTTTTTTCGCACGTGTTATAAGTAAATATTGAACACCAGTTATTCAAAAAAAAAATAAAAGAAAGGAATGATTTTAAACTACACGTAGCAAATTTCTGGAAGCACCAAGATATATAAAAGTTTTTTTCAAAACAAAACTCGATTTATAATGGTTTGACGACATAAATTCACATTTGTCTCATATGTGTAAATGTATATAAAAAAATAATAAAAAACAAAAAAGTAATCGCCTGGGCCTATGTGGGCTGCGCACTTGGCCCAGCCCAACACGCAGGGGAGGTGTTCCATCGAAGCCGTCGATCTATGCCCTACCCCCAACCCTAGCTCACTCTCTCACTCTCGTTCCCGTCCCGTTGCGCGCGCCGCTCCCGCCCCATCCCCCCGGGGCGCTGCCCGCCTCGTCTCCCTCCCCGGTGCGCCTTCGCCTCGCCTCTGCGCTCGCTCGCCCGCCTCGTCTCCATCCCGTCGCGCCCCGCCACTGCCCCCGCTCGGCCCCGTCACCACCACGGCCGACGCGCCTCTGGCGGATGGATTCGCGCCGCCCCGCCCCGAGCTCGCTCGGGCATCACCACCATGGCCGGCGCCCTCCTCCCTCCAGCATCGAGGCAGCCGAGCCCGCTAGGCCGTCACCGACACAGCCAGCGCCAACGCGCCGGATCAACGCCGCAGCCCCCTTCCTCCGGCCTCGAGGCAGCCGGATCCGCGCCGCTGCCTCCTCCTAGGCTGGTACTGCCTTGGTGTTAATCTCACATCCTCTGTGCTTCTCTTGGTGCTCCGATGAGCATCTTGACTATTATTAGTAGGACATTCTGTATTATAGGAGCGATTTGGTATTAAACTCTTCGATTTGATGTAAGATTGTGTATTTGTTAGTTTATTTTTGGGCCTATGCTAATTGTGTCAATTGTCTGACGTTCGTTTGCTATTGGGCCAATGCACTATTCGATTTTTTTGGTTGATTATCGTTGCCTGGCGTCGGATCTTCGGATCAATTATGGGGGTGGGTAGATGAGATGATGATGAGAAAAAAAAATAGCGAGACATCCTGTTGGGTTGCCAGTTCAAAGGCAGGAACTGCGTTCTGCTCCTGTTCTGCTCCTGTAACTCAGGTTTTAGCCTGTTTGGGGGCCTAATCACCCTGGTTGTGGGCACAAGCTTGATTTATGGGTCTAGGTAGGTATAGATCTCTTGGGTTAAATTTGTTTTTTTACTATCTCGGGCTTTATAGTATTGATAATTGTCCTTCTTTCCTATAACTTCAAGTGAGTTTATCAGTTGAGTTGATCATTGTAATAACTCATTATATTGACATATATCTCAGGCTCAAATCCCAACTACCATGATATAAACAAAATAACTGTACTCAACTCCTATTTGTTCTGTAATTTGAAGACTTAAGTGTCTACATGAGAGAGTTTGAATGGCTCATATTTTTCCATTAGCTTAAAATGGCCAATGCATGCATTTCAAAGCTTTTAAAGAGAAAACCTTGTTTAACTTCCATACAAGATACAAAAGAGTCATCATTTTTTCTAAACATGAATTAAAATTGCATTTTTCCTTTTAACAGAATTACATACGAAACCATTAGTAAGATACATCCATCAATGTATAGCGTCACCAAACAAAAAAGACTCTACCGGGAAGCAACTCAAGAGATGACCAAGACGAAATGACAATAATGTTACCGCATTCTTTTCCACCATGCGATAAATACAGCGTACAGAAATACCATGATGAAATGGATTCAGCTACAAATTATTATCATTAACATGTAATGCCACTTACAAAGTATAGGACCATCTGGAACCAACACCAGACAAGCCTAGAACCATTGGTACTGAATTAAAAAAGACTATATTTGAAAAACATCTGTAGGTAATATCCGAACTAAAGGGTGATTCATATGCAAATGAGCTAACCGTTATCAACTTCAATGTTCTCTACATAGTTCATTTCCAAAAGAGGAGCCTCCCACGCATGACCAAATCCTCTACAGTTAGACTACACCACGGGCCAAACTAAGGACAATAAAAGATACTACTAAAAATTCCTTTTAATGTGCATACCTTATCCATGTCCAAGAGGATTGCAAACACAAAAATACAACCAATGACACTTTAGACACGTGCTTATATTATTACCACATATTTGCATCAATATTAAAGTATTTAGTTTAGTGTAATCGGTCTTACTACATGTTACACTCTGTGTTTCAGCCAAAAATAATCACACGTTGTTATCTTATATTTTTATGCCAAAATAGTAGACTATGCATTTCTATTCGTCAAACACAAATAATCATTACTGTCAAAATACTAGCCCGTGGGTAGGCACGGGTTGATGGGCTAGTTCTTATAAAACACGCCCACGTTAACACGCACACTTTCTGAGAGTGATCAGTCATTTTCTCCTGTCTGCTGCGTCCTTCCCACCGAGCATAAATCCATTGCTCTCTTTTTTCTGTCAAGGCTTCCATTGCTTGCTGGAGAGGGTCTGCGGCTCTAGACCGAGGACTGCAGTTAGTACCCAGAGCCGGCCGGTGATGTTCTTATTATTATTGTGAATAATTATGGTAAAATTCAATTTTAGGGGTTCAAATATGAGTCCATTCTTTCAAAGCCATTATAAAAAGTTCCAATCCCAAAATTGCCACCAGAAAAATTCTCGCTCTCGCTTCCCCAAGCCACCCATCAACAGTGGCGGATCCAGGAAAAATATCTAGGGCAGTTGAACATATAGCATGCCCGACTAACAAAAGTTCGTCATACCTCCTACAAATCTAACAATTTATATTAAGGTAGTTTTATATAGAAACAGACTAACATATATGAAAACTCAAATACATCTAAAGAACAAATGAATTTGTAAATTGCAATTTAAATTTGCGGGGAAATATATAACAACTACTTGAGTTGGGCCCTTCAAAACATATGCCTTCTTCACTTGTTCTATAATTTCGTATGGATATTTCTCAATTTGCTTGCGCATTCTTGTATCACCGACAATATATGAGGATCGAAGCTCTCTACTCTACACAATTCTGATTGTCTTGTGAGCAGTACTGCTACTACTTAATAGTAGTTGAACAATATTTTTGTTGACATCTTGCAATTCCAGTTGCAAGAGCTATACCGTTATACAAAAAAATTAACTAGTAATTTAGTTTAGACGGACAGATCTAAATGGCAGATGGCATAATTGTAATCTAATATCTATTACCTTGCTAGCTCGTGGCCTTGTGCGGCAGCCACGGGAGCAAGAAGGCAGCTGGAATGGCTATTTGGTGCCTGCTGCACGCACGGCTGCAACTAGCAGCTAGCATGCAGGCGACAGACTGCAACAGCACTATGGCAAAACTGTACCGCCACCGCTTGCGCCGTTGCGCGCACCGTGCAGCCGCGCAGGGCGGAGGCGGGCGGCTGAACTCCCTCCAGTGCTCGCAGTTGCGCAATGGCGCCGTGCTGCCAAGGCGCCTACTGCTCCGGGCTCTTGGCTCCTGCTGTCAGCCTGTGCATGTTCATCACCACCGCGGCGCTGCTCGTCCTGACCGCCTTCTGCCGGCCGCCGCACGAGTTCACGAGAGGATTTGAGATTTGGGAGGAACTGCGACATATGTTGGCTTTGGGTTTGTGCGTTTGCGTGGGCCAAATAAAGCCGTACTCGTCTCTCAGCAGTCAGTCCACCAGGCACCAGGTCACCAGTTCTAGCCCAAGTTGACAATTCACGTCTTCTTCAACCTCCAGCGGACATCAGTTTCAGCACCCAGGCCACGGTTCCTCTTCCCATGGCGAAAAATCAAGAGAGTGCTTCATTGGTGCGGAGGGCTAGATCTGCCCCCGTAGTCATCAACTTTTACCTAGACGCTGATGCCACTACCGTGAGTCAAGTGCCTAACGGACGTTAACTGAAGAATTAAATGACTGCATTGTCCATGTTTGGCTCCTCCTAGCCATGCCCTTTGCCGTCTCCCTCCTCGCCTTGGCGGTCGCACCGACACCGACCCCACCCCATTCCTTCCTCTCCCCCGCCGCACAGGACCTAGGAAGTGGGGCTCGCTAGCTCCTCCCTCCCACGCCCCCTCCACCAGCGATGACGACGGTCGACCCTGCACAACGAACAGCGCACGCGTCGATGTCATGTACAAGAGGGTCAACTTCATCTACTTTGATGACGCCGCAGACTCCCGCCACTCCTTCTTCGACGACAGTGGAGGCGAGCGGGGGTGAGCACGTTTGCGTTGCCGAGGTCGAGGAGTGGGCCTGAGCAGGGCTTGGCGGTGGGGATAGCAAGGACCTCTCTTCTTGTAGGTGGCGACAGCGGTAGTGAGGCTGAGGAGCGGGCTAAGGCGGGCTCGACGGCGAGGTGGATGGGAATGGCATCGCTGGGACAATGGGGGCCAAGGTGATGACAAGGTACATGGAGAGGGGGGAAGGAGGAAGAAAGAGAAGTATATGCTGCGAGTGGGGCCCACATCGCTCAAGGGCAAAATGGGAGGATGTCTCTACATTTCCACCTTCCTATGGTCCAAAAGAAACCGTGAAGGGCACGACAGCGTCCAGGAAAAAGTTGATGAGTGGTAGTTTTTAGTGGAAGAACTTTTTTAGTGGTAGTTTTGGCATTGGAAATTTTTATAATATTGGATCTAAAGGAATGTACTTTTGAAATATGGATGTCTAAATGGGCCGGTCCGCCGGGCTGCATGTGGTCCGGCTTCCGGCACGCTTCTAGCCCAGTACGACCCCGGCATGGCCCAGTGGGTACTGTGCTCGTGCGGGCCCATTTGTGTGGCCGTGTCTGTGCCTGGGACTGTGTCTGGCAGGCCGTGCCTCAGCGGCCCTGTGCCGGGCTTGTCCGTCATACCCACTTGGACATCTAAAGGTTCAATTCAATATACTCTCTCCATCGCTAAAAACAAGGCATATAGATTTTTGGAAGGATCGATCTTTTCAATCTTTGACCTACACTTGAGTCAAATCCATACATTTTTAATGTACGCATGTTATATGCTTGGATTCATATTCAAAAGCGTTTTAATATGATGATAATTTTGTATTTGTTGGTAACATATTTTTAAATAATTAATAGTAAAAGTTCCGCTTTCAAGGCCGTACCAAAAATCCATATGCCCTATTTTTGTGACAAAGGGAGTATTAAATTATAGTGTTGCTTTGTTGCTAGCAATCGTGGAAACAGTGGCACATCATCATGGTCTTTGGTGCATGCCGCTGTTTAAGAGATCCATATTGAAATAGTAGTGGATGGTACGTGACTTTTCTAAACTTATATATGTCGCGGTACTATCTTAGCTAGATCTATAAAAGTAACAAAGTGATCGTCTAGGTACTTTAATTTTTTTCAAAATGATCATATAGGTCATTCGGCTTCTAATCATAAATCTAGATTTACATTTGAAAGAACCACTTGAAAAGTTAAATGACCTATATGATCATCTTAGGTCTTTATGTACTTTAATGGTACTGAAGGGTAAGTTTAGATACATAGCGCTGAATTCACTTTTAAAACACTAGTCTATCAACATGTGCCCTCGCATGGGTTAGAATCTTAGATGTATTATTATGTGTTACAGGATAACACATATAGATCTGTTTTTATACTTAGTTTTTTATAATAGCATATCTTGCTACTTTAGATGCATGCGTGATTGATTTAGTTAATCTTTGATACGCTTGCAAAAGTAGATAATTTTAATATAATTTTGAGGGTCTATTTTCATTATACTATCAGTCATAATAGCTAAGATGAACAATTTAGATATAAATTAGAGGGGCTATTTGGTATTATCCATCGTAATAGCAAATGTGAGCGATTAGGAATAAATTTAGGGTGTTATTTTATTTATTTTTCATAATGGCAAAGTAGGTAATTAATAAGTAATTTCAAGTGTTATTTAATATTGTTTTCGTAATGACAGAGGTGGGTAATTACATAGAAAACAAATCTAATGGTTATTAAGATTTCAACATGCAATTGATGATAGGATGTTTCTGATTATTGTGAGAATTTATGATTTTATCTTTTATTTAGCGCATCTTATTAGAATTAATAAGGAGGCTCGAAAAGGAGTCTACAATTATTAATAGCAAGATTAAGCATAAAAATATCGGTTTCATAGAAAGGTTTCTAGCATCTTTATGGAAAAATTTACGAGATCATTTAGCAATGTAAATTTTTAAATGGAAAAAATTGACAAAATGCTGAGAGTAAATTCGAAAATGGGGAAAATCTATCCAAAAGAAGAAGAAATTTGCTTTTGTTGAGAATTGAACTCAAAACCTTTCATAATGGCAGAGGTGTGTAATTACTTAGATAACAGATGAAAAAACTGAGAGTAAATTTAAAAATGAAAAAATCTGCAAAAAAAAATTGCTTTCTTTGAGAGTTGAATTCAAAAACTTTCATAATGGCAGAGGTGCATAATTGCTTAGAAAACTGATCTAATGGTTATTAATATCCCAATCTATCAATTGATGGTCGAATGTTTCTGATTTTTGTGAGAATTTCTAGAGTTTATCTTTTTTCTGGTGCGTTTCATAAGGATTAACGTGGAGGCTCCAAAATGTGCCTCTAATTAGTAACAGTGAAATAAGATTGGAAGTTGCGAAAACATGTAATGAGGGCATTCGTAGGCCAGAATTGCACACGAACGTACGGCATGAAAAAACTTGGGTATGAAAAATCTCTATGTAAAAACTCACATGGGAATAGGAAAAAAAGGACACGACACGTACACTTATTATTGTTCAGGTCTTCACAGCTGACTACCAACCAGATAAAAAACAATCACACAGTACATGTATTGTAGAATTATATACTGGACCTGAGCCGTGAGGACGTCGCTGCTTGACCTCCTCTAGATAACCCTGCTGCAGTGGTTATTAGGTATTGGCAGTCTTGCGCCCGTCCAACGTGCACTCCTTCAGGCTGGTCTGCTGCTGCTCCTCTGGCGCGCCGCCATTGCTCGATCCGTCGACGACGTGCCCGGTCTCTGGGACGACGACGGGAGGTCTGCTGCTGTTGCCGCCTGACCGTTCCCATCTGCTGGTGGTGCCGCTGGCGCTGGGAGGCCGAGTATCTCCGCCATGGACTTGTTAGCGCAGAGACAGATGTTGAACCACGGCATCGTCGTTGTTTGTACGATTATTGGCGTGTTTAATTAGGCTCTCGTCGACAATATAGTACTCTGCGTACTTCGTATCCTGCGTACGGGCCTCTGAGGTTATCGTGAACTGCGCACATTATATAGTCGTCTCATCGATCCGTCTGATTTGAATTCCGAATTATATAGACATTCAGAGACATTCAGAGACATTCAGTCTCTCCAAGACATTCAGAGCAAACATGCATGGTTCGGTCCGAGTCTGATTTACGTACATACATGGTTCGAGTCTTTGTCTAAATTTTTTTCACATGCAATGCAATGCAATGCAAGGGGAACTCAGATTCAGATTAAACCTAGCCAGTACGATTCGAGGTCTTATTGGCGGTGGGAAACACAGATGGGCCAAGTTTAGGAATTTGTGTACGGTACGTGGTAGACACGACGGAAGCAAATCTTAATGGGCCGGTTGGCATGCCTAGCCCATGCAAGCACTCCCAAATCTCAAAGGAACATAAGCTCAAAAAAAAAAATCTCAAACGAACAAAACTTTTGTTGTCCTTCCGTTGTCAAAAAACATTTGTTGTCATTTAAACCTGAACTCAGCTGTTAGACTTGACATCTCAACTATCAGCAGCCAGAGCCCAATATTAATCCTTATATTTGAGTAATCTGCGTATTTTTACCGATTTGTTGGAATGTAGGAAATATGATAAAAAAATGACATAAACGATGATTCAAAGAGTGAAGGAAACAAATATAAAGAGGTACAAAATGTTGTGTGGCTCATGCAAGACTTGATTTTTGAGGAATATTGTGTCAATTCTTTTTCGTGGTGGTATCTGTACTTGAGTGAATTACACGCTAGGTCGTTGTGGTACCATCCAGGTCCATGAAATCCTAAATTAAGTTATATGCAAATTTACGGGGTCAATTTCATGATTTTTCATAATAATGGCATTGTGAGTAATTTATTTATAAATGCAATAGCTAGTATTATTGGAGAGTACTTTTAGACAACCAAGTGATTCTGATTTTTCTAGGATTTTTTAGAATTTATGTTTTAGCGTGCATCGTAATTCGTGTTTATTCTGTAACATCTATTTAGTAATACTAGGATGTTTTTCTTTATTTGTGGTTCATCACATGAGCAGAACACTTAAAAATTTGGCTGCGTGCAGTTGCTAGAACTTTTCCTTTATAAAACATAGGGAATGCAATAATCAAGTTATGAATATATATTCCCGGCTCTTGGAAACAATGGTTCCTTCACATCCCGCAGAAAGGGCACACCTAGCATAAACAGGAGCATCTTCACAAGAGTAACAAACTCGCCACAGGTGGTTAGATGCTTAGCATGGAAAGTAGCCCCACAGTTGTAGGCAATGTAGCTGAGCATCTCTAACCATACGGCAGCAACCAGCTCCCATCGATCACCTGCATCTCCAATATTAAGCAAGTCCGAAGCAACCCGCCGAGCTCGATCCAGTACAGGGTAGTAGTCCTGGTGGAAGAAAGAGCTATCCTCGTTACCGATCTCTTCGATCACCTTCCACTGATCAGATCCTCCACTTTTCTCATGTACCCAACGCGACATCTCGCGCTTCGCCCTGATGACCGCATAGTGGCCTTCACCGCCAGCCATGGCACCGTACTCTGCAACGAGGTACGTACATGATGTAGTCTCAGTGCCGATATGGTGTCTGCATCGTCGTCTGCGCGAGAACTATTACCTCCACCCAAATGTGCTCCATGAGAGTTGCTGTGGTCGCCGTCTACATCATCATGATGAGACGAAGATCTGCCATCTACTAAATGCTCTGTATGATGAGTGGAGCTGCTGCCATCGACACGATCAGCGTCGGCAGCGAGTAAGCATATATCAGTCACGACGTGCCATAGGATTACACTTGACACAAACTCCAAACCTTGGATGTTGCTGACCTCAAGCACCTGCTGAGCTATACTGATCTGCTGATCATCCTGCATTGTTCCAACCACACCCATTGTGCCCATTGGCCACTGAACTTGCCAACACCAATGTCCCATTCCTGGACGCGCGGGGTGGCCGCTATGCCCCGCAGTTTATCTAGGAGCAACTTCTTCAACTCTGGAGAAATTCCGATATGCGTGACTGTCTTCTGATCAAAGCCAATCCAACTCAATGTCCGCCGCAGAAAGCCATATTGTTGTTTCTCCTTGATGCAATCCCCGATTATGCTGTACTGCGCCACCTTCGCTGACCACTCGCCTTTGTTTTCCGGACGAAGATGCCTGGCAATGCTGGCCATCGTTGCAATTATGCGAGGGAATTTTCCGCACAGCGGGCATTTTTGCCGAAGCGAAATGATAGTCCTGTATGCCCACCATAACGAGATGAGTGACATGAAATAGAGCAAGTCTCCAGCAGGACAGCGCCGACGAGTAGAATGTAACATATGATGATATCAGCTGCATCGTCATGCCCTTTTTGCCCAGCAGTCGTCGCCCTTACGAACAACGCTAGCGCCGCTGATGTTAGGGCATGGGTGGCAATCCGGTTGATGGCGATCCAACACGGGGGCACGTGGAAATGGTGCGTGCCAAACTTGGTGTATAGGTAGTCATAGATCAACGAGAGATTGACATCGGCCAACTTGTAAGCCAAATGGGCTACGTCCTCTGAAGTTTTGAACACCTCGGAGCAGCAGGAAGGGCGCCCAAAATAGGGCAGGCCGGTTATATCTCGGAGCAGATGGCAGTGGAATTAGTCAGAAAATAATAAGGGAATCAGCCTGAGATTTAACCTCGGCCAGATCATATAGGGCTAAAAAATGTTTTATTTTTAGAAAAAGGAGGCGATGGATCAGTTCTCCACAGAAATTTGGTTGTACTGGCCAGTTGTCTTGGAAGCTATCCCTTTTCTCCACATGGTCCGTGCATCTTAGGCTGTGCTCCATTGGCATTGGTCTCACGCCAAATCGAATGGAGGGACTGTACCAAGAACTATAGTACGGAATCTACACTATAGCTACACTCAGAGTGGAGTCTAAATTTTAGACCTTGGATCCACCGCCCCACGCTAAAGCTTCCTCTAGTCCACTGACAGCCGGCCGCTGCTGCAGCTGCTATTAACAATTTGAAAGTCTTTTTGTTTGTAACGATTCTGATGACGAGCTACCGCGGCCCCAACTCCGAAAGATTTGCTTTGTGTATATCTTCCTGCATGCGTTTACCACCGACAAATCACATATGCGTTGTGTATATCTTCTCGAATCTGTGTGTTCATGGGGAGTGGGCAAAGGAGCAGATACAGTTTAATCTCAAGCTCTGACTTTTTGATGGATGCATGCATCGGTCTGAGTGTTGTATATCGATATGTATTAGTTTTCATATGAACATACTGAATAAAAAAATGTAGTACGAATATATTGTTACTCTAGGACCTTTGAACCAAATAGTGCTTATGCTCGTATTGACTCTGGATTTTCCTACTGCAAAGGACCGTCCATCACAAATTTCAATATGGGACGGTGATGGCAAGCAACTCTGCTATATTTGTATTTATACTGTCCATCTATGCCATTGCAAAACATTATTTATAACCCCTGAAATTTAGATTCAAATTTAAAAATGCATGCCATTGTGAAACTCAACTTAAATTATTAATCCACTAAATCTGAACTTTAAACTAATCTATTATTTAGATTTAGATTACAAATCTATGCCATTAGGAAACATAATTTTATTTATTGATCCGCTAAATTGTATAAATTTAATCACCCGCATTCCCTATCATTTTAGTTAATCTACCTAACCTCTTAATTAAGCTTGCAAGTAAATTACCCGTGTCCAACTAAAATCAAACAAAAACACCTCCTCAAGTCTACATCTAAATTATGTTTGACGTGGCCTGTCATGAGAAGTTAGATATGAGCATATGCACACGTGTTGTTCAATTATATATACACTTTTCAACTCACAGCCACCGGTTAATTAGTTTTAGAGAATCACTACACAGGATTTGCTCTAGGAGTGATTTTTTGATACTACAGTTTCGCAGAGATTCCTAGCTAGTGTTACTCTACGAAAGCCGGGAGCGGATCGGAGGCCTACCAACCTTGGCCGTACTTTGCAACTTTTGCATTTATCATGAATAAATTCAAGTGTTTTTGTGAGGAGCTAGTGGGCAAATTTGGAAAAGCTATATAGATCCAGAGAGAGAGTCTGAAGTTATGACTTCTGGATGGAAACATGCATTGGTCCATCCATCGATTCCATGATAGATTTTTTTTTCTGAAAGGATCGATTCCATGGTAGATGATATCTATGAACTGCATACGCCATTCCTCGATGCATGGGTGGGCTGGGCTCGCCTCCATGCTCTGCCTATAAATAAAGGCAGCCTTTGCCCGCACTAGCATCAGCACCAAAAACCACCTTCCTCCAGCTCATTCAGCTCTGCCTGCAGCAGGGATTGAAATTTCAGATTGAAATATCCGAAATTTCGTGTTTTTCGGTGGGTGCCGAAATTTTTTTTCCTCCCGAAATTTCATTATTTTCTATTAATATTAGGGCACAAAATATTCAAAAAATAATTAAATATATTAAAAAAGTCTGAAATTTCCGAAATTTCGTGCTTTTCGGCGGGAGCCGAAATTTTTGTAAACCCTGGCCTGTAGCACTTTGGCTGGTCCTCCTCCATCATCTAGATAGACAGGCCCCCAAGAATCACCAAATCAAAATGGTTGCGTGCACGCGTGTGGTGGCTGCTGCCGTCGTCGCTGCTCTCTGCGTCGTGGTGGTCCTGTCATCCACAGCGTAGCTGGCGGTGGCCCAGACGGCGACCCAAGCACAGATTAACGCTTGCAACGACAACTGCAACAGCGCGTGCAATGCTGTTGGGAACGCAGCGTGCCCCGGCTTCTGCTCTGCCACCGCTGGTACACCAGCTCTTTGCACCGCCTGCAAGACTACGGGCAGCAACGAGTGCTACCCGCAGTACACCAACGCCTGCTACGCCAACCCTGATCCGACCGTCACCTAACTCCTGGATCATCATCGTCGTCATCGTCATCCACAAGCCACTGTGTTCGGTGTTGGTCTCTTCACTGAAATAAAAGGGGATGCAGGCAGCTTGCAGCTGCGTGTGCCCTACTACGGGCCCTGCATCTGTTGTTTCCTGCTTCCTGTATGTTCCTTCTCTTTCCCTTTCGAATAAAGAGGTGTAATTTTAAGCTGCCTACTGGCTGGCACCTGAAGTCGATCCTATGTTGGTCTTTGTTAAGTTCAATATATGTCATCCCCGTGGCTTTAATTTGTGTTACAGTTAAAAATTTTAATTTGGTTCACTCAGAATACCAATTTAAGCGGAAACAAACGGGGTCATAGTCATAGTGTTGTCGGTTCCATTTAACCAAAAAAAAAATCCGAAGAACAAAACTGCTATCTTAATATTACTAATTGGTGACTCTTTTTGGAACTACTACGTTAATTCTCACGAGACGCTCTGGAAAAAAAGATAAATTCTAAAAAATTCTAAAAAAAAAACAAAACATCCGTCCATCTATTTATTTATGCTATGAATTAATCAAAACCATTGAATTAACCCTCCAACTCATACGTACAGCCTTCCAACCGCCCTAGCCGCCTCCTACGTCCGGCCTTCCGCCCAACGTACGACACAGGTGCCGGAGTTGCAGATTTACCTTCCATCCTACGTACAACCTTCCAACCGCCCTAGCCGTCGCCTACGTACAGCCTTCAGCCACGCGGCCCGGCACGGCGCAGACGGCAGACCACGTCGCCATCCGCCGGTGTGCCGCGCGGCGCCAACCACATCAACGCCCGGATGGCGCCGTCGCCGAGGCCGGAAAGCACTTCAGGCTGCTTCGCCACTCGGGCCCCATCTACAAGTGCTTCATCGACGGTATGTATTCTTGCGAACCCCGAGGGTAACCATACGATGAGTGGCTGTTACGTATTCCTGTACTGCCTTTTACATACTGCACTAACAGTATGTCGTCCTCCTCTAACCATTATGTCTAATCACGATCCATGGTACTATGCGTTAGCAAAGCACCACACATGCGTCTGCATGGTGATCGGCAAGTTTGCTATTCTAGGACTGCTTGCTTTTCTTTCTAAAATCTTGCCAGATTGATAACATAGCTTTGTTGCAAGAGATGTTGTTGTGTAAAATCTGAATTTCTGAAACTATGCTCGATCTTACAAAAATGACTGCACGTTCAGTGTTTAACTGGTCAATTGAGTGTCGATTTATGATAATAACGGTGTATTTATCATGAGGGATTAACATCAGTTTAAATCAATTTCTTACTATTATTAATTGGCGATTCCTTTTGCAGGCTCCATATTAATTTTCACTAAACGCGCTAGAAAAAAAGGCAAATGCTAGAAATTCTTACAAAAATTAGAAGCATCCAATTGTATACCGTGTAGCTCTAATAATAGTAGCCATCAGATGTATTATGTTTTTTATAAAGTCATGCTGCCATTATGAAACATGAAGTAAAATAACACCCTAAATTTATACAAAAATTACCCACATGCCATTATGAAATATGAATTAAAATAACTCCTAAATATGCATAAACATTACATATCATGTCATTATAAAATATGAATCAAATAACCCCATCACTTTGCATATAAATTACTCGACATGCCATTACAAAAGATGAAATTAAAATAAGCTCTAAATTTACATATAAATTACTCGATATGCCATCATGAAAAATAAGATAAATTAATTCCTAAATATTAATATAAATTACCTGTGATGCCATTATAAGAGATGAATTAAAATAATCTTCTCAAATGTTACTAAAGATTAAATCTATATCTACTAAAACTCTAATCCGTGCGAGAGCGCGGGTTGATGGATTAGTGTAAATAATCACCGCCCAGTCGAGCTATGCCATAGTATTTGAATCTGTTATGGCCGGACTGCTTAGCAATTTAATTAACCTCGAGCCAAATCCGCACAAGACATCAAAACTGGAAGCGCTATCACAGTCCAAGGTCCTAGGGTTCGCTTGCCTCAAAAGCCTCCTTGACACTTAAATATTACTATCTATACACTGAAGAGCAACTACAAACATCTATTTCAACATAAATACAAAACTTTTCGTCATATAAAGTAAAATTTCACACTTCTACTCATATTTATATTTTTTAAATAAAAATGCAACCCATTGGTGGACTGCAGTATAGTTTAAGAGATATTTTACGGTGGTTGGAATGGTACCCACTGGTACTAGGCGGTACCACTATTTTTTTAATTTTTAACAACCTTTATGCCCTTTCGAGAGATTAAAAAATAAAAATATGGGTACCGGTCCTACCATTTTTAGTACCAGATCTTCATATTTGATACCATCTGGTACCGGTACCATGGTACCGCCTATTTTTAAACCGTTAGATCTCCTCTGATGGACGGCTCCTATTTTTTCAACCACCGTAAAATTTGTAATAGTTTAATTATGCCCCCTAACATCTGAAGGGTAATCTACCTCACCCACTGAACTTTAAAACCGGATATTTAACACATTAAAGTTTACGATCCCTGAGTACTCTGTTTTTACTAAGACCATTCTCAATGAGAGATTTCATTTTTGTGTTTCCAAAATGCCACATAAGTAAGAAAAAATGAAATCATAGATAAAACTTCTCATTATGAATCATAGTTTCATTGGTGCAGTTTCATAGGCAACATACAAGATACAACTAGTCTAGGTAACCGTGTGCGCCGTGTTTTATCTAGATGAAACTCATTTCATCTTTCCCTTCATTAAATCATTGCCATATCATCAAAATCGCTGACATGTCACGTCATTTAATGGGAATGAAATTCCTACTGAGAATGACTTAATAGAGCTGGCTCCAATCATACTACATTACTTTTTGATTTCAATCTGTTCGAAAGTCCGGGATCTTAGTTTTGATTAGGGCTGTAGCTGCTCCGAAAATTGAGTATTTATATTCACAAATTATCACACAAGTCGTGGAAGCATCTTGACGGACGGAAGCTTCAGTCATTTAAGATTTCAAGTCTCCCTCCGTTTCGTATGGATCCAGGAAGCAAACGCGGCCTGGCTGAGAAATGAGAATCAGGTACCATGCGTCATCCTCGTCACCTCATCATTGCTCACCATCCAAAGTACTCTGCGGCGTTGGCTATTTTAATGCAACTTTGATAATGTGATACCACAAAAGTAAATATGACTCATGAGGACACATAATAGCTAGATTGTCACAAATTTATCAGTGTACACGGTCAGCATGTGCTATTACACTGATGAAACACCACTGGTAATGCATTGCTTTATCTCGATGCCTTTTCTCAATCTTATGTGGCACATTTGATTATGATATGCAACAGCTACCCAATTTGCAGCTCATTACGTCACAACACCATGCAAAAATCTAATGCTATGGTTTGCCTATGAAACATAAAAACAAACAATACATTGGAAAAAGTTGTTTCATTCATCAACTCGAATCTCAAAAAGAGGGAAATGAATGGCTGGCCATTTAACTATTGGTGCTCTGTCATCGTGATCGTCAATGTAGCGCGATTGTTGAAACAAAGCACAGGGAAGAATACGATTTAGATAGGTTTGAGCCGCTAGATCGCGCAATCCCCTAAATCATGTATGCGGCAGGTTGTATTGTATTGCTGTGGTTCCTTGTGAATGTTTTGGAGGGTCCCTAACCTGTCTAATATAGGTTGCCGAGCTACGGTTACGAGTTGGTTTCTATATGTATCCTAGCCAAGTTGGGTTTGCTTCATATCATTACAGATCAACTAGAAAATCTCCACCTCCTATCAGACTAGGATCGCCAGAGTCCATGAGCCCAACGGCGGCCTGTCCCGTGGGCCTCCGGGCAGTCGAGCCCAATCAGTCAACAGTTTTTACAGTGATGATCTAATTTACTTATAATCTAATTCTAGTTATCTAATTAGTCATGTAGTGTTCATATCGTTCATTGTTTAAACCATAATTTGATAGATATAGTAGAGGTAGTTAGTAACCAATTAATCCCTGATTTATAATAGTTTAGCATAGTTTCCATGCATTGGAAAAACTAGGGCGAAATTCATAAGGAAAAAAGTTACACCAATATTGTGCAAAACTTCCAAAGATTGTATTTCCTATCATCTATGATCAAGTGCTTTCATCTCCAAATATCTAATTGTCTTTTCCGATGGTGAAGATTAGCAAATAGCATGTTGTGGGAAATATTTTTCTGACAATCAGTACCAGAGGTATGGTTATATTGGATACAGGGTCTATCAGAAGATCACCTGAAGGTTTGAGGATTATAAATCTATAAGGCGGTACAATGCACCGACAATGTGGTGTGGACATGCTGCAAGACGAAGAATGGTTGTGCCCTTGACGCATAGGCAGGACTTTACTGTACTATGATGTCGATGTGCATGGCTCGGTTGTGCGGTCAGCCAGGTGATCCGCCCGTATGGGCATGCGAATGCGAGGAGAGCTGATCTGGTTAGATCCTCTACAGAGTTTTTAATTCGCTTGGACAACAGTTCAGACATGGTTAGCTATACGAAACAGAGCAATTTCCGTCAGCTAAAATAACTTCCAAACATTGTTAGGGTTGCCCACACAGAAGTCATGTATTTTCCGTCGGTCATAGCCCAGCCCACGGAAATTGTGTTAATTTTCGTTGGCCTAGGTACCCAGCCGATGGAAATTATTTACCGTCTGCAGGACCAATAGCCCTCGGATGTTTAGCCCGCATACCACAAAATTAATTTTCATGGGCAGCATAAAGTTGGATGGAAATTAGTTAGTTTCCGTGGACCACTGTTGGCTAGCGTAAATTAAGACGGACCGGTAAATTCTGCGGGCCTCTTCTAGCCGATGGAGATTAACCGATTGCAAACAAAAGTTACTAATTTAGGGTTTTGGCCGATGGAAATTGCTCCGTTTGCTCTGTTGGAGGCACAATGTGTGATCTAGTTTCTCCGTGAAAAAAAGTATTAGTAGTAGAAGAATAAAAGAGAGAGTTTTTTAAAATAAGTTTTGCACCCAAAGCTTTCTTACCCAAAATTATACTTACCTTTGGATCGTCTTCTATCCTTTAATCTAACGGTCAATTATATTAAACTTGGGCCCGCAAATCTAATAAAGTCAACAAACTGCACAGTCTCCCCACATGTTTGGTCCATCTGCCATTGTACAGCTTAGGAAATTGTTACCGATAGTAACAAACCATTACGCGTTCCTGCCTTTATTGTTAGATTTTTTGCACCAAACTTTCTTCTAGCCGCCCGGCCCCGGCTCCATATCGACGTGGACTGATAGGACATCAACGCCGCCGGGAGGAACAAGGTCTCCGTCACGTAAGTAGAAAGAAAACATGCAAGATCCCTACGTGCACCTGGCCGCCCACACCTACCCGCCGCCGCATTATTGCTGCCGCACGCCCTCCTGTAGCTGCACACAACGCCGCAGCGCACCCTCCCATCGCCCCTCCCTCTCCTTGTTCTCCGTCGCCGGTGAGCCTAGCACCCCAGCGGTTGATGGCTGCAGTGGAGGACGGAGGCAGCAAGGCATTATGAGGGCGGTGGTGCTCTCTTGGAAGTTGGAAGGCGACGTAGACAAAGCCATGGAAAGGGCTGATGGGCGCACGCATGAGCGCAGAGCATGCCGTCGCGGCGCTCGACATGGTGCATGTCAAGCGTCCTGAGAGGTTCATGGAGCGGTTGAGCATGTCGACGTAGCGGTTCTCCTCGGCGGAGTCAGCTGGGGATCTAGCGCGCCGCAACCCATGGCGTGGCGTCGGCGCTCGATCGTTGTGTGACGCACGGCCTCGATCAAAGCGGTTGGGCACGCTCGGGTAAGTGGGCAGCGCCGCCTCCGTCACCGTGTTGTCGACGAGGCAGCCAAGGAGGTCGTCTGGCCATGGTTTAACTTACCGGGTAAAAAATTTTACCAGTGCTCACAAAAACAGGTTTTCAGAAATTTCAGTTAAAATTCAAAAAATCCAAATGTTTTTGACATGATTTATCTATAATATTATACACATGAACCCAAACTAGCAAAAGAATCATAAATGCTCACAAGCAATGGACAAAAACTAACACCAGAAGAACTATTTCTAACTAGGCAGGCTGTTCTGATGTGGGGTAATTTGAAATTCTTGAAACTTTTGGCTGGTAACATAATTTACCGATGTCCACCAGTAAAACTGAGAAAACTGAAATTTCAAAAATCTTTCACAGAGAAATTGAACCCTGCGTCTGGCACTTTGCCGCGCCGGCCCAGTAGTCGAGGCACGCAGCGTGGAAGCCATCGGCGCCCAGAGCCGCCGGGGTCTAGGAGCAGGTCCGATGGCAGCCACGTCCTCCACTGGCTTGAGCAGCGGCAGCACCTGCTCCTCCACCCACGGCTCCAGCTGCCTGACAACCTGAGCACTCCAGCCTCTCCGGCACCAGGTAGCTCCGCCATTCCTCCTCCACTTCCTTCTCTCTTGCTATGGCCGTGCTCCTGCACATATGCATAGAGGACGACTCACATGCATGCGCAGGTACGAATACGCCAAGAATAATGAAAGACAGGGCCATCATGATTAATTAATTAATTAATTAATGGCAGGCACGCCGTTAAATAATACTGTACTCTAGCTGCAGCGATTATTGATCCCGAGGACGACACCACTGCCAGAAGCTGTAGTAGTTGGTGGCTTGCAGAAGCACTAACTAGGAATAGGGAGCATTTGGTTATGGATGACGGGCTCATCAACATGGTTGCTATACCAAGGCCATGGTTTGCACTTTGCATAGACATGACTTATAAAGCTGCTTGGAGAGCGAGGGCCAGCCGGGGATCGACCGCTCGATCTGAGTGCTTTGCTAGCTCATGGTGATTGAGATCTTCTCTGATCGTTGTTCTTATAGCCCCTTTTGCAAGTCACTGCACCCATGTGTTTGGTATAGGTTCTAGATAGATGGTATGCGAGTTAATTTAATTTAGGGGTTGTTTGGTTTGAGAAATTGAATGTTCCATCATCTCCTCATTTAAGATATTTTGTTTGGCATGGGTACGAAATGGATGGATCTATCGTCACCATATTTCTCACTATGTCATTTACTGAAATTAATAGGATAAAAGACTGATATGTTTGTACTTTTGGGAGATCGATTAGACTGTCCAGCAAATCATGCATGCCCATATTATGAAAGTGTCCACAGAAAATAAAGTGTAGATTGCAAATATAGATGAGTCGATGCACAACCTAAGGTAGCATATATATTAAATAAGTCAGCATATTTATTTATATTTTTAAAAATTAATTATACAATAAACTTTTTATTGTCACGTGCGTCCGGCACGTGCATTTTTACTGTTTAGAAGAAACGGGAGGAACTCGTAAGATTTTCTTACGATTCTTTTGCCGCAGGTTCCGAACGCCATTTGATTTGATTGTCGGAGTAAAGAACACGGTCCAGATTAGTTGCAACCTTTTCTATCAAGTAACGGTTCTACGGATATTGCGGGGACACTTTAACATAAAAGGCTAGATTGGGGGCATGGATTGGATCAGACGGTGAACATATATGTGGGTAGAAAACGCATCCGTAAAAATATTTTATTTTAAACTCGTTTTTTTATAGGATAGATAGATTAATGGGCATCCGGCGTGGGCCGACGGAAATTAACCGATTGCAAACAAAAGTTACTAATTTAGGGTTTTGGCCATGGAATTGCTCCGTTTGCTGTAGTGTTGGAGGCACAATGTGTGATCTAGCTTCCATGGATGTTTATTTAAACTAGTCAAAATACACGTGCGTCCCACACATGAAAATAAAAAATGATGTGTAATTAAGTTTTAAAATATATAAATATTAAACTTGATGTGTTATTTTTGGATATTTAATGTTTTAATTGAAAAAGGACGTGTTTAATTTGGTTTTATGTTCCTACCATATATAATAAATACTTTGGAGTCTAATATCTATACTTATATAGAAGACGTGTCGTAAATTATGTTTTTATGTTTTTATAATATAGACGGAGTAAGTTTGAGGCTCCTAGTTATGTATGATTAGTTTTTTTAGAAAGTGTCCTTAGTCTCAAGAATCTATACAACATTTTAATTGTGAATTAATTAGTTTCTTTAAGATAATTTTAAGAATATGTTGGATTAATTACACATAATTATGAATGGACTTTTAGATAAATTATTTATTACTCATAATTTTATATTTACTAATAGAAAAGGTTAATTTCAATTTTAGAGTCAAATTTTGTTAGATCTGAAGGCAGGCCCAACTGCGGTCCAAATCATCATACACACTGCACCGTACTTATCTGACACCGAAACGCTTGGAGCCATCGGATTTTAATTCGGTGGGCTCATCCGCAGCAACATCGGAACGCTTGGAGCCGTCGGATTTTAATTCGAGAAAGATTTCAGAATAAGTGACTGAATACGCGCGCCTTTCGTTTGAAGTGACTCAATCCGTTTACCGGGGCACACCAATTCTTCGTTTCAGGTGTTTTTCTCTTTTCTCTATTTTCTTCTTTTTTCATATATTTTGTAATGTTTAATCCAAAACTGTCCTCATTGTTCTTCTTCTTCGATCTTTCTCTCCACCACGCGTAGGCCACCATGGTCGCCGGCCTTCCTCTCCTTCAGTACCACTGCCCACGCTGCTGTTGCTCGCCACCGTGCTCACGCCATCGCGCGCACGCCGCCGCTGCCATGCTCTCTGTCGCGCTCGCATTCTGTCTCTCTTGCTCTCTGCTCTCTCCCATCCGCCATTAGAGCGAACTCAAGCTCAAGCTCAATCCCCCCTCCTCCATCCACTTGTCGCTCCAAATCCTAGCGTCTTGGGCTCTCCCAACCACCTTGCAAGCACCACATCCGGCCACCTCCCGACCACCTCCTGCCTCTGTAACACGCATGCGACCATCGCCGTCGCCTCCTCTCCATTTCCCCCTACTCACTGGACCTCACCGCGGCCCCAAACACGCCACCACCGCGTGCCATCGCCGGCAGTCCAGCACAGCCACCTCACCGTGGGGGACCACCGCTGGGTGTCTATCCCGCCTCCAGAAGCACACCACTGAGGTCCGTGCTCGGGACCATGTTGTGCCGCCCTCCCCTTGGCATCTCTGCCGCCCTGTGCGCCAGTGTGCGCGCGGGCCTGCCGCCGACCGGGCCGTGCCAGCCAAGCCTCTTCCTCCCCCGTGCAGCCTAAGTTGGGTGGGGGAGGCGGGTGGGAGTGGCGGTAGCACACCCTGACTCAGGCGGGGCACGCGCGGGAGCCTGCCTCACCTAGGGATGGCAGCGGGTCGGCTAATGTTCGGGTAGAGTAACACCCTACCCGCGAGAATACCCGCAAGATAATACCCTACCCGTACCCACAAAGGCTTTCGGGTAGGATTTTGTACCCGTACTTGAACCCACCGGGTATCCATCGGGTCTCGGGTATCCATCGGGTATGTTGATGAAATATTAAATTCTATATCACTTTGATCATACATATAAGATGGAAATAAATTAACACCATTATTTTTAAAAATCAATTTGCCAGTAACTAATAAGCAATGATTACACGTCACATGGAGTAATAAAATAGTCACATGATTATTTGATAGTCTGAACAATTGAATAAGGGACTCACACAATCACACACTTATGTCTCACTCTCTATGTTAAAGCCAAATAGATAGCAATACAACTCACATATTAATATAAGCGTCAAATAATACAACTAGTAGCAGACTAGCAACAGCAAATCAATAATACAAGTCTATGAAAATAATCAATGCATAGTGCGTGTGACTCATCATATAGTAAAATCCTAAGTTGACTATATATTTCGGGTATCCATCAGGTATCCGCGGGTAAAATATTGTACCCATACCCTACCCGATATATTTCGGGTACCCGACCCGATAAGATCCACGGGTGATTTTTTCCATTCATATCCATGTCCATCGGGTACGAAACCCACGGGTATCCATGCCCACGGGTCCGATTGCCATCCCTAGCCTCAGCGGAGTTGGGCAGGGGCGGCGCTTGACTCCTGGGTGAGACTTCTATGGAGCCATGGAGGGGATGCGGAATAGATAAGGCTCAGTGGTAGAAAAGTCATTCTACAACGTCTAATTGATCCAAAATATATGAAAAAGGAAGAGAATAGAGAAAAGAGGAGGAAAACACCTGGAATGAAGAATTGATGTGCCCCGGTGTCATATTTAGAAAGACAGACGAATTGAGTCCCTTAAAACGAAAGGTGCACGTATTCGGTCCCTTATTCGGAAATCTCTCTTAATTCGGTGGTAAAAACCACCGCCTCTTTTTCGTTTCCCTGGAGGCACAGGTTCTCACATGTTTTCCATTCTCAGCAAGCTCGTGTTTGCCTGCCCAAAGCCTTCTCCATCCAGCGGTTCCCTGAGGCACTTCCACGGTTCGTGAGGGTTTCTTAATGAGCAACTCTGGCGTTTTCCCTTTGCTGGGGAATTATGCTGCCCCTTGTGCCTTTACCATGGTGATGTCCATGGCTGACAATAATGAGCAGATTTATTCTGACTATTGAAGACGATTTGGTATTAAACTACTTCACATTTGATTTGTTGTATATATTTTATCGTTATGTTTGTATATTCATATTGGCCTATGGAACACCATCATTGGGCCCTGATTCGCTTGAGCGTGGAACTACTGAGGCCGTGAAGATCATGGACTCCGCCGTGGGTAGAGATTGGTTTGGTGAGAAAAAAAAAACATCGCGAGAATCAGTGGTGGGCGGCAGAAACGTGTAAGAGTTACACCGTCTCTCTCTAATTCGCATGCATGAATCTTCTTCATTGGATGCTGTCAAGTGGACCAATGCAAGTGCCCACGCAGGTTGGTGGCCCTGAACGTTCGGATGTGGGGCCTAGACATGCCTCTAATAACCGATAAAATATAAGATCAAAAATAATCCACCGGTGGGTAAGTTGTTGGGTAAATTATAGTTGGGTGCAAAACACTTTTAAAAAAACTCATGCTTTTATAGAGTGTGTATATATATATATATATATATATATATATATATATATATATATATATATATATATGGAAGAGTTTTTTCTACATGCGCATGTAGCTACACTCATCTTCAATAAACCAATAAGGGTATGTTCGCATACTCATTTATACATTTGAGTATGTTCACATACTTATTTTAAGATACATCAAATGTCACCATCTGAAAAAAATTACAAAACAGCCCCTGTTTTAATATATTATGAAAATACTTTCATATTAGTACATATAACGCGGTATATCCACATACCTCAGGTATACCCGCATACCTCGTGCATATACCACCTCGGATGATCTAGTATCATTACATACTCCGTATACATACCTTCGATTTGGCTAGATACACCCTCAATCATGAGATATACAAGTGAGTGTAGCTACATGCGCATGTAGAAAGGAATTTTCCTATATATATATATAGACAGACTAGTAGCCATGCACTTGGATTCCGCACATGTAAAAACATAATCTGGATGTCAAATGATACCCCCTTGTTTGAAATTGTAGTGTGTAGGTGTTTACGTTTTGGATAAATCCATTCAATATTCTATACATGTGTTGTATATATGTGTCGAGATTCGTCAACACCTATATGTAACAAATAAAATAAGAGTGAAAATCTTTACATTTTGGACGGAGAGGGTACATCTTTGTGAACTTTAAACTTTTCTGTTTGTAATCTTGTTTTTTATTAGCCTTTATTTTCTATGTAAATAAACAATCTAATCCTTAAACTTAAGACCCAAACTTAAATTTATTGTAAAACTAAAACTAAAAGTTTATATTGAAAGGTGCACATAATGCTTTATAAAGCTACAAGCTCAAACCTAAATTTGAAATTAAAAGCCATTTTAAGTTTATATCTAAAACTAATGTATTAAATCATGTTCTAATATCATAATAAATATTTCTAAAGCATGCTTAGAACAATTTAAAATTCATTTCAGTGAAATTGAGCTTGTGAAAATAATTAATTCTTTGTTCATTATGCAACGGTTCTCACACGTCTCTATTGCCAGCCCAGTCGAGTCCGCTCGGCAATGCTTAATAAAACGACCATGGAAGGCGGTGGTTGCCTAAGAGCATGCTCACCGGTGGTGCCAAAAAGACCGCCCAAAGCAGTGTGCCGTACTGTAGCAAACTTTAGAAGAGAGGAGTTTGAAATATGAACAGTGGGATTGGCGGACCGGTGAGCATAGCCTTATTCAACGAGACACTCCAAAATAATTCTTTCCTCTTTCCAATATCCATAGCATATCACTGAAAAAATATCCAAATAAAAAATCCTCTCTCTCCCAACCTTATATCTCCTCGCAGGCTCTCACCTCACACCACTCTCTCTCCGCCATCTCCCTCGTCGTCTCTCCCCCAGCCGTCTTCCTCATCGGTCGCCTCCTCCTCCACCCCACCAACCTCGTCGCCCCTTCCGCATCCCCACCCACTCTGCTCGCCTCTTTCTCCACCGCCGCCGGTCAACCCGCTCTCCCACCTCCACCTCTGGCGTGGCTGGATCCGCCGCTTCACCGACCTCTTCGCCGGCCTCATTGCCCCCCTCTATGCCACCTCCTCTGTGTCCCAACCGGTCGGCCCGCTCACCTCTATCTCCACCACTATCGGCTAGCTCGCTCGCCCTCCTCCACCTCCGATGCGGCCGGATCCGCCACGTCCCCGACCTGTCTGCCAGCATCGTCACCCCCTCCCCCCTCCCCGCTCGCCCTCCACCTCCCATGCACCCGGATCCACCTCTGGCATGGCCAGATCCGGTGCGTGGTTACCTTGATGAGCTGGTCTCCAGGGACTATCTGCTGTTGTCGCAGCCGCCGGTGGAATCATCATCGTCGTCGTCCTCCTCTCAGTCTCAACGTTGTTGCTACTACACCTTCGTCCACCCCTTAATGCAAGCCTTCCTTCTAAGCAGATCGACTGTGGCTAACCTTGCTACAAGTATCTGTCACTATGTTGGGGCCCGTCGGCTGGCTGTCGGCGGTTTCTTCTAGGGCTGCCCCTCCTCCATGTCCATGACCGGGGACTCTTCTTCAGAGTCGTCAGAGCTGGACGTATACCTGTTGTCACTGGCGGACCACCAAGGACGGCGGCGGCGGCACTACTGCTTCGTCGTCTTTGCTACCTATACCTGTTGTAGCAGAGGACCTATCCATCATGGTATATGACCAATTGTTGCTGCCGTTGCAACGCGAAGACGGCGTACCGGCGGCAGCAGCAGGGCTAAAGGTAGTCAGAAGACACAAGAGAGTCCCCGAGTGGATCAAGCAACACCTCGCCGGTGAGCCGTCCATGGACATCTGGCTCAGCGCACTGGAGGAAGATGACCTCCGTTTCCTCAGCGATATGCCCAAACTGCAGCGCCTTGCACTGAGGCTCCAGAGGCTCCCAACAAGCAGCAATCCGCCATTAGAGCGCGAATGCGCAGGGTTCTCGGCGCTAGTGAGCTTCCGCCTCGATTGCCGCCGCGGACATACAAGGATCCCGGAGTGGGTGAAACGCCGCCTGTCGAACAATCTTTCCACCTTGGATATCAGGCTCTGCAAACTGGAGGACGATGACCTCGACTTCCTGGCGCGTAGAATGCCCAAACTGCAGCACCTGACGCTCAGGCTTGAAGCCCTGGACAGGAAGAGGCCTATAGTACTCAGAGGCGGTGCAGAGTGTTTTCCAGAGCTCAAGAGCTTCTGCCTCAACTGCCGTTTACCCCAGCTGGTGACCTTCCAACAAGGGGCGATGCCGAACCTGGAACACCTTGAGTTCAAGTTCTATGCCAGCCGAGCGTTCCGCCGAAGTGATGATGATCCTACTGCTGTCGCTGTGGGGATGGGGATCACGCACCTCAAGAGCCTCAATAGGGTTATCTTCCGGAGTTCCCCGTGGTATAAGAGCGACGCCCCGGGCATCAGGGCAGTTATTGACAAAGTGAGAGAAGAAGCCAGCAAGGAGCGCCGCAACAAGGTTACCATTTCCATCAAAGGAAAGGACGATGAAGAGGTGAGCAAAGTGAAGGAGGAGACCATGTGTGGTGACACCACGACAGCGACGACCTCAGCACATACACAATCCCAAGGAAGCGTCATCAGCAACAATGGCGCTGGGACGACGACAATCCATGCGAGCCTTCCCGGTAATTACGACATTACTGTTGATGGAAAGGGAAACATTATTCCTGTCAAAAGCTACTACCCGTTTGGCCTGACCGAGTGAAGTTCGATCAACACGTATATTCCTGCCAAAAGCTACTACCCGTTTGGCCTGACCGAGTGAAGTTCGATCAACACGTACCACCCCGGTAATTGCAACGGACTTGTAAGATCCCTTTCTGCCTGTGTGGCATGCTGCGGTACTGGTTTTCTGTGTTGTTGGAACATCTACGACGTTTGGGCGATAGGCATCATGTATCTGTGCCTGTGTTGATATACGTTGCTTCTCCCTGCCGCCTATTTTATGTATGTCACCCACATTGTAATATGTATTTCCTCTGTTCGGCACCACCTGCATTGTGAAAAGTACAATATGTAATAATTTATGGGATTGTGTATGTTCTATACTCTGGTTTGGGAACATGAAAAAAAAAAGCGGCAGTGACACACATTTTCACTACTGGTTTGTGGAATAATCCACCTGTGAATTGTCGTGGCTAATTCGTGACACGATCTGTCAGTGATCTGGGGCTTGTCTCTGGCGTTGATTTATTATGATAGGAACTTTCTGTATGTGACTGCTGGTCTCTATCACAACCATTTGTTGGTTCACCATGGCAGGTAAAGCTGGACTGGACACCAGTTCGTCGTTTGCCACCATGGGCCATTGCGCATTCATCGCTAGTTCGTTTGTACGAATCGGGACGGCCATCATCACAGAGGAAAATCCACCGAAAAATATCACACACAAGGAACGATAGACTCTGAGAAGTCGAACAGGGTTGCTGTGAAGTATATTGCATGATTTGGCCGCAATGGGCTCAAGAACGAGACCAGCGAGAGGCACTGATATATGTCATAGAGACGACCAGCTGGTGACGAAAACCAGCTGCTCAGAACTGATATACGGTATGTGAGTAACGTGTGCTTGGGTTGCTAATGCCAGCCGTAGTTTGGTTCCGCGCCTTACTTGCCTCGCCCCACAACGTTAGATTGGTTTGATACGTGAGATTAGGCATGCCTAATCCAATCTGCCTTCGTGCCGTTCATTTTCGACGCCGCAAACTGCCGGAGATGCGGCGCTCGATTTCAGCGCCGCAAGTTAGGCGCCGCCTAAGATGGAGGTGAGGCGAGTGCGAGATAAAACCAAACAGCCCCTATTATCCAACACTTATGGTGTGCTCTGTGAACAAATAAGAAAGTAAAAGGAAGACATTGAGAGAAGTACTGGGCTTCCTAATGGGCCAGACGAGATCGAGCTTTTCCCACTAGGCCATGTCCCAACAGTGAAGGGATGGGACCAAAATGGTTGAATAAGGGCCTGTTTGGTTGCCACGCCTTCGGGCTAGCCAGGCCAGGCGACGACGATCACGTCTGTTGCCAGGCCCCGATGGAGGAACGAGGGGCTCTGAGGGTGGCTCCGGTTGGACGGCCAATAATTCGGCCGTTTCATTCTGGCCTGGCCAAATCCACCCGCCGTGCACTCCCTGTGGCCACCTGCGCCAACCCACTCCGCTCGTCTTCTCCACTCCCCGTCGCAGCCGATTGCCCCGACCTCGCCCGCTCCGGTTGCCCCGAGCACCACCGCATCGTTGCGGCATGTCCCCGCCGGTCACCCGCTCCGGCGTCGTGTCCGAGGCCACGGGCATGGAGGTGGAGGGTTTGCGGAGGAGACGAAGCGTGGCATCGAAGTCGTCGAGCTCGACGAGGCAGCGAAGCGTGTGGCACCGGCGGAAGGAGCACGTCCCCACAGCCAGACCCACGTTGCTCCTCTCCTCTCACGTCCATTCCGCTCTCCGTCGCCGCAAAATAAGCTTGCTCGCCGACCGCCAGTCACCCCCAACGCAGACTCTGCCTCCTGCTGCATCAGGTGGTGGATCCACCGGATCCACCCGCCCACCGACTATGGCTGCCGCAGCCGGCTCGTAGAGGAGAGCGTACGCCGGCAGCGAGATCCTGTGGCATCCGGGGATGTCGTCCTTGTGGTGGCTGCCCTCGCCGGCAGAGAAGAACCGGCGGAGGTGGAGGAGGCTGGTGGAGGTGGAGGGAGGCCGGCGGAGTGAGAAATCTAGAACCAAACACGAGCTAAGTCTGAACGAGCTACACAGAATATGCAACCAAACAGAATCTGTTGCAATATAATAGCCAAGGGTGGTCTGGCTACAGCTAGGCCGGCCAAGGGAGGGAGGCGGGCTACAGCTGAACAAACAACCAAACAGGCCTTACGAGTCTCCGTATGTGGTGTCATTTTGTGACCATTTGTACCGGGACCTGGTTAACAAACTAAGACAAGTTTAGAGGTCGGGTTGAGACACCAAGACAAGTTTAGGAATTGGTTTGACACACTCAGATAAGTTTAAATATCGGGATAGTCATTTTGAGACTTTAGGGACCCGGTTGATACACCAGGATAGTTTAGAGAGCGTGATGATCACTTTGAAACTTTAAATACGAGATTCACACACGAAGACTAAGTTTAGAAATCGGAGATGGATTTTACTCTTTAACAAATGAATGAACGCACCCAGCCCCTCTAGAGGACAAGCGCATGCCTGTTTAAAAGATCCATATATGAAAACAATGGCAAAACACATGTTCCTGTCGGTGAAGGTGGACGTTCGTAAATAAGCTAGCTAGGGTAATAACTTACATGGGAATATACACGAAACCTCATAATCATCTACACTTGGCCATTTAGTGTTCATTCAGATCTTAACAAACTGACTACCAACGAGATAAAAACGATCAAAGTAGAAGTATTGTAGAATTAATCTATTGGATGACCCTGCTGCTGTCTAGTTAGGGTTATTAGGCCCCCGCAGTCTTGCACCCGTCCGACGAGCACTCCTTCAGGCCGAGCTGTTGCTCCTCCGCCGCGCCGCCATTGCTCATTCCATCGACGACGTGCTCGGTCTCTGGGACGATGGCTGGCGCCGGCGACGCAACCATCTGCTGGGGAGCAGCAGGAGAGGTTTTCTGCCCTGCTGGCTTCTCCGGCGAGCTTGGTGCCGCCTGTCCGCGCGCCTGACCGTTCGCACCTGCTGCTGCTCCTGGGAGGCCGAGGATCTCCGCCATGGACTTGTTAGCGTAGAGACGGATGCTGAACCACGACATTGTCGTCGTTCGTACGATTATTGGTGTGTTTAATTAGGGCTCCCGTCGACAATATAGTACTCTGCGTACTTCGTATCCTACCATATACGTACGAGCCTCTGAGGCTATTCGTGCACATTATATAGTCGTCCCGTTAACGAGTCCAAACTCTCCAAGATATTTCAGACAAAACATGCACGGTTGGGTCCGAGTCCGATTTGAATTCCGAATTTCGCAACCCTACATACATGATTCGAGGCTTTCTCTGTATTTGCACATGCATGCAAGGGGAATTCAGACCACGATTAATTCGAGGCCTTATTGGCGGTGGGAAACGGATGGGCCAAGTTTAGGATCAATTGGTGTATGGTGGTGGACTGGACGGAAGCAAATCTTAATGGGCCGGTTTGCATGCCTAGGCCCATGCAAGAACCGGCAAAACTCAAAGGAAAAACACTTTTGTTGTCCTTTGTCGAAAAAAAAAAAACTGTTGTGAAGTCAAAAAAAAAAAAAATACAGCTGCTATCATTTACGCCTGAAGAAATCTAAAGCTGTTGCACTTCACATCTCAAATATCAGTACTCAATGCCCAATATTAATCCTTATAATTGTGTATTTTTATATATTTGCTGGAATATAGGATATATGAAGAAAAATAACATAATTGATGATTGAAAGAGTGAAGGAAACGAATATTGGCGAGCATAAAATAGGTAGAAACATATTGTGTGGCTCCTGGTGGAAGGCCTAATTTTTTTTAGGAATATATGTGTGGCAGTTGACGGTCACAATTCTGTTCATGGTGGTATTTGTACTTTTCATTACACATCTTTCGACATCACAAAATCATTGCTTTTTGGGGTAGACAACAAACAGGGCTAATTGCACATTTGTAGCCTTGACTTAATAAATAATAATGTCGCCGATGAACGATAAGCAGCTGTGTCGCATGCCTCACAGACTATGTGCGCCCGCTCATGAATATTACTAGGTAAATTCTCCGCGCGATGCTGCGGGTTTCGTAGACAATTTAGATGAGATCTGAGAAAAGATCTCACAAGAGTGCAATATAGCAGATTATTTGATACAAACATACTTAAATTAGCATCAACGAAAGAGCTATATCAAGAAGCTCAACATTAATTAGTCCCCTCCTAGTTGATCCGAGCAAAAAAATCCACAATAGAAGAACTGGAATTTGATGCCGCCGACAACAATAGGAGATTACAATAATGTACCATCTCGCATGCACTCCACTGATCGATCACGTCTTTTATGTCTCTCTGTCGTTAGGCGACATGGCATCTACATTCATGCATGGAGTTTGATCGAGCAGGTGACACCCTCGGCAAGTGCAAGCTGCAACATTTGCATCTCTGCTACCTGCAGAGACAGATCAATTGAGGCATTAGGTCAAGAGTGGAGGAAAAAGAAGGGATTTTGTGCAGGAGTATCGAAACAAGATTGATTTTGTGGTGGATTTATGCAAAAGATAAGAGGCAGTTTCCTATCTAGGGAGAACAAAACGTCAGATGATGAAACGATTAGACATAAACTTAATTGCAGGTGTACCTTTCAAAACTCGTACAGTTTCAATTGTCCTACTCCTAATATAGAAAATAATGTTGGGGCAGAGAGGGAATTACCACCAGACTACAGAAGAATACAGCGGTCAATCTGGTTAACATTGACATGGGAATATTAAGGAATGAATAAGGAAAGAAACCCAAGTACCTCCTTAGAATTGTAAAATATTACCTTTAGAAATTAGTAGAATCTTGCTCGGACTGCGCAGTTTTGGAAAACCAATTCAATTCTGTAAATAAATGGAGCAAGGAATAACCGGTGACAATCAAAACAAACTGAAAGCAGAGACAACACAAACCAGTGAAGGCTACCAAGATATGGCAGACCGTATGCTGGTTGCTAAGCGCGCTTGGCCCACAGACACTCGCCCGGTGATGTCTCTTGTATCTGTCGGTGCCTCCTACGCGGCTGCATCTGCTCCTTGCGTCACCGGTGCCACGGCGTGACCGCGTGAGTGGGCTACGATGGACAGAGTGAATGGCCATCGTTTCTGCCATGGCATAAGAGAAAGCCAATGCACGTGAGTTTTATATTTGAAGTGGCACCGGCTTTGAGAGGAACACGATCCACATTGGAAAGGCCAAAGGCCAAGGCTGCATGAATGGATCAGAATTAAATTGAGGACGTGACTGTTGGACTAGTGGGAGATGACGGGATAAGGAAGGGAGCCAAAGAGGTGGAGAGCCTGTGGACGGTAGGATGACACACACACAACAATCAGATGGCTGTCAATTGTTGATGATGTGGATAGGCTGAGTCTCAAGAGAATTGAAGTTAATGGTTTTAAGTGGGCTTCACTTATATAGAGTATATAGATTAGACCCGGCTTGTCACTTGTGATACATTTCCACGATTCGCCATGCATCTAATGCACACCGCAGCCGAGGTAGAGGTACCAAACAGCCCCCTCGACTTGCCGGGTCCAAGTCTTCCTGGTTATGAAGGATTTGTTTTTCCAGTTGAAATGGACATGAAGGATTTGTTTTTTTGCCGAGACACGTAGGATTTTCCAGGTGTAAGAGTACTCCCGTATTCTATTTTAAAATAAAATTAAAATTGACATGATGTTGCAACATGTTCTTGGTCAATATAATGCACGTAGATTTGCAAAGTCGCCGCGCACCAAGCACGCTACTAACTAGATGGATGAGAACAGAGCTCGGCGAGGGCCACATACTTTTTGCAAGATGAAACGGACATCATGAGACTTGTTCTTGGAATGCAAAGTCGTCGTGTATCAAGAGTGATGTTGGTTTGATTTTTTTATCGGATATGCCTATATATCCGTTCGGGTAGTCTCAAACATAGCAAGGGCGTCTCGTTTTCCAGAATTTATCTCAATAAAAAATGGTACTCGTTTAGGAGTTGGCGATACATAGGGAACCTTGTGGAGGCTTCTTGGTAATAATGCATGTCGTGTCAGGAATGTTTTCGTTTCTATCATTGGCGATTTGCCCAAGCCGATTTCCATTGGCGGACGTTAAAGCTGAGCTCGCTGTAAACAGAGCCCGTTTTTTATAGACAGGTAGCTTAGCTTCAAGAAGGTTTCATGAGGCTATGTCACCGGGCACCGGCCCACTAATCCAACCATATATATAGTTTAAACTCTACTCTGTCTGGAATATGAAATGATTTTTTTCCTCAAATGTCATTCGAGGCATAATAGAATTGTCCGTGGATTTTATCAGTCTCATGACATTTTAACAGGATTTAAAATTAGCTGCTAAATATTAGTTAGCATTAACTTGTAGTTGACAGGAGTCATGGAAATAAAGAAAACGTAAATAATTTATCGCAGTGTTAAAACAGAGGCCACACAAAAATAAGTACCCAAGTTGCATATGAGCACTATTTTGGGGGTTTTACATATTAGTAGAAAGCTAAGAAGATAAGGTTTCCAACCAACCGACATCACCACAAAAACCGCTCGAAATCAATAAGAATAGTGTAATCATGATACATCACAAAGATATAAATGTTTTTCTTTTGGTAAAGATTTGGTGTGTTTTGTGCCCTTGTTTTTCATAAATAACTAAGATAATAATAACAATAGATGGATATGGTCTATATATGATTAAGGAAAAATATGATTTTTGTTCTTTCAAGGATTCTCCTAAATTAGCCACTTGGACTCATGTAAGGTGATGGGACATAGTTTAAATACCATTAAACTTAAACGCTGATGACAATAAATAACTTATTTTTTCATAAAACTAATGGCTCAAAACACAATAATTCAGATTAGAATATGAGCTAAACTCAAATGTATAAATATGAGTAAAATCCATCTCCGGTCCCTAAACTTGTCCTGGTGTGTCAATCCGGTCCTTAAAGTCTCAAAGTAACCATCTCGGTTCATAAACTTGTCTTGGTGTGTCAACGGAGTCCCTAAAGTCTCAAAGTGACAATCTCGGTCCCTAAACTTGTGTTGGTGTGTTAACCCGGTCCCTAAAGTTTCAAAGTGACCATTTGTAATGGGACCGGGTTGACAAACCAAAACAAGCTTGGAGACCAAGTTGAGACACCAAGATAAGTTTATGGGTCAGGTTGACACACCCAGATAAGTTTAAGGACCGGGATGGTCATTTTGAGACTTTAGGGACCGGGTTGATACACCAAGACAAGTTTAGAGACCGGAATGGTCACTTTGAAACTTTAGGGACCGGGTTAACACAACAAGACAAGTTTAGGGACCGGAGATGGATTTTACTCTATAAATATCTAATGCATTGGAAAAACTCATAGAATTAAAGGCTCAAAGGATAAATATTCCCAAAGCATACTTATAAAAACTTAATCAAAGTGGAAATAACCTTTTGAAAAAATTCACTGTTCAAGCTTGATTTTTGGTTAAAATTCGAAAATAATAAATTCTTCAAAAGATCCCACGATTTCAGCTCTATCCAGCAGCCCAAACGGGTCAGCCCAACAATGTGCAGCTCCACCCTTCGCTGTTGTTGGTCTTGGGTTCGAGCCCCAATAGAAACATACTTTTCAGCTTTTTTACGATCCATCAGTCTCGGTTCCTGCAACTGGGACTGAAAGATGAGAGAATTAGTCCCACTTCCATAGTCTCAGTTGGAAATCCGAGACTAAAGGGGGTTTTAAACCGGGAATAATGGGTTATTTTCTAGTAGTGGGGAAAGAAGGTGGAATATGCAATAAACAAGCCCATGGGCACGCAGGCCTCTCCATTTCACTTTTTCTTTTGGAACCGGAAGAAACCCATTTCTATTATGCATATAACAGAAATACCTCTCCATTTCACTTACGTTGGCTTGGCACCACATTTTGCGAATCAGTGATGTTATTCCCAGTAATCCCAATCCCAGACTATCCTCTCCGACAGTTCTTTGTCCAGTGGCAGATCCAGAAAATATACTTAGGGGGACTAAACATACAAGGATGGTAGACCAACATAAGTTCATTATACTTAGAACAACGCTGTTCAAAGCAAATATGTCAAGGAACATGGATGAATATATCAAGATACATGAAAAATAGTAAAAATTGCGATTTGAATTTGTCCATACCAAATAAAGTAGATGGCATGGCATACGACTCCCATTATGACATACATTATTCTTTATTAGGAGCAATCTACGCGCAATAAAAACAATAAATAAATAAATTGGCGACAAAGCAAATATTAAATTAAAGGAGAGGAAATAAATTAGAAGAGAATGAAGCATACCACTTTATCTTTTTGAGGCACAAACATACGACGGTTTCCCATCTCTTCAAATCATTTTACGATTTTTTTCATTGCTAATGCTCCTAAATATCTCCTTCTTTGTGTAACATATCATCAAGTTATTTAGCCATTCATCACCCATTTTGTTTTGCGAATTGGTCTTTACAATTGACAGCTGAAAAGACCCTCTCAACTGAAGTTGTTGCCACTGGAAGTATCAATGTTAACTCATTGAGCGGATAAACCAAATGATAAGATCTATCTATTCCCAACCTAACCATTATTTCAGTAACTTATGAAAGCTCAAAGCATCTAAGAAATGCTTGGATTCTCCTAGCACGTCCAATAAAGCCTTTTAAGTTAATAACTTGGCAACACAACAATTTCACCAATATCAAAATCTTTAGCATAAATCTCAGCCAAGTCTATATGTATATGTATATGTATATGTATATGTATATGTATATGTTGGGACTTCCTACAGCAAACCCTTAGAATGAAAGGTTTTTCGCCAAAGTGGTGTAGTTGGGTACAGTCTTTTGTTCAACAGGGTAACTTAGGGGTTAAGATTAATGATCTGGTTGGGTCGTACTTCCAGACAAAAAAGGAGTATGTCGAGGTGATCCATTGTCCCCCTTACTATTTAACATAGTGGTGGATATGTTGGCTATCATGATAAATAGAGCAAAAGACGCATGACAGATTGAGGGGCTCATCCCACATTTGGTTCAAGATGGTTTATCCATTCTTCAGTACGCTGATGATACGGTGATTTTTTTAGAGCATGACATTGAACAAGCGAAGAATTTAAAACTGCTTCTTTGCGCTTTTGAGCAGTTGTCAGGACTGAAAATTAACTTCCATAAAAACGAGATCTTCTGTTTTGGTCAGGCTAAACAACAAGAAGAGGCTTACTCTCATTTATTTGGTTGCAGCTTAGGTTCTTTCCCATTCAAATACCTAGGCATACCAATGCATTATAGAAAATTGAGTAATAAAGATTGGGCGTTGGTTGAGGATAGGTTTGAAAAAGGCTTAGTGGGTGGAAAGGAAAGTTGATTTCAGTAGGTGGGAGGTTAGTACTTATTAATTCTGTGTTATCAAGTTTACCAATGTTTATGCTCTCCTTCTTCGAAGTTCCAAAAGGAGTACTTCAAAAGATGAACTACTACAGATCAAGGTTTTATTGGCAAAATGATCAATATAGAAAGAAATATAGGTTGGCTAGGTGGGAGATACTCTGCCAACCTAAAGATCAAAGGGGTCTAGGCATCCTGAATCTTGACCTGCAAAACAAATGTTTATTAAGCAAGTGGCTTTTTAAACTTTGTAATGAGGACGGAGTGTGGCAACAATTGATTTGTAATAAATACCTTAAGAACGAGATCTTGAGCCAAGTTGAGAAGAGGCCAGGTGACTCTCAATTCTAGTCAGGCCTCATGGAGATCAAGTGTCAGTTCCTTAATCTAAGATCCTTTATTTTAAAAAATGGGACACATATTAGATTTTGGGAGGATACTTGGTTAGGGAACCAACTCTTAAAACACCAGTATCACTCGTTGTTCAATATAGTTAGGAATAAGCATGCAACTGTAGCAAAAGTTTTGAGCTCCTCATCTTTAAACATCTCTTTTAGAAGAGCGTTGTTGGGAGACAAGCTTACAGATTGGCATAGCTTAGTCCTTCGAGTTTCGAATATTACGTTACAAGAAGAGAATGATGTTTTATATGGGATCTTCATAGGAATGGGTCTTTTTCGGTCCGATCAATGTATAAATATCTTGTTAATAGTAACATTTTAGTGCCACGAGACATTTGGCGTACTAAGTTACCTTTGAAAATCAAAATTTTTATTTGGTACCTGAAGAAAGGGGTGTCGCTAACCAAAGATAATCTCAGTAGACGGAATTGACACGGGGACAAATCATGTGCTTTTTTGATAGAACTGAAACAATACAACACCTCTTTTTTGAATGCCAATATGCAAAATTTCTATGGCGAGTTGTCTATATGTCATTTGGGATTATACCTCCAATGAATGCGGGTGACCTTTTCGATCTTTGGTTAAGGCAGTTTAGATAAAAGCATAGTACTTACTCCTGTTTGGCGCAGCAGGGTTGTGCTGGGCTTTATGGCTCTCTAGAAATGACATTGTTTTTTATAAGACACGACCAAAATCTTTTCTACAGGTACTTTTCAGGGACCTCATTGGCTCCGGGTATGGGCCAAATTGCATCGAAATGAAGATCAAGCACAAGTAGTCGTTCAGGGCTGCCAACGGTTAGAGACGGTGGCTTTACAAGTGTTTGCTTCTTTTGGCTGGTCATATGTGGCTAGGCTTTTTTTTTTGTGATTTAGACACTAATGAGTACTTTGGCGTGAGTTGTAATAAAAATCAGTCTGATTCTCTCCAAACAAGAGATGAAGCCAGAAACTCTGCTTCCATTATTAAAAAAATGTATATGTATATGTACATGTATATGAATATGTAAGGACTCACTCGCGGTCAGTCTCGTCGTCGCCTCAATGCAAGATTCACGTGGTGATATATATAGGTTCAGTCGTCGCCTCAACAAGACACACAGTGACACACGCCACGTACTCGGTCAGTCGTCGATCGTTTGGCCCTTGTTTAATCTTGAGTGTTTATAATCCCATTCGGTCGTTTGGCTCCTCTCGTTTTCACTCTCCTCTGCTTGATATACTCCAGAGCAAAATGTCAACGAGAATTGAGCCACGCCTCACGTCATGGGGATTGAAGTATATTATATATGGACCAGACCAAATGGTAGGTTTTGTTTTCAAATATATTATATATGGACCTGACCAAATGGTAGGTTTTGTTTTCTCTCGAGTCTCATAAAACACAGCAAAATTATTGGACCAAACAATCCGAAGTCTGGTAAAATACCCCTCTATCTACTCCGCGCTGAACTCAACATAATTAGCCTCCCATCAGCAGATCACGCATCTGAGCACCGGGAGCTGTAACTAATCTGACTTAGCAATTAAATTGGTGGATGAGTATGAACAGAATGTGCTGCTATCGACGGTAGTTTAGTACATACTTCAATTTAAAATGGTTGGAGGATACCGGTGGTGGTAGTACATCCCAGTATATTTTCGGTATATTCTGTTGATATCCACGGTAGCTTAGTACATACACTGTACGTCAAATTCGAAACGGTTGGAGGATACCGGTGGTACATCTCGATACTTTTCCGATATTTTTACCACTGGGCTTGTAGCTTATTGGTGGTTCCACCTTGGTTCGACTTCCCTTGTGAACAAATTTAAATGGGGTTATTGAAAAAAATCTAGGTTTTTTATTTGAGAATGGAAATGTATAGATATTGGTCGCACCACTCCACTAACGTTGGATTCGATAAAACCAAGGAAAACATACCGATTTCCTAAGGTGCTAGTAGCTAAACAAAGTCCAATGTATAAATAAACATGATAAATAATTGTCCTACATTTCCAACTAACAGCATGGGTATAGCTGGTAGGGAGAAGGAGAGAAATTTTACTTGTTGATTGCTAGCACGTGGCAAGACAAGGAGCATGTCTTGGAATCTAAGCTAGTAGCGTTAGGCTGTCTGCAGTGAGGGTCTGGGAAGCTCTGCTAAAGGTTTAGGGTAACTAGGGTGTTGCAGCGGTCTATTCTAAACCTCACCCTACGATATGGTGAGCTTTCTCTTGTGCCACGAGGTACAGTTTTATTAAAGTACGAAAACAACTTCTTACATGAATGCAGAAAAAAGATGTGTATAATAGGCCCTAATGGGTCTGACCTTTTCTTGGACCCATGCAAAGCGGGAGCTCCTATAACGAGGCTGTCCTTTTAGTATCCAAATTTAGATGGTCTCAAATCCATCCGTATCAGAATCGCGATATTCAGGGTGTGATAAAGATAACGTATTCAAATGTGAATATATACTTAAAATCAAATACTTATGACGTCAATTTCAATTATTCATTTCGAAGCTCATACCCATTCGTGTCCTAATCCTATTTGCGTATATCCATCGTATGGGTGATGCTTGAAATTCGCGGACAGTGGTACCGCGCACAATGCCAAGCACTTAAGGGCGTCTACAGCGGTGAAAATAAATAGCTAGCTGACGTGGAGGTGTGAGAAGAGTAAAAATGATAATATATGTCACCACTAGGACTTGACTCCACACGTAATATTCTCAGTTTCTTAGAATACGCGAAATCTCATATCTAGTTGGTCGTCGTTAGCTATTTTTTTCTTCCTTTGTGTCCATGTAGGAGAAAACGTATCTAGTCAGTGAAATAGCTGACCATTAGACAGAAGCGCCCTTAGTTAATTAATCATCCTGCGCATTGACGCTACTAGCAGCCGGTGAGGTCAACTGTGTGCTTTTGCTTGCTTGCATCTATAAGCCAAGCAGCCACCCTCCACGCATGCCCAAAGCTGGACTATATAATCATCACACACGCACGGAAAGCAGTAGAAGGCTAGAAGCACCTCTCTGGCTCGATTTATTTCTTGCCAGGCACCTCGCCGTCCGGCGCGCCGGCGGGGATGGCGGAGGCCATCGTTGGTCCGCTGGTGGGGAAGCTGCAGGAGCTAGCAACGAGCGAGGCGAAGGCGCTGGTGGCAGTGAACGACGACATCCGCGGCCTCCGCGACAGGCTCATGTGGATGCAGGCCTTCTTGCGGCACGCCGACCCACGGCGACGCGACACCTCCGACGAGCTTATCAGGGTATGGCTCAGGCAGACCCGTGATGTTGCCTTCGATGCCGAGGACGCCATCGACGAATACGCCCTCAACGTCGACCTTTCCAGGTATATAGAACTGCGGTACAGGGTACTTAGTGGAAACTGGTCCATCAACTCATGCGAACTTAGTGAAAACTAGTCCATCACCCAGTCACGCAGGTTAGGGTTTTAAAAGTTATATATATACTATCTCCTTCTCAATTTATAGGTCATTTGATTCTTTTTATACTAAGTTTGACCAACTCTTCTTATTCAAAAATTTTGCGAAAATATGGAAAAATTCAATTCTACAATAAATTAAATCACAATAAAAATTAGTAATAATTATGAATTTTTTTAATCAGACGAGAAAGTCAAACTTGATGTCACAAAAGTCAAACGTGTATAAATTGAGATTGAGGGAGTATTAAAAATTGATAGACAAATTTAACAATGATAAATAAATAAATATATGTGTGTGTCTATTTTGTTATCTGTTTTTTATCACAATTATATTTGTAATTTAGAGTTAAGATTTTATTTTATTTTTATCCTTAGTAATATCAGAGGTGATTATTTTAATTCATCTTTTATAATATTATGGTGGGTAATTTGTATGCAAATTTAAGGGTTATTATAATTTATCATTCATAATAGCATTATGGGTAATTTATATGCAAATTTATGGGTTATTTTACTCCATATTATATAATGTATTGGTGGATAATTTATATGCAAATTTACAAGGTTATTTAATTGATATTTTATAATGACATGTGGGTAATTTATATGTAAATTTAGTGCGTTATTTTAGTTCGTCTATCATAGTGCATGGCATGGCGGATAATTTATATATAAATTTAGAGCGTTATTTTAGTTCGTCTTTCATAATGGCATGGTGTACAATTTATATGCAAATTTAGGAGATTATTTTAATTTATCTTTAAGAATGGCATGGTGGGTAATTTTAAAAATGAAAAAGTCTATATAACCCCTTGATGTAATAGTTCAGGGGGTGATGTTGACAACCAACCATACATCAGGGGTTAGAATTAATAGATCTAATTGTTAGTTTTATTAGAGTTATACGATGGACCATCAGATGTTTCTGATTTTTTTAAGAATTTATATAATTTATCTTTTTTTTATTGTGTCTGGTAAAAATTGACGTGGAGCCTTTAAAAGAATTTTCAATTAGTAATAGTACGTCTAGAAGGGGAAAAATGACGGCTTACCTAACCCAAACAAACATGTATTTTCTCGATGTATTTGCAATAGTTTTTTGATTAACATAGTAAACACAACAGCTAGAGGTGTTAACATAGCCTTCGGGGCGGGGACAACATCCTCGTTCATGGCATTAACCATATGGTAGTGTACTATCGTCCACTCCGACAAACTCTACCCCACCGATGTTGCCGCAATAAAATTCCAAGACAACACCAATCCTGGCTCGTGGCATATACAGCTAGCGCTCTTGAATCATCTCATTTATTTGTTGATACAATCAATTACAACAACAAATAAAAAAAACAACCCATACAACAACACATCTACAGCTCCAAACGAATACTACATGATGATAGGCCGTGGCACACCACGACAGAGCATGGAGTGAGGCACAACACAAGCAGCGAAACCAAAAGGTGAGGTGAAATACTCAGAAACTCTAACTAGCTCCAGTAAAGCATCTACAATTCAGTTCTTTAAACAAAATCCAAGTTCCCACAAATGCATGTTCCCCTAAGCAAATTAATATCCAGGTCGTATTGCCAATACCTATCTAAACAAGCCAAATAGGTATTCACATAGAGGTGGATCCAAGGTTTCAAACTGGGGGTAGTCCTAGCAAAATAAAATAAAATAAAATACAACACGTTACAAAGCAATACCTAACCTGTCCTAATAAAGAGCGAGTTAATTTTAAATATTTATTTACTTTGGAGCTATCTACCCCCATCAAATATATTCCATTAGATTTATTTTAATATTGGGCCTGCATGAACATTGATGGCCCACCTACGGCGGAATCACCAGAACGCGGGGGTTCCTGCAATAGAATTTGTGGGAATGGTTATATTGCATCGTGTTTTCTCTCACTGATTTTTCATTTACCCACACAAGAGTCCCAGCATAATCTAATTTGTATCAAATCGACACAACAGGAAGAAAGTATTCCAATATAATCCAATATAGGTTTGCGTCCATTAAGCCCAATCATGATCAAATACAACATACACTACATCTCAAATCAAATAGTAAAACCTCTAATTGTCGTATCTACTAAGATCAAACCTGTTCATAATCGCAAATCAACAAGCTCATCCAAGCACCGCAACACGCCAGATCAACTAAAAGATAAGCTCGGTCCGCCACAAACATCCTCTGGAGAAGACCTTGGATCATGAAATTGTGCAAATCAAAAGGCGGAATAAAAACAAATAAAAAAGCAGACAAAAACATCTCCAAGGATCCACAACAGGCTAGGCTCTGAACCAAAGCAGGTTGGATCTTGACTTGCCAGGGACGTCTTGTCACCTTGTCCGCCTGGGAGACAGAGGCTGCGGTGCAGATCCGGCCGCCTCGAACTGGAGGTGGCTTGGAGCTTAGGAAGAGACAGCGACGGGTAGGAGGATGAAGGTTGGTGGCGAGCCGCGGGCTGATGGAGCGAGAGGAGGTGGTGGAGAGGGCTGCAGCACGGGGAGTGGCGGAGGTCCACGAGAGTGACGTGTACCCATACCAGGAGTACCCCAACGGCCCATAAAGATATCAAGATAGGCCGAAAAAACATCGCGGGGGATAGACCCATCCTTGGGCCGCGAACCCCACAAGGCGAGCATTAGCCCACGCATCATATGACCCCTAACCGACAACTGGCCAAGGACAAGGGTTCTCACGCCTCTTCCCATCCCCTCTCCCTTCTGAGCCACTCGCGAAGAGTCGGATCAGTCAAGGGGTCGCGGGTCGAGCGCCCCCTCGCGACCTTCGGGCCGTCTACCATGATCCTTTAGGGGAGATCCGCAGCTGATGACAGGCACGGAGAACAAGAGCGTATCGGGGGCAGTAGAGGGATGGCAGGCGCGTGATCTACCCCTCCACCCACATGCCCGACGCATGGCAGCGCGGCGCCCGGCCACACGCCATCCGGCATCATTACACCGCGCAGCGGACAAACATGGCCCCTCCCATCCCCCTCACCTCAACGATTAAGGCGAGGGGGCAGGACAGACACAGCGCCCCCGACCGACCCCAGTCGGAGGGGATCGGTAGCCTGCAAGACCCACGACTAGGGGAGGTCATACCCACCCCTGCTAGGTCGACGCCTCACCACCCCTACGACAAGCAGATTGACTGGGTGGGCTACGGTTGCCCCCCCCCTCCCCCACTTTTACTCAGCGGCGATCGGACGGTGGGCAATGCGGTGGGGTGAAATGGGCTAGGCCGATTGTGGCCTAGGTCGGGATGAAGTTGGGTTGCACAGTGATTTTCATATTGTTTTAACTTTCAATTAAGCTCAAAATATTCATTCAACACAAGTTTTTGGGCTTACTGATTATGAATTGATGCACTATTTAATAGTGTTTTAAGTCTTATTTTAATGCATGATCATAACATTAATTTTCATTTTAAGTTTTTATTTTCAGTATTATTTAAATTCTATGTGTTTCTTACTATTTAAATGAACTTTAAGTTGTTTTAAGCTTGCTTTAGAAATACTTATGTTGATATTAAAATAACATGTGAGCAATTGTTTTCAAAAAATTTAGTACAATTATAGATTTTTCATTGTTTATGAATAAGTTCAAAGTCTTAGTGCAATATCAATTAAAATGTTAATAAGTTTAAATTTATGTTTGAATATGTAGTTTTATGATAGTTTAATTTTATGAAGCGTTTTATGCACTGCTCAAAATAAGATTTTGGTTAAGAATTAGCTTGTCAAATTATACACACCAATTATTATACATTTATTTATTTGTCATATGCAGGGTGCACGTGCATTTTGACAACTTTGGTAGAGTAAAATGCACCATCAGTTCATTAACTTTTTAGAAAATGTCGGTTAGGTCGATCAACTATCTATGTGCTTTTTTGTGTCCATTAACTTTTTGAAGTGTATCATATAGGTCCATACCGCATCTAATATTAAAAAAAATTACATGTCAAATCATGTACATTTATCATGGTTAGTGATTGCTATTTTCTTAAAGAAAGGATGTCCTTATGAATCATGGTCTTGTAAATGAAAATAAATGTATGGCTGGTTGAAGTATTTAATAAATGTCACAAAAATCATGTTGTTTGTATTTTAGTCAAGACATGTATATGTAAAAATTTTATGAACAACGCTTTCTATTTTGGGATGAAAATAAATAAAAATAAGTTTTAGCATTTAAATCTATTTTACCACATAAATAGATGCAAAGTGGTCAATGTCAGTTCCAACTTATAGATCTCATCAAGATAGAGCTATCAAAATTTATTTTATAATTTTTGGATACGCAAATGATTTGATATGTAATTTTTTGTTAATGTTATGTGCGGTATGGACTTATATGATACATAATAAAAAAATTAATGGATCCAAAAATACACCATGATAGTTGATGGATCTAACCGACATAGTACAAAAACTTAATGGACTTATGATGCATTTCACTCATTGGTAAAATAGATACATAATTTGGTAAACATACAGAAAATAACCCAAAAATGTCTCATAGTTCCTTCAATCCACCAAATTAGTTCAAAAATACTTAAATCATCATATAAAAGATACTCAAGTGATAATTGGTAGGAAACACGATATGATACTTGGTACCACACAATTAAATAATTACGACTTTTACGGTGGTCGGAAAAAATAAGAGTCATCCATCAAGTGAAATCCAACGGTTTAAAAATGACGGTACTATGGTACCGGTAGCAGACAGTTCCAAATAGGTAGGTCCGGTAATAGAAACGGTGGTACCGGTACCTATACCATTTATTCCATTACAACTTTTACGGTTGTTGAAAAAATAAGAGTCGTCCATCGAACGAAATCCAATGGTTTAAAAATAGGCGGTACCACGGTACCAGCACTAGGCGGTACCTAATAGGTAGGTCCGGTACTAGAAATGGTGTGACCGGTACCAATACTACTCTTTTTTGTTTATTTTAATTATTCAATAATTCAGCTTGAAAAATTAAAATAAAGTGGTATAGTCCGTTCTGGTGTGTTCTTTTTCGATCACTGTAAAATGTCTCAATTCAGCTAGAAAAATTAAAATGGGATGATACCGCCCGGTATCAATGGGTTCCTTTCCGATCACCGTAAAATATGATCACATGCAAGCAGCTATACCTTCACGTCGTGCGGCGTACCAGAAAGCTTGGCGAAGCGAATGTAGTCGATTCGATGTATGTCCACGTGCATGAAGTAGTCGTGCCTAACGCAGTGCACAAATCTGTCGCACCTCCGTAGTATAGTAGTCCACACATTTGGGGCATGAACACCGCATCTAGATGTGCTAGTACCTCACGTACAATAGCAACCTGCTGGTACGGAGGCGGAGGAGGGCTACTACAGCGTGCACAGCAAGGTAGCGAGCAATATGTTGATTGCGTGAACAGCATCTATGTGTACTGTCGCGGTGACTATTGTAGTAGGCGGCGACTCGTCAAGTAAAACTCCAAGTAGTGCCTCCTCCCTTCTAATAGCCACTCCTAATGGGCTGTCAACTCTTATGGTCCATTAGGACTCTAAAACCCCATTGGACCATCACATCCGAATCACATCAGAGCCTAATGGAGGCAGATCCAATCTGATCAGCTCGACGGCATATGCATCCAACACTAACTGCTAAGACGAGGTATGGAACCAAACCCCCCAACGACTATCACAATCCCTAACACAATATTTATATCATAGCACAATATTTATAATGACACTTAGGTTTATTCGGTTGTCACTGACTTTACTTAATTATTTGTTATTTATAACTAGCCCATCAACCCGTACTCACGCACGGGGAGTTTTTAGAGGTATATGTATTTAGCTGAGACATTTTACGGTAGTTGAAACGGTACCCACCCAGTACCGGGCGGTACCACTCTATTCTAATTTTTATAGCTGAATTATTGAATAATTAAAATAAATAAATAAGGTTATTGGTACCGGTTCCACCATTTCAAGTACCGAACCTACCTATTTGGTACTGTCTATTTTTAAACCATTGGATTTCACTTGACGCGTGGCTCTTATTTTTTTTCCAACTACCGTAAAAGTTTGATAGCTAACTTTAATAGAAGCAACAATTAATAATTTGGAAAAAAACATATATATATATAAGTCTATTTTATTATTTATTATTTTATAACATCATATGTTTGTAGCTTTTTTAGGTAATGGAAAATATTTGGCTTCAGACCTCATGAAGAAGTATCAGACCAAAATTATTACAACCACACAATACTAAAAAAAAAAACTTAACAACCAATCCAGAAAACATAATGGCATCTATGATACGCAAGGTACTTGCAACCATCACTATAGAACTTGCAAGCTTGCACCATAGCGTCTCCCTCGTCATTAGTGCACTGCAACTGAGCCAAAAGCCGAATCTAGTGTGTCTCTCTGAATAGTACCTATAAGAGCGATTTCAATTTACAATTGTTAAAAATAACCTCGTTTCTGGTGACCCAAAATTGAGCGACATAATGCAACACCTCCACTGTCACACCCGGTTTTAGGAAGAAAACCAAGTGCTAACTATGTATGTGCCAGGATCAGTTCAACCACATACACAACATAAACAAGAGTAATAACACAACCAGTACTTTAACTTAACTTAAGAGTATAACGAACCATTACAGACCATAAATGTCTTTAACAAAAATCTAATATTCTTAACGAAACGAATAACTAAACGACAGCGGAAGATGACCATGCTCCACAGGCGACTGACGGGTGGCACACCAGCCTAGAACTCGTCGTAGTCTTGGAACTCCTGGTTAGATCACCGCAACTCCCTTCTGGATCTGAGCAGCGGTTGCAATAGATGCAACGTAATATAAAACAAAGCAAGGATGAGTACATTCCGTACCCAGCGAGTATTCCGTTTGGATAAAAGTAGATTGGCTTTATAGTGGACAGGCATAGCGGTTGCTTTTAGTTAGTCAAGTTTTAATTACTAACGGTGATCAGCATGTACCCATCCCATAACGGAAATATTATAAAAACAGTAAAGTACTTGAGAATAAACCACCATCATAACTGCTCATCATCACCATCCATCTCCATCAATTACCATGAGTCATTTTCTTTTAAAACTCTAATCTGTGAGGGTCCAGGCCGCTTTTAACCGTGAGCACGGCTGATATATCAGTTTAAACACTCTCGAGAGGTTGTACAACTTTACCCACAAGTCATGATCTCCATTTGCTCGGGGTTTGCAAAGCCCCATTTATTCACTAGCCTTTGATGAATCGGAGGGGTTTCATTACGAGACCTTTACAAAGACTTTCTAGAGTGTAGCCGCCCGTTCCAGGTTTCTGTTATCCAAGCATAAAAGTCCCCTCCCAAAGGGTGACTGACAAAAACCAAATAAACCAAACTGCACCCACTCAGGAGAGCGAGTCTTATACCCGTCAACGCCCCTCTTACGCCATCTTTCAGGTAGGCAAACCACCCACTCTAGTTCATCTAATTAATCAGTGAAGGGCGTCCCATTCCACCCCTTGTAGTTGTACTGTTTTTCTGGGTGATCGTTCGGCGAACCAATCCTTAGGGTGAGGCAATCGAGCAAACCCACAAAACATACTCAAATCCCCATGTTGCAAAGTAACCATCTTATATCATCATTGTTTCATTAATTAATCAATATTAGCAATATGAGTAAAATGAGTTGAGCGACAGCATTAAATTAAACACCACAGCCCTCCCATAGGATGAAATATTGACAGGAAAATAAATTGCTAGTCATCTTTAGGTTGAGCATGCTTGGTTGTGCGATAAAATAAGTTTTCAATGTGAATAGGACATAGGTCAAAGAATACTTGCCTTCCTCAACAAAGAATTGCTCAGGAGCTTCCCAAGATTGATTTTCAGCAAACCCGGACGGATCGTCGGCTACACGTTTCACACATACAAGCGATGAGCACAAAATAACTAAAATAGTACACCAAATAACGAAAACAAAAACTAAAAAGGGTTTAGAATTAATCTACACTTTACTATGAGTCCATAGGTTTGAGAATCACTTGAAACGGAGTTAAAACGCAAAAGTTATGCATAAAACAATATTAAAGAATTAAAATAAACGAGAATTAAATCTAAAACGGCGACGACGGGTTGACACGGCGAGTGAAGACCGGCGAACAATTGCCGGCGATGCGAAAGACGATAGCGGACAAGAACGGGCTGGTAGGCTTCCTCACCTCGAAACGAAGCTACGGGTGCAGATCGGTTCGGCGGGGAGGCAGCGACGGCGAACGGCGACGAACCGCAACGGCTACTGTACGAAACATCAGCGCAGTGAGCCAAGACCAACGGAAGAGAACGAGATTCAGGCCAAGATTAGACACTCCACCAGACGGAGAAGATTGACAGCCAAGCACCGTCGGCAGTGGTGGCTTGTGGAGGCGACAATCAGCAACGTAAAACTCGATGAACGGTGCGGCAGGCTTGATCGTGATGGCGGCTGCAAGGGTTTAGGTTTTGGTGCGCGTGGATGTCCGGCGAGTGCTATTTATAGCTGCGGTTCCGTGACTTGCTGGAAAAAGAAATTGATTTGGCTGCACGGGAAGAGTCCAGCTCGGTCTGGACATCGAGTTCGTCCCGAGCACGCAGAGCGCAGGCAAGGAAAAAGGGAAGGTGCAGGGGGTGTGGTGGAGTCCGGCTGCTGTTGGCCTCTGGCGCTGGGGTTGGGCATCTGCTGCTGGGCATGCTGCTGCGTAGCTGCTGCTGCTAGCTTATGCCATGGCGAGAGAGGGAGAGAGAGCTGGCCGGGCTGGCAACGTGGCTGCAGCTGGGCTGCTGGTGTTGCGTGAGAGGCTGAGAGAAAGAGCAGGTCATTTTACTGCTTGGGCCAGGAAGAAGAAAGGAAAAGAAGAAAAAGAGAATTCTTGCCTAGGATATTTGGAGAAAATGAGATGATATTTGAAGTATGCAAATGAATTTTCTTTTAAACCAAAAATCTCCAAATCACACAATAAAATCATGCAGCAGCATGTATGCTCAAACAAATAATCCTATGATTCATTTTACTTGATTAATTAGAAAAGGCATAAACAGCTATGGTGTCATGCGTAAACATCCAACTATAAATGAATTAAAATATTTGGCCAAAGATTTTAATGTATCAAAAATCAGGGTGTTACATCCAGTTAGCAAGGGTCGAACCATTCATTTCCCTCCTTGTTTGGACCAGACAATAGTAAATGGCCAATGCTTATAGGGGATGTAAGACCTTTACTGCAAAATTCACAATTCCTTCTACCCTTCCAGTTTAGCATAATGACATTCAAAGAAAAGTTATCCTTTGTCGAGATGACTCCTCTCTTAAAAAACTAAATTAAGGAAGATCTTAACTTACAAAGGAATTTTCAATTGCCAAATTTCTTACGAAACTTTCAAACCATTGCCACCAAGATGCTTGTACACTGAACTGATGAAGAAATGGCCTTTATTTTGCAAACCCCACACAGATTGATCTCGACCCTCTTGTAGATTAACAGAAGCAATACATGCAACCAAGTCATACCACTCATTAAACTTATTCCCTATTAGTGCGCTTCTAAAGGAGACATTATAGGGATTCATACTGAGTACTTCGCTACCGTTGCATGTTTTCTTCTAACAATTGTAAACAAGTTTCGGTAAACATCCTTGAGAGCCTGGTTATCTAACCAAATGTCTTCTCAGAACCTAATTTGGTTCTCACTAACTAGCTTAAACCATCATAGGCTAAGGAATTGGTTTTTTACTCCCATTAGACTTTTCCAAAAGTGTGGCTCTCTTGTTTTTTTCCCAGTTTGGCTCAAAGAATTTCCATTTGATTTTTTATTCAGCAAAAGATCTTGCCAAACATCATCTTCATTACAAAGTTAAAGAGCCGTTTACTCAGGACACATTTATTTTGGATATGAAGGTTTTGAACTCCCAAACCACCTTGTTCTTTAGGTTGGCATAAAATGGACCATCTTGTCGGCCTATATTTCTTTTTGTGATTGTCGTACTGCCAAAAGAAGCGAGATCTAAAGTATTTTTTCAAGACACCTCTTGGTATCTCAAAAAAAGGAAAGCAAAAACATCGGTAGACTGGATAGCACCGAGTTTAACACAACTAATCTCCCGCCAAAAGAAAGCACTTTCCCTTTCCAAGTCTTTGTTATTTAGCTTTCTAATGTGCATAGGGATCACAATATAGATAAAGGGGTAAGAACCTACTTTGCGTCCAAAGAGATTAGAGTAATGACTCTCCCTTTTTTCTTCCCCAAAGCAGAAAATTTCACTTTTACTGAAAGTGATTTTGAGACCTGATAGTTGTTCAAACAAACATAGAACAAGTTTCATGTCTTATGCTTGGTCCAAGTCATGATCCAAAAATAAAACAACATCGTCTGCATATTGTAGAATGGATAACCCATCATCTACTAGATGCGGCACTAGCCCTTTAATCAAACCAATTGCTTTTGCCCTTGACACAATAATGGCCAACATATCCACCACTATATTAAGTAATAGTACTAGGGATAATTGGGTTTGCACCCAGGTGCACCAAGTTGAGTTAGAGCCTTTCATTCTCAAAGCCTGCTGTAGGAATTCCCCTCTAACCTTATCATAGGCTTTTCCAAAGTGTATCTTAAATACAGCTCCATTTTGTTTCTTTGTACGCAATTCATGAATAGTTTCATGTAAAATGACTGCCCCCTCCATGATATTATGCCCAGGTAAAAAAACTGTGTGTGTTGGCTTAATGACCCGAGGCGCTATTGAAGTAACCCAGTTGGTAACTACTTCGGTAAATATTTTGAAGCTCACATTCAACAAACAAATCGGTCTGTATTGCTAAATTTTCTTCACGTCATTACCTTTTGGAAGGAGGATGATTGTTCCAAAATTGAGACTGTGAAGTGGCAGGGTACCTTTATGGAATTCCGTAAACAGAGCCATCAAATCCTCTTTAGTAACGATCCAAGATGTTTATAGAACTCTGCTAAGAACCCATCAGGACCGGGTGATGTGTTATGTTTCATTTGAAAAACTGCCATTTTGACCTCCTCTTAAGAGAAAGGAGAGACTAGGATTTCATTTTCAAATTATGAGACGTGAGTAATGTCATCATGGCATGTTTCATCCATAGATGCGGAAGTATTGTTGTGTGGGCCAAATAACTTCCGATAATATTTTGTGATATATTGTTTGAGTTTAACATCACCTTGTATTATACCATCCTCTTGTTCTAACTTAAAAATCCTAGTCTCCCTATGCTTTCCATTGGCCACTAGGTGGAAGTATTTAGTATTTACATCTCCTTCTAGCAAATTTTTGACCTTAGCCCTCTGGTACCACTTTAGTTCTTCTTCTCTTAATAAATTTTCTAGCCTTTCATTCAAAACATGTTTCAAGTTATCTTAAGTATCTAGAAGGGAGTTTCTTTTCTTGTTTATAGGTGCCACTTGTGTTCTTATCCCACCCCCTCAAATATTGGTGAAGGCGTCTGGTTTTAGCATGCCATCTTTCTAGGGGCATACAGCCTTCTTGCACACCCAACCAAATATCTTTTACTAGATCAAAGAAGCCCTCACGATGTAGCGAACCTAGTTCAAATTTGAACAAAGGTGTACTGTTAATCGTAGAGTGTTGTCTTGTATTTAGTAAAAGAGGGGTATGATCATATATTTCTCTAGATAGTGCATGAACATACGTGTGAGGGGACTTGAGCTGCCAGTCGGTACATGACAACACTCTATCCAATTTTTCAAAAGTTGGTACCTGAAGATTATTTTCCCATGTATATTTTCTTCCTAAAAGCTCTAATTCTTTTAAATTAACTGCATCAATTGCAGCATTAAAAAGAAATGGTCACTTCTCATCATAGTTCGCATTGTTCTTTTCTCTTGGACAACATATAATATTAAAGTCACCACCAATAGGTAAGGTTTCCTAATTAGTACATAGTTGAAACAACTTAGAGAGAAAAGCATTTTTAAACTGATCTTGCACCGCCCATAGACTGAAACAAGAATTCATTGGAAACCATCTTCTTTGTTACGCAATTTAAATTTAACAAAGAAATCTCCTTCCTCAATTTCTCCAATATCAAAATTGTGTAAATTAACCCCAACTAACATACCACTGGATAGACCTTGAGGTTCTTTGCAGTGCCATAAAAAAATCCTTGCCCCCAAACAGGTTGCGTAGAAAATTATGAGAGCAGTCCCTCTTGCCTGTTTCCGATAAGGCAATGAAATCCAGATTTTTTTCAGTAGCAGTGTCCAACAAAAACCTAAATTTTTTGGGTCTCCTAATCCATTTCAATTGCAGAAAATACCTTTCATTGTAAACTAACATGAAGTCGAACCCCCTTCTTTTCCCTTTTCTTTTCTTTCTCTGGCAACAAGATTTCCTAAGAGTGGGAGAGGCATGTAAATCGAATAGATCGTGTGGCTCGTCATCACTAACCCCTTCCACTACACCACCACATAAATGATTGAGCTGGAGAAAGTCTAGTTCATCTTCTACTTCTTCGACATAGTTCACACAATTGTTAAAACCTCCTGAAACAACATCTACACTAATCCTTTCTTTTTCTAACTATTTGAGATCATTCACAAAGGAGTTACTACAAGATTTGGTAGGGCCCAAAAAAATTCATAGATCACTAAACGTAGCAGCAATCGAAAACATTAGGGAAATACAAGAAAGATTCTGAGATAGTACATTAGAGGTGATTGTTTTAATTCATCTTTGTCTTAGAATTTTAGAAGATGTATATATTAAATGTTGATAGATAACTTTAATAGTTGCGGTAGTTGAAACATAGGAGTATAAATATGTCTATTATTATTATTATTTTATTTTTTTAACAGCATACGTTTGTAGTTTAGAGCTTAGATGTTTTTATTTAATCTTTAGTACTATTGGAGGTGATATTTTAATGCTTTTTTTTAATAGCATGGTGGTTAATTTATATAAAAATTTAGGGGGTATTTTAAATCTTTAGAATGGCATGGCGAGTAATTCATATGCAAATTTTGGGGATTGTTTTAATTTAGAGTAAAATCCATCTCCGGTCCTTAAACTTGTCTTGGTGTGTCAACCCGGTCCCAAACTTTTAAAGTGACCATCCCGGTCCCTAAACTTGTCTTGGTGTGTGTCAATCCGGTCCCTAAAGTTTCAAAGTGACCATTCCGGTCCCTAAACTTGTCTGGGTGTGTCAACCCGATCCCTAAACTTTTCTCGGTGTCTCAATCCGGTCTCTAAACTTGTCTTAGTTTGTCAACTCGGTCCCGGTATAAATGGTCACTTTGAGACTTTAGGGACCGGATTGACACACTGAGACAAGTTTAGGGACCAAGATTGTCACTTTGAGACTTTAGGGACCCGGTTAACACACCAAGACAAGTTTAGGAATCGAGATTGTCACTTTAAGACTTTAGGGACCGGGTTGAACACCGAGACAAGTTTAGGGACCGGAGATGGATTTTACTCTTTAATTTATCTTTCATAATGGTACGGATGGGTAATTTTTATACAAATTTAGTAGATTATTTTAATTCATCTTTCATAAATGGCATGGTGGGTAATTGTTTAGAAATTATAATAGGTATAATGGCCATTATTATTATTAGAGCTACCAGATGAAAGGCCAGGTGATTCTGATTTTTATAAGAATTTCTATTATTTAACTTTTTTTAGCGCATCCACTGAGGCTTAGCATAAAGGCTTAAAAAGGAGTGTCCAATTAGTAATAGTGAGATACCTAGCGAGTAATTTTTAACAAGATTATATATCATTTGCCTCTTCTACTACATTGTTACCTATAAATTGAACCAACTTCTATTTTATTTTCATGGCACAATGCAACATTAAGCTTATTAATATTGTTTAAGATTAAATTTGTATACAGGTAGATCCAATCTATTTCAAAGATAGATAGATGAGCACTACTTGGGAATTGGATGGCTAGCACTACTAGCAAACCAGTCTCTTGATAGCTTGAAAAGTTTCGAAACAATTTGAATTGATGGACTTTGTTTTCTCTCTTCTAAAGGTACCCAGGTTGGCATAAATCCATTGTTCATTTTTTTGTTGGATTCACGACACAAGTAAGGATTCGACACAATCTCTCAAGAAAGATCTCTGAGATCAACTTAAGGCTTGAAGACATCATACGAAACAAGGAGAAATACACGATTCAATCACTGCCTAATCACTTGGCAAGCTTGACATGGAAACCTTCTACAAACATCTCCACCATGGCAAAAAATTTGTAAGTACACACGAAACTAAATTTTAGAAGTTCAAAGACTTAAGTGTAAGTAGAACTTTTAGTAATGTCCGTTCAATCAAAGATCATACGAATCACTCAAAAATGCAACATCAAATACACACTCAATATGCATATTGCATCATTCAAATCTTCAAAGCATGATGTGCTAGATCTAGTATAGAGTTGTCTTTCTTGGCCTGTGACAAAAAAATGTCATTCTTGGCTTACTTTTGGCATTTTAATTCTGTATTTTGCCCACTAATGCACATGTACATACTAGAACTCCACTCAATAATGAATTAGGATTGGCGGTATAACGACCGTGCCGAGGTATCCGACCCAAGACGGGGAGGGGGTGAATTGGGTCGTTAATTAGTTTTTCTAAATCATAGGGATTTCTGTTGCCTAAGATAAATGTATCACGTCTTACAAATGCTAGTTTAGTCTAAGGTTTATCTATGCGCTCTCTAACTTACCCCAAAGACTTGTAACCTAGAACCAAACCTAATCCAACTAACTATCAAAGGTAGAGGAACACAAGAAAGTAAATGCGGAAACGTAAATGCGGTAAGTAAAAAAGAGTAAAGGCAAGGGGATGCAAGCTCCCAAAGACACACGGAGATTTAACGTTGTTCACCACTAAAGGCTACATCGATAGGCTCATCACTAAAGGCAATCTGAGCTAGGCACCAAAACTCTCCCTATCACCGTCTTACGCTTGCCACCATGGCTCCTGGCATGTAAAGGCTAAGCGTCAACAAGCCACCAAGCCACCACCATCGTTTCTCTCAGTCACAAGGCACCGGATGTTCACTACGGAGTTTCAAGGGTCTCTTCATCCCCCCCCACAAGGTGTCACTACCACTCCACACCAAGAAGAAGGGTCTAGCAATGAATACCATGTGGCTTGACCGTAGCTAAGTCTTTTAAATAGTCTCACACAGGAGCTACACTCAAGAAGAACTCGCAAGCTCACTCTCTCAAAGCTCTAAACTAGCTTGGATTAAGTAGTAAGCACTTTTATGGTGATTGGAGTGGATGATATGCTTAGAATGCTCCTCTATTTTTGTGGTCTTCAATGTATTCAACACCCTTAATGGGCAGGTGGGGTATATCCCCCAAACTCAAAGTAGCCATTAGCCGAAAGGCTAACAGAAAGTGTATGGATTGGATGGTCTGATCAACACTTTTTGGCATACATCGGACCTTCTTGTCCTTGTACTTGCCAACTAGCTAGTCGTTGCTCCAAGGAGGGCCGACCAACGGTCTGCCCTATGGGGGTCCTTACTGCTTTGTCTTCCTTAGCTGGAAAAGATCCACTCCATTAAAATTCTGAGGATGGGACCTTTTGGTCCTCATATTTTGCTAGGAGACCATCTCTTAGACCCATCTGAAGAATTGGCCCGATGATTAGTCTAACATTAAGGGATTGGACCTTCTGGTCCTCACTAACCAGGCAGCGGTACCCCCATTTGGGAGGCCTTTTGGGGCTTGCCTTCAACTCTTCTTCTTCCTTTCCTCCATTGGACCTAAGCACATGAGTGTGAATTTAGACAAGTTTATTAGTCTAAGTGTTGATTGTCAATCAATCACCAAAAACACATATATGAAAATGCGGCATGAGAGGCCATTTTCCTTACACTACGTTCAAACAACTATGGCTTTTCCTTGATCCTATCGATCCACCAACTAAAACAAGATAAGACATACTATTGAAATTAACGCAGCATTCAAATAGATAAAAAGAACATGAAATTCCTATATAATATCTCGATGGCAAATCACATACACAAAGGTAACACTTTTGTTTATCCATAACTATGTTTTTAGTTTCCTAGTGTTTTATTTGGTCTAGAGGGAAGAAAAATAAAAAAAAATTGTAGATTGCTTTGAGTAATAAATGTCATTTAATTTTAAATGGAGTGCAGCAGCAAATATTATCAGAACATTCAATTGAATGGTAGTATCTATAATTCTTTGAATGTGCGCTTTGGATGTTTGTTTTTTGTCCATACCTGGTACTTTGAGTGAAGTGAGTTCTAAAAAATAAAGTCATTCCCTTTACAAAAGAACTAATAGATCATAACTAATACACAGGGATAATGCTCAACCATCTCCAATCAAACGTGAGGATATGGAGAAGAAGCTTCATGATGCACTTTTCTCTAAAAAAAAGAATCGACTTGTCATATGTGTGACAGGGGAAGGTGGTGTGGGCAAGGCAACGCTTGTTAGAGAATTATATGACAGGCCAAAAACCAAGTCGAAGTTTAATCTTCAAGGCTGGGTAAGCTTCGCACCATATTTACGCTCTTCCAGCATCTTACAGATAATCTACCAGCAACTAGAAGAAACAGAAACTTGGCTACCTAAAGCTGATGTCTTCAAGAAATTGAAGAAAAAATTAAGTAGGGAAAAGCCATTCTTGTTGGTTTTAGATGGAGAGGTTAGTAATAGTGATTGGAATACCATCCTTGCTTTATTACCGGACGATGATGACGACAACCAAAGTAGGATTGTTCGCATCATGCAAGGTACACATCATAAGCGGCCACGTGGTATTGTTTCTGAAAACTGGATTGAACTGCAATGCTTTGACAAAACAAAAACCAATAGCCTATTCAATCAAAGGGTATGGATGGAAGAAAAAACCGAGGGTCAAATAGATGTAGGGAGTTTTGATGATGATCTGTATGGTATAACAAAAGGCCTTCCCCTAGCCATTGTTCTAGTATCTGGCCTTGTGCAAACAAAGGAGTACCCAGATGAGTGGAAAACAGTGTTTGGCCACCTCAAGTTAAAGAAATCAAAAAGGCTTGATACCATACTTGCTATGTGTTTTGATGATCTTCCACATGTCTTAAAATCATGCTTCCTTTACTTTGCTGCGTTGCCTATGAACACTCCCATTGAGGCACGCAAGTTGGTATGTATGTGGATGGCTGAAGGCTTTCTAAGGCCAAAAGATGGGAAGACAATGGAGAAAATAGGAAGAATCTATTTGCAGGAATTGAATATAAGACATCTAGTTATATTTGTTAAAACAGACAACGTCAGTGCTGGTGATGAATTCGTGGCTGTCCACCACAAAGTGCATGAATTTCTACAGAATGAAGCACAAGAGGCTAGCTTTGTAGATATACACAATGGTGATGATATCCCATCTATGGCAACTACTCGTCGCCTCTCTTTACAGAATTATACAGATAAATATGCTGCTTTGGCAAACTCTTTGCCAAAACTACGATCTATCTTGTCCAATTTCCAAGAAGAAGTTGAAGATGATGAGGAAGAAGAAGAAGTTGTTGTTATTGATGACGACGACGACGACGACGACGACGACGACGACGATGACGACGACGATGACGACGATGATGATGAGGAGGACGAGGACGAGGACGAGGAGGAGGAGGAGGACTCAGAAGAGGAAGGAGGTGGAATAGAGGGAGAGCAACAAGTAGAAGGTGACATGGATGAAGAGGACGAGGCAGAGAGAGAAGAAGAACGAGAAGTGAAGCCATGTGCAACACCTTTGGCAAGCTTGCTTCATTGTTGGGAGCCATTATCAGGCTTGCTTCCTTGTTGCAGGGGACAGGGCAACCCTCAAGAGGGCATCAAGTCATACATAGAAGAGATGTTTCAAGTGTCCAAGTTTCTTCGTGTCATCAATCTTCAAGGAATAGAGATTGGTAAAAACTTGCCAGAAACAATTGGGAATGTTTTCCACCTGCAATACCTTGGTATCACTGCTTGTTCCTTGAAATACCTACCCACAACAATTGAAAACCTTAAAAATCTTCAGACATTGGATGTTCGAAACACGTATGTGGAGGAGCTTCCAGAAGCATTTTGGAGAATAACAACATTGCGGCATGTATTTGGAGATGGCCTTTTCTTGCCTAAGGAGGTAGGTGACTTGAAACACCTACAGACACTTGAAAGCATAGATCCTGATGAGAATAATGGTTGGGACAGCAAGACTTTTGAAAAAATGGTTCACCTTCGGTCCCTTCATGTTTGGGATTCTTCTGCTAATGGTGTTAATGCAGAGGCTATTTCTACTGTTATTCAGGAGGCTAATTTCCTCGAATACCTAGATACCTTAACCCTTGCAGTCAATAACATTCCATTGAGTGTGTTCACCAGCTCTTCTCTGAGACGTTTACATACTCTAAAATTAGAAGGCAAACTGCTGGACATGTCGGTGCTGCAATTTGAACAGAATGAGTCAAAATTTTCTTTCCCGAATCTTAACTTACTATCATTGTCAGGGACCAAAGTATCACAGGCCTTCATCAACAAGCTTGGGAAGTTACCTTTGCTTGCCAGCCTAATACTAGATACTGACTCATATGAGGATAGTGATGGTACACTTGTCTTCCATGCTGGTGGATTTAAAAGTCTTACAAAGTTGACACTTTCAGATTTGAATAAGGTGGTGAAACTCAAGATAGAGAAATCTGCACTTCTAGAGCTCACAAGTCTGGAGGTTGAGTGGTACCCTCGTAAGATAAAAATCGAGGTACATGGGGAGCGTGAATTTGTCAAGAAAATTAAAGATGAGGATGAGTACCTTTACAGCCGTATCACACAAGGTCCAGATGACTCAAAGGAAATCGTTCAGCTTCCCAGCATGAAGCAGCGTGTGGCTGGCCAAAAACCACAAGAAAACTAAGGCACCCATATGGCTCTACTTGCTGATTTTATATTTGCTTGTATTTTTATTCATTTAAAATTCTCTGGAGTTTTTTAGACTATCAATTTTTTTAGTTTTATTCCTTGTAATTATGAGCCGCACTCTTTTTCCTCACATGGGGAGCCTTTTAGCAAGGCGTGAGGTTTTTTAATGAGGCGGACTCTATGTAATATATATTATGAAATAAGAAATCCATTTCCCCAAAACCAGTGTATATAAAAAATCTCAAATTATACTTTGCTTCCTGCTCCATTCCAAGTGTCACTGTGCCCTTTTGTGTACTTGGATCCAATTCTTCTGGTTCTTAATTCTACTTGGGAGAGCTCTAACTCTAGAATTTTCTAGATATGGTGCAGCCCCGACAACACTAGCTTTAGAAATATGTGGATATTCAACCGTGAAAATATGTGTTGAAGACATGTAGAAGAAATAACCATTCCAGTTCCGCCGACAAACGCTGGCTGCATGCTGGAGCAAAAATCTCGAGATTCGTGAAAGATGTCCGAAAGAAATAATCCAATGATGACTCTCGCGTCTATATTACTCCGATCCTGTATAGCGGGAGAAGGCCATGACATGATGCGATGCTCCCTCCTGCAGTCGCCTGCCATGGGACGTGAGCAGAGGAGAGCATACGGGGGACGCTGGCGTCTGCAGCGGATAGGAAAAAGGGGCGTGTCGTGCAGAGGCAGCTCGCAGAGCAGCTGATACCGGCATGCGCCTTGTCCAGAATGAGCGAAGAATGGTCCGGCCAGCATTGCATTGCCTGAGTTTGAGCCCAAGGAAAGAAGCAGCTTTGGCGTCCATTTACTCGTAAGTGGGCTACGGTCAAAATACAAAACTTGTAGAAGGCACGAAAGTTTACACGCTAGTTTCAATAAGGAAGTTTGTTCCAATTCATAATGGTTGGAAAGAAAAATTGCTCGACATTTGGAGGTTCAGCTCTGGTTTTAGAAAATTCAGAGTTTGGTTGAGTCGACTCATCATTCACTCAAGTTTCGAACAGCCAAATGGATTCAGATCAGCCCAAAGTAGGGTGGTTTATGAAGACGACATAACCAGCAACGGTATTCGTACAGAGGTTTTATCAAGTTACTTAACCAAACACAGAAAATTGGAGCAGGAAAAATCAGGGACTTCAGTCTGAAATTCAGGCTTAGGCTGATTTCCAGGTCATGGCTGAAAAAATAACCATTTTAGCTGAATGTTCATCAGGGATCTCGGGAAAAAACCTCTAGATGGCCGGATTTGGACAAAGGTTCAGTAAATCAAAGCTGCAGCATTGTTAGTTGTTACACAATCAAACGATGAGAGACGTTCCCACATGCATGTCCATTCACCAAAATATATGGAATTCGATTGTATGTACTCAAATGCGTGCATGGGCAAAAGGATGCTATTGGATTGACTGTATGTTTGTACCTTTGTTTTCTATGGTCTTCCCGTTGCCGGCGGCACCCTAATGATACGGTTATCAACCTGTACTCTTTGCAGGTCCACCACCGGATAGTGCAGAGTCGGACTCAGGGAAGGTGCCAGCCGATCGAGTCTATTTGTGACGCATACCTTGCATTCGGCAAGCGAATCTCTGTCCAACCTAAAGGTACTCCAATATATATATTTAATCAATTCAAGCAAATTATCGGTGTGTTCTGTGACATCCTGCAAGAGTACCGGACAAGCTCTGAATTCACACGTTTATGCATGACGTTAAAGTACGCGTGCGTCAATAAAAATGAGGTCGTTTAATTAGTTTTAAAAATTAATGTTTAATTGAAACAATTATTATCCTGATCCACGGATGGAGACAGTACGATTGGCTTGATGATAAAACGAAAAGAGCAGGTTCATAAAAATCTACCCTATAAAAGAGCGAGTCCCGGCAGTTTTCTACCCACCATATTTCTCCACCATTATACGAAAACAACGGTCCCACCACAAATTTAATCTAGCGGTCATCTTGCTTTAGTTGCGCGCTCCTTAGACTCGACCCGCAGAAACGCGCGTTTCTGCCATGGCCGGGCAACGCTACGTGTAAATTCTTGTGTATTGTTTTTTCACCGGATAAACCTACCCAACCAACGAAGCCCCTTCCCAGATCCACCACGTGCCCCGATCTCGACCGTCATCAAGCAAATATCATGAAGATTCAGCCCATTTAGATGGCACCACAGCCCAACAAAAAACGAATACACGAGTATAATATACATACACATACATAGACAACTTAATTTTCTTCCCAAATCATGAACCCAAATATGGAGAATCATTGGCATAATCATTGCTCGTGTTTTCAATCTCATCAAGGAACCCAACGCACACAAACAGAGCACAAATCGCTCACCTTCGCATCGACGCCAATCGGAGGCGGCGGCCGGTGCGGATCCAGCCGCCGCGAGGCGGATCCGGGCCGTAGGCGCCCGCAACTGGAGGCGGCCCAGATCCGGTCCCGGGAGGTGGCGGCCCGGTCGCCGCGGGGAGGCACCAGGATGGGAGGAGCCGACGGAGGATGGAGGAGGGCGCCGGGTCGACCGCCGGGCCGCTCGCAAGCTCTGCGGTGCAGTCGCGGGGAGGCGGCAGACTGGTCACTGCGGGGGGTGGCACTGGGATGGAAGGAGCCGGCGGAGGCTTGGCGGAGAGGCGCCGGGGCGAAAGGAGCCGACAATGGGGCCGACGCGAGCTGGCAAGCAGGTGGAGGTGGCGGGCGGCGGCACAAGCTGCTCACCGTGGCGGAGACGGGGGGTGAGTGGGCGATGGCGGAGGAGAGGGGAGAAGAAGGGGCGGCGCGATGGGAGAGAGAAATGGGCTAGGGTTTCTCCTGCCCCACCTCTCGGGCTCAGGAATGCGGACCGCTGGATTCCACCCGACGGCTAAGATGGACGCGGGCGCCCGAAGACGGGCTGGTCCAAATGTGCAGCCCACGCCCAGGTTGTTTTGACTATGTTGAACAGTGAGCAACGGACCATTTCGTTTTTTATCAGATTTTCCATAATATTTGTGTATGTGTTTTATGATTACATTAATGTCTTGCAGCTAAGAATTAGGTACAGAGTTCGGAATATGTTTCCGCTGTTATAATGTATTTATCATGTCTTTTATTTGAATAAATATGAAACCAATGTGAACAATTATTATAGAATTGCATGTTACTAGATTTTATATAGTATTGTCATTATTTTTTAACAAGATATTGTCATTTGCAAAATCATGCATATTTAAAACCGGGCCGTCCGTTGGGTGCAAAACAGGTGAGCACATATTATTATTTTTCAACTCGCACTTTTATAGAGTATAGAATGTATAAAAAGGAACCTATGAAGGCATAACATGGTTTCAACAATTTAACAAAAATACCTTGTCTTTTGCGTTTCTTGGTGGTCCTCTTCGGATTGGATGTAGTTGGATTTCACTGTTTGATTTTGTTCTATTTTTCATCCAGCGATTAATTTAGAATATTGAATATAAATTTTTTAGCATGTTCAATTTTGATCAACTTTGATTTTATTGATTTGAAAAAGAATAAAAATTATATAATTGCTTACTTTGTTACTTAAAATTTTTTGATACACACGAAGAAATAAAAAAATTATAATATTTGCTTTGACGCATGTCCCATGCGTTATTTTGCCACATGCATTTTTACTAGTTAAGTAAAAAATAAGAGAAAATGTGCGCTATGTGTGCCTAACTTAGTTACACAATTTACAATACATATCTTTTGTATAACAAACTTGATATTATAGTTAAAAAAATATACTTATACAAGACAGAAACATACGGTACATGTCTTCTTTTAATTAAAATATCAAATAGACAAAAAAATAACACACCAATTATTCATATAATTTAAAAATTAATTACATGGTATCTATTTTATGCATTTTTACTAATATATATACTACCGTCACAAGCCGTGGTGACACTTCAATTTCATCCAGTTGTGCCTGAGGAAGTAACATTTCACATTGTGTTTTGTAGGGGCAAGTAACAAGATCACGATTTTGGTACGACTTGGACATGGAAACCTTTAGGAAATGCTAATCCTGGAGAAAACACCATGTTCCCGCCACTGATGACTTTCCATCTGTTGATTCAAGACTAGCGTTACGTTCTCTCATTTTGTATTTTTATAAGATAATAAAATGTATATTGATGTGGATCATTGAAGCGCCTCCAAATTCTTGAGAGCTTAAACGTGATACAAATGCTAGTCTCAAGGTTCTAGCAACACATTTATTTCAGATCGCACAGAGTCAAACTTAACGATTACAAACCATTACATGGTAAATGTAAGAAAAATAAGATACAGCGAAAGCAATCCTTCAGGGTCCAATGTCATAAGCTAGTTAGGAAGTAGGATCATGACCTAGCCGAAGAGTGTCTCGAACAGTTCGTCGGAACTACCTATAAAATTATCAACAAAGCAAGGGTGAGTACTTACGTACTCTGCAAACCCACCTTCCTCCTGTTGAGTGGGAAGGTTACTATCTTTAGATGCAGGCTATATCTGGAGCTTATATTTGCGGAAAATAATGCATGGTTCGTTTTAGTGGTCAAATTATTAATTTACGAAAATAAACTTTAGTATGAAGGGGGGTGCCACTAGACTTGCCAGTCCGAGCGGCCCAAACTTATCTTATCCATAACCTTGGTTCACCCACCTACCAGGTACCACCTTTGTTCAAACCATCCACTTTTTAAGAAAAACAGATTAGATGAAGAACCAAGTCATAAGCCATCCATACCAGTGGACACGGACTATTCGAATAGATTTTACTCTGATCAGAGGTTGTATTAATTCCCACAAGTTGGACTCAGCGATGCTTACGGCCAAATAAGCGTCCGAATTCCAAACCAAGCATTTTGCCTTTGTTTCATCACCTAGCAGAACTTTAGGGGTTTGGGTAGTCGAGCCACTCCAGTACCCCGCGGTACTTCCGTTGACACCCACCCTTCACCTAGCCCCTTGTGCGCCAACACAGAAGCTACTGGGCTATCAACTCCAGCTCGGGTCTAGCCACTGCCTCATACAGAGCGAGTGGTTGTACTAGAAGAGTTAGGCAAGATGAAAATCATAGCAGTCCTTACGGAGAGCTCTGGTTGAATCCACCACCGTACCACTTTCTTTTACTCGACACCATGAGCATCCACCTACCCGGTCTTCCCCACGAATCCCGGGACATGGGGCAACCACAGGTAGCTAAATTACCTGTTCAACCCTACTCTTATGGTTGTTTCGGTGCGTAGCCGTATTCCGACCAAGTCGGTTGCCGAGGTTCTTCCCCATTTTATTTTGAAAATCAACCCAATCCACCTCAACCTTATCCCACCATAACCCACATCCCATGCCTCTTACCAATTTTAGTTCATATAGTTGAAATGAGCGATCCCTGCTATGCGCACTACTTCTAAATAGATTGTGATGGCTATCCTACCAGGTTTTACCTTAGCAAGCAACAGGTTTTTATTTAGTTGCACTGGCCAATATATTTGTTTTCCAAATCTAGGTATTTTATGCATAAGAAAGGGTTCCAGTGGACTTGCCGTCGTCTAGGTTCTCGTTGCAATGGAGGTTGGTTCTAGGGTCGTCGGCTTCCTAGTCTGCAGCGGTCGGCTCCGGTTCCTGGAGTTCCTCCGGTTCAACGTCTAGCGTACACCAACAATAAACAAACAATAAATGTAATCATTCAAGCTCAAAATACCTTAAAAGAAGGTGGGTTGAGTAGAGGGGAATTTTAGAAGAATTTGGGTGCAAGAATCACCTACAACGGAGTTAAATTGGAAGAGTTATGGATTTATATTGAAAAGAAAAGATTTAAATAATTGAAAAAGGGTTTTTAGCTCTTTGTGGGCCGAATCCTGGGACACGGCCCAAGGCTCGCAGGCGGGAGCAGCTTGCCAGTGGCCCACGCGTAGCGTGGCCCGCGACAACCGAGCCGGCCTAAGGCGCCCCCGCAGGGGGGCTTAACAGCGCCGTGCCCGTGTGTCAGGGGCTTGGCCTGGTGGGTGGGTGCATGGCTGTCTGGTCAGGTTACGGTGGCTCGTCGGGCTTTTTGCCGAGGGGGGTTCTGGCGGCCAAGGGGGTGGCGCAAGGTGGGGGAGGCTGTTGCGGCCCTGGCGGCGAGCGAGGGGGTGTGTGTGTGTTTAGCCATGGCGGCGAGTGCCACCTGGGGCGTGGTGTGGGGGTGGCGCAGCTTTCTGCCACTGCGGGTGGGAACCGGCCCAAGGAAGGGGTGAGAGTAGGGGTGCGGGGTCTCTACCTAGGAGGGGGGGTGCTCACCTTGCGTAGGGGCTGGGGCTAGGCGATGAGATCGGTGAACTTGGCGGCGGGGGGGGGGCAGGTGGGTGACAGCGTGTCACTGCGCTGGGGCTCTCCCGGGGCGGATGTTCAGGCCGGCGGTGGTTGTGGTCCGGCGAGGCAAGGGCGGGGAGGGGGGCGTTTATAGGGGGCGGCGCGGCTCAGGCTGCGGCGCGCCGGAGTAGGGGCCGTGCGCGGTGTGCTTCGATGGAGCACACTGGGGCAGGGCCGGGTGTGGTGTGCGCCGGGGCGAGCCCAGACACGGTGCCGGGCATAGAGCAGCGCCGAGGCAGGGCCGGGCGCGACGCGGGTGCGTGGCGCGGCGCTGGGTGGGGGACGCCCCTGACAGGTGGGGTCCACCTGTCGGAGAGCTCGAGAGGGAGAAGGGGTGCGGGGGCAAAGTGGGCCAGGGTGAAGCGGCCCAAGTGGCCCAGGCGGGGGGGGGGGCTACGCAGGCCGAAAAGCGGAAGGGGGCGGTTTGGTGGGCTGGGCCAAGGGGGTTGGGGTTTTAGCCTTTTTCTTTTATTCTGTTTTCAGAATTGCACTAGGGTTTTTAGGGACTTTTGATTGGAATTTGGGTGGGGTTTGTGGGGCCTTTTTGTAGAAATTTCCAGTAGAGCAAAAGTAAGAGTGCTTTTGAGAGGCTTGAACTCCTATTTCGAATAAGTGCATGATTTATGGTTTTGATCTTGGGTTAACGGTGAACTTAGGGGAAAGAGTTTTGGGATTTTAATTTTTAGGGTGTTAGGCTCTCTCCAACAACACTCCTTAAATCATCTTTCATATCACTATTCTAACTACCTCCCTCTTTGTCTACAGTACAGCATTTATATCAAACAGTGCCAAACAGTGTTTTAATGAACCCATTTGAGGCACCCATTGGGGATAGCCTTAGAATCGTGCTTTTTAGCCAAGTACTGTACCTGTACTTTGTAACTAAGTTGTGGAGGAAGATTGTGATTTGAAGTTTTGCGAAGTCAGCACCCACACAGAATCTCAATCCCCGTCCAAACGCCAAAAAATCATTGGAACCTCCAACGGGTTCTGAAATATCCTGCACAATAACAATTGAAATTTATTACAACTGCTTAGTACCATTTTCTAGAACATCCTTGGTCAAATCTAAAATTTTAGATTCTTGTTGATCATTGATAAAGCTGATTTTATAAATACTTGCCACCAATTGGGCGCATCATTTGATCCTGCTTGATATAGTTGAGTTGGTCTATGGGCAGTGATGTTATACTAGGAATACGACCAGGTGGGACGGTATGTTTATTAAGGGTTTGTTCGGGTAATCCCCTTCTCTAAGAGGTTGGACTATTGGTGACGATTCAACGGATTAAGAGGTGACTTTGAATTGCAAAGGATTTAATCCTCCTCTAATACCGTCTAAACCGAACAAGGCCAAAATTAGTGAACTTCTTTTTAGTCAGGGGACAGTTTCCCTGAAGAATTGATTATGAGCTGTGTTCGACTAGGTTAGACATCAATGTGTACTCAATTCGTAGTATATGATGATACAAGTTTTACAATGATTGACATTAATGTGAGCCCTCTATTCACTGATCAAAAAATATTAATTAGTGAGAAAGTACTAAAAAGAGGTGGGACCAGTGCTAAAAGAAGGTGGGACCAGTACCAAAAGTTATTATCCTTGTGTTTTTTATTTAATAATATAAATTCTACATCATAATAATCCAAAAGTACTAACAGTACTTTTCGATTTTATAGATAGTACTGATGGTACTTTTCAATCATCCTAACAAGCCTCAATTAGGATGGTTGAAAGGTTCCATCAGTACTTTCCATGTTAGTACTTTTGGATTATTATGATCTGGAATTTATATTATTAAATAAAAAACATCAAGGATAATATCTTTTGGTACTGGTCTCACTTTGCTTTAGTACTGGTCCCACCTCTTTTTAGTATTTTCCTACTAATTACTATTTTTTGATTAGTTCTTCCTATTTTAAAACCATTAGATTTTAATGAATGGAGGGTTCACGTTAATACTAATCATTGTAAGACTTGTAAAATTTCTTAGGAACTGTTGTGCTACTTACGCTGACATTGAGGTACCACTTAAATGTCAATATAAATTGTTATTTTGAACAAACCTTCCATCTCCATGGATTGAATACAATGGGATCCTTATAGGTGGTTGGATTCAGATGAACTGCCGCAGGACAAATCATTACTATCCATCCTTCGGGAATAGTGTAACCTTCATGAAAGCATATTTTGTTAGCATATCGATTGAAATCAATATACAAATTTCTCTCTCTCTCCCTCTCTCTTTAATTTGCAACTACTAAGCGAGTGAGTTATTAAGTAATCAAAAACTACCTTTTACGTGAACGTCTTGTTTCGCTTTCCTAAACAACACCGGGGCGATGTTGGCTAGCCTCAGTGATTCATGAATAACCTATAAATCAAGGAAAACAGGTCACACCTCCTGTCTCACTGTTGACCCTGTCATCACTTGGTTAGCCAGTGAGCATGAATGTTGAAATTTGAACTTACACACGATGTGAATTTCATGGATCCGTATTGCTCCCGTGTGATTTCTGAGTTGGGATTAGTCTTTCGTTTCAGGATTTGATCATGCTCCACCTACAATTTTATGAGCCTATAAACTCTTTCCTTGTCGTTTCAGGCTTCGTACATATAATACTAACTTATATAAAAAACCTTTTACGTACCGTTAGTTCTTGCAGTGTTTTAGGGTTTTTTGCTAAGAATTTCAGGATTACTGTTATTGTAGTACAAATTTTATGATGATTGGTATTAATGTGAGCTTTCTATTTAACAAGATATAATGGTTTAAAAAATAGAAAGTACTAATAAAAAATACTAATTAGTGGAAAAGTACCATGTGGAAGTGGGACAGTACGAAAATATTTTTTGTTTTCTTAATTTTAAGGGTAGAACGGGAATTTCCCATGAGCCAATCCCTATCAGACCGAACCCGGCTCCCGCAGCCGCCTCCCCGACACCACCCCGCAGACGCCGCGCGCCACCTCCTCTCGCCGGCCGCAGCTGCTCGGAGGCCAGCCGCCGGTGCCGCGCCTCCCCGACCCCTGCTGGATGTGGCGACTGCGGCCAGTTCCGCCGTCACTCCGCCGGCCGGCGCACCCGCAGCCGCACCCCACAGCCGCGCGTCCTGTCGCTACCGCCCTAAGCCGATATGGCCGCTGTGCGCTCTGGTGACCCGCCGTAGCCGCAGCCGGCGGTCTTCCTGCCGCCCAGGAGAGCCGGCCACCACTGCTCGCAGAGCGTCATCCCTTTTGCCTTCGCTAAACTCAGGTCCACGCTGCCCCCGCCCGCGCCCAGCCCGTCAAACGCGAGCTCGCCGCCCAAGCTGCCGTTGCCGAGATAGCTCTCACGGACCCCAGGAGGGTAAAGAGTTGTTCATTTCTTCGTTTGCTGGAAAAATTAAATTGTTCTCTCCTCAAATTCAGCTCTGGTTTTTGACTCGTGGAATTTCTTCCCACAGGATTGTAGTGAATCGGCAGTCGGCAGTCAGGTCAAAGGAGCGCTAGATGAGGCACATTCAGGAGCTTGATCATAAGCTGCAAGTGTTGCAGACAGAGGCTACGACGCTCTTGGCACTGAAGGTCTGGTAAGCACATAAGCTCACGACGCGTGTTTTCTTTGAATCCTAATTCCTTGTGACTAGTAATCCTTTCATTTCAATATTCTCGAAGTGCAGAGTGCCTGTGACCGCGCAATCCATTTTATTTGAATGGTGTTAATGAAAAGGCTGTGGAAATCTGGTTCCTGATGTAGAACTTAGGGCAATGAGGATTTTAGATGATGATCCATTAGGCTTAAGTTTGGCATTGAAAGTTCATACATGCCAAAGTCCCCACCCCTTTTGTTGCAAGCAGCCCTTGGTTATTAATATCATCCTTATCTGAATTATAAACTTGACTGTGAGAGCCAGCAAGGCATTGGAGTAGACCTCCTCACACATAGTAGGAGCCGGGGTTAGCTTAGATAGAGATGGTACATTAGAAAATCGATAGAAGCAATGCATAAATAAGATCAGATCGATTTTGAGGCATAGAAATCCTGATGGGACACAAGCACAGAAAGTGTGGAGCAAGAAACAGTCACATATAATCGCTAGATTATAGGATGCATCAAAGTTTAGAAGATGAGTTCACTAATCAAATCAAACTAGACACAAACTGATAGCTGATAATGAAAAGTCAAAATGGCTTGTATGGGCTCTTCTGATGTGGCCCTGGAATGACTGCCCTACGTTTTGTGCCCTGCCGATCCTCTGCCATCAAGGTGAATGACAGCTACAATATCAATATATATGCCACTCATATAATCGGCATGCTTCCTAGCTCCTGCATATTTTCCTCTCTTTCAGATACATGGATGCATTAAAGACGAGGCTTGTTCGAAAAGAGTGAAGATGGAGTGTGCATGGCTCTACTCTAGATGGAGTGCCGGTGAAAAAGTGGATTTTATTTAGCTCTTTATGTAGCGTTTAGTATTTGGAGTTGTTCTGAAAAAGTCAATTTATTTATAAAAACGAAATACAAGCTACAGTAAACAAATTTGTGAACTCTGTAAGCTGCTTGGTGTTGCCCTTCTGATCATGTAGCTAGCACTCTGACTTTGCAAGTCAAAGGATCCTATTTTGACGGTGAGGCGCTTCAGTTCTCACGCCCTCTCTTACTGGCTGTTAGAATGATCCACTCTCTAGAGCTTTTGTAACATGCATCTCAAGTTTTATAAGGTTAGATTGAAAGTTCGCTTTTTCACATATTGAGGAAAAAACAAACGATTACTATCGGTGGTAAAAAAATAAGTTTGTCCTCGGGACGACAAGACTTTGCCACACCTTTCGCAAGCCGCAACTCGCAGCAGGAAATCGTAGTCCAAAGATTGGATAAAAAGTGAAATTGCCGAAAAGACGCTGCAGGGAAACCTGTACCAATTCAACAGGGAAATTAAGGTTTGACATGGATTTCTAACTTTCGCCTTGTCTGCCTTCACTGTGAAGTTTGGACCAACAGTTCACTGAGTCGCTCACAAATTATCACACAAAGCTGAAAAATTACAAGGCGACACTGAAATTTATTTGTAGCAGTATATACCACATAAATGATGTGACTTGGACCTTGCAAATCATATATACACTTTGCACACATCATCATTTGATCATGCATACAAAAAATCGCAGTGCACACGTTGCTAAAGGGAATTCTAGGAGTCGCTGGAACAATATACTGCTTCTTGACTGCAGTGTAAGATTTTCCGCTTGCTGCCTCCCTTATGTCAAAATTCTGCTCCTTACGCTCACCCTGTACCAAAAACGAAAACAGCAGGAAATTAAAAACAATCTTTATCAGGAAATTGATAACAGCGATGACCAATCGCCATTAATTTGCATATATATGCTAATCTGAGCGGCTCCACTGCTCTTGCCGCCCGGCCGTGCAGTTGCCCGCGAAGCCAGGCCGTGGATCTCGCAGAACCCACGCCGCCTAGTAGTGGGGCAGCGGCGCAGCCTCCCCTGCGGCAACGTCGTCCAGGATGAGGGCCGCCGTGCAGGAGGCTGATGGCGGGGTGGAACCGCGACTGCCAACCGAGAGATTGAGTAGCGGAGAACGCCCTTGCAGTTGCAGCACCGGAACTCCAGGCGAAGGAGACTGGACACCAGACACCAGGTGGAGGAGATCCGCCAGAGGAGGCACACGGCGTGGTGGGAGCCGCACCGATGAGCTCCGCCGTCGGGATCCCTGGAGAGGCGGAGACGATGAGGAGGGACCGAGGGAGGACGAGCGATGGCCGACCGTTCACGCGGCCTGAAATCGATCCCCTTCCGTGGAGGTCCATCACCTTACCACCTGTGCAATTCCTATGTTTCCCATGATACTTTTTATTTGATCATATAAATTCCAGACAAAAAAACCATAAGTACTAACAATACTTATCTATTATTTGTACTTTCCAACCACCGTAACAAGCCTCATCCCTTGGGTTCTCGTGGTTTTGCATTCTTTCGTCCATCAATTAGCTGTTTTAGGACCTTCATCAGATTCTTGCGTCCCTACAGAAGGGTTACGGCTATTAATCTATATATTGCTAGTTCATCAAGTAGAAGTACGTAGGTAGCCAGTAAGTTTGCCATGAGTAAATGTTTTGTATTATAAGATTTTACTAAAACTGTACCTGCATACATCTGTAAAATGCAGTTCCAGGAATGTTCACTGGAAATGCAGGGAACCCTCGAATATCATAAAATTTCCACAGCTCTTCTGATGACGCTGATGCTTCGTAGCCAATTAACCATTTTTCAGTAACGCTGAGTATCATCTGCATGGAATATACAGTCTTAGGAGATAACCAGCATCCAAGGATATGAATGTCCCGTGAGACATCGCGCCATATAGATGGTTAGGTTTACATGATTGATTTATTTCGTTCCATTACAATTTAATAGCGGAAGACTATAGATAGTATATCATCAGAGTCTATTTGTGTCACATTTGGGATTAGAATTTGTAAAAATAAAAAGGATATTAATCATTAAAACAGAGAGAGGGGAAGAAAGATATTAATCCGTGCATACACTTGCGGAGGCAGTTTTAAGTTCAATGCTTTGATTTTGAGCCCAGGAGGCCAGGCTCATGTTCACCGCGCTGTGAACATCTTGCAGCAACAATAGCCTAAGGTTCTCAGGTCCGAATACTCGAAGGACCATGTTCCTCATGTACTTGTGCAGGGACCCGGATGCAGAGACGATGTTGTTCTCACCCAGGATCCTCATGAATGAGTCCGGGTACCATAGCTGGAACGCCTTCTCCTCTTGCTGGATCACGTAGTTGTTGAGCTCAGAGTCAAGGGAGACGATCAGATCCTTCCCTACCAAGTTTGTCTTGAAAATAGGATCATACCTGATCAAGATTGATTAACTAATTAATCAGAAAATTGATAGATTCTCGCATGCATGATGATGCATGATTGTGCACAATCCAGAGCTGAGAGATCTTGAGACTACCGATTAATTACCTCTCCAATCGTCTCTTGTAACAACCATCTAGAGGCAGGGACATATGGCACTCATATATGAGGCGTTGTGTGCTTATATAAGGGGGTGCCACCCCTTGCGATAAAACACCATACAACACACACCACCACCACCACCACACTAAGAGTATAGTAGAGTGTGCTAGATTAGCCATCTCAAGAGTGTGAGTGTGAGTCTTTGTGTAATCTCATTGTATTGCGATAAAGAGTTGTTTGTGCGAGTGTGAGTCTTTCAGTCTGTCCGTATAGTTTCTAGTTACTTATAGTTACTTAGTGCATAGCTTGTGATCTATCTGAAGGTTGGTTCTGCCTCCTAGGATCACAAGGGTCTGAGCTTCATCTGAAGGTTGACTCTGCCACCCGGAAGCTAGCTTCATCTGAAGTTTGGCTCTGCCACCCGGAAGCGAGAAGGCCGGCTCTGCCTCCAAAAGACCCATTGCACTAAGTAATTAGAAATTAAAAGGCTAACTGACTCCAGTGTGAGTTGGTGTAGATATGTGCTGGTCATCTTAAGTGGGGTGTCAGGTCCATCCCGTTTCCAACAGGCAACATGAAGACATAACTAGTTTAGGTAACCGTATACGTCGGGTTTCATCTAGATAAAATTCATTCTATCTCTCTTCATTAATTCACTATCACATCATCAAAATCGCTGACATGGCACGCCATTTAATAGGAATAAACTCCCACCGAAAATGGCTTGAGCTGGCTCCAATCATACTACATAACTTTTGATTTCAATCTGTTCGAAAGTCAGGGATCTTAGTTTTAATTTGGGTTGTAGCTGCTGCGAGAATTGAGTATTTATATTCATAAATAATCACACAAGTCGAGGAAGCATCTTGATCTTGACGGACGGAAGCTTCAGTCATTTAAGATTTCAAGTCTCCCTCCGTTTCGTATGGATCCAGGAAGCAAACGCGCCCTGGCTGAGAAATGAGAATCAGGTACCATGCGTCATCCTCGTCACCTCATCATTGCTCACCATCCAAAGTACTCTGCGGCGCTGGCTATTTTAATGCAACTTTGATAATGTGATACCACAAAAGCAAATATGACTCATGAGGACACATAATAGCTGGATTGTCACAAATTTATCAGTGTACACGGTCAGCATGTGCTATTACACTGATGAAACACCACTGGTAGTGCATTGCTTTATCTCGATGCCTTTTCTCAATCTTATGTGGCACATTTGATTATGATATGCAACAGCAACCCAATTTGCAGCTCATTACGTCACAACACCATGCAAAAATCTAATGCTATGGTTTGCCTATGAAACATAAAAACAAACAATACACTGGAAAAAGTTGTTTCATTCATCAACTCGAATCTCAAAAAGAGGGAAATGAATGGCTGGCCATTTAACTTTTGGTGCTCTGTCATCGTGATCGTCAATGTAGCGCGATTGTTGAAACAAAGCGTAGGGAAGAACACGATTTAGATAGGTTTGAGCCGCTGGATCGCGCAATCCCCTAAATCATGTATGCGGCGGGTTGTATTGTATTGTTGTGGTTCCTTGTCAATGTTTTGGAGGGTCTCTAACCTGCCTTATATAGGTTGCCGAGCTACAGTTACGAGTTGGTTTCTATATGTATCCTAGCCAAGTCGGTTTGCTTCATATCATCATAGATCAACTAGAAAATCTCCACCTCCTATCAGACTAGGATCGCCAGAGTCCATGAGCCCAACAGCGGCCTGTCCCGTGGGCCTCCGAGCAATCGAGCCCAATCGGTCAACAGTTTCTATAGTTATGCTCTAATCAGCTTATAATATAATTCTAGTTATCTAATTATTCTAGTTATCTAATTATTAGTCATATAGTGTTCATATCGTTCATTGTTTAAACTATAATTTGATAGATATAGTAGATGTAGTTAGTAATCAATTAATCCCTGATTTATAATAGTTTAGCATAGTTTCCATGCATTGAAAAAACTAGGGCGAAATACATAAGAGAGAAGTTAGACCAATATTGTGCAAAACTTCCAAACATTGTATTTCCTATCATCTATGATCAAGCGCTTTCATCTCCAAATACCTAATTGTCTTTTCCAATGGTGAAGATTAGCAAATAGCATGTCGTGGGAAATATTTTTCTGACAATCAGTACTAGAGGCATGGTTATATTGGATACAGGGTCTATCGGAAGATAACCTGAAGGCTGAAGGTTTGAGGATTATAAATCTATAAGGCGTCGTACAATGCACGGACAATGCGGTGTGGACATGCTGCATGACGAAGAATGGTTGTGCCCTTGACGCATAGGCAGGACTTGACTGTACTATGATGTCGATGTGCTTGGCTCGGTTGTGTGGTCAGTCAGGTGATCCGCCTGTATGGGCATGCGAATGCGAGGAGAGCTGGTGATCTGGTTAGATGCTCTACAGAGTTTTTAATTCGCTTGAACAACAGTTCAGACATGGTTAGCTATACGAAACAGAATAATTTCCGTCGGCTAAAATAACTTTCCTAGATAGTTAGGGATGCCCACACGGAAGTTATGTATTTTCCGTCGGCCGTAGCCCAGCCCACGTAAATTGTATTAATTTTCATTTGCCTAGGTACCTGGACGATGGAAATATCTCCGTCGGCAGCACCAATAGCCCTCCGAAATTAAGCCCATATCGCACCCTCCCCCACACATGCACGCACACACCATAGTACACATGCAGCGTGTGACCATGCCCCGCCCTACCACCCCTAAGCCGGCTGCCGGCGAATCTCCTACCCACTGCACCGGTCACTGTTAAAAATATAACAATATATATATCTTGAATTATGTATGTGAAAAGAAATTAGGGAGAACAACATTATGGCCGGATAGAAGTGCCAAGTTACCTGGAAAAATGTAATTTTCATGGGCAGCATAAAGTTCGATGGAAATTAGTTAATTTCCGTGGACCATTGTTGGCTAGCGTAAATTAAGACAGATAGGTAATTTCTGTGGGCCTCTTCTAGCCAATGGAAATTAACTAATTTATGTCAGTTCCCGAAGGAAATTAGGGAATTTTGGTCGATTAAGGGTTTTCGCCGATGGAAATTGCTCCGTTTGCTGCAGTGTTGAAGGCACAATATGTGATCTAGCTTCCATAGATGTTTATTTAAACTAGCCAATCAACCCGTGCAACCGTCTTATCGGATATAAACTTTTGAAATATAATAGTTGTGATGCTTTATTATTGTGGTGTAGCAGATATAATTGAAATCACCACTCTATCTATCTCACTGTGTATATTTCAAAATCATCCATACTATAGCATATGCATATCCTAAAAACTGTATCATATAGAAATGTTTGCAAATTATTATTTATCAAATTGTTAGACCTATGTGCTATTTTTTATTTAGGTTGCACTTAATGTGATGTGATTGTTTTAGGAAAATATAGTATTGAAAAACACATGATTAGTTAATAAATGATGTTTCGTATTGAGGAATCTACATAGCTGGAGTTAACAAAAAATAGTACTAAAAGTATATTAATATTATTAGTGCTTCACAGAAGTAGTACATTGATTAACGATATTTTTTAAGCCACATGTAAGTACCTTGCTTTGTCTAGCTCTTCTTTGCCCTTTCCTTTAGAGCCAGACCCCCCAAAATCCACTTTGGTCAAACGTGATTTTCATCGGCTTCTGATCTATCTTCATCAGCTTTTGTTTCAAACGTGATTTTCCCCTGCTCAATAACTGATTAAATCTGCCGGTCTTTTTCCTTTTTCCATGCGCATGCATTTCAAACTGCCCTGTGATTTTATCCCTAGATGCAGGCAAGCCCAAGAAGCAAATGGGGGATGTTTTGGCAGGATGGGCAACATGAGATGCAGTAAAATTCATGACAGATCTCGTGGTTTGTAGTCCATCGTTGTCAGGAGAAATTTTCTAATGGACTGGAGTTATAGAATTATTGCCTTATATTGAGATCACGAACAAATTAATTTTTAAAAGAAGATGCAGGCCGGTCCTGGTATTTTCGGGGGCCGCTGCGAAAACTTATACAGAGACCACATCGATTCCTTATTATATATATATATATATAGGAAAATTCTTTTCTACATGCGCATGTAGCTACACTCACATGTGTATCTCAATATTTTGAGGGTATCTGGTCGAACGAAAGGTATGTACACAGAGTATGCAATGATACTAGGCCATCTGTGGTGGTATGTGCATGAGGTATGCGAGTATACCTGAGGTATGTGGATATACCACATTATATATATACTTTTAAATCATACATTATTGAAAAAATTAATATTCAATTCATAAATGTAAATTGTAATCATAAACACTTACTTGGTACTCGACATTAACTAAAAAATTCTTCTAGCAGCTTGTGACACAATGTCATCCATTATTCTACTGATATCAATCCCATCCAATAACTTCTTCTCAATGCAATTGAAAAGATAAAAATTAGACTACGCATACACCATGGAAAATCAAACAACGAATTGTCGATTGATGTGAGAGAATAAAAGAAATTCACCTTTGTGCAGCTTTGGAGGTGATCCCTCGACTGAAGATTCAATCAGGATTGAACTGATCAGTGATCGCTTGATCCGGAATTGTGAGGAGCGGCATCGGCATCACATCCACAGCGATGTGCTGATGTGCGATCTCTGCGACGGCGCGAGTGTGCGACAACGGGCGGCCGAGGGCTAAGGGCTTCGCGTCATCATGTGACGGCGTGGAGGCGTGATTTGCGTCGGGGTCAAGGGCTTAGAAGACGAACGGTTTGTTTCTCAACTGGAGGCGGCTATTTTTGAAAATTTATAGAATTTCTCTATTTTTCTATAGCGTCTCGTGAGAATTAATGTGCAATCAGTAATAGTAAGATTAGGGGATAATTTAAATTTATTTTTAAATTAGGGGATACTTTTGATTTATGTTTATAATGGTAATATATTTGCAAATGGGATTATTTTATTTTATCTTTCTCAATGGCATGTTGGATAATTTATATTCAAATTTCGGGTGTCATTGTAATTCAACATTCATAATGGGACGGTGGAAAATTTATATGTAAATTTAGTGGTTAATTCAATTGATTGTTTATAATGGCATGGTGGGTAATTTTTTTAGAAAATATAATAGATCTAATGGCTAGTATTATTGAAAGAAAACTAATAATAAGGGCATGCATATGTTGATTTAGCTCTGTCTGATATTATTGTTTCTGAACAATTAATTTTTATAGGTCCTTGGTTATAATTGATGACATCTGGCGTTGGCCGGGAAGCATGGGAACTCATCAGAAGGACTCTTCCAATCTGCAAACCGAACTGATAGAATAATCACCACGACTCGTGTTAATGCTACTGCTGAGCGGCTTGTGACCCAAGAAGGTGTAGTGCAGCTATCTACTGACACACCGGCAACCGGTGACGAGGATGCCTTGAGGCTATCCTACAACGTACAACGCGAGAATGTCGTGGCTAATCTTGATGCAAGCCTTCCTTCTAAGCAGATCGATAGTGGCTAATCTTGCTACAAGTATCTGTCACTATGTTAGAGCTCGTCGGCTGGCTGTCGGCGGTTTCTTCTAGAGTTAAATGCATCAGACGTCCCTTTAACTTGTATCAAGGTGTCATTTAGGTCCATTATCTTTGAAAGTGCATTCTTGGATACATGAACTTTTCAAAGTGTGTCATATAGATCCATATCGCATCTAATATTGATAAAAAAAATCACATATCAAATCACATATGCTCGCTTCTTGTTTTCTCTTACCCCTGGAAGCACACTGACACTGCTGGATGGATGCAGCATGCTGAGTGGCAAAAGCAGCTGGGACGTCTGCGACTGCGAGTGCTGAGCTTCGAGCACAGCTGTGGTGTTCCTCTGCGTGACTCCGACCTTGTGGAGATATGCTGCTCGCTGCTCCTGCTCAGGTTCCTGGGCCTCAACTAGTGGCGGATCCAGGATTTTTTAAGAACCTAGACGGACCCAATATTTAGAATAATATATTGTCCTCTAACATAAGAAAAAAAAGACAATTAATTTATTAAAACACAAAAATTAATTGTGTCTGAAAATTTTATATCAAAAATATCATATTAATAGGTTGTGTAAGTCCTTCAGAATATATGTTTTTCTAACTTCTTAAAATTTAGGGGGCATGCTAATAGATTTGCTGTATCACAGGAGACGTAGAACTAAACTCAGTTGGTGGCTTGCTGCATTTACTAAATTTAATTAAATCTTTGGATAAACTGTTGCTGCTTTACATAGATTGCATTATTTAGTTAAGGCTCTAGATAAATTGCTAGTACTTCACATGGATTATTCAGTGCTCCAAACTATTTTGTAGCGTGGACATGTAAATGTAGCTTCTTTTGTGCTACAGAGGAGCCTGAGCGCCTGCACGGGCTTGCCCATGAATGGGTCCGCCCCTCAAGGGCACGCCCATCAGTGTTCTCCCCCGGGAAATAGGGAGGCTGCGCCTCCTGGAGGCCCTGGACGTAAGCGATACAATGGTCAGTAAGGTGCCCAAGGAAATCGAGGGATTGCAGCGTCTGGAGACGCTGGACCTGAGCAATACCCGGGTCAGAGAGGTGACCAGAGAAGTTGGACGACTGCAGCGCCTCAACTTCAATAGGGTTGTCTTCCGGAGTCCCCCGTGGTATAAGAGCGACGCCCCGGGCATCAGGGCAGTTATTGACAATGTGAAAGAAGAAGCCAGCAAGGAGCGCCGCAACAAGGTTACCAATTCCATCAATGGAAAGGATTATGAAGAGGTGAGCAAAGCGAAGGAGGAGACCGTCTGTGGTGACACCACGACAGCGACGACCTCTGCACATACACAATCCCAAGGAAGCGTCATCAGCAACAATGGCGCTGGGACGACGACAATCCATGCGAGCCTTCCCGGTAATTACGACATTACTGTTGATGGAAAGGGAAACATTATTCCTGTCAAAAGCTACTACCCGTTTGGCCTGACCGAGTGAAGTTCGATCAACACGTATATTCCTGTCAAAAGCTACTACCCGTTTGGCCTGACCGAGTGAAGTTCGATCAACACGTACCACCCCGGTAATTGCAACGGACTTGTAAGATCCCTTTCTGCCTGTGTGGCATGCTGCGGTACTGGTTTTCTGTGTTGTTGGAACCTCTACGACGTTTGGGCGATAGGCATCATGTATCTGTGCCTGTGTTGATATACGTTGCTTCTCCCTGCCGCCTATTTTATGTATGTCACCCACATTGTAATATGTATTTCCTCTGTTCGGCACCACCTGCATTGTGAAAAGTACAATATGTAATAATTTATGGGATTGTGTATGTTCTATACTCTGGTTTGGGAACATGAAAAAAAAAAACGGCAGTGATACACATTTTCACTACTGGTTTGTGGAATAATCCACCTGTGAATTGTCGTGGCTAATTCGTGACACGATCTGTCAGTGATCTCGGGCTTGTCTCTGGCGTTGATTTATTATGATAGGAACTCTCTGTATGTGACTGCTGGTCTCTATCACAACCATTTGTTGGTTCACCATGGCAGGTAAAGCTGGACTGGACACCAGTTCGTCGTTTGCCACCATGGGCCATTGCGCATTCATCGCTAGTTCGTTTGTACGAATCGGGACGGCCATCATCACAGAGGAAAATCCACCGAAAAATATCACACACAAGGAACGATAGACTCTGAGAAGTCGAACAGGGTTGCTGTGAAGTATATTGCATGATTTGGCCGCAATGGGCTCAAGAACGAGACCAGCGAGAGGCACTGATATATGTCATAGAGACGACCAGCTGGTGACGAAAACCAGCTGCTCAGAACTGATATACGGTATGTGAGTAACGTGTGCTTGGGTTGCTAATGCCAGCCGTAGTTTGGTTCCGCGCCTTACTTGCCTCGCCCCACAACGTTAGATTGGTTTGATACGTGAGATTAGGCATGCCTAATCCAATCTGCCTTCGTGCCGTTCATTTTCGACGCCGCAAACTGCCGGAGATGCGGCGCTCGATTTCAGCGCCGCAAGTTAGGCGCCGCCTAAGATGGAGGTGAGGCGAGTGCGAGATAAAACCAAACAGCCCCTATTATCCAACACTTATGGTGTGCTCTGTGAACAAATAAGAAAGTAAAAGGAAGACATTGAGAGAAGTACTGGGCTTCCTAATGGGCCAGACGAGATCGAGCTTTTCCCACTAGGCCATGTCCCAACAGTGAAGGGATGGGACCAAAATGGTTGAATAAGGGCCTGTTTGGTTGCCACGCCTTCGGGCTAGCCAGGCCAGGCGACGACGATCACGTCTGTTGCCAGGCCCCGATGGAGGAACGAGGGGCTCTGAGGGTGGCTCCGGTTGGACGGCCAATAATTCGGCCGTTTCATTCTGGCCTGGCCAAATCCACCCGCCGTGCACTCCCTGTGGCCACCTGCGCCAACCCACTCCGCTCGTCTTCTCCACTCCCCGTCGCAGCCGATTGCCCCGACCTCGCCCGCTCCGGTTGCCCCGAGCACCACCGCATCGTTGCGGCATGTCCCCGCCGGTCACCCGCTCCGGCGTCGTGTCCGAGGCCACGGGCATGGAGGTGGAGGGTTTGCGGAGGAGACGAAGCGTGGCATCGAAGTCGTCGAGCTCGACGAGGCAGCGAAGCGTGTGGCACCGGCGGAAGGAGCACGTCCCCACAGCCAGACCCACGTTGCTCCTCTCCTCTCACGTCCATTCCGCTCTCCGTCGCCGCAAAATAAGCTTGCTCGCCGACCGCCAGTCACCCCCAACGCAGACTCTGCCTCCTGCTGCATCAGGTGGTGGATCCACCGGATCCACCCGCCCACCGACTATGGCTGCCGCAGCCGGCTCGTAGAGGAGAGCGTACGCCGGCAGCGAGATCCTGTGGCATCCGGGGATGTCGTCCTTGTGGTGGCTGCCCTCGCCGGCAGAGAAGAACCGGCGGAGGTGGAGGAGGCTGGTGGAGGTGGAGGGAGGCCGGCGGAGTGAGAAATCTAGAACCAAACACGAGCTAAGTCTGAACGAGCTACACAGAATATGCAACCAAACAGAATCTGTTGCAATATAATAGCCAAGGGTGGTCTGGCTACAGCTAGGCCGGCCAAGGGAGGGAGGCGGGCTACAGCTGAACAAACAACCAAACAGGCCTTACGAGTCTCCGTATGTGGTGTCATTTTGTGACCATTTGTACCGGGACCTGGTTAACAAACTAAGACAAGTTTAGAGGTCGGGTTGAGACACCAAGACAAGTTTAGGAATTGGTTTGACACACTCAGATAAGTTTAAATATCGGGATAGTCATTTTGAGACTTTAGGGACCCGGTTGATACACCAGGATAGTTTAGAGAGCGTGATGATCACTTTGAAACTTTAAATACGAGATTCACACACGAAGACTAAGTTTAGAAATCGGAGATGGATTTTACTCTTTAACAAATGAATGAACGCACCCAGCCCCTCTAGAGGACAAGCGCATGCCTGTTTAAAAGATCCATATATGAAAACAATGGCAAAACACATGTTCCTGTCGGTGAAGGTGGACGTTCGTAAATAAGCTAGCTAGGGTAATAACTTACATGGGAATATACACGAAACCTCATAATCATCTACACTTGGCCATTTAGTGTTCATTCAGATCTTAACAAACTGACTACCAACGAGATAAAAACGATCAAAGTAGAAGTATTGTAGAATTAATCTATTGGATGACCCTGCTGCTGTCTAGTTAGGGTTATTAGGCCCCCGCAGTCTTGCACCCGTCCGACGAGCACTCCTTCAGGCCGAGCTGTTGCTCCTCCGCCGCGCCGCCATTGCTCATTCCATCGACGACGTGCTCGGTCTCTGGGACGATGGCTGGCGCCGGCGACGCAACCATCTGCTGGGGAGCAGCAGGAGAGGTTTTCTGCCCTGCTGGCTTCTCCGGCGAGCTTGGTGCCGCCTGTCCGCGCGCCTGACCGTTCGCACCTGCTGCTGCTCCTGGGAGGCCGAGGATCTCCGCCATGGACTTGTTAGCGTAGAGACGGATGCTGAACCACGACATTGTCGTCGTTCGTACGATTATTGGTGTGTTTAATTAGGGCTCCCGTCGACAATATAGTACTCTGCGTACTTCGTATCCTACCATATACGTACGAGCCTCTGAGGCTATTCGTGCACATTATATAGTCGTCCCGTTAACGAGTCCAAACTCTCCAAGATATTTCAGACAAAACATGCACGGTTGGGTCCGAGTCCGATTTGAATTCCGAATTTCGCAACCCTACATACATGATTCGAGGCTTTCTCTGTATTTGCACATGCATGCAAGGGGAATTCAGACCACGATTAATTCGAGGCCTTATTGGCGGTGGGAAACGGATGGGCCAAGTTTAGGATCAATTGGTGTATGGTGGTGGACTGGACGGAAGCAAATCTTAATGGGCCGGTTTGCATGCCTAGGCCCATGCAAGAACCGGCAAAACTCAAAGGAAAAACACTTTTGTTGTCCTTTGTCGAAAAAAAAAAAACTGTTGTGAAGTCAAAAAAAAAAAAATACAGCTGCTATCATTTACGCCTGAAGAAATCTAAAGCTGTTGCACTTCACATCTCAAATATCAGTACTCAATGCCCAATATTAATCCTTATAATTGTGTATTTTTATATATTTGCTGGAATATAGGATATATGAAGAAAAATAACATAATTGATGATTGAAAGAGTGAAGGAAACGAATATTGGCGAGCATAAAATAGGTAGAAACATATTGTGTGGCTCCTGGTGGAAGGCCTAATTTTTTTTAGGAATATATGTGTGGCAGTTGACGGTCACAATTCTGTTCATGGTGGTATTTGTACTTTTCATTACACATCTTTCGACATCACAAAATCATTGCTTTTTGGGGTAGACAACAAACAGGGCTAATTGCACATTTGTAGCCTTGACTTAATAAATAATAATGTCGCCGATGAACGATAAGCAGCTGTGTCGCATGCCTCACAGACTATTATGTGCGCCCGCTCATGAATATTATTAGACCGGGCTTTTGTCACTTATGATACATTTCCACGACTCGCCATGCATCTAATGCACATAACAGCCGTGGTACCAAACACCCAAACTGCCCCTTGCCGGGTCCAAGTCTATGTGGGGGACGTACGGGTACTGAGTTTTTTCCAGTTGAAATGGACATGAAGGATTTTTTTTTTTTGCTGAGACACGTAGGATTTTCCTGATGTAAGAGTACTCATGTATTTTAAAACGAAACTAAAATTGACATGAGTTGCAACATGTTCTTGGTCAATATAATTCACGTAAAGTTGCAAAGTCGCCGCGCACCAAGCACGCTACTAGCTAGATGGATGAGAACAGAGCTCGGCGAGGGCCACATAGTTTTTGCAAGACGAAACGGACATCATGAGACTTGTTCTTGGAATGCAAAGTCGTCGTGTATCAAGAGTGATGTTGGTTTGATTTTTTTTAATCGGATATGCCTATATATCCGTTCGGGTAGTCTCAAACATAGCATGGGCGGCGTCTTGTTTTCCAGAATATATTTCTATAAAAAAATGTACTCGTTTAGTAGTTGGCGATGAGGCTATCGACATATATGGAGAACCTTGTGGAGGCTTCTTGGCTGACTGGCTGAGTTTCATCATGAAACGACACACAAGTAGCTAGCCACAAAATGGTTGTCGCCTGTAATAATGCATGTCGTGTGAGGAATGTTTTTTATTTCTATCATTGGCGGAGGAGCGCAACGGGGCGGCGGGGCGTCAGAAGCCCGGGGAGGCGACGGCCGCAAGGAAGTTGTTTGGATAAGGAAGGAAAGGGGAGGCGAGGAGGAATAGTACGCGGGAAAAAAGGAGGGGATTTTTTCGGCCGGTTGTAGCGCATCTTTTTTTCGGGGTGCAGGTCCAGAAAGCCTCGTTTTTTTGAGACAATTTTTGAATCCTAGAATGCCCTGTTTTCTGAGACGGAAGGAGTAGTTGTTAGCATTCACTCGTAACTGACAGGAGTCATTGAAATAAAATAATATAAATAATTTATCTCGGTGTTAAAACAAAGGCCACACGAAAACCGGTACCCAAGTTGCATACGGGCACTATTTTGGGGATTTTACATATCGCTGAAAAGCTAGGAAGCTAAGCTTTCAAACCAACTGACACCACCACAAAAATCGCTCGAAATCAACAAGAATAGTGGAATCAAGATACACATCACAAAGATATAAATGTTTTTTTACAAAGATTTGGTGTGTCACCCTATGGCATATATGTCCCGCGCCCCTATCATCACCTATATTATGACTTCCTTTTAGACACAATATGACCAAATCATATTATCATTGTACATCAAAATCTGAAAAACATATTGAACCCATAAGATACGAAAATATGTTGATATATTATGATTAGATTATACCCATAGCAATACATGGGTATCTTACTAGTAAGAAATTGAAGAATCCATGTTAATCATTATTAGATGCTCTAAAAAAAGATAAACCTTAAAAATTATCACGAAAATATGAAATATCCGTTCGTCCATCACATAGATCTAATAATAATAGACATTAGATCTATTATATTTTCTAAAAAATTGCCAAACATGCTATTATGAAAGATAAATTAAAATAATCCCTAAATTTGCATATAAGTTATCCACCATACCATTATGAAATATGAATTAAATAGCCCCCCTAGATTTACATGTAAGTTAACCATTATGCCATTATGAAGTACAAATTAAATAATCCCTAAAATTGTATATAAATTACCCGTCATGCCACTATAAAGATTTATTATAGTAACCCATGAATTTGCTATGAAAGATGAATTAAAATAACCTTAAATTTACATATAAATTACCTATCATGCTATTATGAAAGATGAATCAAATTAATCACCTCTAATATTACTAACGGTACAATAAAATAGCATTTAAACTCTAAGCTACAAGCATATATTGTTATCGAACATTTAAATAATAAAAATAGTTGTATATATATCTAAATTATCAATTGATACTGCTCAACTTACTTTTAATACATAAATTTCCTAAAACTCTAACATGTATGAGAGCACAAGTTGATAAACGACAATGCTTTATATCGATATATATATCCTTTCATGTATCTTAACCAATAACCATTCTTATCCCAAGCATGCTCGCGTATATTCTTGCAGTGGACGGCTAGGGCAAATCCATCGAATCTGGCACAGCGGAAGAAGCACATGGTTAATCAATGCGAATTAGCACTAGCGCCTCTCCCATTTTACTGCACTACTGGCTAGCTAATTGACCCATGAATTGCGGCTGGTCAGTCAATGCAAGCACGTGCTTTTGGTTCCTTGCATCTATAAGCCAAGTCAATCTCCGGCCGTGCCCAATGCTGGACTTATATATATATATATATAACATTATAAGTTTATAACCACTTGCATTGTAGGAGAATAACACACACGACACGACGAAAGTAGAAGCACCTCTCTCGATTTATTTCTCATCAGGCACCTCGCCGGAAAAAGGCGGGCATGGCGGAGGCCATCGTCGGTCCTCTGCTGGGGAAGCTGCAGGAGCTGACGGTGAGCGAGGCGAAGGCGCTGGTGGCAGTGAACGACGACATCCGCAGCCTCCGGGACAGGCTCATGTGGATGCAGGCCTTCTTGCGGCATGCCGACCCGCGGCGACGCGACACCTCCGACGAGCTCATCAGGGTATGGCTCAGGCAGACCCGTGATGTTGCCTTCGACGCCGAGGACGCCATCGACGAATACGCCCTCAAGGTCGACCTTTCCAGGTATTGTTAATTAGGAACTACCGGTGCTTGGGCCACCCTTACACTACCCACCACTAGACAACACCATTACACTTGATGATATAAGAGATGCACTATTTTTAGAAGTGGTTGGAAAAGTGAAACGGCTCTGGAAATCAATTTGTAGAGATGGTTGGTAGGATAAACCATTTCCAAAAATCGATTTCTAGAGACGGATGGTAAGATGAGCCCACGTATGATTTGTAGTAGCGTCTCAAATTTCTAACCGCTTCAAAAAATAAAATGGAGGCGCTCCCAAAGATCGATTCTGTTGTAGTAGCGTAAGTGCTCGAGTCCAATTGGATTTTGGACTTATTTGGATTTCTAGACATCCATGTTTAAGATCCTACAGGCTATGTTCAGATGTTCTTGTACAAAAATCTGAATAATGCAAGGGTCAATTGAGAAAGAGCTATTGTTGCTCAACGATAGTGCCGTGTCTCTGGCAAGCCCCATATGCTTGCCACATCTGCCCTTTCCCAATTCACGACAACAGGAGGAGGAGGAGGAGGTCCGCATGAGTAATAAATTATGCTGATGTAATTGCTTAGACTGGTTGATATCCAATCAGGGAGTGCCGATTGGGGAAACCCATTTAATACCAGATGATATCCAATCGGGACTAGTTAGGGGTTTGCATAAGGCTACAACTGTTCCTACCAGGATTAATTAAAGCTTTCATCCAATACCTGTTGTAACTTGCACCGGCAGTAATTGTAGGACTGAAGGCCCTTTTTCTCCGGTAGTGATGGAAGAAAAGTAGGATTGGGTTGGAATTAGTTGGATTTTAATTGGATTTTCATACTTGGATTTGGATATGCATCCAAAATTAGGTCTATCTGCTGGAACTCCGGTCGTACGGAAACAAATATGAGACAACGAAAAATTGTGATACAGGGCACTCGGAGGCAAATCAGAAGGGGGAAAAAGGCACCATATAGTATTGTCCTCTCCCACAAACTCTATCCCGCTGATGCTGCCACAATCAAATTCGACAACACCAAACCTCGTGGCATCAGTCATTGTCCTCTTGGGCCAAAAACACACCAGAAACAACGACCCATGGTCACTAGACGGCGCGGGAAGTGAGGGATGCATGAGCAGCGTAACCAAAGGATGACCTGGAATAATTAGCCGACCCCTAACTAATTAACCTGATAGTCTCCAGTAGATCATCTAGAATTCACTTCTCCACAAAATCCACATTCCCACATGCATGTCCTGACCAGTAGCGGAGCTAGGACAAAAAATAAGTGAGGACCATAAGAATACATACTCATATATTAACAAATACTTACGCTCGTCAAATATGACTATACACAATCACAATCATATAGATGCAAATTTAGTTGATGTTCTCATAATAGTTATAAGTTTCAGAGTACAAGTAAATAAGAAATGTTCTAATATGACCTGCATAAAGAAAATATATGTTGGAATAATTCCCTCTGAGCCACTATAAAAACACGTAATTCTCTACATGCCATTGGCTGTGTCAATGACACGTGGGTTCTGGACCCACATATCAGTGATACAATGATGACACATAGAGAATTTGATGAATTTTCAGTGGTATAGAAGGAATTACTTACAGTTCCTTCATCTCCTTCCCATGTCGACCTTTTATTTTATGGAAACAATCAACAATGATCTCGTTAGAAATTGTATTAAACGGCATTTCTTTCTCAACAAAGCAAATATGGCAAAAGCTCAAAAATTTATCATTAGTTTTGTTACGCAATATGTTTTTCATAATCTTCATAGCTGAAAAACATCTCTCTATTTTCTTTTTCTACCAAGAGGCTACAAGTTTGAAAAAATAAAAATATTTATATGCATTGTATATATGTCAGGGAATAACAAGCCGTAGTACAGGGGATAAAACATCTTCATTCTTAAAAGAGTACTACTCTCCGTCCCAAATTGTACGGGGTTCTGGATCTCTACTAAATTTATTCATTGCTCTATATTTGTATGTTCAATATGTGTATAGATCCGTCAATATCACGTGGACAAATAAAAAGTGGGCTATAACCCTTTACCATTTGGAATGGAGGGAATAATATTTTGAGCTCTTAGTTTTAGTCTTTCAAGATTGAGAAAATAGAGGAGTGGGGGCCTAAGATTTAATTGAGTGGGGGCCTTCTTCTAAATATACTAGACATATAAGGTTTTTTTGAACATTGACTGGGGCCATGGCCCCCACTCACCTATACCCCCTCAAATAACGGGTATTCGCATCCTTATCCTTATACAATACCTATCGAAACATACTAACCTAAAATAGGTATTCACGCATTGGCGGGACTATAGGATTTCAAACGAAGGGTAGTCCTAGCCAAAAATCTTAATGTGCAATGCGTTAGAAAGAATTAGACAATTCGGTAACACAGCTATGTAGTATTGTAAACAGGTAGAAATAGCAAAAACATCTCATAATTCCTTCATTCCAACAAATTAGTTCGAAATTGAATAAATTATAATATAAAAGTTATTGAAATGCTAATTGCAAATAGCCTGTTTGGATGTTGGCATTGAAGCCCAAAATTCAGAATTGGAATTGGCAACCTCCAATTCCAATGTTTGGGTTCTCATAGAATTGAAGGGTGGAAATGAGGCTTGATTCCATGTGGTATTCAACCCAGCTAAAACAACCCGATTCCAATTCAGAGCTGAAAGGCTGGATATTGAGTGGAATATGTCTTCCTTGAGGACAAGAACCTGCTCCGCCGGCCCCCACCCCACGGAACTCTGTTGCCTGCCGGAGGACGAGCCTCCCCCACTCCTACCCCGCAAACTATGTCCCCGTCACCTCCTCATCTTCTCCTGTGCTGGCTCCGCTTCTTCCCCATGGCACGCGCGTGGCAGAGGCTGAGGAGCAGCATGTGGAGGTGGAGGAGCCGCGTGAGGCAGGGGCGGAGGAGACGCGCAAGGGGGAGGAGTGGTGCATGGGGGCGAAGCTTCTGCGCGCGGAGACGGAGGAGCTGCGCCGAGGGAGGAGGTAGAAGATGAATTGTTTCAATTCCTTACTCTCTGTACATCTAAACGGAATTGTCTTTGCATGATTTCTAAGATTCAAAAATCCAATTCAATGGTCATCCAAACAACAAATCATGAATTGCGGCCCATTACAATACCATTGTAGATTTGGTATTCAACCCAATTCAATTCCATACCCTCCAATATCAACATCCAAACGGGCCAAAGATATACTGAATCACACCCAAATTTCACAATCCCTAAGCAGAAACCACGAGTGTTTGACAACAAGCACAAATGCACAATGCCTAAATACTTGCATATGAATGTGTATGCATTTTGGATAGTTGATTAGACTCTCGACCAAAGATATACTGAATCACACCCAAATTTCACAATCCCTAAGCAGAAACCACGAGTGCTTGACAACAAGCACAAATGCACAATGCCTAAATACTTGCATATGAATGTGTATGCATTTTGGATAGTTGATTAGACTCTCCAGTAGAGCATGCATGTGCATGTCAGAGAGGACATGCAAAACGTGGAAACCAAGAAGTGCAAAATTGACAAATGCACAATCCATAAGCACATTAATTAAGCATAAGTGCAAATTGACAAATGCAAAATCTTATACTAGAGCACTGAGATCTAGATATGGCTGGCTACTAAAGTTATACCCAGCCTATTTCAAAGACAAATAGTTTAGCACTGAGATGATGGATATTTGCTACCAGCAAACCCAATTCTTGTTGGCTTCGAAGTTTTATTCTTTGGTGGACTATGTTTTTTCTCTCTTCTAAAGGTACCCGTGCTGGAGTCAATCAATTGTTCGTTTTTTTACTGGATTCACAACACAAGTGAGCATTCGACACAATCTCTCAAGAAAGATCGCTAAGATCAACCTGAGGCTTGAAGACATCATAGGAAACAAGGAGAAATACAAGATTGAATCTGCGCCTAATGACATTGCAATGTTGACATGGAAACCTTCTACAAACATCTCCATTGTGGCAAAAGATTTGTAAGTACACTTGACACTAAATTTCGAAGTTCAAATAGTAGAGTGTAATTACATCTTTGAATATTAATTGGTCGTTCAAGCACAAACCATATGAATCACTCAAATTATGTCAACATATAGATGTTATACAATTGGTTTAACATCAAATGCACACTCAATATGCGTATTGTATCACCCCAAACTCCAAAACATGAAGCGCTAACTCTCATATAGAGTTGTCTTCCTCATGAAAATAGCTAGTATATTATTATTAGCTTGTTAGGTTCACATAGCTTGTTTGAATACAACAGATGATAAGACTTAAAAATTCTTTTGATATAGCTGCATTAGATTTAATTATACCCCCATGGGATATCATTTGCATGCCAATTAGCAAATTATCATTAACTTGAGAAGGTATCAACATTGAGACATAGACGGATTAAATATCATCATGATGAAGCTTCTTGTCAAAACAAAGCTCAAATCACCATGAAGACACCCTATATAGAAAGGTTGGTGTGTGGCCTCCTTAGCCATTTGACCTAGGACCTCTCGTCCTCTTCTCATTTTACTCTTTATTCGAAATCCTATGCTCAATACCTTTTGAGCTTGGATTGTTGCGAATTGGATTCCGACACCATTGGTTTGGCTTTGTTGTTTATTGTAGAAGGAAAAAATGTATATAACCCCCTCAAATCTAGAGGGTAGGATACATAACATCCCCAATTGAAAAAATAGATTTCTTCTACATAAAATTTGTGAAACCAGACAAATCAACCCTAGAGGGGTTTTGAAGGGTAGTCTCAACTGTGTGGCATGAGCTAGCCTATGGTGCCACTGTAGCTTTTGGCCCACTTGCTAGTATCGAGTAACTCTCTTCTCATTCATTAAGACACCTCACTTTTTTGGCTCTCCTCGTTGGATCGGCTCACTCAGGTAGCTACAGTCATGGCGGTAGCTCAATCCGATCATCCAAATCTTGCGCAGCCACTACTCACGGCTCGTCTAGCTCCTGATGCTCACCTTTTTCTCCATTCATCTCCTCGTCTTCTACGTCATGCACCCCCTCCCACCACAACCTCTTCTCTTCCTCCCCACTATCGGGGTAAGGAATGCAACCAGCCCCCCTATGACTGTATCATTCTTGGCACACTACATCCCTACCCTCACATTAGCAACCACCTCTTCTGTCGTCCGGCATGATGGGCTTATGCTACAGTGACGGCAACAACAATGCAGCTGGCAGAGGATGCCGGTGTGATTGTTGAGCAGGTGAGGAAGATGACAAAGGCAACGGAGATGGAGGCTGAGCGGAGATGGTGAGGCAAGGGTGGCATAGATGGATGTCGTTGTGAGTGTCATCGTCTAGGAAAAGCATAAGCTAGCACCATCTTGAGCTGGAGACAAGAATGAGCTTCACAAGGTGAAGCAAGGTGATAACATTTTTCACACAACGAAAACCTCTATACCACTCACATTGGCCCCACTACATAGGTTGGAAAACATTAGAAAGGGTTTGAAAGGTTACAAAAGGAAAATAGTTCACCCTTTAGTCTTTTATTCTCTTACCTCATTTTGTAACCTTACTCACTAGGTACTTTCCATGTATAGGAATTAACGAAAAAGAAAAAATGTCAATCAAGTGGGCCTACTTCCTTTCATTTCCTCTTTTCTCTTTCTTTTCCCTCCTTCCTTGAGTGCCTAGCCAGTCAGCTCTTTCTGTTGTTTCGACATATTTCACTCTTCATGTGGACTTGCATAGGCCATTCCTTTGACACCTTTCACTCTTCATGTGATCCGCATAGGCCCCTCAAGTATGTAGGCTAAAACGCAGTTCACGTCATACATCGATTAACTCTTTCCTTTCTCTCGACACTTTTTGCTTTTCACATGATCTCCGTAGGCCCCTCAAATATGTAGTTTGAGACATGGTTCACGGTGTGCTTTCCACATGCATCTATGCTAGTTTGTGAAAAACCAATACTAGCAAGAGAAAGGGCCTTTAATTCTAGTTGTGACCCTCCCTAAGATATCGGATTCGAAACTGATACTATGCCACCAAGACCAAAAAAAACTCCCAGGTACTAAAATGTACATAAAAATCAATTGGTTTTTGCTAACCTAAGGCTCCACTCTCGGACCTAAACCCTCGCGCGATCCTACCTTACTAGTATACCACACAGTCACTTGAGACTAGATAGAAGATACTAATCTTTTATTTGAATACCCCTGGAGGAATTAACACTTGTAAATAACACCGCCCAATACTAATATAGGTATTAGTTGGTATTATTGTGTTACCAATCAGTACTGATTTATATAAACATTAGTACGGTTGCTAATACGAACTGGTATTACAGCTATTTTGGGGCCATAGTGGTTGCAAGTGTTACCAATGGCAATAACAGTTGCAACTAATGCCTGGATTCATTTCTTGTGTGTCCCAACATATGACAGCTACCCCTATTAGAAATAACATAGCTGAATTTCTTCCACCTTGTTTTAATCAATTATCAAACAAATGGAACATGTTGCGAGGAAGTGTGAAACTAAATACACCAAATAAGAAGACTGGTTACTTATGAGCGTGCTATAAGTGAATGATTTCATTGTGAGCCATTAGTGTTATTTGTAGTGATGGGTTAAGTTACAACCATTGCTCTTTAGATACTGTTAGAGCTAGACAGCCATTGTACGTCAAGCTGCAGCTTGATCGAAATGCATCACATGTATGTGGGTGGTGATGTGATCCATCATCACTATTATTTCATGGACCCAATCACTAAATATCTTTGTCACCTTTGTTTATTTACAGGATTATGTTAGAAAACTTAAAACAAATTGCTATCTAATATCTCGATGGCAAATCACACACAAAGATAACACTTCTGTTTATCCACAACTGCTTTCAATGTCCTTGTGTTTCTTGTGGGCTAGAGGGAAGAATAAATTGGAAAAATATGCAATATTTTGTGTCTAATAAATGCCATGTGTTTACTTTTGAATGGAGTTGGTGGAAAATATGACAAGTTCGTTCCATGAAATGGTAGTATCCATATTTCTTTTAATATGAGCTTTACAAGTTTGTTTTACCAATAGCTAGTACTCGACTGAAATGAGTTTTAAAACTAATAAAGTATTTCCCTTTACGAAAGGACTAATAGATCATACCTAATACACAGGGATGCTGCTCAACCCTCTCCAATCAAACGTGAGGATAAGGCAAAGCAGCTTGAAGATGCACTTTTCTCTAGAAAAAGGAATCGACTTGTCATATGTGTGACAGGGGAAGGTGGTGTCGGCAAGGCAACACTTGTTAGAGACCTATATGACAAGCCAACAACCAAGTCGAAGTTCGAATTTCAAGCTTGGGTAAGCTTCTCACCATATTTACGCTCTTCTAGCATCCTACAGATAATCCACCAGCAATTGGCAGAAACAGAAACTTGGGTACCTGGAGTTGATGTCTACAAGAAATTGAAGCAAAAATTAAGTAGTCAAAAGCCATTCTTGTTGGTTTTAGATGGAGAAATTACTAATAGTGATTGGAATACAATCCTTGCTGCATTACCAGATGATGATGATGACCACCAGAGTAGGGTTGTTCGTATCATGCAAGGTACACATAAGCGGCCACGTGGTATTGCTTCTGAAAACTGGATAGAACTGCAATGCTTTGACAAAACAAAAACCAATAGCCTATTCAATAATAGGGTATGCATGGAAGAAAAAACCGAGTGTCAAATAGATGCAGGAAATTTTGATGATGATCTGTATGGTATAACAAAAGGCCTTCCCCTTGCCATTGTTCTTGTATCTGGCCTTATGCAAACAAAGGAGTACCCAAATGAGTGGCAATCAGTGTTTGACCACCTCAAGTCAAAGAAATCGAAAAGGCTTGATAGCATACTTGCCATGTGTTTTGATGACCTTCCACATGACTTAAAATCTTGCTTCCTTTACTTTGCTGCATTGCCTATGAACACACCCATCGAGGCACGCAAGTTGGTATGTATGTGGATGGCAGAAGGGTTTCTAAGGCCAAAAGATGGGAAGATGCTGGAGAAAGTGGGAAGAATCTATTTGCAGGAACTGATTACAAGGCATCTAGTTATATCTATTAAAACAAACAATGCCAGCGCTTGTGACGAATTCGTGGCTGTCCACCACAAAGTCCATGAATTTTTACAGAATGAAGCACAAGAGGCTAACTTTGTGGATATACACAACGGTGATGATATCCCATCTTTGGCAACTACTCGTCGCCTCTCTTTACAAAATTATACAGATAAATATGCTGCTTTGGCAAACTCTTTGCCAAAATTGCGATCTATCTTGTCCAATTTCCAGGAAGAGGTTGAAGGTGATGAGGAAGAACAAAAAGAAGATGATGATGAAGAGGAAAGTGAAGATGACGAGGAATATGAAGAGGATGAAAATTCAGAACAGGAAGGCTCAGAAGAGGAAGGAGGTGGAATAGAGAGAGAGAAAAAGGTAGATGGTGACGGGGATGAAGAGGATGAGACAGAGAGAGAAGAAACTGAAAATAAAGATTATGTGTCATGTGTAGAGAATGAAAATGGCGAAGATTTGGAAAATGATGGAATTATAGACGAAGGAGTGCAAGATGAAACAGGTGAAGAAGCAAAACAAGAAGTGAAGCCCCATGCAACACCTTTGTCAGGATTGCTACATTGTTGGGAGCCATTATCAGGCTTGCTTCCTTGTTGCAGGGGACATGGCAGCCCTCAAGAGAGAATCAAGTCCTACATAGAAGAGATGTTTCAAGTGTCCAAGTTTCTTCGTGTCATCAATCTACAAGGAATAGAGATTGGTGAAAACTTGCCAGCAACAATTGGGAATCTTGCCCACCTGCAATACCTTGGTATCACTGCTTGTTCTCTGAAATATATACCCTCAACAATTGAAAACCTTAAAAATCTTCAGACATTGGATGTTCGAAACACGTATGTTGAGGAGCTTCCAGAAGCATTTTGGAGAATAACAACAATGCGTCATGTATTTGGAGATGGCCTTTTCTTGCCTAAGGAGGTGGGTGACTTGAAACACCTACAGACACTTGAAAGCATAGATCCTGGTGAGAATAATGGTTGGGACAGCAAGACTTTTGAAAAAATGGTTCACCTTCGGTCCCTTCATGTTTGGGATTCTTCAGCTAATGGTGTAAATGCAGAGGCTATTTCTACTGTTATTGAGAAAGCTAATTTCCTCGAATACCTAGATACCTTAACTCTTGCAGTTTATAATAACATTCCATTGAGCATGTTCACTAGCTCTTCCCTGAGATGTTTACATACTCTAAAATTAGAAGGCAAACTGCTGGACATGTCTTTGTTGCAATCTGAACAGAAAGAGTCAAAATTCTCATTCCCGAATCTTAGCTTACTGTCATTGTCAGGGACCAAAGTGTCACAGGCCTTCATCAACAAGCTTGGGAAGCTACCTTTGCTTGCCAACCTAATACTTGATACAGATTCATATGAGGATAGTGATGGTATACTTGTCTTCCATGCTGGTGGATTTAAAAGCCTTATAAAGTTGACACTTTCGGATTTGGAAAATGTGGTGAAACTCAAGATAGAGAAATCTGCACTTCTAGAGCTCACAAATCTGAAGGTTGAGTGGTACCCTGATGAGATAGAAATTGAGGTACATGGGGAGCGTGAATTTGTCAAGAAGATTAAAGATGAGGATGAGTACCTTTACGGCTGTATCACACAAGTTCCAGTTGCCCCAAAGAAAATTGTTCAGCTTCCCAGCACAAAGCAGCGTGTGGCTGGCCAAAAACCACAAGAAAACTAAGGCACCCATATGGTGCTACTTGCTGATTTTATATTGTCTTGTATTGTGTCGTTTAAAGTTCTTGGGAGTTGCTTTGAGACTACCGGTTTTTAAGTTTTATTCCATATAATTATGAGCCGCACTCTTTTTCCTCACAAGGGAAACCCTATAACAAAGCGTGAGGTTTTTTAATGAGACGGACTCTATGTAATATATATTATGAAATAAGAAAACCATTTCCCCAAAACCACTGTACAAAAAAACTCAAATTGTACTTTTCTTCCTGCTCCATTCCAAGTGTCACAGCCCTTTTGTGTACTTGGATCCAATTCTTCTGGTTCTTAAATCTACTTGGGAGAGCTCTAACTCGGGAAATTTTCTAGATATGGTGCAGCTCGACAACACTAGCGTTAGAAATATGTGGATACTATTCAACCATATACTATGATGAAGACATGTTAGAAGAAATACCAAAATAATTCCCCCCACAATTTCTAGTTCCATGCTGGAGTGTAAATCTCAAGAAGCGTGAAACATGTCCGAAATAAAAAATCCAATGATGACTCTCCTCTGCCACAGAAACGAAAATGAGGGTGTCATCGCCACGGGGATGGCATATCCCCGCTTAGCTGACTAAAAGGACCGTGAGACGCAACTCCTGCCTGTAGGTATAAATGTGGGACCGGCCAAGGCCCACGAGGGCCCCGACAGACGCCAGGCTGAAAAGTCAATAGGGTCCGGTAGCTTGGCTCAGTGCGTGGCCAGGTCAAGGGCCCGTACGCCTTGCAGGCGGGCGGCCTCAGACCCCAACACATGGACAGGCCGAGGGGAGCCTCGACAACACAGTTGGACGGCCCTTGGACCCGAGCGGCCCCAGGGTGACACGTGGGGTGCCCCTAAGGGCCCCCAGGCAGATTGCGGCTAACACACTCTTTGGCTACCCGTCGGCACTCGGAAGGGACAAAGGCAGGAAGGGGCGGCGCGATAGGTGCGCCCATGTCTTGCATTTAAGGCGGGGCAAGCACACGTCGTAGGCGCACATCGTGGTCCATGTCTCGATTGATGTGCCGTCCTACAACGCAGTGGCGTCCGTGGCTCCAACATGCCACTGCATCGCCATCCCAGCCACTGTTCTATCAACCGCAGTCATTCGGAACGTGATAGCAACAATGGGCATTGTACACCTTTTTGACCGATAATGACAGGCGCTTCGGGTGAAAGCAACCACACCTCTACGACAGGTGGGCTCTGCGGCGGAAGAAGGCGAGAGGCGAGCTCACACAATGAGAGTGGAAGTAAAGGCACAACAGAACATTCCGTACCAGGGCTGCATCCTCTAGAGTATAAAAGAGGATGCTCAGTTCATGAGAAAGGGACTTTTTTCCGGCTCATCCCATTCCACCGGGAGAGGTAGAGGAGTGTAGAGAGCCTTCTTCTTCCTCCCGCTCTTTGTATTCCAAGGCAGATTCTGGGCAACACAATATTCATCCAAGAGAACCACCAAAGGATATAGGGCACTACGCTTCGACAGCCCGAACCTCTCTAACCCCCGTGTCTCCTTCGCCTCTGGCGACCCTCGTTTGATTCGTGTGACTTAGCACCGGTGTCCACCCTATTACCCTAAAAAGATCCTCTCAAGGCCCCGAGTCTTGGGACCCCTTCTGTTGATTCCTAAACAGAGGGGAAGATAAACAGAGGGGAAGAGACGTATGGTGGGAGGAGAGTGCAGTATGTGGTATGTGGGACAGAGGTAGAGGCCACTGGGGCAAGGATGGAGAAGAGATAGTGGTAGGAGGATCAGAATCAGCAGCGTTGCGATGGAGGGACCGATGCTTGGCAAACGGGCGCCACCTGCTACTATACCCCACCATGTTGCGGTTGCCCCATGCTAACCGCCATCAGTGAGCTGAGTGCTAGAGCCCCAGACCACACATCACTATAGGAATCCGAAAAATTTTCATCAAGAAAAACCGACAAAAATAGCTATTTTCATCGGCCAAAACACTTATTTTCAGAGGGACACAACCAATGAAATAAAGTGACAAAATTAGGTTAACTTTCATCAGCCGCCAACGAAAGTAGATATTTTTCATTGGCCATGGATGGATGAAAAAATTATTGGGCGACGGCAATAGTTTTTGTCAGATTTGGTGGCCGATGAATCGTCGGCCTTATTTAAACCGACAAAAATTAATTTTAATTTTTGTCGGTTTTGATTCGACGAAAATTATGTTTTTTAATAAAAAAAGGCCAGAAAAATACATATAAAACACAAAATCAGACGAAAAATATACATCACATAGCCACATACAGTAGTTTGTACTCTCTCCGTATTTAAATACAAGTCGCAGTTGACTTTTTTCTAAAACTTCAATCACTCGTCTTATTCAAAAAAAAATTATAATTTAAAAAATTTATAATTTATCACTTATTTTGTTGTAGTTTGTTTTATCATTGTAGAGAGTTTGAGCATAACTAATTTTCTTATATATTTGCATAAAGTTTTTGAATAAGAGGAAAGATCGACGTTTTGAAAAAAAATCAACCACGACTTATATTTAAATACGGAGGGAGTACAATAACACTCACATAGATCTGCAATAAATATTGGCAAGATAAATACAACATTTAGAGTTACAAGTACAACTCGCTGTCAGAGTTGCAATGACACGCCGTAGCTTTGCACCGACTAGAAGAACAAGCTATACAACATTTTCGCTTTCCAGTTAAGGCCAATAATTTTCAGAGGAAACATATAGGGTGTATAATGTTCAAGAAGCAGGCTGCAACTTACAGTTACAAGAAGAATTGCTATCCAAAAGTACAGGTTGGATCCTAGAATGAACCATCTGTAATGCTGGACAGCAAGGAAACAAGAACATCTAAAAGGAAGCGAAGTGGTTCATAGTTTACCATCTATGTTAAATGACATAAAAGCAACAGCGAAGCCCCACAGCACTCCACTGCATAAAAGGAGTACGTTAGCCGATCATGTTTCTCCAATACGAAAAATAAAATATACTAAAAATCCATATGCAGCTAAGCACACAGATGCTAAATAGGGCTTACTATCACACTAACCTCTCCCCGGGAATCTTCTCAAACTCCTCTTCCACTGAGCGTATTATGTAATTGTGGAAATCATATGTTGGCAAAAGATTGTGTGTCTGCAATTATCAGTAAGTCAAACAAGACTACAAGTCTACAAGGGTTCATAACTAATACATATCAGCATCATTGAAACTATGCTGTGTCTTTCTAATGGGTTATAGATAGCAACGCTCAATGAACCAACATAAAGAGAATATCAGGTAAGACCCAACACCATCTATGAGAATAAACATGCTGAAGAGCAAGTGTCGAAGAGTTCTACTTGGGATGGAAGAGCAAGGAACTGGCATACCATTATGAAACCCCTGCACGGCAAACCTGCATCGCAACATAATTAAAATTGTAGGTGCAACTGCAACAATGAAATAAGAACAGCAATACTTATTGACCCTATTTTGGCTCCACAATCAGCAAACCTGCATCGCAACATAATTAAAATTGTAGGTGCAACTGCAACAATGAAATAAGAACAGCAATACTTATTGACCCTATTTTGGCTCCACGATCAGAACGAATAGGATTTGGTAAGTGCTGGTTGCCTTCTAGTTGCTGACTCATATGCGATCTCTGTCAAATGCAAGATAGAAGAGGAACAATCAGACCCAGTTTGACTACAATATGATTAAATGTACAATGTCGCCTATGACAGAAGAAAATGCTCCAACTACAGAAGTAAGGGAAGAGAAGCTTTATTAAATCAGACGACTGCCTAATAGTGTTGTGAAAACACTTCACTTAGGAAAGCAGGATTAATATTATTGCAGAACTACTTTTTAGAAAATAGATAGAACAGCTGCAGGAGTCATTAAGATGAATTGCTAAAGCAAAAATTGAAAATGATGCTAAAGTCTGCCTGACCAATGTTTTTAGTGCACACAAGGACAGTACGAAGTTAACAGAGATTTCCTTATTCCCTATTATGTATGAACTGGGTAACGCATTACAATGCAGGAATGCAAGTAAATATGCAAAGATGCATTATGATGAGTTTCAAATTGTTTAACTAAGGGTTCATGGGACAAGATAAAAGTAAACCAAACTTAGCTTTACAACAAGGGATGGTTTGTTTGCATTGCAAGGATGGGTTTTAGGTACAACATAAACACAAGTTTAACAAAGCTTTGTTTCAAAAGAGAAGACGTGAGTACAAAAGAGGCCTAAGTTTCTTACATCATAGAGTGAATAAAGGCTATGCTCCCAACAGCAATGGTCTGGTGCAGAAGGGCTCTTTTCCTTAATAAGACAGAAGCTCGGGTAACATAAAGAAACATCACAAAACATGAGTGTTGGGTAGTATGGTTTTAATTAAGCGCACGCACGCTATTTTTGGACAAGTTGAAACTAATTTCTAAGCAGACTATTTAACGTAGGAATCGCAGAAGTACGAAGTCAACAAAATCTTAGAAGTTGAGTTGTTCTAAACAGTAAGACAAGCGATATACTATAACCAGAGCCTAATTGCAAAAGAGCATTCCTAATGGACAAAACATGTTTGAGGGGTATATAAAGTTAGCTTCACCCAAAGGTTTAAAAGAACAAACAGATACACTCAGATGATAGGTTGTGCAAATAAAGCAATCTCAGTAGGACTTGTTAACATTTAACTTGGCAAATTATAACCAGGCAAAGATGACAAGATATGATTATGGCTAGCAGAGAAACATTATTACAGAACCATCAAACTTGGCTTATGGAGCAAAAAGGTAAACAAACACACGCTTAAGTTAAACTAGGATTCTAAGGCTATGGCCTTTCAACATTTGTATTGTTTTAAGATTTATCTCTAGTTGGAAGTAACAGATAACACCAAATCATTTTAGAATGAAATACTAGGAGTCCTACTTATTTTCCTAAAGAAGCATGCAGGACAAGTAATCACACAGAAAGTATTGACATAAAAGTAACAAAGTAGTTTCTGAAACCCTTATTCATGAACCAAGGCCAACCTAATTAACTTCAAAACCTGAAGCATGCAACGCAGTTAAGAGACACTTTCCCTAAATAGTTTGGTTGTTTCACCTAGATGGGAAAAAAAATACCTATAGATTTTGGTTCATGAGGGCCATTCAGTTAACAGAGACATAGAGCCATTAAAGACCCACATCTCACGTTTCAACAGTGAGTTCGCTTTCTATTAGACAGCCTCTTCGTACACAGTAGTAGTAATCCAACAATCCTTAACCATAGAATTATTTTAGCAACAAAGCATGCATGCTACAAAATCAACTACTAACCTTCAGGAGATACATGTCAAACAATTGAGTAAATGAATACATACAGAAACGAAAAAAAAAATTAATCAAAGCCTCTAAATTGTCTTTGGGTTGCAAAGCGGAAGGATTAAAAAGAATGGCAACCTTGGGCTGCATCTGTTGGGGAAAAACAGAGTGGCAACAGGACTTGCTGCTTGCCTGCAGCTGCACATATGGAGATGGGGAAAAAGATTTGCCACTGCTGCTGCGTTCGTGGCCTGAAGGAAGGAAGTACAGGGCTGCTGCCCTCGCTGGCCTGCTGCTCACGGACAGGAAGGAGAAGGGGGGCAACTGAACTGCTGCACATGGGGAAAAATGGAGGAGGATCTGCTGCTGTTGCTGTTCGAGCAAGAGAGGAGGAGGAGGACAGGGCACCGGTAGGGCTTAGCCCCGGGCAGCGGTGGACTCCGCTCCGACCCCGACGGCCCGCCGCGGTCAGGCGTCCTCCGCTCCGACCTCGCCACCTTGGGCTCCCTCCACTTCGGCGCTCCGGCCACGCCTCGGCACCTACGGGCCCCTCCGCTCCGGCGCTGCGGTCGCCTCGCGTGGCTGCGGTCATACCAGAGCGGTGTGGCGACGAGGGGGAGGGGCCGTGCCGGCGCGGCGTGGAGAGGAGGCGGCGTCGGCTGGGGCGTCGGTCGAGCGGTGGGCAGCGCGGCGGGCGGGCAGTGCGGCCCTGGGCGGGCGGATGGGCGCGGAGGGCTAGGGTGGCGGCGCGGGGCGGGGGCGGGGGCGGGGGCGGGGGCGGCGGCGCAGAGCTCTGAGAGAGCGGCGACAGAAATGTGTGTTGAGACAGAAGAGGGGCCGCAGGACTTTGGGCAGGGTCCGATTGGTTGGCTGCGTGACCATCTAAACTCACCGGATGCAAGTTTTATTTTGATTGTGTGGCGCAAGTTCTCCCACTAGGGTGACGCTTTTGACACCCACGCCCTAGGAGGACCCTCAACGACGGCGGTGCAAGAGGGGCTGAGATCGAGCAACAAACTCCTCAACCCGATGGGAAGGCGACCAATGGGGAAGAATGTCCGAGGCGCTAGCAGGAAGGTCGTCTGGCTCTACAGTAGCAGTGTCGTCGAGCCCGGGCAGATCTCAGGCTAAGGCCGAAGAGCACGTTTCGACCGTTGTCACAAACGGCTCATCAATGACGGACTGCACCTCCACGCACCTTTCCCTTTGCAACGAATCATAGGCCCTATCCTCCGACCCAGTCACCTCCCCCATGACCTCTAAGCCAGCAGGAGGCTAGACTTCCGAGCTCTCGTCACACTGGCCACAGGTAGGCGACAAGCGGCGGCCATGCTCCTCAGTCCTCGGCTTCCAACCTTCGGCCTCAAGAAGCATGGGGTCGTCGACTCATCTGTCAATCGAGTTTGTCGCCAAATCAGAGAAAGAAAGATCCTGATCACAGGGCGAGGCAGCAGCAGCCCCATCACCACAGGCCCATGTCCCTAGGGACACAGCCTTTGAACGGACCACCAAGGCCGCACCAAAGGTCACCTGACCGACCTTGGTCCATCTGCTCCAACGTCAGCTGCCCCGCCCCCGCTAGAGATGGAGGCAAGGCCGCCACTACCAACATCGAAACCCTCTACCACGCCTCGATGGCACGCAAAACCTTGGAGCCGAGGAGCCCAACCCCCCGCCGGGCAAGGGTCGAAGTCAAGGTTGTTCTCATCATCGGACAACGGTGGGCTGGATGAAGACGACGTTGACCGCGGAGAGGAGTCCTCCAGCCGGCGGAGGTGGAGCTCTGCTCGTCGGAGAAGTGGAGGGGCTTCACGTCTCTTTTCCTATCACCGCCGCCGGTGCCCACACTGGCAGATGGCCTAGGCCTCTTGCAGTCTTGAGCCAAGTGGCGGAAACCATGGCACCGAAGACAGCGATGGGGGAGTGTGCATGTGGCCACCCGGTGACCATAGGATAGGCAGTTGAGACTTGCCCAAGAGCTCAGCCGGCGCACCCGTAGCTAGCTTGTCGCCACGATGCGCACACGAAGCAGGTAGGACGTTCTGCTACGCGTCCACATCTAGGGGAGATAACTTTGGACAGCGGCCCGCAGATCCAGCCGAAGGTAGGCTGGGACGTGGCCTTGCTGCTGTGACGGGAGTTCGGCCGCCGGCTCAGCAGCCACAACGTGGCGCAATCCACGGTAGGCATGACGCTTGTCCCTGCAGCGATGGTGACATCGCAGCGCATCCACACCTGGGTCGAGCGGCTGTAACAGTGGTGACCTGCTCCCTAGGCTTGAGCTATGGGAGCCCAGGCCACCACCACCCACGGAACGGAGGAGTACATCTTAGTAGGACATCGGCCACCGTAGCGGCGGATCGGGGAGGATTCGTCCTCAAGCGAGTCCTCACACCAACGGAGGCGCTTGGATCTCCCGAGGAGAGCACGCTTGGGGATCAAGGGGGCAGCGGCGGGGGAGAGGGAGGAAGCAACTCTACATGCCACGGCGAGGGAGGGGGAAGGCACGGTGGCGGCCAGCGGTGCTCCCTGGGAGGGAGCAGACGCTGGGCACTGACTAACTTAATAGATGGACATGTGCTTATCTGTTGGGAGGTTATGATGGGCGTGTGCATATGCATGACGTGAACAGGCAAAATGGGCACATGCTCCAAGTTCTGTTTTTTGTACAGCTTCAGTGGCAAGCAACAAGTTATATTTTTTCATTAATTCAGTACCACCGCCAGTCCGCTATCTTGCTTGTTGAACATGATATATGACATACATGTTAGCATGCATTATTACTATTTTTCACCTAATATATGTCTTATGGCATGATTAGTACAATGCATATGAGCTAGGGTTAGAATAAACCAAATAGTAATTTCTAAAATTACAACATCCCGATGGCAGAAGCTTTGGCGTCCATTTACTCGTAAATTTATTGCATAAGACTAGTGTCACCAGGGAGTGGATATGTGTGTGAAAAACACTGTTTGCGCACTGTATACAGAGTGGAAAAACACCGTTTACACACTGTAGACAGTACGGATACACTTCTCGGTGACCCTGATCTAAGCGGGCTACTTTCAGAATACAACACTTGGGAGACAACACGAATGGCTACAAGTTTCGCTCTGGAGGTTTGTTCCAATTGTTTTTTGTCGAATACGCAGTAAAGCTGTGCATCTTTGTATTAAGAAAGAAATGTAAATGGACATAAAGAAGGTCCATACAACAGGGGACATGCCATGGCCCGCGTCAAACTTGGCCGACACAAGAAACCTCACGGCAAAAACAAACAAAGTCAGCTAACCTGCAACTCTCTTGCTACTCAGAAAATAAACAACCGGGCCGTGGATGGCATCCATGGAAAAAACAGGACGACCTACATCATGGCAGATCAGCTTTCAGGTGACCACGACCACGGCGCGTCGTTGCGAGACTGGCCACCAGCCAAGTCGTCCGCGGGATGTCCTGTGGCCAGATCGTCCACCAACTCGACTGCTGCGGCTTCATCGGTCACGACGACGGAAGAAGCGAAACTGGTATGGCTAACAGCCAACACACCATCCTCTACGATGCGGTGCGAAATTGCCGACGTCCACGCATGCCGGCGTAGTATCAGCGGGGCTTGCGCAGGGATCAACGGGAACACCACAACCCGAGAACACATCAAGCAATCCTCGGCACAACCAGGTATTCAGTGAGAAAAAAACGAGTGGGCCTTACGCAGTCGAACACCTTGGCACGGGGTCCGCCGCTAAGCGGCTTTCTTTGTTCGCGGGGGTACCAGGGAGATTTGTCCGCAAGCCGGCCTCCAACAATACTGGGTCCGCGCCTCTATTGCATCCTTCAGCCACTGCAGCAGCACGAGAAGCGAGTACATCGAAGAACAAATTAACCATCTTGCGAGCAAACTGGAGCCGATGGCATAGGGGGATCCTGGCGGACACTCTTGTCCAGCAGCCAACACCCGTTGAGATGATCACCAGGGGCGTGACCAACAGCCATGCTGGATCCCTCGCCGCCGGCGCCAGAAGCATTACTGCCAGTCGCGCTGCCGGACCACGGGTGGCCGAACCGACGCGGCTAGGCTGAGGCCCCTCGAGCCCCCGCCCGGCGCTGGCATCGGAAGGTCCCGCCGGCACGTCGCGGGAGGAAATCGACAGCGAAAAATCAGCGACGCCCCGAATGTGCACCACTGTGTTGTACCTGAGGGTACTCTTCTCCAACAAGAGGGGCGGCACGCGACCAAAAAAACCTCGCCTTGAGTGGGTCACAGCCGCAGGGAGGATGCAGGCTAGGTCGGCGGTCCATGCAGTGATCCGGTTCATGACGAAGACACAAGCAGATACAGGGATATCACACTTGTGAACGACGCCGTGCATACGTGATGACTTTCTTGGGGCGCTCTGGTGCGTGGCTTCCTGATCATGCAGAACACCAAGATATTAGTTGGTATCCTGACCAGCATGACCATGTACAGAAACACGACATACAGACACTTCTTTAACGCCCTGCTGGAGGCAGCTGAGCTGCGTAGGCACCAAGGAGGCCAACAAGCAGATCGAGCACAAGTGCTGTGTTGTGTTCAACAACGATATATAGTCCAGCACACCCTGAGCCATATCGCGTGCTGTCCACATCTTTTCTGGAGCAGGGTGACCACGCCAATGGTTGCCTGCACGAACCAAGTGGAGTTGCAGTAGAAGAAAGCGATGCAACGGGAACATGACCAGATTCTCCGCCTCCATAGCAGTCACCGTTCCGTCGGCGCCAGAGGATGAACCTTCATATGTATTTATTTATGCAAAATTTGTTCTGTTTCAAATTACATATCAAGAACACACACTGGTAATTTAACTTCCCCAACTGCGAACAGGACTAAATACAAAATCGAATCTATTATATACATATTTGAATGTTAAATGAAGCCACCAGATTCGCCGAGAGGGTCAAGAAATTACCACGTTAATCGAAAAAAAGAAAAGACCTCAACCGTTGGATTTTATGAAAATCTAACGGTCTAAAATCACTATAATCTATGCTATATAAATACGTTTTCTATATGTTATCCAAAAAAGAAAATAATTGCCATAGAAATATCAATACTGTAAGATTAATTGTCCTAAAATACTACGTGGCCGACTGGCCGCATGCCCTTCTGATGTTTTTTTTTCTTTTCCGTCTGTGCACGGTGCCGGTTGGGACTCGGCACCAGCCACCGGGTGTTGGACTTGGGAGTCCGAACTGAAGCCCCTAGCAGTTCTCCTGCTCCCGGCGGCCGGCTCCCACGTAATGACGTAAGTACCTTCTTTTTATATAATTTTCTTTTCTTTCCTTTGTCTTTTTATCTCTTTGATGAGGTTTTTATTTTTTCTTCATATTTACCCAGACCATCTCTTTTCGCACTCATACTACCTCTTTTCACACATGCATGTATGATTGGTTGATGTTTTTTCATAACTTCGGTCATTCGTCTTTTTTTTTTCAAAAATATTATATACATATTTGAATGTTAAATGAAGCCACCAGATTCGCCGAGAGGGTCAAGAAATTACCACGTTAATCGAAAAAAAGAAAAGACCTCAACCGTTGGATTTTATGAAAATCTAACGGTCTAAAATCACTATAATCTATGCTATATAAATACGTTTTCTATATGTTATCCAAAAAAGAAAATAATTGCCATAGAAATATCAATACTGTAAGATTAATTGTCCTAAAATACTACGTGGCCGACTGGCCGCATGCCCTTCTGATGTTTTTTTTTCTTTTCCGTCTGTGCACGGTGCCGGTTGGGACTCGGCACCAGCCACCGGGTGTTGGACTTGGGAGTCCGAACTGAAGCCCCTAGCAGTTCTCCTGCTCCCGGCGGCCGGCTCCCACGTAATGACGTAAGTACCTTCTTTTTATATAATTTTCTTTTCTTTCCTTTGTCTTTTTATCTCTTTGATGAGGTTTTTATTTTTTCTTCATATTTACCCAGACCATCTCTTTTCGCACTCATACTACCTCTTTTCACACATGCATGTATGATTGGTTGATGTTTTTTCATAACTTCGGTCATTCGTCTTTTTTTTTTCAAAAATTATCACTTATTTCATTTTGATTTGTTTTATAGTATAATTTGTGTTTTTACATGTAAGATTGTATGAATGATCATTAGTTTTTAAAATAGTGAATAATCACTAATTAGTACACCAAGTTAAGAAAAATACTCTTTTTTTGAAACGAACCAGGCAGGAGAAGTGCCAATTGGATTGATAAAGAAGAAGGCCTAGACTAGGCAATTGACCGAGTCTTTTAGGAAAAACGGACCGAAATCTTTACACAACAGACGGTTAGATTGATCATCAACACGCGTCACACAACACACGTCTTAATGAAAAAACAAAACATTGGCCGATTGGATTGGGACATCAACGCAACCCATACGACACTCTTGCGCCAGACCACTCAACCTCACTGGCAGCCCCTGCAGTCCACGGCAGGTCATCATTGTTGAGTAGGCCAAGCAGCCCCGACTTCCTCCACTAGACCTCAAATTGACTCCAAAAAAACCAACAGCACCAGAAAGAGTTCGCTAAGCGTCATCGTTGCCCAGCAAAGTCACCCCAACAAAAATGCAACTCTGACCTCATAACAACACACTTCCAAGCAAGTCAGTCGGTGTGAACACCCAACATCCGAAGCAAAGCCTCCAAGGAGGGGAGCAACGCCACTTGGGCCGCCATCGCTCGACCAAAAGGTCAAGGTTCTCTCACGGATTCTCTTTGCTCCCTTCAATTTATTATTCCTCAAAAAAATTAAGAAAAATATATTCCTGACATATGCATGTCAAAATAGCTTACACATATGGATCTTAGATTTGGATTATGGCCTGGCTATCAATGTTGCCCAAAACACATAAATCATCACTTAGATCTTAACGCAACATCTAATCTATCACCAACGAAACTATAGAATTGTGATCCTGTCAGCGTGGCCATGTCCTCGGCAAAAAATGTGCCTGGCTATTTGTCGTGGTTTTGTGCAGTGATGTTAAGCTAAAGCCATCGAACATCCCTAGCTGGCTGTTCATCTACTCATATATCCAACTACGGATACAGAGCTTCCTATAGAAGTATAAAAATCAATGCAACGCTGCATGATGGTACGATGCATGATAACCACCATTCAAACGCCAAGGACCAGCCCTTGATGTGGTGTTTCCATTGAGAATGTACATATAATGCCTTTGAAATTAAAGCGTAGAAATGTTTACATCTATTTGGATCCAAAATTTTGGTGAAAGTCCAAACCATGCTAGAGATAGATGTGTCGTGGCATTACCAGCATTGCGGCTCGCTGCACTAGCCCCTAGGCGTCCCCAATATGGCCATCCATCCCGAGTCACTCTCCATCTTTTCAAACGTGGTATAGACTCTTATGTTATAGATTTTTATGTTTTAAACATCTCTTTAATAATACTATCATGATTCTTTTTTGTGTTTTTAATTTTGTTATCTATTACTTTAATTTTTACCGTTCACCATATGAGTGGGACCTAGACAAAAGACGCATCGAAGTTGTAAAAAATAGAGTTTTTAAATGAGCCTAGCATATGTCTTTATGGGATGCTCAATGCTCTCTCAATTCTAGATTTTTATTCAATTTATCCGTGTTAAGTCAGAATATTAATATCAAAAATATCAAATAATACACTTGAAAAACAAATTTCATGGTGAAATTAGTGTAAATTATTTAATGTATAAATGTTAGCTTTTTCTAAAAAATTATCAATGTTATAAAAATATATTGTGGTGGCAATAGTAGTTAAATACATTTAAAAAACAATTTTTAAATGCTAAATGGTTGTCAAATTTATAAAATGCCATGTCTTAATTTATCTTTGGATATCGTATAAATTATTACAATTTAGAGTAGGTAGAATATATAATTTGTATTAAAATATCATTAATATTTGGATCATGTACACCAATATACAAAATAATATTCAAAGAAATATGATTACATACCATGTTTTATGTTAATTTATGAAAACATATCCTAATAATAATATAGTATAGAAACATGTACTATTCATAACCGATAGAAAAAAGAAATAAGCATAAGGCTAAACAAAGTTTCCAACAATACTAAATTCAATAAATTAAAAATGCAAAAAATCTAGCTACCGCGCTATTTGCGCGGGCCATCATGCTAGTTAAATGTATATGTACGTCATTGAGAAGCACATTGAGTGGAGTCCTTATTTGAGTGATTGATATCATGACGAGGGCTTCGGCTGAAACTCCTTCAAGACCGGTTTACATCGATTCTTGGCAAGTTGCCGCTGCAAGTCTAATTTGAGTTCTTTGCTGTAGGAACCCTTAAGCCACACTTCCTTAATGGATCCAATCGTCTGTAGCCCAGAAAGCTGCAAAGAAGACCCACTGCAGCAGTGCACCCTCAGCATATCAATAGCTCCTATATTGCCAAACGTTACCTGTAAGTCGGAGGTGCAAACAATTTCGAGGACGTCGAGATACATGGACTTGTGCTCATCATCTATGCCGATACGGAGCTCACCACCATGAATCGGCTTGATGCAAAGAATACTGCGGCCGGACCAGTAGAACTCATCCTTACGAGGACCTATCAGTTGGTCGAGGATGACCTGCATGTCCTGTTGCTCTTGTAAGGTGACCTGAAGGTCCAACCTCTCGACTTGGACAAACTTCTTGATCCAGCTGTCTGGCAGTCGCAGTATGCGTAGATGCCCATGCAGCTTAAGAAGTTCGAGTGTGTCGGGTGGCAGGGCGACGGTGCCATCAAAAGAAACACATAGACCTTCCTTATTCTTTTCCAGAAACACCGACAGTTGCTCGAGATGGTTGAGAACCGCGATGGCAGAAAACAGCTCTTGTATGTTGTCCTGGTTGATACCGCACACCCCAAGCCTGCGCAGTTGGGTAAGCTTGTGGAGCTCCTTTAGGATGACCGCCTTTCGGCAGGGTCCAACATTGGCAACGCCAAACGTATGCAACGTCGTCAGCTTCCCAAATCCCGCAGGAACCTCAACACCCTGACTGCTAGTATTATCGATTCTTGGTGGACAGCACAATTTGAAGTGCTGCCACCAAGGTACCAAAGCATGAAACCTGCTCCATGGTGCTGCTGCAGCTCCCGCACTAGGATCATCTGATGCCACTGCCGCCGTGGCCTCTCTGGAGTCCTCCGAAGCCGAAAGTGCAGATGGATCTGTTGTAAGTGTGACATCAGCGTTTTCTGCTGGTGCCGATGGAGCTGGTGGCCCTGAGTCTTGTGCTGGTGCCGGTGGACCTGCTACAGCCATTGTGTTTGTATCGTCTTCTGCTGGTGCCTTGGAAGAAGCCGTCAGAACGTCTTCTATTGGCGGTGCTTTGGATGGTGGTACCGCCACATTAGCATCTTCCGCTTCTTCTGTTGGAGATGGTACAGCCACTATTGCGTCTTCTGGTGGTACCGTGGAAGAATCTATTACAACATCCTCTACTGGCATTGTTGGAGCTACCATTTTAGCGTTTTCTGTTGGTGCCGTGGAAAAAGCTGTTATAACATCATCTAATGGTGTTGTTGGTGCTGCTAATGTAGTGCTTTGATCTGCTGATGCCAATGGAGTAGCTGTCACAGTTGCAGCGTCTTCTGTTGGTGCCTTTTGTGCTGGTGCTATGTTTACTGGAGCATCTTCTGCTAATGGTGTTGAAGCCGTTGGAGCATCTTGTCCTGGTGCTTCAAGTGGGCATTCGACCATTTTGCCACCTTCATCCCACGGTGCAGTATGAATTGTGCCAGCACGAACATACTGGAGCTTCTGTAGCCTTAAGATAGCTTCTGGAAGCCTGGCTATTAAGGTGTCTCTAACATCTAGAGTCTGAAGTTGCTTTAGTCCACGGATTGACATTGGCAGACGTGTAACATCTCTGCATCTTCTTATGGAGAGGAACTTGAGACGAGGAAGCAGCTCCACGATGTTGTCGATGTCAGCATTACTCACTTCTAATGCATCCTCCAGATCCAGCACCCGGACATGTCTCATCTTTATTTTCTCAGGGTCAAACATGAATGGCCTGCACTTACCAAAAACTGTAACAGACCGTAGCCGTGAGAAATCAGTGCTCTCATAAACGTTCTTGTCTGTGTCATCCATATTCCTAATGGTAAGATGCTGTCCAACTTGCTGCGAGCTCAGGTTGCAATTCCCCTCCAATGCCAAAACAAGGTTATCTTCCATGGGCCGTGAGGTGATGTATTCATGGAAGAAACCGTTTACTTGGCACTGGTCAGGCTTTCTTGATGACTGCAGCTGGATCATGCTGAATTCCCATAGCTCTTTTAACAACCTTCCTCCATTCTCCTCCTCTGTATGACTGGATGTGCCCCTAAAGTAACCCTCTGCAATCCACCGCCATAGCAAACGCCTGAATCTAATGTTATGGCCTATAGGGAAAATTGGTAGATAGAATATGCATGGCTTCAGGTCATCCCTGCAATTTTCTAAGTACGACTGCATCCAAGAAAACAGACCCCTTAAACTATGGAATCCTTCCAATTTTTCCATAAAGTTATCATTGATATCCTTCAACTTCAAGTAGCTACGCTTATTGAAGGATTTGTTATACCATTCAGCTACAGCGGCTATTACTTTTGGAAGCCCACCACACTTGACCATGATACTTTGGGAAAGCTCCTTTTCTGAAGGTTCCATGTCTGTATTATTGTTGTGAATCTATAATCCAGAAATAGATGAAACTTGTAAGTTTATACAGATCAAGTTTAGAACAATGCTACTAATTTCACATTAAATTCGCATTCACAGCCAAATTAAAATTTAAGATTTGATTTGCAATTTGAAACAATATTTTGTTTCTGAGGCAGAGTGAGCACCGGTGCAGTTCAGACAAGACATGGAATGGTGTTGATGGCTTCAACATTTGATTTGGAGATGTCAGTATAACCTATCGATCCAATTGGAGTCAAGTGTGCCCGTGGCAAAGGAGAAATAGGACACCAGTTAATTCGATTTTTGCTGGAAGCAAACACCATTTTGTGTGCGTATGTGTGTATGTTTGCCTTTTTATATAGCCAAATTATTTTTTCTCAAAGCTTTTAGACGTATTTCATGAGTTCAACAATGTTTTGGTTGTGTTTTTCATGTCCTATATGTCTCTAGGATTGTTCTGAGGATATTTTTTGTTGTTTAGAAAATTATCCCGTGTTCATGATATTTATCTTTGAACTAAAAAATGGTTACATAGCTGGCAACCATCTTGAAAACCACAGTTAACCGGGGCATGAAGATGATTGAAAAGGTTCTTGTAGTTGAGGAAGGTGGTATTGGAGTTTAAAGAAGAAACACAAACTGTTAAAATAGCTCCTGGAGCTTAAATAGCCTTTTTCCATTTTAGAAATGGGAGACAAAAAGGAATGTTATTTGTGATTTTTTATGGTGCTTGAGAGTAACCCGGTTCCAGGTCTATATGTTTTTGGTCCTGGCCCATAAGTTTAGTAAGACAACCGGAGTAACTTTTGGTTCCGGGCCCATGATATTCATGTTTCAGTTCACAAGATTTAAGTTCCGACCCACAACGTTGGTTGCTTTGAATATGTTCCTCTTAAGTTTTAGCCATTCGCTTGGAGCCAATGAATGGCTACAATTAATTTCAAGTACTATAACAAACCTCTAAATTAAAAAGATGTTATTTTTCATGTTCAGATGGGGGGGGGGGGGAGAAGGGCAACGGAGAGTATTAATGGCTGGGTACTGAGTACACATACACACCTTTAGTTTGAAGAGTTGAAGAGCATCGTCAGTTTCTAGACCTTGGACGCTGACCACCTGTTGGTCGTTTTTGTTTACACAATGCATGGCCACGCTTTGTTCATTTGTGACGACAATGGTCCTGTTGTTGCTATAAGCAGGCTGGGACAAGGACAGGGCATCATTTACGGAGTCCCAATCATCTGTGGACCGCAGGCCATCAAGAACAAGCAACCATCCCGCATGTTGGTGCAGCCACACACGACACTCATGAATTAGGTCTTTGCCTTGAACTTTGGCAACCATCGCCGTCTCCTTTGCTTCAGGATAATCGGAGTGGAGTTCCATAAGCAGGCGTAGAGACAGCTCGGCTAGGCTGAAGGGATGTGGCACATCTACCCAGAAGTAGTGACGTATGGCAAGGTACTTCTTTTCAGGGTCAAGCATTTTTTTGGTGAAAGACCAATGGACCAGTGCTGATTTGCCAACACCAGCAATCCCCCACACCGACACCACGTGAGCGCTTCTTACTGTCATACAATCATTGATCAGGTTGTCATACATCAACCGTCTACCTTTGAGATAACGATCAGAGATGTATCTGATCCAATCAAGCTCCCATTCACGTCTACAAGTGTATATGGGGCCTGGTGGCTGCAAATTAAAGGTGGTAAGTGAGAGCGACTCCGTGCATGTTGATACATACATACATAATATGTACATACCATGTGGATGTCAATACCCTTGACCTCGACCAACCGATCTTCAACGCCATCTGCACAGTGGCTCGCCACATCTTTGTCATCCGTCACCACAACAGCACAGTATTTACCTGGTTCTTCTGGTAAGATATTGGATTTTATCTTGTCCCACTCATCCTTGGAACGCAGCCCATTGATGACGACGAGACTCTGCTTCTCTCCACCAATAAGAATTTCACGGCTTCTATGAATCACATCATCTTCCCCCATCTTATGTAACACGTCCTCAAATACATTTCCACCAAAAATATCGAACAATTCCTGTAAACCACCATCATAGAATCCATAATTATACAAATCAAGAAGCACACGCCGCGAGAAGTCTACCAGTTCAAATGGCTCGCCAACCACAGGGACCCATCTTGTGTACCCGAATCTCACGCCGTCTAACTTTCCCTCATTCTGCTGTATGCTGCGGTACAACATTTTCACCACTTTTGATTTCCTCGGATCATCACCCAACACAGAGATCACACCACCATGCTTTATTTTCCCCATAATTATATCCATATCACTGTCACTCTGCCCAGCGACCTGCAGGAAAGAAAACAGACACATTTAAGTGAGCAGCCAAATTGAAACGTCTGAAGTATTGCTTTTTTGGTAGGCCTTTTTCATAGTAGATTACTCCTTTACAAGTGGTTAAGAAACTTGTTAAATTCAAAGCATGTATAATCCTTATTCTGCATATTGTGTGGCAGCTTCTCGAATTTAATTAAATCTATCAAGCCGCTAATAAACATCCAGTTCAAACAAAAATCTTGAATCCGAAAAAAATCAAAACATGTTCTTTATATATAACATTTCTGAACATGGAACGTGGTAAGGACCAATGTATAAAGAGTGTATTTAAAATCTTAGAATTACTGAATACAAGATGCAAGAAAGCTTTGACATTAATTCTTGTAAGGCACCCTATGAAAATGACAAATGCTAGTAACTTGTACCGAAGATATATACATCCAGCCATCAATCACTGACATTTGAAATTATAACAGAGAATATACATAATTACTTAAGCTTGTATGTAGATTACCCACCTCTAACATTGAAAATAAGTTAAAGTTTTGTTAAAATCATCCTCTAGATCCGAACATATCTTATTAGAAAAATAAGTAACTGAACAGAATTTATTTAAATTTATAAATTACCAGGTTCTTCAACTATTAACAAACAAAATAGGAACTCAAAATGAATACATGCTTGAATGATAAATATATAGGCAACAATAAAAATGTTTCTTTCATGAGATGAATACAAAAGACATTGATAAACATTTTTAAACTATACTAACAATCCATCACAACAAATTAGGTATTAAGTTGTTACTTGTGACAAATTAATTTGAAAGAAAGATATAACATTATGATAGTTGTTGGCTAGAGAATAGGTACATTTTATGTATTTTGGTAGAAGTTAAAACTAATGTTTATGCCATTCTAGTTACTATGAGTATTGTGTAAGGACTCATAGTTAAATTAACTTTGGTATCCCAAGTTCTGATTCATTATTGATGCATGGTGAAGTTTGAACTGAACACAAATTTAAGATAGAGATGCGATACAAAGGGAAAAGTATGAATACAGATGAATTGTTAAACATATATAATAATTCAAAAACTTGTCACAATGGATAGAGTTTACTGAATCAGAGAGAAAGACCGTGTGCCAAATGATAAGGAAAGTCGATTATCTATATGCATACTAAATTTATTAACAAACTTCTAATGCATATGGCTTCTATGATTTAGCCTGTGCAGTTAGGGGAATAGAAGCGCGAACACAAAAATTTAATAAATTAGAACAGTATTCAAATAGACACCTTCATATGGACAAATGCAGAACTAACCATACTCTGCAACGCACCTGTGATAGTATTGTTCGATGAAAATAAGGCATGCAAGTAGTGAAGTTATTCAAGATCTTGTCCTAGACTTGATTTACCTTTTTATAAAATGCACAGACAGATGGACGACCATCAAAGAACCATCTGAGCTCTGACACTAGGTATGGCACCCCCGTGCAGAAGACCGCATCCCTCAAGTGTAGGGTGGACACGACGATCCTGCTTCCCTTGTTATTGTCTGGAAGGCACATTCTAATGGTGCTCCACTCTACCAAATCAGACACTTGTTCCAGGACAACCAGGTACCTTTGGTCCTTGGTCACTTGTTGCATGAGCTCAGCACTGGTGAGACCGCCGACATTGGTTGCTGTTGCTGCTGGTTTGTGAGAGGATCCCATGAATGAGAGTTGAGCTAGCAAGTTGTTAAGCAAGTCTTGGAGGTTGAAGGGACTGGTAATCTTCACCCAGGCACGGCGGTCGAACCATTTGCAGACCTCTTGGTCGTGGTAAGCCATGTCAATGCAGTAGGACACATCATGATTTTCAGATCCCCATAACCAAATGACTTGAAGGTCATCATTGCCTCTTAGTTCATGGGTGATCAAATTTTGGAGGCCGCCAACGAAGCGCAACCGGTTAGTCTCATTCATCCACACCTGGCGTAGGATATTGAATGGCACATTCAAGGTGGTTGGCCGCATCATAGCATTGGAGGCGGAGCTAGAGCCAGAGCCGGAGTAGTCGCTGCCGAAGAGCTTGTAGCGCGTGTTCCGCTTGCTCACATCCTCGACCCTCGCCTTAAGCAGCTTCATCTCGGCGGCGGCCTCGTCAAGGTGCCGCGGTGGAGTCGGCACGCAGCAGAACCAAGGCACCAGGCGCCACCCCCAAGACGGCTGCTCGTCCCTGTCGAGGTGGGCGACGAACTCGACCCAGTCCTCGACGTCAAAGGCCAGGTCGCGGAGCTGCCGCACCCAGGCCCTCACCACCTCGTTCTTCTTGGCGCGCTCCTTGTTGGCGACCTTGAGGAAGGACTGCATCATCTGGAACTCGCCGGTGATGAACTCCAGGTCCTGCTGCACCCCATCCTGGAGCTTCTGTTCCTCGTCTATGGCCCATTGGATCCGGCCCAGTGCTCCCTCCACCACAGTCTTGGTGAGCCCAAGCGCCAACTCCGCCATATTATTGTACTAGTGATTCTCTGCTATACCCAGAAAGAAAGAAATATACACATGTAGATACTAGTCATCAGTAGTATTCTTGTCGATGCCACATGAATGTCTATTTTTGCCAAGTAATTAATATCGAAAGACTGAAAAATTAATTTAGGACGAATAGGACATGCATCTCATCAGCTTTATTTTCGGTAGTGCTGTACAAGACTATCCTCCTGAATAATTGATTTAGGACAAACAGGGTATATCTCAGATTTAATTCTCCACTGTATATAAAAGACTAGCCTTCAATCACGGTAAGCTAGCTATTAGGCGGTTGGTCTCGAGATGGATCCCCATTTCCCACACCCCAACCAAATGGGCATCAACGTACGTTGAAAATCTAAAGCTACTACAGCTGCTACACCTCGATCCAGAGACTCAAAAAGTGCTCCAGAAATTAAGCAGAGAAGCAGGCAGAGCCCAGCACTACCCCGATCCGGAGATATAGCTCAGCTACGGTCACTTAGTACATATATATATATTTGTTTACCTGGAATTGAAGAGAAGATCAGACAAGAGAGGAAATAAATAAATTTGTCTCTTGTTTCAGTTCATTGCTGCTGGCCGCCTCCAACATCCCCTTGGCCCTTCCATCGTTGCCGCCGCCGTCTTCCAGCAGACCGAAGGATGCAGATGCAGGTGAGCATCCAGTTCTCGGTTGCCGACGACGGACCGGAGGCAACCGCACACTGGCGGATGACTATCTACATTTATCAAATACTACGTACCTTGAATCTGCTGGTCAACTGTTAGCATAGATAAAAAGGATTGGAACATGAATGTTGTTCAAAAATGCTCAAAGTACAGCTCGATAAAGAGATTTCAGATGTGCGCGCCTGCCGCCTGGAAAGACAAGCAGGCAGGCATCGAATAAATCAGCAGTAACACGGAGCTTACCTTCAATTACGGATAGGATTCAAAGGTGAGAGGCTGAAACAAAGCAAAGCAGGGGAGCAACCGAGAACCCGAGGCTGCCACACAAATAATGCACCGCATTTATGGCGCACCTACCACTGCGTGCATGCATGTACTACGGCATCCATCTATCATCGACAATCACATATTATACGCCAAGCAATCAATCATACGTCAAGTCTCTGTAAGCGTCCGTTTGGTTGGCGATATTCGGTGGGATGGAGCCGCTCCGTCCCAGTTTGGAGGTTGTTTGGTTCACGGACATGGGAATAGAGCCATCTAAATATTCTTTGAAGATTTGGAACGAGCGTGTTTTGAAAAATCGGCCAGACACGCTCGTCCCAAGCCGACACTGTCTCCTCTTTCGTCTCCTCTCCCACCGGTTTCTCCTTGCCCAAAGCAACCGACGGCGGTGCGGAGGACCTGGCAGCGGGGATGAGGACCTGGTGGCGGCGCTCAGAGGTGAGGCGGGCAGCACGCTCGACAGCGAGGTGCATGGGACGAGGCGGGCGACTCGTGCTACGGCAAGACCTGCGCCGATGGACCCGGAGCTGGTGCTGTGCGGAGATGAGGTGGGGTGGAGGCCAACCTGGAGCCGGCGGCACGTGGAGACGAGGCGGGCGGGGCACGCGCCGGTGAGGCGGGGCGGAGGCGGACCTGGAGCCGGCAGCGCATGGAGACGCTCCGGCGAGGCTGGGTGGAGGCGAAGCCGGCGGCGCACGGAGAAGAGGCCGACGGCCATGGGCAAGGGAAGAGATAATATTGTTCCTATGACACGTAGGCCCCACAGATAACGGCTGTAGACGGAGTTGGCACTGTTTTATTCCCATCCTTCCATCCAAACGTAAAAATAGAGTCGTTCTATCCCTCCAACCAAACAAAGAATGGAACTATTCTATCTTAGAGTCTTGGAACGGAGCCATTCCATCCTACCATGTCCTCTAACCAAAAGCTATCTAAATTTGTTTAGGCTATGTCCATCTCCAATATCATTTTGCCACGATACGTAGGCCTGTCTCCAGCATGTTGCCCAAACAAACATTTCATAGTACAAAACAATATTGCAGCGCTACTATATACAGAGTGGAAAGTAGTTGGAACAGTGAATTAATGATAGGCAAGGATGGATATACACTTCGCTGGATGTAGTCTTATATGTACACATGCATGGTCTCTCCTATATTATGGCCGTCAGGCCTCCTTTTACGGAACATGCAAATGGATGCGCAAAGCATTGTTCTAACGATGGGTATGTTGACGCATGCATGCCCCCTTTAGAAAATTGTACGATCTGATTGGATCTCGACTTGTACAAGGATCAAGACCTCTCTCCCTATAAATATAAAGGGGCACGGCCGATTAAGGATATCAACCAACGCCCAATCGTATCTATTATTATTTACATTCATGTTATCTTTTCCCAGATCTAATTCTCCTTGTCTCTCCTCCATGAGGTTCGTCCTCTTATCTCCACGACCAGGGATGGCACCCAATAAGTTGTATTTAATTTTTTTAAAATAGGTAACACACTAGAACGAACTGAGCATGCTATTTCTAGCATTTCCTTCCTTCTGTCAATTTATGTTCGTTTTCTTTTTGCGTAATTAAACTTGAGTGTGAAGTGCCTGTTATGAGTCTTATAAAAGATAATTTAATGTAATTCTCTAACTTTGAGTGTGAAGTGCCCATATAGGAGACGACATATAGGAGAAGGATGCCTGTTTGTGGGTCAGGAGCATCTTTCATGAGCCGTTGTTGGGCTCATATTACATGGCGCTGTCACGAAGACCTGGAACCTCATCCGGAACAATCGCCGGGGGAACAGGAGGGAAGCAGGATTCAAGTGAACAGGAGAGGGATGGGGAGCAGCGGTGCCATGAAGTGTTTTAAATAGCGGGCTATAGCGGGACTATAGCAGTTTTGAAAAATTGTCACTATACTCGCTGCAATAGAAATAGTGTGATATAGCGGAAAATAGCGGGCTACAGCGGCGCTAACAGCGTTTTCAGAGAGCTTCCGCTAAATCCTATAGTTCGCTATTTAAAACATTCTACCATCCCTATCATCCTCGTGGAGAAGGACGGGTATGGGTTTGAGCCGATCATCGACGACGGGGTGGAAGGCGGCCCGAGCAGGCGACGACTGACAGGTGCTGAATTTGTTGGAGAGGTACGCATAAGGTGCATGAGTATATGTCCTGTTGACTGCTGTTGAATGACATGAAATGAATGGAGCAAAGCGAGGAGGGCCGGCTGATCGAGGCCTCTCCCAGATGCGCGTGCAGCGTGATGGCGTTCACACGGTCGCGGCCGTGGGGTCCATGCGGGGCAGTGAGGGGCCTGCGGCGCGTGTTGAGACGTGTGCGCCAAGTAAGAATTGGGCACGCCGACACGGAGGGCACGTGGAAACCGTATAGAGCAGACATGTCTAATGTGTTGACACGTTTTAGCGACAATCACCAATGATATGACCTAGACTAACCCATCTGGCAGGGACCCGTCAGGGAGGATCAGCGCTAGGGTTTGCTCTAGCGTCGGTAGGCGACCTAGAGCTCCTCAAGTCGGCGTAGAGTCGAAGAGAGGCGAAAATTAGGGTTGGAGAAGAGAATTAAGGTTTGGGAATAGAGATATGCCTAAAAGTAGGTAAAATAGTAGCTTGATTCGATTGTGGATGCATCAATCGGCCTTGCCCCTTTATATTTATAGGAGATTGTGATCTTAACCCTTGTACAAGTTGAAATCTACGAGATCTCGCCCAAATCCCAGAATTCTTTTCGGACTCGACCATACCGGATAGTCCGGTACGGCTCATCGAACAGTCCAGTACACGCCACCGGACTGTCCGGCAATGTTGGCGAATCTGGACCTGCCCACTTAGGTGCTCAATACATGCTCTCCTACCTTCTAGTGAAGGTCATGAACTAAAAGCACTTGTATCACTTACATCTTTGAGAATCAGCAGATTTCTCATAATATAACAATTCCGAAGTAAATAAAACATCCGATGTAATACATCGGCCTCTCTCAAGCATCTTGCCACATGCTTGGATAATATTTCTTCAAGAAACGGCCATTCAATACTTTAGGTAGCTCATTACCTTGCAAATCCTCCAATATATAAACATTACAAAGAACTACGCACTTAATCTTGTAAGGACCCTCCTAGCTTGGAGACCACTTGCCGAATCTTTTATCTTTGGTCTTTAATGGCAGCACCGTCTTCCACACGAGCTCTCCAACCTGGAAATTCTTGGCCTTCACCTTCTTGTTGTATGCTTTGGCCACTATGAGCTTGTCTTTCTCAATTTCCTTTGAAACCATCAATCATCTGTCGGTCACCTTATCAATATTATCCATCATCAAATCATGGTATTCACCGACATACAAGTCATTCTGCCTTGTAAATCTGTATGCATCCAAATTTACATCTACAGGTAGACCCTAACCATACGCAATACACAAGTTCAAAAAGAGAAACTTTAGTAGCCCATAAAGCTTCAAATAAAACCTCATGCTAACGCGGAGGGTAATCGGTGATCTTTTTCTTAATAAGGTGAGCGATGATCTTTATGCAATTCCTCTTGTGTCCGTTGCTTGTTTGGATAATAGTAGGATAGCAAATGCAGGATTAGGATAGATTCTATCCCCTCCCATCTTACATTTCTCGTTCGTATTCTAATTCCTATGCCACTCGCTTAAATCATTTTTATGGAGAGTTTCGATTTCCCAATTTCCAAAAGTGCCACCAGACCTTCCATAAAATTCTCTCTCTCTCCTCCACGGGAACCGCGATGTACAGCATCGACTTGACTTGGCTCGTAATTAATTGGTAATTTCACTTTACAACAACCGATGCTGCTGATCCCTCTCTCTGCTGCCAAGGTACAGCGTGGACTATGACTTGACCCCCGGTGCTGCTGCCAGTGCCAGGCCACTAGTACTCCTAGGGTACGTGGAGCAGCTCAGCCGTATCAAAGCACGTTGCCCGTGTGCCCGTGAAGGTGAAATTAAACGGTGCAGATACATGAGCATGCATGCATTATTGAGCTGAGCTAGCGACCCTGAAGGCCCATGTGAATGTGACCCCTGAAACCCTAGTTTTCATATGGGAGCTGAATACATGAATAAGAATACCAATTCCTCCTCATATCGTTGTCTCTCTTGTGCAATTGTTCTGCTGTTTGGTTGAAGAGTCTTAATTTGGACTATATTCGGTAACAAAGAGTACTCAACGTCTTAAAGCATTATTAACAACTTTGCTCTCGCAATCCAGGATTCACGAAGATAACAAGTGAGGGTAAGCATCTAATCTCACTGCTATGGCTGTCGCTGACTTGCAGTCGCCGGTTGAACAGCGACCAATCAATGCAAATAACTTTTATTTGGCAAGAAGCTAGAACATGTACGTATAAACAAAAGAACGCACATGATTTGCACACGGTAATTGAAGCTGCGCAGCAAAGCTGCCTTCACTGACGAGAAAGGGCCTAGCAACTTTAGTTTGAACATCTCAAAAGAATTGAGCTTTTTAAAAAAATGGTTGCGTTGGTCCAAAGGAGCCTCGTGAACTCTTAATAAAAAAAGTACGCATACCTAACCAAGATACTATGCTTGATGATCCAATAAGACTTGCGACTTGTGACCTAGCTCTTATATTAGTCGTCACTTGACACCTACTGCGCACCTAACCATGATGCTTATAGTTGTTCAATTGCCCACCTGCCTCGTACGACAATCAAATTAAATTAAAAGTATCCATGAAAAAGCCCTCCATAACCATATAAAATGACGAAATTTGAATGATTATTGCACGGGGCGTCGTTCTCTGTCCGTCTCCATTCTCTTACTATAGTGTGTGTAGTATATGTATCCAACGGGATGGATCCAGATCAGGCCAAAGTAAGGTGGTTCATGACGAAGACACAAGCAGATACAGGGATATCACACTTGTGAGCGACGCCGTGCATTTGTGATGACTTTCTTGGGGCGCTCTGGTGCGTGGCTTCAGCCCGATTGGTTAGTTGCATTAGGCTGGGCTAGGTCTGCAGGATGCAAATTTTCCTTGTTTGGTAGATTGTACAGGGTCTTGGGCTAGGCTGGCGGGATACAAGAGGAGGCCTCAGACCTAGCTCGGTGGATGCGAGAAATTTGGATGTATCTCCTGGGCCAGGCTCGTGGCGTGCAAAGGCTGCGCACATGTAGGCAAAAAGTGTCTGGGCAAACGCATCATTCATGGAACCAAACATAGTCTCCGCTTGGGTAGGCTTTTGCATGCATTGGGCTAGGATTTGCAGGGCTTGACTCTAGGAAGCTAGCCAGGCTGGGTGCATCCAGCAACCAATCAGGCCCTTCCTGATCACGCAGAACACCAAGATATTAGTTGGTATCCTGACCAGCACGACCATGTACAGAAGCACGACATACAGACATTTCTTTAACGCCCTGCTGGAGGCAGCTGAGCTGCGTAGGCACCTAGGAGGCCAACAAGCAGATCGAGCACAAGTGCTGTGTTGTGTTCAACAACAATATATAGGCCAGCACACCCTGAGCCATATCGCGTGCTGTCCACAAATCTTTTCTGGAGCAGGGTGACCACGCCAATGGTTGCCACGAACCAAGTGGAGTTGCAGTAGAAGAAAGCAATGTAACTGGAACATGACCGGATTCTCGGCCTCCATAGCAGTCACCGTTCTGTCGGCGCCAGAGGATGAACCTTCACATGTATTTATTTATGCATAATTTGTTCTTTTTCAAATTACATATCAAGAACACGCACTGGTAATTTAACTTCTCCAACTGCGAACAGGACTAAATACAAAATCGAATTAAATATGATTTTGCATAAATATTTAGTATTTAAAGTTGCATAAATATAATGTTGATAACAATTTAAGTCTTATCCAATACATTGGATCAGTATCTGTATTTGATCCGAATTCAAGAAAAAAAATAAAAACAAATACGGTATCGGCAATATCTGTCCATATTCGATCCGATTACACCTTTACTTGAGGCACCCGGGGTCTTGGCCACTACGTTTCTTCAGTTTGCCCATTGGACGGATGAAAAAAATCTTAGTTTTCGCGAGCTTATCATCTGGCCGACGAAAACTCATAGTTAATTTTGGTCGACTACTTAGTTTTCGCGAGCCTATCATGTAGCCGACGAAATGTAACACCCTAAATTTAATTTCCAGCATTTTATAATAAATTCAATATGCTTTATTTATTTTCTAGGATTTATTGTGCCTAGTATGCATTTTTCATTATCTTTTGAACTAAATATTGCAATATATCCTAAGGTCAACATGTTTGTGCATTCATGCTGGAGCATATTTTTTATTTGATGAATAGCATAAGGTTTGAATTCAAATTTATTTGAATTTGTAGTTTGTTTTTGAGTTTAAAAGAAAAGGAGAGAAATAGAAAAGAGAGGGAAAATGCAGGAAAAAGAAAAAGGAGAAACCGGCCCACCTCACCCGCTCGGCCCACCCGCGCCCTCACCCGAGCCGGCCCAGGCGAGGCGGCCCAGCCGGCCTCCCGCGCGCGCCGTCTCTCTCCCTCGCGCCACTGACAGGCGGACCCGCGCCCGTCGAGCCGCTGACAGGCGGGACCCACCTGTCATCCCCGACCTCTCGCCTTTCCTTTTTCGGCGACGGCGACTTTCCTTTTTCGGCCGATTTCTTTCATTCTCTACGCCGGCCGACTCCGAGGAGGAGAGCTCCTTCCGCCGCCTTCCCCGTGTTCCTCGCTCTCCTGCGCACCGAATCCCCAAAGGAATCGAAGGATTCCCTTCCTTCCCGAGAGCGCGCGCCGAAGGAAGCTCCGGCCGCCGCCTTCCTTACTGCGCCGCCCCCTTCCGAGCCGCTCCGGTCCTATAAATAGCACGCCGGGCTTCGCCCTTTCCCCCTCAACCTCGCCAGCAGCCGCAATCGAGCCCTAGCCGTCGCGAGCCGCTCAATTCCGCCGCCACCGTCCGAGGTGAGTAACGCCGGCGAGGTGCAATTCGCCCTCTGGGGTCGCGCTTCCGCCGCCCTAACCCCTCCGCCGTGCTCTGCAGGACCTCGTGACCCCGTTGCGCTAGCTCTCGACGCCCGTGGACGCTCCGACCGAGCTCTCCGCGAAGCCCCGAGCCGCTCCGCCGCCTCCGCTTGTCGCCGACCATCCTCCGGCAGCTCCCGGTCGTCGACAACCCCACGGTGAGCTTCGCCGTGGTCCCGTCTTGCTTTCTAGCTAGGTCCGGTCCCGAATCGCGCCCCGGAACACCGGGCATCGCGAGCTCCGGCGATGCGCCGCCGTCCCCGATGGTCGCCGCCGGCGAAACCTCGCCTTTCAACCTCAGCCGTCCGATCCAGAACGGATGCACGAGATTATAACGTGATCCGATCTCATCTCAGCCGTTAGATCTAGATCCGACCGTCCGGACCAGATGGTGACCGGTCAACCGCGGTCGTCGCCGCCTTTTTGTTAAAGAGACCCTCGGTTTTTCCTAAATCAACCCGCGGTCCACGCCAGTTCAAAACTAATTACAGATCGGCCCAGTTTTTAATGTTTTAGCCCCTGCGCTATTGAAAAATAGAACCCGCAGTCCAGAGGCTGTGTTTTTGTGCTTTAGACCTCGGATCTTTCCTGAAATTACAGAATTGGTCCCTAGTTTTTCCAAAACAGCCCAGATTTTGAGTTTTCTTCATAGATAGGTCCCTAGAACCTTGTTTTGGCCATAACTTTTCCGTTTTAACTCCGTTTTGGGCGATTCTTGCGCTCACGTGACCGTGGTAATATGTAGAACAGTTCTAAACTAGTTTTGTGTTCTGTTTTGATGTATTGGTGTACTGTTTCTTATCTTTTGTCCATTGTTTGCATGTATGCTCGTATATGGATGCTTGTGTGACGTTTGGACGAAAGTAGACGTTGATCTGTCTGAGGTGAACGAGGAGCCACCTTTTGACATTTGTGAGCAGCAGCAAGAGCACCTTGAGGAAGGCAAGTATAACATGAGCAACACCTATCACCTTTAATTCATTGCATATGCATGTGTTGATCTTGTATGCCTATAAGGACGATACATTAGCCACTTTGATCTCAATGTGAACCTTTTGGGTTGCATGTGGTTAAGTTTTTGCTAGGTGCTGCGCCAACATACACCTATGCTATGTTTTTAATTAATGTTGATTAATGGATCTATGCAATTAATTGTTTGAGCGTGACCCTCTGTGCCGTGTGCTTGAGTGGTGCATGTCTCATTTAAAATTTGTTTTTTAGCAACTTGGTTTAGGGGGCATGAGCATTGTGCTTAGTGGTTTTGCTCATAGCCACTTTCCATAAGGACCGGTTCGCAAAGCGACAACCTGGGACAACAGCACTACCATAAGACTGGTATGGGACGGTCTTAGCTGATTAATTGGATTGTTTTAGTTTGGGAGTAACTTACCTGCGGGGCAAGAGGGGAGGTGTGCTTCTGTGGCCCTCGCGCTGCTTGGGTTGAGTGTGATGTGTTCTTCTCCCCTTGAGGCTTGCTCCACCGTTGCATAACCTGAAACCTTAGCGGTTACACCTTACTAACATAATCTTTGTAAAGGCTTCGTAGTGTGGTTTGCTAGTCATCTCATCTAAGGTATGTGATGAACCACTAGCGTAGCTCACGACTTGTGGGTAAAGATGTGCAACCTCTCGAGAGTGTAAAACTGATGCATCAGCCGTGCTCACGGTTATGAGCGGCCCAGATCCTTTATGTGATTAGTTGGGTTATGGATGGTTTTTGGTAAAATCCTGGTTAATCATAATGCTTAATTTCTTCTATGCCTTATCTTTGAGATAAAAGTTTCTCTACTCACTTTAGTAAATAGCTTTAATAAAATTTGACCAATTAAAAGCAATGCAGTGGAGTCAGCTAACCTTAGAGCCTCATGGTTCTGTTATACTTGTTGAGTACGAGTTGTGTGCTCACGCTTGTTCTTTTCCGTTTACTCCTTGTTGGGGGGACAAATCCAACCGCTGCTCAGTCAATGGAGATACGAAGGATTATCAAGAAGTCTAGGCTCTTCGCTCTTCCAGTGGACGTCCCTGTGGCGGCTCTAGTTGCTTTCCGTTTACGCTTCCGCTTTTACGTACTTTATGTTAAAGACAAGTGTCTGTTATGGTAATAATACTTATGATGTAATCGTTAAACGTTATATTATGACATGTTCTGTGATGACAATTTGTCCTATACATGTGAGACTCGTTCCTGGCGCATGTATAGTATGCACGGTTTTGGTTCATTGAAAACCGGGTGTGACAGATTGGTATCAGAGCCGTGTCGACTGTAGGACGGAAGCCTAGTTAGTGCGGGTCGAAATTTAAGGATTTCCTCCTTCTCTTCCTCCTGTTTTTAAAAGTTTTCTTTTCTTTAAGGTTACACTACAACCCTATGTTCCTACATTATTTTCAATTCTCTTAACTCCTTTTTTAGAACTGATCTTAACCCAATCTTGGTTGTTTTCTTTGTAGATGGCCCGTACCAAGCAAACCGGTGCACCCCCGCAAGGCTACCATGTTCCCTTGGCACCACGGAACCCAGAACCAGAAGATCTAGTGCCACCCCCGCCTCTGCAGGAACCCATCATAGTGGGAGATGACTCTGAAGACCCCAGTGAAGCCAGCTCTTTCACTGAGAACACAGAAGAGGATCCAGAGGAGAATCCAGCCCCTGAACCAGAGGTAGAAGCACCTGAGTGGTCACATCACATTGCCGTTCAGATAGACGATAATCAAGGACCTGCTGTCAAAAGAGAGAGGGTGATCGCCACCTGGGTCAACATCGACCATACCCACCCAGGCAACGGTCTCAACTTTCCCGGACTGCTTCGGGAGTGCCTCCAGGAAATCGGCCTCAACAACTTCACCACCTCCTACTTCGCCACTCAGAGTACGCACCCGATTCTACCTGACAGATGGGTGGCCAATGCGTTGATCGAACGCTACAACCTCATCCACGGAGGGAAGACCATTGTGGGTGATTACTGCAGCGTGACGATCCATGAGACGATGGAAGCTGCCATTGAAGATGCTGCACGCCAAGCTCTGGGAGCCATCTGCTATGACCACCGTACCTCGTTGAGCCAGACCTGTTTTCGCTACTTCCCTCGCCGCATAGAAGGCCAAGCTGGGCACGAGATCGCTTCGATGGTGTTGGAGGATGACCAGAGGGTAAGGAAGATGGCACGGTACATCGCGGCCCTCAACTCCGCCCACGACATAGTGTTGGACGAGCTTCACCGCAAGACCAAGAGGGTGGCAGAACTTGAAGCTACACTTGCCGGCCTCCAAGGACCAAAGCCTCGAGTGCCAGACGTGACTCCGTCCCAGTGCAAATCCCGCAAGAGGACCCGCAAGGGGGAACTAAATGGTGCCACTAGGATTCTTTTCCATGAGGATTAGGATTACCCTTATCTTTGCTTCACATCGCTAGTACGTTGAGTCGAGTTGGTCTATAAACGCTTTGAGTCTAGTTCAGTGTTTGGTTGTTTGTGCTTGTGAACTATGTTTGAGTTGGCATTTTGGTTGCTTGATCATGTCCAACTATGGGGATTGTCCATAGTCAAACCAGTTTGAGTTGAGTTCAATAAAAATAGTCAGTTGGGATGAACAACTACTCTATTACTCCTCTCTACCTCATCTAGCTGACGCTCGTTCATCATGGGCTAATGACCAACCTGCAATCTCAAAATCTACTTCACCTTGTGAGAGGGATATAAATCCTTATGGACTTTCTTTTGTTGCCACAGATGGTTGGAACTAGAGGACGTGGTGCTAGGGGCGCCCAAGGAAGTAACCAGGGCCACGACCATCCCGACCACCCGTTGCCCAATCCACCACCACTGACGGCCGAGCAGTTCTTTGCCATGCAAACGCAGATGATGGCCACAGTGAACAATGCCATCTTGGCCCTACAACAAGCTCAGGTGCAGGCGCCACCACCACCTCCTCCGCCTAGGGACAGGCGTGGGGATTTCATGAAGGGGCATCCCCCAACCTTCTCCCACGCTGCAGATCCACTACAGGCTGATGACTGGCTTCGTGCTGTGGAGAGACAGCTGGAGATCGCCCAGTGCGATGACCGAGAGAGAGTCCTGTATGCTGCAGGACAACTTCGTGGTGCTGCTTTGGATTGGTGGGAGTCGTACCGCCAGCAGGATCGCGATGCCTTCACCTGGGCTCAGTTTAGAGAGAACTTCAGGAGTCACCACGTACCGGCTGGGACCATGAAGATGAAGAAGAAGGAGTTCCTCTCGCTCAAGCAAGGGAGCATGTCCGTCACTGAGTATCGTGACAAGTTCCTGCAGCTTGCAAGGTACGCCACAGCAGAGGTCGCTGAGGATGGCGATAAACAGGAGCATTTCATGGAAGGGCTCAATGACACCCTGCAGTTCCACCTCATGAACTTCACCTTCCCCAGCTTCAATCACCTGGTAGATCGTGCGCTCCTTACAGAACGCAAACATCGGGAGATGGAGGAAAGGAAGAGGAAGCTCATACCTGCACCGTCCGGGAGCAACACCCGCCCCCGCTACCAACAACAGCAGCAGCCACCGCGGCCAGGATACCTGCAGAACCACCAAGGGCAGCAGATGGCCCAGGGGCAACGCTACCAGAATCAGCCTCCTCGCCCTGCATATCAAGCTCAGCGTCAGGGGCAGCCTAACCCCCCCTGCACCAGCCCAGGCTCCTGTCATTGGCAGAAGTTGCTATAAGTGCGGTGACCCGAGGCACTATGCCAATGTCTGCCCTCAGAAGACAGTCCCCAACCCGCAGAGACCAGGACCGGTCCAGCAGCCGCAAGCTCAGGGGCGCAACAATGGGAACGCCAAGGCGCCGTGGCAAGGAAAGGTGAACCATGTGACGGCAGAAACTGCAGCTGAGGCCCCAAACGTCATGATCGGTACGTTCTTGGTCAACTCTCATCCTGCTACCGTACTATTTGATACTGGTGCCACCCACTCCTTTATTACCAAATCCTTTGCTGAACAACATAAAATACCCATTAGCATGTTGAAAAAGGATATGATAATTACTTCGCCTGGAGGGGAAATAAGAACCCATGTGATCTGTACTAGAGTCGGGATTAACATAAGGGGGTTAGAGTTTCATACTAGTCTGTTAGTCATAGAACCGATGGGCATCGACGTCATCCTAGGAATGGAAACATTGACCAAATGGGGAGTCAGAATTGACTGTGCCAAGAGGACTGTTCATATGACAACGCCAGATGGCCAGGAAGTAAGAGTCGGCGCATCCAAACCCTCCGGTTATCTGCATCGGATGGAGGTCCAACCTACAGATGGCATTCGAGTAGTGTGTGAATATCCTGATGTCTTCCCGGAAGAGTTACCAGGTATGCCGCCTGACCGAGACATTGAGTTTTCTATAGACCTTTTACCTGGTACTGCTCCTATATCTAAAAGACCATATAGAATGGCACCCCCAGAACATGAGGAAGTTAAACAAAACATAGATGAGCTGCTAGCAAAGGGATTTATTCGCCATAGTACCTCTCCGTGGGCTTTTCCTGTTCTGTTTGTTGATAAGAAGGAAGGGCCTGCTCGACGGATGTGTGTGGATTATCGTGCATTGAACGAGGTGACTATTAAGAACAAGTATCCTCTGCCACGCATTGATGATTTGTTTGATCAGTTGCAAGGTGCCTGTGTATTCTCCAAAGTAGACCTGAGATCTGGCTACCACCAGTTGAAGATCCGTCCCTCAGATATTCCTAAGACTGCTTTCATCACAAAGTATGGTCTCTATGAGTATACTGTGGTGTCTTTTGGTCTGACTAATGCCCCTGCTTTCTTCATGAGTTTAATGAATAAGGTGTTCATGGATTATTTGGACAAGTTCGTGGTGGTATTCATTGATGATATCCTGATCTACTCCAAAACCGAGGAGGAACATGAGGAGCACTTGAGGCTAGTTCTGCAGAGATTGAGGGATCACAAGCTATATGCAAAGTTGAGCAAGTGTGAGTTCTGGATTGACGAGGTACCATTCCTTGGTCATATCATCTCTAAGGGGGGGATCTCAGTGGACCCTGGCAAGGTCATATCAGTGTTGGATTGGAAGGTGCCACAGACTGTCAAGGAAGTACGTGGATTTTTGGGCTTAGCAGGATATTACCGGAGATTCATAGAGAATTTCTCGAAGATTGCGAAGCCGATGACCACGTTGCTTGAGAAGGATGCTGAGTTCATCTGGAACAAGGAGAGGCAAGCAGCTTTTGAAGAGTTGAAGAAGAAGCTGACCACCGCACCCGTGCTGACATTGCCAGATCTGCAGAAAAGGTTCACAGTATATTGTGATGCTTCAGGCGACGATCTGGGTTGTGTGCTGATGCAAGAAGGAAAGGTGATTGCCTATGCCTCCCGACAGCTACGCAAGCATGAGGTAAATTATCCTACACATGACTTGGAGTTAGCAGCAGTTGTCCATGCACTTAAGATATGGCGTCACTATCTTTTTGGGCAAAGATGTGAGATATACACGGATCACAAGAGTCTTAAGTATATCTTCACTCAGAATGAGCTGAACATGAGGCAGCGTAGATGGTTAGAACTGATCAAGGACTACGACTTGGAGATATATTATCATCCAGGGAAAGCCAACGTGGTGGCTGATGCTTTGAGCAGAAGAAGCTACGTCAACATGGCCATAGCATTCCAGATGCCACGTGAGTTATGTGAGGAGTTCGAAAGTTTGAGTTTGGGTTTTGTGCATCATACTGCAGCTACCTTTGAAGCCGAACCAACTCTGGAACAAGAAATTCGAAGACATCAAGCCCAGGACGAGAAGATCCAGGAGATACGCGAGCAGATCCAGATAGGCAAAGCGCCCAACTTCAGGGAAGATGAGCAAGGTACAGTATGGTACAAGAACCGGATTTGTGTGCCAGATGTGGACAGAATCAAGAAGTTGATCCTGAGTGAGGCCCATGATACAGCTTACTCTATCCATCCCGGGAGTACTAAGATGTATTATGACCTCAAGGAGAGATTCTGGTGGTTTGGAATGAAACGTGCCGTAGCAGAGTATGTGGCAATTTGTGACACTTGTCAGAGGGTCAAGGCAGAACATCAGAGGCCAGCAGGACTATTGCAACCGTTGAAAATTCCAGAATGGAAGTGGGAGGAAATCAGCATGGACTTTATTGTTGGGTTACCTCGCACCCAGAAAGGTTACAACTCCATATGGGTAGTAGTGGATCGTCTGACCAAGGTCGCCCACTTCATACCTGTGAATACTACCTACTCCGGGGCAAGGTTGGCAGAACTATACATCTCTAGGATTGTGTGTTTGCATGGGGTTCCTAAGAGGATTATATCCGATAGGGGATCACAGTTCACTTCTCGCTTTTGGGAGCAATTGCATGATTCACTGGATACCAAGCTTCGTTTCAGCACAGCTTACCATCCGCAGACAGACGGTCAGACAGAAAGGACCAATCAAATACTGGAAGATATGTTGCGAGCGTGTGTCATCCAATATGGCACAAGTTGGGACAAGTGCTTACCTTATGCCGAGTTCTCCTACAACAACAGCTATCAGGTCAGTATCAAGAAATCACCATTTGAAGCTTTGTATGGTAGAAGGTGTAGGACTCCTTTGCTCTGGGATCAGAGAGGAGAGAAGCAAGTGTTTGGACCGGACATTATCAAGGATGCGGAGGAACAAGTACGGATAGTTCGAGAGAACTTGAGAATTGCTCAGTCTAGGCAGAAAAGCTATGCAGATGTCAGACGGAGAGATCTCACGTTCAAGGAAGATGACTTTGTGTATCTGAAGGTGTCACCTATGCGGGGAGTACGCAGATTCAACATGAAGGGAAAACTAGCACCCAGATATGTTGGACCATTCAAGGTACTAGAAAAGAGAGGAGAAGTGGCTTATCGCTTAGAGTTACCTTCTAGTCTTTCAGGTGTGCACGATGTATTCCATGTCTCGCAGCTGAAGAAGTGCTTGAGAATACCAGAGGAGCAGGCGCCTTTAGAAGGGTTGGAAGTGCAGGAGGACTTGACCTACACTGAGCACCCTATAAAGATTCTGGAAACATCTGAGAGGGTGACCCGGAAAAAGAGGACCAAGATGTGCCGAGTGCAATGGAAATACCACACAGAGGAGGAAGCTACTTGGGAAAGGGAGGATGAGTTGAGGGCAGCATACCCTGATCTCTTTGCTAACCAGCCTATGTGAATCTCGGGGCGAGATTCCTTGCAAGGGGGGTAGGTCTGTAACACCCTAAATTTAATTTCCAGCATTTTATAATAAATTCAATATGCTTTATTTATTTTCTAGGATTTATTGTGCCTAGTATGCATTTTTCATTATCTTTTGAACTAAATATTGCAATATATCCTAAGGTCAACATGTTTGTGCATTCATGCTGGAGCATATTTTTTATTTGATGAATAGCATAAGGTTTGAAATCAAATTTATTTGAATTTGTAGTTTGTTTTTGAGTTTAAAAGGAAAGGAGAGAAATAGAAAAGAGAGGGAAAATGCAGGAAAAAGAAAAAGGAGAAACCGGCCCACCTCACCCGCTCGGCCCACCCGCGCCCTCACCCGAGCCGGCCCAGGCGAGGCGGCCCAGCCGGCCTCCCGCGCGCGCCGTCTCTCTCCCTCGCGCCACTGACAGGCGGACCCGCGCCCGTCGAGCCGCTGACAGGCGGGACCCACCTGTCATCCCCGACCTCTCGCCTTTCCTTTTTCGGCGACGGCGACTTTCCTTTTTCGGCCGATTTCTTTCCTTCTCTACGCCGGCCGACTCCGAGGAGGAGAGCTCCTTCCGCCGCCTTCCCCGTGTTCCTCGCTCTCCTGCGCACCGAATCCCCAAAGGAATCGAAGGATTCCCTTCCTTCCCGAGAGCGCGCGCCGAAGGAAGCTCCGGCCGCCGCCTTCCTTACTGCACCGCCCCCTTCCGAGCCGCTCCGGTCCTATAAATAGCACGCCGGGCTTCGCCCTTTCCCCCTCAACCTCGCCAGCAGCCGCAATCGAGCCCTAGCCGTCGCGAGCCGCTCAATTCCGCCGCCACCGTCCGAGGTGAGTAACGCCGGCGAGGTGCAATTCGCCCTCTGGGGTCGCGCTTCCGCCGCCCTAACCCCTCCGCCGTGCTCTGCAGGACCTCGCGACCCCGTTGCGCTAGCTCTCGACGCCCGTGGACGCTCCGACCGAGCTCTCCGCGAAGCCCCGAGCCGCTCCGCCGCCTCCGCTTGTCGCCGACCATCCTCCGGCAGCTCCCGGTCGTCGACAACCCCACGGTGAGCTTCGCCGTGGTCCCGTCTTGCTTTCTAGCTAGGTCCGGTCCCGAATCGCGCCCCGGAACTCCAGGCATCACGAGCTCCGGCGATGCGCCGCCGTCCCCGATGGTCGCCGCCGGCGAAACCTCGCCTTTCAACCTCAGCCGTCCGATCCAGAACGGATGCACGAGATTATAACGTGATCCGATCTCATCTCAGCCGTTAGATCTAGATCCGACCGTCCGGACCAGATGGTGACCGGTCAACCGCGGTCGTCGCCGCCTTTTTGTTAAAGAGACCCTCGGTTTTTCCTAAATCAACCCGCGGTCCACGCCAGTTCAAAACTAATTACAGATCGGCCCAGTTTTTAATGTTTTAGCCCCTGCGCTATTGAAAAATAGAACCCGCAGTCCAGAGGCTGTGTTTTTGTGCTTTAGACCTCGGATCTTTCCTGAAATTACAGAATTGGTCCCTAGTTTTTCCAAAACAGCCCAGATTTTGAGTTTTCTTCATAGATAGGTCCCTAGAACCTTGTTTTGGCCATAACTTTTCCGTTTTAACTCCGTTTTGGGCGATTCTTGCGCTCACGTGACCGTGGTAATATGTAGAACAGTTCTAAACTAGTTTTGTGTTCTGTTTTGATGTATTGGTGTACTGTTTCTTATCTTTTGTCCATTGTTTGCATGTATGCTCGTATATGGATGCTTGTGTGACGTTTGGACGAAAGTAGACGTTGATCTGTCTGAGGTGAACGAGGAGCCACCTTTTGACATTTGTGAGCAGCAGCAAGAGCACCTTGAGGAAGGCAAGTATAACATGAGCAACACCTATCACCTTTAATTCATTGCATATGCATGTGTTGATCTTGTATGCCTATAAGGACGATACATTAGCCACTTTGATCTCAATGTGAACCTTTTGGGTTGCATGTGGTTAAGTTTTTGCTAGGTGCTGCGCCAACATACACCTATGCTATGTTTTTAATTAATGTTGATTAATGGATCTATGCAATTAATTGTTTGAGCGTGACCCTCTGTGCCGTGTGCTTGAGTGGTGCATGTCTCATTTAAAATTTGTTTTTTAGCAACTTGGTTTAGGGGGCATGAGCATTGTGCTTAGTGGTTTTGCTCATAGCCACTTTCCATAAGGACCGGTTCGCAAAGCGACAACCTGGGACAACAGCACTACCATAAGACTGGTATGGGACGGTCTTAGCTGATTAATTGGATTGTTTTAGTTTGGGAGTAACTTACCTGCGGGGCAAGAGGGGAGGTGTGCTTCTGTGGCCCTCGCGCTGCTTGGGTTGAGTGTGATGTGTTCTTCTCTCCTTGAGGCTTGCTCCACCGTTGCATAACCTGAAACCTTAGCGGTTACACCTTACTAACATAATCTTTGTAAAGGCTTCGTAGTGTGGTTTGCTAGTCATCTCATCTAAGGTATGTGATGAACCACTAGCGTAGCTCACGACTTGTGGGTAAAGATGTGCAACCTCTCGAGAGTGTAAAACTGATGCATCAGCCGTGCTCACGGTTATGAGCGGCCCAGATCCTTTATGTGATTAGTTGGGTTATGGATGGTTTTTGGTAAAATCCTGGTTAATCATAATGCTTAATTTCTTCTATGCCTTATCTTTGAGATAAAAGTTTCTCTACTCACTTTAGTAAATAGCTTTAATAAAATTTGACCAATTAAAAGCAATGCAGTGGAGTCAGCTAACCTTAGAGCCTCATGGTTCTGTTATACTTGTTGAGTACGAGTTGTGTGCTCACGCTTGTTCTTTTCCGTTTACTCCTTGTTGGGGGGACAAATCCAACCGCTGCTCAGTCAATGGAGATACGGAGGATTATCAAGAAGTCTAGGCTCTTCGCTCTTCCAGTGGACGTCCCTGTGGCGGCTCTAGTTGCTTTCCGTTTACGCTTCCGCTTTTACGTACTTTATGTTAAAGACAAGTGTCTGTTATGGTAATAATACTTATGATGTAATCGTTAAACGTTATATTATGACATGTTCTGTGATGACAATTTGTCCTATACATGTGAGACTCGTTCCTGGCGCATGTATAGTATGCACGGTTTTGGTTCATTGAAAACCGGGTGTGACACGAAAACTCACGGTTAATTTTTGTCGGCTACTTTCAGCAAACGATATTTTTTTTTGTCGTTTTTCTGCAGCCGAAGGAAACTGTAGTGGCCGACAAAAATGAATGATTTTCTTGTAGTGCGTGCCTACACTATATGGCGCCACCAGCTTCCATGGCAGCCTCCGGCCCACTCCCACGCAGCTTCTGCAGGTCACCCCGTAGTCCTCCGACTCCCAATAGGCCAATCCTATATATATATATATGCTATGGCCTATTTATAATGATTCAACAAACTAGATGGATGCTCATGTTTTAATAATGCTAGGATGATGGTTAATCCCACATGGAAAGTTGACAAAAATTATAATTGTTTTTTGTTTTTCAAACGAGCTTAGTACACGTATTTCATTAAGAGGATAAGGAAAGACCAAACAACAACAACACTACAGCCAGCAAGCCACGCGACACCAAACATCAGTTGGACACCAAGGTCCAAACAACAATAAAGGTTTAAATTACATCGATAATTGGCGACGTGGAAAGCGACCACGATGACAAGTTTCTGGTCCTACTCCACACAAGGTAATGAATCCTCCTCCACCTAAACGGTGTCGGGGAAGAGCTCACGAATAACTGCACGCCTTCTAGGCGACAGCAACTCTCCAAATTTTGCACTGCACGCAACTAAAGCAGCCTCGCCAAAAAAGTACCTGAGACGAGTTATCACCAAGCTTCTTTAGCAAAATGTTCCTCGCGTGCACCTCAGCGTTGGCGACACTAAGCTTACTCTTGGCTGCCAGGCGAGTGCTGCGGCGCAAGTTCTCCCCCCGGGGTGACGACCTTAGACACCCACACCGTAGGAGGACCCTGAATGAAGGCCGATGCAAGAGGGGCCTGAGCTCGAGCAACAAACTCCTCAACCCGATGGGAAGGCGAACAATGGGGAAGAACGTCTGAGGCGCCAGCAGGAAGGTCATCTGGCTCTACAGTAGCAGTGTCGTCGAGCCCGGGCAGATCTCAGGCTAAGGCCGAAGAGCACATTTCGACCGTGGTCACAAACGGCTCATCAACGACAATCTCCACCTCCACGCACCTTTCCCTTTGCAATGAATCATAGGCCCTATCCTTTGACCCAGTCACCTCCCTCGTGACCTCTAAGCCAGCTGGAGGTCTGATCACAGGGCGAGGCAGCAGCAGCCCCATCACCACAGGGCCATTTCCCTAGGGACACAGCCTTTGAACGGACCACCAAGGCCACACTAAAGGTCACGTGACCGACCTTGGTCCATCTGCTCCAATGTCAGCTGCTGCACCCCCGCTGGAGATGGAGGCAAGGCCGCCACTACCAACGTCAAAACCCTCCACCACGCCTCGCTGGCACGCAAAACCTTGGAGCTGAGGACCCTAACCCCCCACCGGGCAGGGGTCGAAGTCAAGGTTGTTCTCATCATCGGACAATGGTGGGATGGATGAAGACGACGTTGACCATGGAGAGGAGTCCTCCAGCCAACGGAGGTGGGAGCTCCATCCGTCAGAGAAGTGGCTGGGCTTCATGGCTCTTTGCCTATCACCGCCGCCCGCGCCCACACCAGCGGATGGCCTAGGCCTCTTGCAGTCCTAGCCCAGGTGCCAGAAGCCGTGGCACCGGAGACAGCGATGGGGGAGTTTGCATGTGGCCACCCAGTGACAGTAGGATAGGCAGTGTTGACGCGGCTTATGTACGAAATTTATGCATCATTTTATATGATTTATCATTGATTTTATGCGTCAACTATATCTTTCACTAACATTTATCACCGATAATTGTGGATTTTGCAATATTGTCTTGGAAATATGCTACATGTGATTTTTACAGGTTTTAGACTAATTTTTCGCGAAATTTACCACGATCCACTTCGAGTAAGAAAAGACCGCTAGATGACATGGATTGAAGATGAAGAACAAGGAAGACTTGGTGTACTCATAGCCCCTCTGTGTAGATCAAGGCTCCCTAACTAGAACATTCAATGAAGTATCAAAGAACTACAAGAAAATAAAGATATCTATTTATTACAGATGATGAATATGACAAAGGCCAGAAGAATTCATCAAAGCTCGGCCCAATACGAAGATTCCAGAAGCATAAGAGTCCCAAAGGCCCCGCACAAATATTACTTAAGCATTAAGTAACTACCCCGCGAAAGATGGAAAGGAGAAGACGCACGGAGAGTCCGGTTCGGCCGACCCTGACCCTCCTGGTCAGCTGACCCCACCTATTCCTAGGTCGGTTTCCGATTCTTTTTCTCCCACGTCTTCTCTAAGGTATAAATAGCGAGTCTAGGCCCCGAGTCGAGGCATTCAATTCATTATCAAGGCATGAAGTCGACGGAAAGAGGGACAACAACTAGAGAGAGCAGAGGGTCGAGTTTCTAGTCTAGGATTAGAGTTCTTCTAGTTCCTGGAGGTGATTAGAGGCCTTGCACGCTGCTCTAATTACCAAGCTTTGGAGGCCTAATTGTATCATCAAGGGAAGGTATGATCATGGATGTAACGTTGATACAGTTAATCAATGAAGCTTTGTTCTTGTCTAATTACCAAGTTCTTGTTCTAATTATGCTTGTTCTAGTTCTAATTAGATTTAGATCTAGATGCTTGTTGATTAGACCATGTCATTAAGGGTGTTATTTATCTAGCGTTCTTGATCTCTAATCTAGTTTACTAATGATATAATTATGTTTCTAGTTCTTGTGATCATGGTGATTAGAATTTCTAGTTGTTTTAATTATGTTATTAGACTATGTGAAGTAATTAGAAGCGTGTTCTCTAATTATGTATGCCTGTTGAGAGTTTCTCATCGATTACCTGGTTACCAGTGACAGTAGAGCCCGGGGAAAGGTTAAACTCGATCTAGGGGATTAGATTGGTTGATCATGATTTAATTATGCTATGATGAATATGCTTGAACATGCTTGTTTGCCTTAAGCTACTAGTTATCTCGCTGTTTTATCTTAGATGTGATGCCCGTTATCGCATATGCTTTGGATCCGTTTAGAGCCTGATTAGAAGCTAGTTAATACCCTTTAATGAGTTCTCTAATGATGTTCTAATCGTCTATCTTATATATTATCATATCTAGTATAGGTTAAGGATTGGTTTAGATTAAGGATTGGTTTAGAGTTAACGGTACACCTTTTACCCCTTTAAGTTTATCTCAAACTCTTGTTAATTAGGTTACCTTTAGTTCATTCCTTGGATTGACAAAACCCACGATATTCATCTTTGGAAAAAGCTACACACGATACTGTCGCTTGCAGTATAAGGTTTGCCGTGCTTAAGTGACGTCAACAACCTTTTCTGGCGCCATTGTCGGGGAACTAATTAAGCGAATCATAATTAACTTGAGTTTGTATATATTTAACTTTGTCTCTTTTTTGCTAGTTTATTTAGTTAATTTGTATAGTTTTAATTTTATGTAAATGTAATTAGCAATCAACTCTATTTATCAATTTTTTTTGTGTTTTTAGCTTTTATCTTTTAATTTAGTTTTTATTTTCGATTTAGTCTTTATCTTTTATGTTTTAGTTTTTATTTTGTTTTTTTCTTGCGCCATATATGTTTTTCTTTTTATACCTTTTAAATTTCGAATTTATTTTCTTATCTTTTGTATAATAATTTATATATGGCCGAATTATTGTTTTTCTAGTTTATACATTTTTCTAGAATATATATTTTCTTCTTATATATTCTCTACCACTAACATTAGCAGGAATGGATGGACCAATGTCCAACAAAGTGACTAATTATGTGGATGATCCAGAGAAGCTACTAAAGAAGACCCGAAACTCTGCCAAATTTCCGCGGAAGCAAGGCGAAACTCTGCCGAAAATGGGTGACGAGAACCAAGAGAGGAAGCTACTGGACCTGTGTGTGCCGACGTCAGTAGATTTGAGGATCAGAGATCTCACTCCACCTTAGAGAGCATTTGAGATCAGAAGCTCAGTAATCAGCATGGTGCAGAATCAACCATTCAGTGGGAAGGAAGATCCGAATCAACGCTCGAAGACGTTCTTGTAGATCTGAAACACCTTCAACATCGATGGAGTCAACAACGATCAGATCAGAGCAAGACTATTCCCATTCTCACTGATCGGGAAGGCTCACCAGTGGCTGCCCACACTTCCAGAGCTACGGTCAACAACTGGCAGCAGTTACTACAAGCTTTCATCGCCAAGTACTTTTCACCTGGAAAGACTCAAGCCCTGCGCAACAAGATTTCAACATTTGTGCAGTACCCCACGGAGACATTCGATGAAGCTTACGAGAGATTCAACGACTATGTGTCAGCCTGCCCTCATCACAACTTTCAGAAATGAGACTTGATCCAGAAGTTCTACGGTGGACTCAACGCAGTGTGTAGAGCTCAGATTGGTGCATCGTCCGGAGGATCAATTCTCAGTCTCACTCCTACAGAGACCGAAGCTTTGTTCAAAAAGATCGCTGAGAATGGAACTTGGGGCACATGAGTAGACAGGGTGGCACCACAGCCTGCCCTCACTCCATCCACTGGAGTGGCGAAGAGTGTGCTTGAAGTAGACAAGATGGAGATCCTAGGTGGAAAGATCGACTTACTCATGAGAAGGTTCAAGAAGATAGAGAGTGGCAGAGCAGAGGAAGTGAAGTCTACAGAAGCCATGATGACTTGTGAAGAGTGTGGAGAGTTTGGCCATTCAAGGGAAGGTTGCCCAGAGGAAGCTAAGGCACTGGACTATGCAAGAAAGGAAGGATGGATTCCTCCATCCAACTACAGACAGAATCGACCACAGTTCACTATTGGATCAGCTGTTTAGAATGCCATTCCTCTATGGATTCAACTCAAGGACTTTATGGAAGAGCAAGCCAAGATCAACAAGGATTCACACTCCAAGTTCAAGGCTATGGACAAGGTGCTGGAGAACATAGATGGCAAGATCACCATTGTGGGAAGTTCAAACCAACAGCTAGTGGGGATGATGAAGATTTTGGAGAATCAACTCTCTCAACTTGCAGAGCATCTCCCAAACAAGAATGAAGGAAAGTTGCCAGGACAACCACAGTCGAAGGAATCACTCAGAGCGGTCACTACCAGATCTGGAAGGGAGACAAGAGATCCAGAAATGACTACAAGACTTGCCAGTGAAGTGGAAGCAGATGCTTATAGTGAAGACGAACCTGCAGTGACAGTGGAAGACACGAGGATACTACCAAAAAAGAGCAGAGTTCGAGTGAACAAGTCAGATGAGCATTTCAGCAAGTTTCTTGAAGTGATCAAGCAGCTGTATATCCATATGCCATTATTGGATGCACTCCAAGTTTCCACTTATGCCAAGTACTTCAAAGATATACTAGCTAACAAAAAGGAAATGCCATCTGAATGTGTAAAGTTGACGACTGAGTGTAGTGCAGCTATCATAGATACTCCTTTGCAGAAGAAGGTAGATCCGGGATGTCCCACTATCCCATGCTCTATTGGTGCACTCAACATTGACAAGGCTCTTTGTGATTTAGGAGCAAGCGTAAGTGTCATGCCTAAGTCAGTGTTTGACAAGCTGAAGCTGCCAAAGCCAGAGCCAACATCCATGTGTCTAGAGCTAGTAGATCGCTCAGTCAGATATCCAGAAGGAGTCGCTGAGAACGTGCCAGTCAAGATTGGAGCAAATCTTGTACCAGTTGACTTCGTTATTCTGGAAATGGGAGAAAGCTCAAGGTCACCATTGATACTTGGAAGACCTTTTCTCAGAACAGCTCAAGCCAACATCAACGTGGGAGAAGGGATGATCAAGTTCAACATCAATGGAGAGTCAAGCTCGTTCAAATTCCGTCCAAGATTCGAGATGTGTCAAGCAATAGAAGACGACGAAACTTGAAGAAGAAGACTCATCTGCAGTGTCTACACCGGACATTGGATGGCGCCCAGAAGAAGTTAGGCTGAAGGACTTATCTCAAGCGCTTATGGGAGGCAACCCAGGTATTTTAGAAAATTTTTTGTTTAGTTTATTAGTTTTTCTTAGAAACAGTTTTTAGTTTAAAGCTTTTAGTTTTAAAGTGAACCATGGTTATAATTAATAAAGAGTTTAGATTAGTTAAAATTTGATTTTGAATTTTTATAAAAAGGTGGCTACTCTCACTTACGTAGCTGTCTAAATTTTGAAAATTACGAAGCCTTTGCCAGTTTTTGAATTTGATTCAATTTTGAAGCGATTTATAAAAAAGAGAGAGAGAGAGAGAGACCTTTTTCTTAGATTTTAATCTTTTATTATTATAAGATTTCAAAATCTTCTCTCTAATTTATCCAAAAACTAGGCGTATACCTAAGCCACGCTAAAGAAATGAGATGGGTATATTCAATTCAATTCATGAATTGAAGTACTTATCTTTATTCTGAAATTAACTCGGTAAAATTACCGAACATTTGTTTTTATGCAAAACAAAACATAAGTTTTAGAATAGCAACTTAAATTATTTTATATCTCAAAATTACAATCTATGTTGAGTGTTATAAACATTGTGTGCTTTTAACCTACTATAGTAGGCATACTTATGAATATGTTTATATTGCATAAATGCAAATTAAGGACGTAGAATTAGTGAAGATAATCAACATCTTAATAAGAAACATTTAAATTAGGCAACATAGGATCCTCTTTTAGTATAATATAACTAGCAAACTTGATATGGATAGTAATTAAGAGGCTTTGATAGAAAAGATTTAAAAGTCTATCACCTAAGGAGACAAACTTTAAAGCCTTGATTGATCTGTATAAGCCAGCCTTTATTGCTAGGAATCCTATGGGTAGCTTACAGGAGAAGTTTGGATGGGAGCAGGTCCAGAAAGAGCTTGGCTCGGCCGACCGGACTCCCCCAGGTCGGCCGACCCCAGTCAGCCCTTCACCAGATCGACCTCCCCTTTGAGCCACCTCTTTGCCTATAAATTAGAAGGTGATGTCGCTGCTTTTCAACACCAGAGCCACTACCACCAGTTCAAAAACCCCCAGGAGAAGAAGTAGAGTTTTAGTTTTTAGAGAAAATTTGAGAGGTAGATGAAGAAATTCCTCAAGAAAGCCTTCAAGTGTACCCCATCTATAGGAAGCCCTCTTCAAGAGGAGGAGAGTTCATCAAGGCCCACATCAAGGAGATACTCTGTCTCTGAGATGGGAAGTTCCGACTCTGATCGCAGTCTTCATCGCGATCAAGGCCTACGTGGGTGTTCTTCCCGCTTCTCCGTCAACTCTGATGAAGTTCTAGAGCCAACAAGAAGGAGGGCCCGTTCTTCTACCCGAGCTCAAGAACAAGCCCCTCAAGCGATGGACGTTGAAGAGGATCAATGGAAGTACTCGCAGGAAGGATTCTCGCTCCGTACCGCTATTGAAGAGTAGAGATATAACAGTTGCCAGCATCGCATCACCTCTAATTATGATTTAGACTTCGATTTCCTGGGCAGTCTAGATTTTGCTCCTAGCATAGAGAAAGTTTTTTAGAATTTGGGCTGGAGCAATTTCATTCATATTTTTGCTACCTACCAGAGGGACATAGCTTTAGAAATCATGACCACTATGGATATAGTCAGTTCCTCTGATTATAACCATGCCTTGAGATTTAGATTGAAGGAAGATTGGGTAGAAATGTCCTTTGGTATGATTGGTTCTTTGTTGGCATTTTGGGAGAACTCACCTAAAACTATTGAAGTTAACCAAGACATTCTAGAGAATTTTTGGTTACAAATTGCTGAAAATTTCCAAGGAAAGAATGAGAATAATTAATCCCATAATCAGAATCATCCATAGATTCATGACTGTCAGAGTCATAGAGAGGCTAGATGACACTAAGGTGCAGAGTGCTGAAATGAAATGGCTTTACATTGCACATTGTCAGCCTATGGGGATTAATCCAATACATTCCATGATTAACCATTAGATTGTTCAGAGGAATAGAAACACTGGATTACTTGAATTTGGACACTATCTTACTATCCTCGCTTCTGCGCTAAAACCCGATTTAGTGTTTGATCCAAGTTACACAAAGTTACCAGCTAGCATTGATGAAAATTCCTTAAGGAAAGGAAAATATATTTATGGAAACAAGAATACTGGTTTTCTTTGTTAGCAAAACCAATTTTAGAATTCCTAATCCTAGACTTGCCTTATTTGCACAAGGAAGGGTTGATTGGTTGGAAAAATTTATGACTGAGGACGGAGAATCAAGCCAGCAACCGCTATCATCTGGATGGGGCGCCTGGGAGACACCATCTGCACAACCTATTCAGCATTTTATGGCTGAATTGTTTAGAGCAGGATCATCATCTCAAGTGCATGTGCTTAATCCAAGGCCAGTTAGCTCGTTTGATCCTAATTCTACCCCAGTGTTCACTCCTTCAACACATTTTCCCCCGCCTCCAGCTTTTGTTCCAAGGAGTGCAAGACGTTATACTCCTAAATTTATTGCAACTCAGAGCATGCCTCAACAAACATTCTATGGCACAGAAAATATGACTTCAGAGAATTATCAGATACTTGATCAAATTAGAGCAAATACCGATGAGTTTGAACGGAACACTCAAACCATAGAAGAGCAATTGCACCATTTGAGGCTATGGAACCAGTCAACAGTGAAGATCATTGGTTTGCCTTATTTTTTATTTATTTCTAAAATTTTCGTCATGAATTTTATTTTATTTTAGTTTTTTTATTATCAATTTATGTATAATTATAAGTTATTTTTATTTATGTGTGAGTTAGTTTTACCATGATTATGTATTTCCCTGAGATGAAATAAAATAAAATGTTTATTTTCTTGTAATCATATGTCATTAACTAAGCTGAAATTATGCTCTCATTAATGTAATTTAATTGAAATATGATTGGCATTTATACGGTGGATATGATATTTCATAAAGACCCACATGTTATTCAAAGTTTAGATTTCAATTCCTTGCCATAATGGATCTCTTTAAAATTTTGTTTTGAGCTATCAACGCTAAGACTAAGTTTCTTATGATTATTTTATATAGGCCCTACCTATTTAGAGTTTTATTGTTAAATCGTAGTTTTTATCAAATTTAATTCTCGATTGAATTGGATTAAGATTCGAATCTAGGGAATGAGATTTCAAAGCTGGTCATTCATTTTTTTTACTTATCTTTTCATTTACTAGCCTTTTTATCCATGCATTGTAACTCTCTGAGAGATTACAAACTTCGCTGGATATCCCTCCTGAAACCAAAATTATCATTTCATATATCTTCCTTGACCACAACCTATTGTTTTCTGGAGTTTTGGAAAATAAATATTTTAGTTATATCCCACTTATATTGGTGTTTTAAATACTCAAGGATGAGTATTATCTAAGAGTGGGGATGTGGGTCTTGTTTTAAAAAAATAAAAAAAGGGGAGAGAAACGACCATGTGGTCGCCAAAAAAAAAGAAAGAAAGAAAGAAAAAGGAGAGAAGAAAAAAATAAAGAGAAAAAGACCAAGTGGTCAAAAGTAGAATTAGGTAAATATACCGTCCCTCTATGTTTTCTTAAAAGATCTCTGTATAGCTTAGTTTGTTCTTGTCTAAAAAAAACTCCAAAAAATCTTTCAACCATATGCAATCCGATAACAAGGACTTCATTTGTGCCTTGAGATCATTTAATTTATTTGCATATGTCCACTTTTCTATCTATACTCTCTTTTAATCTTTTCATCATTATGAATTCCATGACCTTTTTGAGAAATCTCAGTAATACCAGCAGATTCCTTTCGTAGTTTGATAATATATCGAGATTAAATTTTGATTAGGATTCATACCAAGCTCCAAATAAGCCTATACTTATAGATTCTTATAGTTTATTCCACACATATATATATACACTGAGAGCCTGGAAAGATGAGAGTAGTTCTTGGGCTTATATATTTTAATCTTTGATACTTAATCCTTTTTGAAAATTTATTGAAAAATAAGGAGATTTGTTATTGATGAGTTTTTGATTTCTTTCTACATATATTGTGGAGTATGCTTACATGAATATCTATTTACTTGTATAAATTGTTGGTCTAAACATAGAAAAATTTGAGAGTTTTAAATTTGTTTTGATTATTTGATTTATGATTATAAATGAACTTTAATTGTAAAACTTGACTTACTCGAGCACGAGCAAGGTTTAAGAGTGGGGATGTTGTTGACGCGGCTTATGTATGAAATTTATTCATCATTTTATATGATTTATCATTGATTTTATGCGTCAACTATATCTTTCACTAACATTTATCACCGATAATTGTGGATTTTGCAATATTGTCTTGGAAATATGCTACATGTGATTTTTACAGGTTTTAGACCAATTTTTCGCGAAATTCACCACGATCCACTTCGAGTAAGAAAAGTCCGCTAGATGACATGGATTGAAGATGAAGAACAAGGAAGACTTGGTGTACTCATAGCCCCTCTGTGTAGATCAAGGCTCCCTAACCAGAAGATTCAATTAAGTATCAAAGAACTACAAGAAAATAAAGATATCTATTTATTACAGATGATGAATATGACAAAGGCCAAAAGAATTCATCAAAGCTCGGCCCATTACGAAGATTCCAGAAGCATAAGAGTCCCGAAGGCCCCGCACAAAGATTACTTAAGCATTAAGTAACTACCCCACGAAAGATGGAAAGAAGAAGACGCACGAAGAGTCCTGGTCGGCCGACCCTGACCCTCCTGGTCGGCTGACCCCACCTATTCCTAGGTCGGTTTCCGATTCCTTTTCTCCCACGTCTTCTCTAAGGTATAAATAGCGAGTCTAGGCCCCGAGTCGAGGCATGCAATTCATTATCAAGGCATGAAGTCGGCGGAAAGAGGGACAACAACTAGAGAGAGCAGAGGGTCGAGTTTCTAGTCTAGGATTAGAGTTCTTCTAGTTCCTGGAGGTGATTAGAGGCCTTGCACGGTGCTCTAATTACCAAGCTTTGGTGGCCTAATTGTATCATCAAGGGAAGGTATGATCATGGATGTAACGTTGATACAGTTAATCAATGAAGCTTTGTTCTTGTCTAATTACCAAGTTCTTGTTCTAATTATGCTTGTTCTAGTTCTAATTAGATTTAGATCTAGATGCTTGTTGATTAGACCATGTCATTAAGGGTGTTATTTATCTAGCGTTCTTGATCTCTAATCTAGTTTACTAATGATATAATTATGTTTCTAGTTCTTGTGATCATGGTGATTAGAATTTCTAGTTGTTTTAATTATGTTATTAGACTATGTGAAGTAATTAGAAGCGTGTTCTCTAATTATGTATGCCTGTTGAGAGTTTCTCATCGATTACCTGGTTACCAGTGACAGTAGAGCCCGGGGAAAGGTTAAACTCGATCTAGGGGATTAGATTGGTTGATCATTATTTAATTATGCTATGATGAATATGCTTGAACAAGCTTGTTTGCCTTAAGCTACTAGTTATCTCGCTGTTTTATCTTAGATGTGATGCCCGTTATCGTATATGCTTTGGATCCGTTTAGAGCCTAATTAGAAGCTAGTTAATACCTTTTAATTAGTTCTCTAATGATGTTCTAATCGGCTATCTTATATATTAACATATCTAGTATAGGTTAAGGATTGGTTTAGATTAAGGATTGGTTTAGAGTTAACTGTACACCTTTTACCCCTTTAAGTTTATCTCAAACTCCTGTTAATTAGGTTACCTTTAGTTCGTTCCTTGAATTGACAAAACCCACGATACTCGTCCTGGGGAAAAGCTACACACGATACTGTCGCTTACAGTATAAGGTTTGCAGTGCTTAAGTGACGTCAACAGGCAGTTGAGACACTTGCCCAAGAGCTCGGTCGGCGCACCTGCAGCTAGCTTGTCGCCACGACGTGCGCTCGAAGCGGGTAGGATGCTCTGCTACACGTCCACATCTGGCGGAGACAAGTTTGGACAGCGGCCCGCAGATCCAGCCGAAGGTGGGCTGGGACGCGGCCTTGCTGCTGTGACGGGACTTCAGCCGTCGGCTCAGCAGCCACAACGTGGCACGATCCACGGCAGGCATGACTCTTGTCCCTATGGCGATGGTGACGTCGCAGCGCATTCGCACCTGGGTTCGGGCGGCAGTAACAGTGGTGACCTGCTCCCCAGGCTTGAGCTGTGGGAGCCCAAGCCGCCACCACGCGAGGAACAGAGGAGTATGTCTTGGTAGGACATCGGCGACCGTAGCGGTTGATCTGGGGAGGAGTCGTCCTCAAACGAGTCCTTACACCAATGGAGGCGCTTGGATCTCCCAAGGAGAGCACGCGTGGGGACCAAGGGGGCAGCGACGGGGGAGAGGAAGGAAGCAACTATACCTGCCACGGCGCGGGAGGGGGAAGGCACGGTGGCGGCCAACAGTGCTCCCTGGGAGGGAGCAGACTAACTTAATAGATGGACATGTGCTTATCTTTTGGGAGGTTATGATGGCCTTGTGCATATGCATGATGTGAATAGGCAAAATGGGCACATGCTCCAAGTTCTCTTTTCTGTACAGCTTCAGTGGCAAGCAACATGTTAATATTTTTTCATTCATTCAGTACCACAGCTAGTCCGCTATCTTGCTTGTTGAACATGATATATGACATACATGTTAGCATGCATTATTACTATTTTTCACCTAATATATGTCTTATGGCATGATTAGTACAATGCATATGAGCTAGGGTTAGAATAAACCAAATAGCAATTTCTAAAATTACAACATCCCGATGGCAGAAGCTTTGGCGTCCATTTACTCGTATATTTATTGCATAAGCGGGCTACTGTCAAAATACAACACTTGGGAGACAACATGAATGACTACAAGTTTCGCTAAGGGTTGTTCCAATTCTTTTTTGTTGAATATGCAGTGCGCATCTTTGTATTACGAAAGAAAATTAAACGGACATAAAAAGGTCCATACAACACACAACATGACATGGCACGCGCCAAACTTGGCCGACACAAGAAACCTCACGGCAAAAACAACGTCGGCTAACCCGCAACTCTCGTACTACTCAGAAAATAAAGACGAGTGGGCCTTGACAGCTTTCCCCAAACCAGCCTCCAGAAGCACGAGGTCCGCCGCTAAGGGTGTGTTTGGTTTGGGGGACGGGAGGTAATGGGATGGGACGATTCTATTTTTGGGCTATTTGGTTGGGGGAACGAAGTTGGATGGGGATGTCCCCGTCCCCGAATCGGAGGGACGGCACCATCCCTCCTCTTCATTTGCGGGGGTGCCAGGGAGATTCGTTCGCAAGCCGGCCTCCGACAACATCGGGTCCGCGCCTCTATTGCATCCTTCTGCAACTACAGCAGCATGAGAAGTGAGTACATCGAAGAACAAACCATCTTGCGAGCAAACTAGAGCCGATGGCATAGGGGGATCCTGACGGACACTCTTGTCCAGCAGCGAACACCTGTTGAGATGATCACCAAGGGTGTGACCAACAGTCCTGCTGGATCCCTCACCGCCGCCAGCAGAAGCATCACTGCCAGTCACGCTGCCGGACCACGGGTGGCTGAACCGACATGGCCAGGCTGAGGTCCCCGGGCCCCGCCCAGCGCTGGCACCGGAAGATCCTGCCGGCATGTCGCGGGGGGAAATCGACGGCGAAAAATCAGCGATGCTCCGAATGTGTGTTAGTTAATCTAGTACATTTACCGTTGCATTGTTTGCATGTTGATCGAGTCATAGGTTGTTAGCGGGTCATGGGTGGCCAGAGGCGTGCTTGTTCACGGCGTGGCCCGAGTCTTTTGCGTTCTTGGTTGAGCGCCACGGCGTGCAGGGCGGCACATAGCAGACGCGCTGAGAAAACGGCGCGTCGCGCACCTTGCGCATCGTGGCGTGGAGTCCGGGCATCCAATGCCCATGTATGCATGTTTCCCTTCCGTATGAATGCATAACAGAAAACCGAGAAGGCTGCTAGGTTCGGTAGCTGGACCAAAACCTCTCTTTCCACCTCGTGTGCGTTCGTGTTCATCGTGTTCATCGCGTCGCTGTGCAGTTCGTGATCCCATGCCGCGATCAAGTGTGGCTCCAACACGTGGCATCAGAGCCGTCGGTTCAGGATCTGCACCCCGCGATGATGTCCACAAGCTGCAGTCCGTCTCCACCCAGGCCACACGTGTTGGACAGTGGGAATAAGCCAGCGGGTGACAAGAAGGCCGGTGACGATCAAGGCACCGGCAGGTCGTGCCCTACTGTCATGGAGCGCGTGATCTAGGAGGTCGGCATGGCGGCGGCGTACCCAGAGTTGACTCGTACCAACTACAATGAGTGGGCTCTTGTGATGCAGGTGAACTTTGTGGCACAAGGGCTCTGGGAGGCCATCAAGGACAACGGCGTCAATCGGCGCGACGATTGGCAGGCGCTGGCCGCGCTGCTGCGTGCCGTACCTACTGAGATGCGGTCGACGCTCACCATCAAGAAGAGTGCCAAGGAGGCATGGGAGGCGGTGCGAACGATGCGGCTCAGCGCTGATCGTGTTAAGGTGGCCAACGCCCAAAAGATACTAACAGAGTTCGAGGCGATCAAGTTCAAGCCGGGAGAAACCATCGACGAGTTCGCCATGCATATAAATAGCCTCGCCAGTACCATCCGCACACTGGGAGAGCCCCTGGATGAGCCACGCGTCGTGAAGAAATTTCTACGCGTCGTGCCAAGCCGGTACTCGCAGATCGCCGTCTCTATCGAGACCTTGCTCGATCTGGACAAGGTCACGGTGGAGGACTTGGTTGGCCGGTTGCGCGCGTCGCAAGATCGCTTCGACGAGCCCAATGAGGGCGGCGGCGGCGAAATTCATGACAAGTCTGGGCGGTTGATGATGGCGGAGGAAGATTGGCTCACAAAGTGGAAGCACAAGATGCAGCCCGAGGCGGCGTCGAGCAGCTCGGGTGGCCAATCACAAGGGAAGGCTAAAGCTGGTGCACGCATCGATGATCGCGAAGCCACTGGCAAGCTGACGATGGAGGGCACGCTGCGCCGCAAGGGGAGGTGTCAGAACTGCAGCATCTATGGCCACTAGGCCACGGAGTGTAGGAAGCCGAAGAAGGAGAAAGCCCAGAAGATGAGGCGGCAGCACATTTAGCCAAAGCCGACATCGAACAGCCGGCGTTGCTGCTGGCCGCGGCAAGCGCTGGTGGGCGAGCGACGTCGCAGGAGCGCTGGTGTATGATCGAGATCGCACACTGCTTGTGATGGTGCCGCGAACCAATAACCGGCTGTACATGGTCAAGCTGGACGTGGCAGCGTCGGTGTGTCTACTCTCCAAGGCCGACGATGTCGCGTGGCTCTGGCACGCTCGTTACGGGCACCTGAATTTCAGGGCGCTCCGTGACCTTGGCATGAAGGAGATGGTGGATGGCATTCCGGTGATCAACCAGATTGAGCAGGTCTGCGACGGCTGCACCCTCGGCAAGCAGCATCGTGCGCCGTTCCCGCGCGCATCAACACATCGAGCTGAACAAGGGCTCGACCTGCTCCACGCCGATCTGTGCAGACAGATCACGCCACCAACGCCGGGGGGAAGAGCTACTTCCTCCTGGTGGTCGATGACTACGCCAGGTACATGTGGGTGGAGTTCCTGGGATCCAAAGATCAGGCGCTCTACCACATCAAGAAGATGAAGACCAGTGCTGAGATGGAGCTTGGCAGGAGCTTCGGGCACTGAGGACGGACCGCGGTGGCGAATTCAACTCCAATGAGTTCACTGTGTTCTGCACCGAGTTTGGCATCAAGCATCACACAACCACGCCATATTCACCTCAGCAAAATGGTGTGGTGGAACGAAGGAACCAAACTGTGGTTGAGATGGCGCACTGTATGTTGAAGAGCAAGGGCGTGCCGGGCAGGTTCTGGGGAGAGGCAGTGGCGACAGCTGTGTACGTCCTGAACAGAGCGCCCACCAAAAGTCTCCAAGGAAAAGCACCGTATGAGGCGTGGCACAAGAAGAAGCCCAGTGTGCATCATCTGCGCACATTTGGGTGTGTGGTTCATGTGAAGAACATAGGGCCTGGAGTCAGCAAGCTCTCAGATAGGTCCAAGCCAATAGTGTTTCTTGGCTATGAGCCGAGAACAAAAGGCTACCGTGCTTTCGATCCAACCACCGGGAAGCTACATATCAGTCGGGATGTGGTGTTTGAGGAGCAGCGGGCTTGGGATTGGAGCATCAGCATCAAAGAGCGCTCGGGGACAAATGGAATCAGTGTTGAGTTCTTCATATCTGAAGAACGTACACCGTTAGTCGCAGCTGAAGAAACTCCAACCGTGGAGGTTACTGAACCTGGGTCGCCAGCAACATCGACTGGGCCGGCTGCACAGAGCCCGGTGTCACCGGCGACGCCAACTCCAAGCCAGCCTGCGCCTACCTCTCCATCGACACCGGCGGCAACACAGTGGGCAACATCATCCACCGCTGCAGTAGCTGACTCTGAAGATGTGCAGCCCCGGTTTCGTGCACTGAATGACATTTACAATGCCAGTGAAGAGGTACTTGATTTCGAGTATAGTGGGTTGTGCCTGCTTGCTGCAGATGAACCCATCAATGTGGAGCGTGCACTGGAGGAGCCTTGTTGGCGTGAAGCAATGGAGGCCGAGCTGGAATTGATCCATGAAAACAAGACCTAGACACTAGCTGAATTACCGAAAGGACAAAGAGCAATTGGTCTGAAATGGGTGTTCAAGGTTAAGAAGGATCCAGCAGGAAATGTGGTCAAGTACAAAGGACGTCTCGTTGCAAAGGGCTACGCTCAACGCCAAGGGGAGGACTTCGATGAGGTGTTCGCACCGGTGGCTAGAATGGAGACAGTGCAGCTGCTGCTAGCACTTGCAGCACACGATGGCTGGGAAGTGCACCACATTGATGTCAAGTCCGCGTTCTTGAATGGCGAGCTACTTGAGTAGGTCTATGTGCATCAACCACCTGGTTTCGTCAACAGCAGAGATGCAGGCAAGGTGCTCAAACTGAACAAGGCCCTGTATGGACTTCATCAAGCACCACGGGCGTGGAATGCATGGCTCGATCAGGAACTTGTGCAACTGGGTTTCAGGCGCAGTGTGCTTGAGCATGCAGTATACCAGAGAGGTGAAAAGGATTCCTTTCTGCTTGTAGGAGTGTATGTTGATGATCTTGTTATCTATGGGCCAAATGTTGGTGAAATCAACAAATTCAAGCACCAGATGATGAAAAGCTTCAAAATGAGCGACCTCGGTCTCCTCAATTACTACCTTGGCATTGAGGTCAAGCAGCGAAAGGGGGAGATCACACTCAGCCAAAGTGCCTATGCTGCAAAGATACTAGAGCAAACACAAATGACAGGATGCAACTCGTGTGAGATACCCATGGACGCAGGTCAGCAACTGAGCAAGTACACCGAAGGAACTGCTTTTGATCCAAAAAAGTATAGAAGCGTGGTTGGGAGTCTCCGATACCTGGTAAACACTCGACTAGATATTGCTTTTGCTGTTGGGATGGTAAGCAGGTTTATGGAGGCGCCAAAGACCAAGCACTAGGATGCCGTGAAACACATTCTCAGGTACCTGTCTCGAACAATTGGGTATGGTTGTGTGTACAGAGCAGGTGAAGGCCGGAGCCTAAGTCTGCTGGGCTACACTGACAGCGATCATGCTGGAGACAGGGGAGACCGCAAAAGCACCATGGGAATAGTGTTCTTTCTTGGGGAAAACTTGATCACTTGGGCATCACAGAAGCAACGCGTGGTGGCATTGTCATCATGTGAGGCTGAATATATAGCAGCCTCTGCAGGAGCATGCCAGGGCGTGTGGTTAAGCAGGCTGTTAGCTGAACTGGTGGGAGATGGAACTGCTGACAAGTTTAAGCTGCTAGTGGACAACCGGTCGGCAATCGAGCTCAGCAAGAATCCTGTGCATCATGATCGGAGTAAGCACATTGATATTCGGTTCCACTATGTTCGTGAGTGCAACAAAGAAGATCGTCTGGAGATAGATCACGTTGGAACCAAAGGTCAGCTGGCGGATATTCAGACAAAGGCTTTGAGCAAGGTCAAGTTCGTCGAGCTGCGCCAGCGTCTGGGCATGGCTCAGGTGGTACTAGATTAGGGGGAGAAATGTTAGTTAATCTAGTACATTTACCGTTGCATTGTTTGCATGTTGATCGAGTCATAGGTTGTTAGCGGGTCATGGGTGGCCAGAGGCATGCTTGTTCACCGCGTGGCCCGAGTCTTTTGCGTTCTTGGTTGAGCGCCATGACGTGCAGCGCGGCATGTAGCGGACGCGCTGAGAAAACGGCGCGTTGCGCACCTTGCGCATCGTGGCATGGAGTCCGGGCATCCAATGCCCATGTATGCATGTTTCCCTTCCATATAAATGCATAACAGAAAACCAAGAAGGCTGCTACGTTCGGCAGCTGGACCAAAACCTCTCTCTCCACCTCGCGTGCGTTCGTGTTCATCGTGTTCATCTCGTCGATATGCAGTTCGTGATCCCAGGCCGCGATCAAGTGCGGCTCCAACAATGTGCACCACTGTGTTGTACCTCAGGGTACTCTTCTCCAACAGGAGGGGCGGCACGCGACCAAAAAACCTCGCCTTGACTGGGTCACAGGTGCTGCCCTGCGAGTCTGGCTCGGCGACGAGGGTCACAGCTGCAGGGATGCGGCTAGGTCTGCGGTCCATGCTGCGTGCCGGAATGTAGACAGGTCAGTCTTGGCAGAAGTGGCTTCGTGAAGTTGCTCAACCCTGAAGTTGCTCAACCCAGCATGAAGGCACGAGCATTTTGGTCGCCGTGGTGAGACTCAACGCAAGTGGTGGGATCCTCACCATCTCCATCGAGGCCCTGAAATACAACGCCAAATAATCAGCATAGGCGAGTCGCATCCATGGTCAGAGCACAAGCGAGGCGCAACTAACAACTACAGCGCGCGCTCGAAGCAGGAGATCCCTGACCTCTACAGAGACCGGGACGATGATGAAGTTGTCTGGGTAGAATAGCCTGACAATGATATCCCCCTTAAGCACTCCCGGAATGCGAAGTAGTGCCCTGATCGCCGCCGCGAGCGAGATCGGCGCACTGTGACTGGCCACCACTGCCAGCACAGCATTCCTGAGGTGCCTTTCTTTGGCCACGATGGTGGCATCTCTGTCGATGATGCAGAAGGAATCCGTAGGACGAATCGGAGGCAGTCCGGTGGGAATGACTAGCGCGACGTTGGCAGCCACCGTAGCACCGTCCATGCCCTACCTAGGTGAAGAAGGCGGCGTCGAACCGAACGCCTCGGCGCCAGTTGGAATGGGCGGCCCCATCGCCACATCCGAGGAAGACGGCTGAATAGGGCCAAAAGCCGCAGCTCCCCTTGGGGTGGGCAGGCCTTCCAACCACGGTCTGACGATCCTCCACGGCGACTGCACACCGCCGGCAAGACAGGGCCCCTTATAGTCCCTAGTGAGGTGCCAGAAACCGTGACACCGGAGACAACATCGGGGCAGCCTACAGGTGGCGACACGGTGGATGAACGAGAGGCAGTTGAGGCACCGATCCCGCATCTCCAGCGGCAGCCTAGAGGCACCGCCACGGCGTGAGCCAGGATTGGTGGCGGACGGCAAGCTCCTCCGGGGGAATCCTGACGCATGTGACGCCAGCCGTCCCCATCAGGCGAGGACACACGGACACGGCCCTGAATCCTCAGCCCAAGTCGCTGGTGGACCGGCGCCCTGGCTGGAGCACACGGCCCCCCACGAGGGGCAGCGCACTCCCGTGGCAGGGGAGAAATGTTGCGACCCTCGGTGGCGGAAGGACCAGGGGCGCCCATCGCACCCGCACCGGCAGCACCTCGACATCGCTTTCCACTCCTGTGCCTACGTTGGTACCGGCCAGCTTCCTCCCCAGATGGCAGAGGAGGGGGAGGAAGGGATGTCATGAGGCCATCGCCGGCCGCGGCGTCAGCGCAAGAGAGCGTGGGGGTAGGGACAAACAGACCCGCCCAATGATGACGCAACGGAGGGGCCGTCGGCGTCCACCTAGTGGGAGAGCTTGGAGCGTCCCGCAGTGGGAGGGTAGGGGAGGAAAGGCTCCGTGTAGGTGGAGAGGGAAGAGGGGAGCTTACCAACGGAGTTCCCGACTGGGCTACTGAGCCCAAAACCCTAAGCGGGTGCTGACAGGGAGGAGGTTGGGGAGGTGGCGGTGGGAAGCGCGGGGGAGACAGGGGGTTGCGGGACGGCGGCGGAAGGAGGGGAGGCGACGGGGTCAAGGTTGCCCATCCCATGCCTTTTCAAGCATCTCGCTGTCCCATTTCATTTTTTTTCCTTTTGTTTTCTTTTCTACTTCTTTTTTCTCACTCTGATCTAAACTGATCAAATTGCCCCTTGTTCCAATTCACAAGCGCTTGAAAGAAAAATGACTCGACATTTAGACGTTCACCTCCAGTTTTAGGAAATTCAGAGTTTGGTTGAGCCGAGTCATCTTTCATTCAAGTTTTGAGGAACCAAATGGATCCAGATCAGGCCAAAGTAAGGCGGTTCATGACGAAGACACAAGCAGATACAGGGATATCACACTTGTGAACGACGCCATGCATACGTGATGACTTTCTTGGGGCGCTCTGGTGCGTGGCTTCCTGATCATGCAGAACACCAAGATATTAGTTGGTATCCTGACCAGCACGACCATGTACAGAAACACGACATTGTGTTCAACAACGATATATAGGCCAGCACACCCTGAGCCATATCGCGTGCTGTCCACATGTCTTTTCTGAGCAGGGTGACCATACCAATGGTTGCCACGAACCAAGTGGAGTTGCAGTAGATGAAAACGATGTAATGGGAACATGACTGGATTCTCGGCCTCCATAGCAGTCACCGTTCTGTCGGCACCAGAGGATGAATTTTCATATGTATTTATTTATGCAAAATTTGTTCTTTTTCAAATTACATATCAAGAACACACACTGGTAATTTAACTTCTCCAACTGCGAACAGGACTAAATACAAAATCGAATTAAATGTACTAGGCAATCAACCCGTGCGTTCCACGGGTTTTGTAGGATATAAACTTTTAAAAGACAATAGATGTGATATTTTTATTATCGTTATGCCATTTTTTATTTAGGGCAAACTTTTAAAAGACAATAGGTCAAAGAAAGATACTATCAAAGTTGCAAGGACTGACTTCTTTTCAAAATAAAGATACTATCTGGGAGGGGAGACGCTGCTTGTTGCTGCTTCTGAAGAAGATCCAATAATATCTTTATTTTGTTTGCTCGCTGACAACCTCAAATGTTTGTTCCTTTCTTCTCCATCCAATATTTGTTTCCTGATTGATGGACTATAACTGAAAATAATCAAATGTGTTAGCTGGCTTTCTATAGTAGTGATATTTAATTAGTTACCTTTCTTTTTTTAGCCCATTTGCATTGCCAGATGCATTCTAAACGGAGGTAAGTTATTTTTTAGCATTCTTTGTTTGGCATCAAGTAAAAGAAAAATAGACTAAGGAAAGAACAAAATTATGCAGCATTACCTTTTTGCTTGATGAAGTTTGCTTGTCGACAACCTTGCAAGTTTGATAGTATCTTAGTTTTCTGGTTGATGTTTCCTGTTCAATGGATTTGAAAAGGAATTACCTTGGATTTTGTTAGTCAATATCACACATGATTGAGCATGCCAAGTACCCAATTTAATGGATTTGAAAAGGAATTTTACTTGCTGATCAATTAAATAACTCTCTTTCTCTTGGTGAACTTTGACCCGATGCAGCCTTGTACTCATATTAGTGCCTTTGTGGATACATTCTGAAGAAAGAGTCATTATTACTTCTTTTGCACTATACTATGAAAATATAAAAAATAATAGAAGTGTTGTGTGGTTACCTTTTCGCTCAGTGCCTCAATTATATCAATCTTGGATTTAGACAGTTCAATAATTGACCTAGTAGAGCATCGGTTAGTGAAGGAAAGATAGTGTTTATTTAATACAGTGACAAATGAATACTTAGTACTTCTAAAACCAATTTATTACCTTCCATTATTAAAATCTTTATTAAGACACACATCCAAAATTTGTTTCCTCTTCATTGAAGCCTTTTGAGGTATCTAAGAATTTATAGAGGGATGGAAGAGAAAGATAATGCATTGTTGTGCATTCGTATTACACTTCAATTAATATTAATCCATTCTTGATCATGCATTAAATATTGGCTCATAATAATATGCTACATCAATTGTGCAAAGCCAAGATAAGGTACATCTAAATTATCCAACTATATATACTCCAACTAAATTTGTATCTAAATTACCTGCTTTTACTATTATGATAGACAATGTAGAATAACTATTTAAATTTAAGCTAACAATTATCTTATCGCTGCCTCCACCTAGCTAATAGCACATAAAAAGATCCTTATACCCTTGACCTTATCTGCCATTAACATATGTTGGTGTGTGCAACATACATAGGGGTTATTCAAGACATAATGATGGTTGAAGAAGTAATAATAGAATCTGCTTCTGATTATTGATTATTAATTATATTGTCTTTCCTTTTATCATTTGTGACCGACGCATTATGGTTAGAAACACTTTAAAAACAGGTTGTATTCATTTGTGGAGACTGGAGTTCACTCCTTTTTCTAAAAAAATGTAGAGGGTATGCAAGAAATTTATCAACCCAAACATATATTATCTAATATTTAAGCTATTTTAACCGAACACGATTCAACTAACAGGTTACCGGCTAACAATTGTAGATGATTTTAGCTGAGAGCAATTAGCCTGCTAATTATTATTTGCTAATAGAACCAAACATGGCCTAATGTAGGCTAATCACGTTAGGATAGGTGCCTCAATTAATTATTTTTCTCCATATTTATCATATTGCCTAAAATAAAATATATAAACCTAAATATATAATTATATTCGCCTTTGTAACATATAGGTGATATGTCACTCTTTTTTAATTATAGCCATTCATATCTAACTAAATTAATGGCTTATAGTTATTCTGGTGTACCATAGCAATTACCTCTAATTTAAATGATTTTTAAAATTTTGTATCTAAACACATGTCCTGCTACAACTAAAAATAAATAAGACAATAAAAACTTTTAACATATATGTTCTATGATTTAATACAAACTTTGACAGATTAGCTATGTCAGAAAGATGATCTAGGTACTAAATATGTTCGAAATATTTATACATGTTGTTGTCCTGATTTTCTCTCTCCTAAAAATGAGTTAATGTATTATAAGCAATCAAATTTAATATATTGCAGTATCAATGACAAATTAGAAAGAGAGGATGGATGTGTATTGGTAAGTTACTGCCTTCCTTTTTTTTTTCTAGTACTCTTTTTTTCATCTTTGATTGATTGTCTTGAGCTTTGCATAATTGATGTTCAATGCTGTTATGGGCTAGACTTTGATGCACAGTGAACAACGGAATAATAATTAAATAAATAGCATTATGCGTTTACCTTTGTTTTACTCCTTAGCCTAAATTGGGATCAAACTCTGAGTTGTATCTGGAACAGGAGCCCTAAGATCCAAATGCAAGTTGTTGTTGCTGCACGCCTGCTCTGCACGCTGAGAAAAGCAAAGCAAAGGGTTGCAAGGCTGCTAATTAAATGTCAGAAGCAAATGATTACCTATTTACCTAGTTAAATTCGGAGGATGCAAGGATGTTTTGCATTCATCGCTGTGGTGCTCCGCATATTCGCTGTGAAGCAGTGAAGGGCACTGAATGACTGATGTCGCAACCGATGTGTTTTGTATTCGTCTGTCAAGGGCTGCTTCGTTTGTAAGGGCTAATGTCGCGGCTGGCGAGTAGACAGCTCTGTCGCTGCCCGGTGCGCAGATGGCAATGGATGGGCGGCGCTTTTACGTAGATGATTAATGTGACAAAGGCGGCATACATAGATGCATTAGGTTTGAGGAAGTAGGGCGGCTGGTGCTTAGCGTCGTCCAGTTCGGGCGCCTGATGGACTAAGGCGTGGATGCCAGCGGCCCGAGCCCCGGGACGTGGTGCTCGGCAACGCCCGGAGGATGAGGCCGGACATGTTCGTCCTCTTCGCCAGGGACAGCGCCTACAGCTCGCCCTACTTCGTCCCCGTGGTTTCAGGAGGCGGTGCTGCACTACGCGGCCATGTTCGACATGATGGACACGACAGCTCCGCGGGACAGCGAGCTGCGCGTGCAAGCGGGAGCTGTTCGGGCAGTGCGCGCAGAACGCCGTCGCCTGCGAGGGTGCTGACAGGGTGGAGCGCCCGGAGAAGTACAGGCAGCTGCCGCTCCATGCGGACGTCGTGGAGGCCGTCACGGAGAATGTCAGGGAGAAGTATCACAAACACAGATGGTTTTGCGTAGATTAGTATCCAATGGCTATAAAGATTACGTGTTATAAATGGATGGCCGGATGTTTTGTTTTTTATTTAGAATTTCTAAGATTTTTTTTTCTTAGAGTGTCTCGTGAGAATTAACGTGGAGGCTCTAAAAGGAACCTCCAATTAGTAATATTAAGATATGTACGTCATTGAGAAGCACATTGAGTGGAGTCCTTATTTGAGTGATTGATATCATGACGAGGGCTGCGGCTGAAACACCTTCGAGATCGGTTTACATCGATTCTTGGCAAGTTGCCGCTGCAAGTCTAGTTTGAGTTCTTTGCTGTAGGAACTCTTAAGCCACACTTCCTTAATGGATCAAATCGTCTGTAGCCCAGAAAGCTGCAAAGAAGACCCACTGCAGCAGTGCACCCTCAGCATATCAATAGCTCCTATATTGCCAAACGTTACCTGTAAGTCGGAGGTGCAAACAATTTCGAGGACGTCGAGATACATGGACTTGTGCTCATCATCTATGCCGATACGGAGCTCACCACCATGAATGGGCTTGATGCAAAGAATACTGCGGCCGGACCAGTAGAACTCATCCTTACGAGGACCTATCAGTTGGTCGAGGATGACCTGCATGTCCTGATGCTCTTGTAAGATGACCTGAAGGTCCAACCTCTCGGCTTGGACAAACTTCTTGATCCAGCTGTCTGGCAGTCGCAGTATGCGTAGATGCCCATGCAGCTTAAGAAGTTCGAGTGTGTCGGGTGGCAGAGCGACGGTACCATCAAAAGAAACACATAGACCTTCCTTATTCTTTTCCAGAAACACCGACAGTTGCTCGAGATGGTTGAGAACCGCGATGGCAGAAAACAGCTCTTGTATGTTGTCCTGCTTGATACCGCACACCCCAAGCCTGCGCAGTTGGGTAAGCTTGTCGAGCTCCTTTAGGATGACCGCCTTTCGGCAGGGTCCAAAATTGGCAACGCCAAACGTATGCAACGTCGTCAGCTTCCCAAATCCTGCAGGAACCTCAACACCCTGACTGCTAGTATTATCGATTCTTGGTGGACAGCACAATTTGAAGTGCTGCCACCAAGGTACCAAAGCATGAAACCTGCTCCATGGTGCTGCTGCAGCTCCCGCACTAGGATCATCTGATGCCAGTACCGCTGTGGCCTCTCTGGGGTCTTCCGAAGCCGAAAGTGCAGATGGATCTGCTGCAAGTGTGACAGCATCGTTTTCTGCTGGTGCCAATGGAGCTGGTGGCCCTGAGTCTTGTGCTGGCGCCGTTGGACCTGCTACAGCCATTGTGTTTGTATCGTCTTCTGCTGGTGCCTCGGAAGAAGCCGTCAGAACATCTTCTATTGGTGGCGGTGCTTTGGATGGTGGTACCGCCATAGACCACAGTAGCGTCTTCCGCTACTGCTGTTGGAGATGCTACAGCCACTGTGGCGTCTTCTGGTGGTGCCGTGGAAGAATCTATTATTACAACATCTTCTGCTGCCATTGTTGTGGCGTCTCCTACGGCTGCCACGGAAGCAGAAGCCGTTACAACATCGTCTACTGGCATTGTTGGAGCTACCATTGTAGCATTTTCTGTTGGTGCCGTGGAAAAAGCAGTTATAACATCATCTAATGGTGTTGTTGATACTGCTAATGTAGTGCCTTGATCTGCTGATGCCAATGGAGTAGCTGTCACGGTTGCAGCGTCTTCTGTTGGTGCCTTTTGTGCTGATGCTATGTTTACTGGAGCATCTTCTGCTGGTGGTGTTGAAGCCCTTGGAGCATCTTGTCCTGGTGCTTCAAGTGGGCATTCGACCATTTTGCCACCTTTATCCCACGGTGCAGTATGAATTGTGCCAGCACGAACATACTGAAGCTTTTGTAGCCTTAAGATAACTTCTGGAAGCCTGGCTATTAAGGTGTCTCTAACATCTAGAGTCTGAAGTTGCTTTAGTCCACCGATTGACATTGGCAGACGTGTAACTTCTCTGCATCTTCTTATGGAGAGGAACTTGAGACGAGGAAGCAGCTCCACGATGTTGTCAATGTCAGCATTACTCACTTCTAATGCATCCTCCAGATCCAGCACCCAGACATGTCTCATCTTTATTTTCTCAGGGTCAAACATGAATGGCCTGCACTTACCAAAAACTGTAACAGACCGTAGCCGTGAGAAATCAGTGCTCTCATAAACGTTCTTGTCTGTGTCATCCATATTCCTAATGGTAAGATGCTGTCCAACTTGCTGCGAGCTCAGGTTGCAATTCCCCTCCAATGCCAAAACAAGGTTATCTTCCATGGGCCGTGAGGTGATGTATTCATGGAAGAAACCGTTTACTTGGCACTGGTCAGGCTTTCTTGATGACTGCAGCTGGATCATGCTGAATTCCCAAAGCTCTTTTAACAACCTTCCTCCATTCTCCTCCTCTGTATGACTGGATGTGCCCCTAAAGTAACCCTCTGCAATCCACCGCCATAGCAAACGCCTGAATCTAATGTTATGTCCTATAGGGAAAATTGGTAGATAGAATATGCATGGCTTCAGGTCATCCCTGCAATTTTCTATGTACGACTGCATGCAAGAAAACAGACCCCTTAAACTATGGAATCCTTCCAATTTTTCTATAAAGTTATCATTGATATCCTTCAACTTCAAGTAGTTACGCTTATTGAAGGATTTGTTATACCATTCAGCTACAGCGGCAATGGGAAGCCCACCACACTTGACCATGATACTTTGGGAAAGCTCTTTTTCTGAAGGTTCCATGTCTGTATTATTGTTGTGAATCTATAATCTAGAAATAGATGAAACTTGTAAGTTTATACAGATCAATTTTAGAGCAATGCTACTAATTTCACATTAAATTCGTATTCACAGCCAAATTAAAATTTAATATTTGATTTGCAATTTGAAACAATATTTTGTGTCTGAGGCAGAGTGAGCACCGGTGCAGTTCAGACAAGACATGGAATGGTGTTGATGGCTTCAAAATTTAATCTGGAGATGTCAGTATAACCTATCGATGCAATTGGAGTCAAGTGTGCCCGTGACAAAGGAGAAATATGGCACCAGTTAATTCGATTTTTGCTGGAAGCAAACACCATTGTGTGTGCGTATGTTTGCCTTTTTATATAGCCAAATTAATTTTCTCAAAGCTTTTAGACGTATTTCACTAGTTCAACAATGTTTTGGTTGTGTTTTTCATGTCCTATTATGTCTCTAGGATTGTTCTGAGGATATTTTTTCATGTCCTGTGTTCATGAGATTTATCTTTGAACTAAAAAATGGTTACATAGCTGGCAACCACCTTGAAAACCACATTTAACCGGGGCATGAAGATGATTGAAAAGGTTCATGTAGTTGAGGAAGGGACGTTGTCTGTTATTGGAGTTTAAAGAAGAAACACAAACTGTTAAAATAGCTCCTTGAGCTTAAATAGCCTTTTTTTTCCATTTGTTATTTGTTATTTTATAAGTTTTATAATGATTGGCAGTAATGCGAGCCCTCCATTCATTAAGATCTAATGGTTTTAAAAATATGAAGTACTAATAAAAAATAATTAATTAGTGGAAAAGTACTACAAGAAGGTGGGACCAGTACTAAAAGGAGGTGGGACCAGTACCAAATGGAGGTGGGACTAGTACCGAAAGATATTATCCTTAATTTTTTTTATTTAATAATATAAATTTCAGATCATAATAATCCAAAAATACTAACAGTACTTTTTGATTTTATGAAAAGTACTGATGGTACTTTCCAATCATTCTAACAAGCCTCTTATTTTGGTTGGAGGTGAGGGAAGTGGACCAGTTAGAGCTTGTGGTGAACGATAGAGGGAAGGGTTTGATTCTTTTTGGAGCTCACTCTAAACATCAACTAAAACGGATTTGGAATTCAGACCATGTTTCAATAATTCCTAAAAGATCAAGTAAAATAATAAATCATCAATAAAAAATGATGAAGTTTTGATGTGAGTGGTTTCAAGATAGATATGGCTCACATACTTAATGCAAGGGTATTTTAATTCGGCGTAAGATTTTTAATGAAGTCATTTTCTGTGGTTTTTAATGGGTGGGAAAACACATGAGTTTCAATAATTATGTCGTGTGGGAGTTCATTTGTTGTGGCTAGTAAGAGTTTGCACTTTGCACTCACCTTGTTCGGTGATTAATTTTAATGGTGATAAAGACATGTTTCATCCAGTAATTTCTAACATCATAGTTGCACATTGTGTGCTCCATACATATATGTGGTTGATTTGCAACAATGAGTTGGTTCCATGAGATAAATTTAGCAAGCTAGGAGTACTGGCTTGAAATTAAAAAGATGTTATTTTTCGTGTTCAGATAAGAGGGGGGAGGGGGGGGGGGGGGGGGAGAAGGGCGACCGGGAGTATTAATGGCTGACTACACATACACAACTTTAGTTTGAAGAGTTGAAGAGCATCGTCAGTTTCTAGACCTTGGACGCTGACCACTTGTTGGTCGTTTTTGTTTACACAATGCATGGCCACGCTTTGTTCATTTGTGATGACAATGGTCCTGTTGTTGCTATAAGCAGGCTGGGACAAGGAGAGGGCATCATTTACGGAGTCCCAATCATCCGTGGACCGCAGGCCATCAAGAACAAGCAACCATCCTGCATGTTGGTATAGCCACACACGACACTCATGAATTAGGTCTTTGCCTTGAACTTTGGCAACCATCGCCGTCTCCTTTGCTTTTGCTTCAGGATAATCGGAGTGGAGTTCCATAAGCAGGCGTAGAGACAGCTCGGCTAGGCTGAAGGGATGTGGCACATCCACCCAGAAGTAGTGACGTATGCCGAGGTACTTCTCTTCACGGTCTAGCATTTTTTTGGTGAAAGACCAATGGACCAGTGCTGATTTCCCAACACCAGCAATCCCCCACACGGACACCACATGGGGCTTCTTACTCTCATACAACCATTGATCAGGTTGTCATACATCAACCGTCTACCTTTGAGATAACGATCAGAGATGTATCTGATCCAATCAAGCTCCCATTCGCGTCTACAATAGTATATGGTGCCTGGCTGCTGCAAATTGAAGCTGGTAAGTAAGAGCAACTCCATGCATGTTGATACATACATACATGCATACATATATACATACATACCATGTGGATGTCAACACCCTTGACCTCGACCAACCGATCTTCAACGCCATCTGCACAGTGGCTCGCCACATCTTTGTCATCCGTCACCACAACAGCACAGCATTTACCTGGTTCTTCTGGTAAGATATTGGATTTTATCACGTCCCCCTCATCCTTGGAACGCAGACCATTGATGACGAGGAGGCTCTGCCTCTCTCCACGAACAAGAATTTCACGGCTTCTATGAATCACATCTTCTTGCCCCATCTTACGTAACACATCCTCAAATGCATTACCACCAAAAATATAGAACAATTCCTGTAAACCACCATCATAGAATCCATAATTATACAAATCAAGAAGAACGCGCCGCGAGCAAGTCCACCAGTTCAAACGGCTCGCCAACCACAGGGACCCATCTTTTGTACCCGAATCTCACACCATCTATCTTTCCCTCGTTCTGCTCTATGCTGCGGTACAACATTTTCACCACTCTTGATTTCCTCGGACTATCACCGAACACAGAGATCACACCACCATGCTTTATTTTCCCCATAATTATATCCATATCACTGTCACTCTGCCCTGCGACCTGCAGGAAAGAAAACAGATACATTTAAGTGAGCAGCCAAATTGAAACGTCTGAAGGTGGTATGGCTTTTTTTGGTAGGCCCTTTCCACGGTAGATTACTGCTTTACAAGCGGTTAAGAAACTTGTCAAATTCAAAGCATGTATAATCCTTTTTCTGCATATTGTATGGCAGCTTCCCGAACTTAATTAAGTCTATCAAGGCACTAATAAACATCCAGTTCAAACAAAAAGCTTGAATCCGGAAAAAAAAAATCAAAACGTGTACCTTATATCTAAACATTTCCAAACATGCATGGTGGTAAGGACCAATGTATAGAGTGTATTTAAAGGGCAGCATATCAGGTGCACCCAAGCTAGACTGTGCAACCGTGCAAACGAGGATCCTGGGACATCCGATGCACATCCTATTGACGGGGGAAGAAGGTGGGTAAATTTTACAAAACCAATCACTATGCGATTTTCAAATCGCCCCTCCGTCCCTGGCCTTGCCACGCTGTTCTTCCTCGTGGATCCTTCCATCTGGGGAGCCCTTTACGCTGGAGCCTATAGTGCAAAGGTAAGCTCAAAATCAGTGCTCTGCAAACTGCAGATAATATGCTGCCTCCTCCTGGAGGCACGGTGGAGAGCAGGGTGCCACTGGCATCAAAAACGCTCTCTGCTAGACATCTGTGTCCGGTGTCCACAGCGATGGCATGCCCATCGTCCGCATGGGAAAGGACAGCTTCTAGGTGTGTGGTGAGAAGTGGCCATCTTCCGCACCGGAAAGGTAGGGGCATCCATGTGACATCCATGGTGGTGTGGCCGGTGTCCACGCGCAGAGCATCGATGAGGGATTGGTGGCGCGGCGGCCACTGCGATCGATCCGATCAGAACACCAACAGTCGGCCATGTCTCACGAGCAGAGGGGGTTTGAGGCAGAGGTGGAATTGCAAAATGTATTATTATACAAGTTGCAGGCGGGCGCTAGTTTGCAACCATTACGTCGCCTCAACCAGCGTTTTTTAAATAATGCTGCTCAGGTCGCATTTTTTAAATAACGCTGGATGGGATGGTGTTATAGGTATAGAGCTACAAATGTTTGAATTTGTAATTTATTTCTAAAAAGAATTATATAATTATAAAAATAAAAAATTTTGGTTAGACCAAGCGCCAACTCCGCCATATTGTACTACTATTTATAGTACTTCGTCTCTATACACATGTATAGGAAAAAATTACATATATAGATAGTCATAAGTAGTATTCTTGATGCCACATGAATGTCTATTTTTGCCAAGTAGTAATATCGAAAGCTCTTTATTTTCGGTAGTACTGTACAAGATTCTAACGGCATGGTGGGTAATTTTTTTGAAAATATAATAGATCTTATTGCTACTGTTATTACAATTACTTGATGAACGGTCAGATGTTTCTGATTTTTACAAGAATTTATCTTTTTTATATCGCATCTCTTAAAGATTAACGTAGATGTTCCAAAAGAAGACTCTAATTAATAGTAAGATAAGATTCTAATTTGTGTGCAAGCAATCTACTTTTGTTGTAAAACATTACACACTTGATATATGTATATGTGTGTGTGTGTGTGGACACACACACTCCTTACCGAATGTTAATCAGTCCTATGGTTTGTTGTTCCGTAATTTTACAAGTCTATGTAAGCATGCCATGTAGCTGCTAGGATTCAAAGGGCATTTCAGCATGTTTCATCTCACTCGATCCCAGTTGCAACTTTAATAAACTGAACTACAAGACACCTTGAAGTCTACGCCCAACCATGTGATAGATCAGAACGGGCTAGCAGCTTCTCTAATTCCACTAGCTTCAAACTGAATTTTGATACATTGACCCATCAAGCAGTCGCTCCAGCACGCGCAAATTAAGTTTTTGAGCAAGTTCCCGAAAGGTAAGTAATAAACTACCACTGCGGTGTGCTTACATTACGTAAATTTGGGTGAAGTCATCTAGATGCTACGTGCTTACATCACCCAACACATGTGTAACATGCAGTGTTCGCCTACATGTGCTACACGGCCGTGTAAACTTAACGCGATGGATTGGTGTGCAGTGTAGACCATAAACGGTACATTAAATGCTACACAGTACTAAACGGTCAAACACAGTCTCACACGCCTTAGTCGGCCTACATGGAACCGCCAAAAAATGGGTTTGCATGCCGTTTTTAGTTGTAATGAGACGTTTAGGTGATGGATGACTTCCGGTTGTAGTATGTGGGCACGGACGGCCTGTACGATACGTCATGCGATGTTCGGCTTTGATGCCAATGAACTAACTAACGTTGCTTTTTGGTTGATGTGCTATTTATATTTATATAGATCTAACGGCTATTGAGATTTTAGATTATCTAACTAATACCCAGATGTTTCTAATTATGGTGAGAATTTTTCAGATTTTTTTTCTAGCACGTCACATGAGAATTAATCTGGAGGTTTAAAAGAATTCTTCAATTAGTAACAGTAAGATGTGGATCAATTCGGCGTCCATCATACTCGTACATCACCCTAACTTGACTTACCTCTTACTCCCCCCTTTTCCTCCTGTACTCCTGTATGCAGATGAATTCGAATTCGGTGCAGCACGTAGCGCTAGCGCAAGCATGCATGAAATTGTGAGGGGGAAGAGACGGACGGTGGGAGGAGAGAGCAGCTAGTGTGTGGGACGCAGAGAGGCCGCTGGCATATATGAGGCCGGGTTTAGGAATTAATAAACCAAATACGTACTACTAATTTCTAAATTTCCAACATCCAGATGCGCGCATGCCCCTCCCAGGCCGGCTGGCCTCTGCAACGATGATCGCGAGCTCCGATCCTCCAAATTTAAACCTGCACCCTGACAACCACAGCATCGATCCCTCGTGGTTCTCTGGATCTTTGTCGGACGTTTAGCGACTGTATTTGGCGGCCTGCCGGCCGTGACAACTGACAACAGCAGCATCTCTTGGATTGAGCGTATTTTTTTGTCAGAAAATGAACAAAATCCAGCCTCTGCAATCGCACACAGCCAAATTCGTACAAAGTTTTGAGTTAAACCGCTAATATGGCAAAGGGAAATAGAGCACAGAGAAAAAAAATTATCGTAGGCAAAGTCTATTATTACTTCTCGATCGAGTGTATTGTATTGGTAGATGGTTCGGTTCGGTCTCAAAGTGCAAAATGGTGCGCGGTCTGCTTGGACAATCTGTGGTGCATCTATATGTGTATGGAAACGTAGCATGATGGCTGAACAACAGCACACTGAGAAAGAGTGGTTGTCCAGCTCACCCCACCTATGGTTGATCGGGGGCGCACTGTGTTGAGTACTCCACTGTGTTTGGTTGATGTCACACTCAAGTTTTGAACTGCCAAATTGGATTCAGATCATGCCAGTGCCGGGTGGTTTATGAAGACGACACAACCAGATACACACAAGTTATAAAGAGGGTTTATCACGCTATTTAACCAATCACAGAAAGTTCTAGCACGGAAAACAGGGACTTCAGTCCGAAATTCAGGCTCAAGCTGATTTCCAGGACATGGCTGAATGGTCCATTTTTCAAATTCATCTGGTTCAGTAAATCACAGCTACTGCAGCATTGTTAGACATTCAGACTATGAAAAACGTTCCCACATGTCCATTCACACCCAAAATATATATGGAATTAAATTGTATGGACTCAAATGCATTGGCGCGAACGTATGTCTGTACCTTTGTTTCGTATGCAGGTCATCCCGTTGCCACACGGGCACCCTCGATCGTACGTAATAGGGTTCTACCTGTAGTCTTTGCAGTTCCACCACCGGAGAGTCGGACTCAGGGAAGGTGCCGGCCCATCGAGCCAATTTCTGACGCATACCATGCATTCGTCAAGCGAATCTCTGTCAAAATTGAAGGTACTCCAATATATTCCTTTTATTCAATCAATTCAAGCAAATTACTCCACCCCTTTTTTTCTATTTGACATGCTTGATTTTGTTTCAAAACTTTAACCATTCATCTTGTTTAATAAAAATTATGCAAATATATAAAAACGCAAGTCATTCCTAATGATAAAACAAGTAAGAACAAAATAATTGATAAATATTAATTTTTTTCAATAAAACAAATAATCAAAGTTTTGAGAAAATAGACAAATGATAAAAAAAATAATGGAGGGAGTATCTGTGTGTGCTGTGACATCCCATAAGAGTACCGGATAAGCTGTGAATTCACACGTTTATGCACGACTAGTCAAAATACACGTGGTCGATAAAAATGAGGTTGTATAGTTAATTTTTAAAATTTAATTTTTTAATTGAAACAATTATTATCCTGATCCATGGAACAACCATGCGGAGACCGTATGATTTGTTTAATAAAAAGAAAAGAGAGTCCATAAAAATTAAGAAAAAATATTCCCTACGTGTGTAACATAGTTACATGATTTATAATACATGTGTTTTATATAAAAAAATTTGATCTTATAGTTTAAAATATTTATTATACAAGGTAGAAACATAAAACATAATTTGCAACACATGTCTTGTTCAATTAAAATATTAAATAAACAAAAACACACCAAATATTCATATAATTTTAAAATTTAATTACATGGCATCTGTTTTATACATTTTTACTAATATGTATACTGCCGCCACAAGCCATGGTGACAACAAATTTCATGCGGTTGTGCCTAAGGAAGTAACATTTCACATCGTCTTTTGTAGTGGCAAGTAACAAGGTCACGATTTTGGTACAATCTGGACATGGAAACCTTTAGGAAATGTTAATCCTGGAGAAAGCACCAAGTTACCGCCACCAATGACTTTCCATCTGTTGATTCAAGATAAAAATTATGTTCTCTCTTTTTATAAGATAAAATGTATATTGATGTGGATTATACTTTTTGGCCATGTACTGTACCTGTACTTCGTAACTAGGTTGTGGAGGAAGATTGCGATTTGAAGTTTTGCAAAGTCAGCACCCACACAGAATCTCAATCCCCGTCCAAAAGCTAAAAAATCATTGCTGCCTCCAACGGGTTCTGAAATATCCTGCATATAATAGCAATTAAAATTTATTACAGCTGCTTAAAATCATTTTCTAGAACATCATTGATTAAATGTAAAATTTTAGATTTTTGTTGATGATTGATAAAGCCGACTATATTAATACTTGCCACCAATTAGGCATACCATTTGATCCTACTTGACATAGTTATGTTGGTCTACGGGCAGTGATGTTATACTAGGAATACTACTAGCTGGGACGGTATGTTTATTAAGGGTTTGTTCGGTTAATCCCCTTCTCGAAGAGATTCGACTATTGGTGAGGATTTCAACAGATTAAGAGGAGACTTCGAATTGCAAGGGATTTAATCCCCCTCTAATACCGTCTAAACCAAACAAGGCCAAAATAAGTGAACATTTTATTAATCAGGGAACGGTTTCCTAAAGAATTGATTATGAGCAGTGTTGAATATCTAGGCATGCAGTGTTTAATCCTGTAGTTATGGAACTTATTGTTCCAGCAGGTTAGACCTCAATGTGTACTCAATTAGTAGTATACTAGTTCATCAACCCGTGCTCTCGCACATGTTAGAGTTTTATTAGGAGATATAGATTTAATTCTTAGTAATATTACACTTGATATATTTTAGTTTATCTTTCGTAATGGCGTTGTGGATGAACGTGCAAATTTGAAAATTATTTTAATTTATCTTTAATGATTGCATATTGCTTAATTTATGCAGACGTAGGGTTTACTTTAATTCATCTTTTATAATGGTATCGTGAGTAATTTATATGCAAATTTAGAGAGTCATTTAATCTATATGTTATAATGGCATGGTGGGTAATTTTTTTTATAAATTTAGGGGGCTATTTTAATTCAGACTTTATAATGGCATGATGGGTAATTTTTATATAAATTTAGGGGGTTATTATATTTTATTTTTTATAATGGCATGGTGGATAGTTTTTATATAAATTTAAGGGATTATTATATTTCATAATGGCATGGTGGGAAATTTTTATATAAATTTAGGGAGTTATTTTATTTAATCTTTCATAATGGCATGGTGGGTAATTTTTTAGAAAACATAATAAATTTAATGGCTACTATTATTTGAGCTATATAATGGACAGTCAGATGTTTCTGATTTTTGCAAGAATAGGATTTTTTTTCCTAGCGTGTCTGGTGAGGATTAATGTGGAGGCTCCAAAATAAGGCCTCCAATTAGTAATATTAAGGGAGTTATTTAATCTATATTTTATAATGGCATGGTGGGTAATTTTTTACAAATTTAGGGGGCTATTTTAATTCAAACTTTATAATGGCATGGTGGATAATTTTTATATAAATTTAGAGGATTATTTTATTTTATTTTTCATAATGGTATGGTGGGTAATTTTTATATAAATTTAGGGGTCATTTTATTTTATTTTTCATAATAGCATGATTGGTAATTTTTATGTAAATTTAGAAGGTTATTTTATTTCATCTTTTATAATGACATGGTTGGTATTTTTTTAGAAAACATAATAGATCTAATGACTAATATTATTTGAGCTATATGATAGACGGCGAGATGTTTCTGATTTTTGTGAGGATTTGTAGGATTTATTTTTTTTTCTAGCGTGTCTGGTGAGGATTAATGTGAAGGCTCCAAAAAGAGCCTCCAATTAGTAATATTAAGATACTGCATTATTGCTATGCTGCAATTATTAATTAATAATTTCTTGACTAGATGAATGTTTTACTTCCTCGGGCTGCAAAGTCCGGGTGTTTTTACAATTTTTTTTAAATGGATACTCACTGGTTACGTATACTTGGAGTCTTACTGTTACTAATGAGATGTTGCAAAAGAAATACGGATTGCGAAACGCGATAAACAAAAGATAAATCCTTAAAATTTCTTACAAAAATCAGAAACATATAGCCATCTATCGAATAGTATCCAATAATACTAGCCATTGGATCTATTATGAAACACCAATTAAGGTAACCCACTAAATTTTCATATAAATATCCACCATGCCATTTTGAAAGACCACAAAAGTAACACCTAAATTTAAATATAATTGCCCACTATGCCATTATGAAGACCATTAAAGTAATATCTAAACTTTTATATAAATTACTCACCATGCCATTATGTAAAACCATTTAAGTAACACCTAAATTTTCATATAAATTACCCACCATGCTATTATGAAAGGCTATTAAAATAACCCCGTAAATTTGCATATAAATTATTCACACCATGCCATTATGAAAGACGAATTAAGTTAATCCCAAAATATGAATATAAATTATCCATCATGCTATATTGAAAAATGAATTAAAATATATAAAAAATGAATCAAAGATATCATGTAATTTACATATAAATTACCTGTTGTATTATCATGAAAGAGAATTTAAATGATCCCTAAATTTACATATAAGTCTGTTATATATAATTTAAAGCATCCACTAAATTTCCATATAAGTCTGTGTATACAGATGTTCAATTAAATTATGAATATATGGATATATTAATGATATAAATTTTGATTACTATAAATCTAGATATAAATTTTGATTAATATAAATATATATTTTTTAAATTTTAATGTTTTAAGTTAGCCCGTGGAAAATGTGAGATGGGTCCACCGCAGAAAAAAAATATAGCTATATTTTCTTAGAAACTGCTACTTACAGTGACATTGAGTTACCATTTAAATGTCAATATAAATTTTTATTTTGAACAAACCTTCCATCGCCATGGATTGAATACAGTGGGATCATTATAGGTGGTAGGATTCAGATGAACTGCCGCAGGACAAATCATTAGTATCCATCCTTCGGGAATAGTGTAACCTTCACGAAAGCACATTTTGTTAGCATGTCAATTGAAATCAATATATAAATTTCTCTTGCCCTCCCTCTCTCTCCCATCTCTATTTGCAACTACTGACGAGTGAGTTAATGAATAAAAAACTACCTTTTATGTGAACGTCTTGTTTCGCTTTCCTGAACAACACAGGGGCGATGTTGGCTAGCCTCAGTGATTCATGAATAACCTATAAATCAAGGAAAACAAGTTACTCCATCCTCTCACTTTTAACCTTGTTATCAATTAGTTAGCAAAAGTGAGCATGAATACTCAATTTGAACTTACACATGAGGTGAATTTCATGGATCTGTACTCCTCCCACGTTATTTCTGAGTTGGGATCGGTCCTTCGCTTCAGGATTTGATCATGCTCCTCCTACAATTTCATGAACCTATAAATTCGTTCCTTATCGTTTCAGGCTTGTACATATAGTTCTAACTTATAAAAAAAAACCTTTTACGTACCGTTATTTCTTGCAGTGCTTTAGGGTTGTCTGTTAAGAATTTTAGGACTACAGTTATTGCAGACGATGCTGTCTCAAAGCTAGCTAAGAGCAATGCGAACAATAGATTGAAAGCTGCTTTCTCGTTTAGTACCGGCTCCTCTTTCTTTAACTCATTAATTACAAGATCGAGGAAATCCTTGGGTTCTCGTGGCTTGGCATTCTTTCGCCCATCAATTAGCTGTTTCAACACCTTCATCAGATTCTTGCGTCCCTACAGAAGGGTTACGGCTATTAATCTCTATATTGCTAGTTCATCAAGTAGCTGTATGTAGGTAGCCAGTAAGTTTGCCATGAGTAAATGTTTTGTATTATAAGATTTTACCAAAGACTGTACCTGCATACATCTGTAAAATGCAGTTCCTGGAACGTTCAGTGGAAATGCCAGGAACCCTCGAATATCATAAAATCTCCACAGCTCTTCTGACGATGCTGATGCATCGTAGCCAATTAACCATTTTGCGGTAACGCTCAGTATCATCTGCATGGAATATTCAGTCAGGAGATACCCAGCATCCAAGGATATGAATGTCCCGTGAGACATCGCACCATATATATGGCTAGGTTTACGGAAAAAACGATATTAATTAAACAATTCATTAGGACAAAATTAAATCGCATACAACATGATTGTTTTATTTCGTTTCATTACAATTTAATAGCGGGATATTATAAAAGGTATATCATCAGAGAGTTGTTTGTGTCACATTTGGGATTAGAATTTGTAATAATCAAATAGGATCTATCTATCTATCTATCTATTATTATATTTATATAACTATTTGAATGTTAAAAGAAGCCACCACGTTCGCTAAGAGAATCTAGAAATTCCCACGTTAATCGGAAAAAAAAACCCTCTACCGTCGGATTTTATGAAGATCTAACGACCACGATCATCTATTATATTACTATATAGTAGGGGCCCACGCAAAGAAAGAATTCTTAATATGGCACTTAATATAGCGGTAACCAAACAGTACAGGACAAATACAATTCGGACAACTCTCTTTAGGCCATGCGGTAACCAAACATATTTATATAACTATTTGAATGTTAAAAGAAGCCACCACGTTCGCTAAGAGAATCTAGAAATTCCCACGTTAATCGGAAAAAAAAACCCTCTACCGTCGGATTTTATGAAGATCTAACGACCACGATCATCTATTATATTACTATATAGTAGGGGCCCACGCAAAGAAAGAATTCTTAATATGGCACTTAATATAGCGGTAACCAAACAGTACAGGACAAATACAATTCGGACAACTCTCTTTAGGCCATGCGGTAACCAAACAGTACGGGAAAGAACACAGAACACACGTCTTAAAGGAAAGCAGAAGGAAAAAGAAACGGATTCTTCTCTCGGCTACATGTCGGACGTAAAAAACAAGTTAAACATCGTTCAATATTGACTCAAATATTTTGTAATCTCCCTTTTTTTTAGAAAATCATGATATTCCCAAACGAGGAGGCCTAAACATACATGCAACCGTCTATATATAGACTATGCTACGTCATGCAAAACGCAAAAGAAAAATTCCTTTCCTCTCCTGTACGTGAGTAAGCTCTCTAGCCTTTTTTCTATTTGCAATTCATATGCTTGGTGTCCGATATGCTCACGGCGACCATGCCCCTTGCCCGATCCGTAGAGGCCGATTTATGTGACGAGTTGCTGCGGCCAAACATTGCATCACGAGCTCTTGCAATCTCCAATCTACAGTCTGCAATCTTTGTTGCTCGCAGTGCGCTAGACATAGGTAGCTTGCAACCGTAAGAGCCCTTTGGAACGCAAGATTTCCACAGAAATTTCACCGGAATCAGTTCAATTCCACACGAAAGACGCATGCATGATTTGAGAAAAAAAATCCCACAATCCAAGGGGGGGGGGGGCCTAAGCCACACTACATCAAGACTCAACAAGGCTCACCAGGCGACCGGAAGAATCCAATCCAAAAGGTCAAGCATCAGTCATCGCTACAAGCTCTCTGATTATCTGATTATTGTTAGATTTGTGAACATCAAATCAAGAAGGCTGCAACTGCAAGGGTGTACATGTAACGCTCGGACCGCTACGGCAACAAACTAACAACGGATCAGACACATGCACGCCACCATGGCGAGCGTGATAAATTTCAAGTTCAAGCTTTATTGTTGTAATTCTCTTTTTATGTATGCTGCTATATTTTAGTATGCATTATTATATTTTTAGAACGTGCAACGACCAAAGAAATGACAAAGGTGAAAATCTCCAACGACCTAACAGAGAACAAGAAGACAAGACAAGGAAGGGTGAAACACAACCACCACCACTCACAACCGAGGAGAGCTACCCAACTACACAAACAGAACCAACTACGAGAAGACGTTGAAGGCCTGAGGCAAGACAGCGCCTAGCAACCAAACCCAAGGAGCAAGTAGAGACAACTCCACTAACAGGAAGGAAACACCGCCAAAGACGCCTTCATTGAAAGTAAAGAATCCGAATCATTAGATTTTATGAATATCTAGCGGTCTACATTAAATTAAAGAGTCCGGCGATCAAACAAAGAAAAAAAGATCTAAATTAATTGTCCAAATGCGAACGGGTTTCGGTTGTTTTCTTTCCTTTTCTTATGGTGTCCCACAACCGGCTTGGACTCCAAGACCGATCTGGTCTCCCATTCCCAGCTCCCACGTAATGACATGAGTCTCTTTTTTTATATTTTTCTTTCCTTTCCTTTGCTCTTAGCTCTTTTTTTTTCTATTTAATATATTTCTCTTTATCTTTTTTCTTATAACTTTAAGCAAACTATTATTATGAATTTATGAGGCTGACCAAGTTTATAGAAACAGACGATAGCGCCGCTAGACTAATCATTGTAAAATATATATTTCCGCGGTTTATGATAAATGCTAATATAGGATTTTGGTTCTTCTTTTCTCTGCGCATATCTATTATATTAATACAGGAGTACTAAGAAATCACCACATTCTTCGAAAGTGTCCAAAAAATACCATATTAACCAATAAAAGAAAAATTCACATCTGTTGGATTTTATGAAAATCTTATGGTCTGTATTAAATCAATTGCCAAGAGGGTTCATAAATTACCACACTAGTCAGAAAATATTCACCATTGGATTTAGCAAGAAGGGATGGTCTATGTTAAATGAACAATCAAGAGCCTAGAAACTATCATATTAATCAGGAAAAAAAGACATATATCGTGGATTTTATGAAAATATGATGATCTATATTAAATCGGTTAAGTCAAATATAACTAAAAAGATATACACTATTGACTATTACAATTATCCAACTATCTAGATTAAGCTAAATAATTTTCACCAGTATAGCTAACAAAATAGTCAAGAAATATTTTAAAACAGATTCTCATCATTTTGTTGTTGTGGGGCGAAGGTCTTCCACATACATAGGCATGCTTTGTCAGGCAGCTATTCGATATGGCCACCAAGTCGGCCATGCAGCTACGCCTTGAGGTCGTTGTGGTGGGAACACTTTTCATGATTCCTTTGGCACTACCACCTACCACACCCAAGAATGATTGTAGCGGGTTAGGTGCATCTCCTTGTGCGACCACATTGTGCATGGCATCTCCTTACGTTGTGAGCATACAAGTAAGACGACTGAGAGGTCTACGGAAGCTCTAGGAGGAAAACCGCAGACATGCGGGTGTGGCCTTTGTGTTTAGCATATGGTCAAAATACTTTGGGTGTCCCAGGGTTCTGGCTCCCCTACTTGAGGTTGGATGTTATCCATGATCCACTGAATTATCTATGAGTATCGGATGTTACCTAGTCTACTTGAGGTTGGAGAATTGGTGATGGTTAATTACCATTCGATTCAAAATCTAATGTGTTTTAGTATTAGTCAAGTAAGGCTTTTCTAACTTCAATTAAATTCATAGAAAAATATATTTTCCTTTGATGGCGACAAGTACACACATTTCATTTCTTTGAGAAATTTAGCTTGGGCTGAGAAAAAATTGACGTGCTCTTGACTAGAAATAAATGAGTTAAAACAAGTCACCATGACCTAGAAATTACCATGTTAGTCGATGAAAAAAACATCCACACCACCGAATTTGATGCATATCCAACCATCTATATTAATACAGAGCTTACAATGGTTGGAAAAAATAAGAATCGTCCGCAAAATGTAAGAATTTAAAAATTGGTGGTACTAGGTAGTACCGATCGGTACCAATGGGATGGTACTAGAAGCTACCAAATTAGTGGGTCTGGTACTAGAAAAATGGAACCAATACATTTAAATTAATCTTATTAAATCTCTTTCTTAGATCACAACCACGAATAATCGCAAGGGTACCAGGTGGTACGAAAAATACCTTGCCTTTGTTCTATCCCAATCTTTTCTAAAAAATATGAACATTTACGACACATATATAAATATATTTTACGGTATAACTAATGTAACAAAAATTTTATCACAAATCTTGGCACCTTTTTAAAAAATTTAGACAAATTTGTAAAAGCTATATTTAGAATAGAGTAAGTTTATAAATTTTTTTTGAAAGACCAGATGACAACACTTTAGTGGTTACATAATTTAAAAACTCGAGGAAACAAAATTATAAATATCAATATTGTTTTGATCGCACACACCACCGTATAAAAAACTTATAGATGTTTTCTTTAAACAAAGCAAACATGTTCTCAAAATAATATACCAAAAAGTAGAATTTGGAAAACAAAATGTATTATTTAGGACAAAAAAGTAAAAACAAAAAAAATTAAATAAAGATAATCTAACAATATCAATTTTAAGCAAAAACAGAATTTTCAATTAAAACACTAGCTCCCCGCGCTATTTGCGTGGGCCATCTTACTGGTTAATCATTAAAAAGGAGAAAGGGAAGTTAGATATTAATCAGTGCATACACTTGCGGAGGCCGTTTTGAGTTCAATGCTCTGTTTTTGAGCCCAGGAGGCCAGGCTCATGTTCACCGCGCTGTGCACATCTTGGAGCAGCAATAGCCTAAGGTTCTCAGGGCCGAATACTCGAAGGACCATGTTCCTCATGTACTTGTGCAGGGACCCGGATGCAGAGACGATGTTGTTCTCACCCAAGATCCTCATGAATGAGTCCGGGTACCATATCTGGAACGCCTTCTCCTCTTGCTGGATCACGTAGTTGTTGAGCTCGGTGTCAAGGGAGACGATCAGATCCATCCCTACCAAGTTTGTCTTGAAAATAGGACCATACCTGATGAGGATTGATTAACTAATTAGTCAGAAAATTGATAGATTCTCGCTGGCATGATGATGCATGATTGTGCACAATCCAGACCCGAGAGATCATGAGAATACCGATTAATTACCTCTCCAATCGTTTCTTGAAGAACGGTGACATGTCAAGTGACGAGCTCCAAGTGAAGAATTGGAGCGTCTCTCCGAGGAGAGGCAGGCCCAACGAGCCTGGTGGCAATGTTGGGTCGCAACGTTGCCATCCAAGGCTTTTCCATTTCAGGAGCCGCTGGACCAGCCAAGCAAGTATCAGGGTCACGCCCATCACAACCAAAGGAGTCGTCGTCACCATTATTGGCAAACGATCATCAACGAAGCAAGACATTCTCACAAGCTAGCAGTATTAATCCAGATGATTATTGAAGAACAATACTGTGTTCCTAGTGTCTAAAGTGTTGTTGCCTCTTGCTTGGGAATAGCAAATCTCTGTGTAGTGTACGGGCCATATATATAGATCCACAGCGGCTGGCAAAGGAGTGCTGACATTTTGTTTTGTACAAAGGCGTGTGGTATCATGAACCGCTCACGTGTTTCACACGAGCACAGTTACCAGTGCAGCACGAGTAGCACAGCAGATCAGGTGTCTGTGGAGCCCCGTTCTCTTCTTGTCATAGCAACGATATGTCATCTAGTCATAACAGTCTGGATTTTTACCAATTAGCAATAGTCAGTATGTATACAGTTTAGATTTCTGAAGGAAAATGTATATATTAGGTCCTTAAACTATTGGCGAAATCCGTTTTTTCTGACCATACAACGCCAACTTCAATTCACTATACTGGCAAAAAGGTAATGAAGTAAGGCATCGAACGAAAATCTATCTTGGACCAGATGATCTTGGCAGACAAATGCTCAAAGGTCTGTTAACATAACTTAAGTACGATAACAAAACAAAGTAAAATTGGCTATTAATTAATATCTGGCGGATAAAATGTATCGATCGGTTATGTTCCAATAAAGTTTTGCTTTGAGAATCTGCATGCGCCTCTTGAATTTAGTCGACAAGCTAGGATGTCAAAAGTTACAATATGGGATACTCTAGGAGAGCATTCCTTGACGTTGATATCTTCTACACTGAAGATGGTGACTAGAGCACAGCACATTAACATGAATTATTGTCTGGCCTACGTGTTTGGAGCCGGCTTCTCTTGGCTTATATCGGGCCGACAGGTGCACAGCATGTGCCGCGTAATGGAGCATATGTGTGTACCACATGCATACGTGCGTGTCCCACGAGGCACCATGTATAGGACAATGTCGTCATTGTCATAAGACATAACACGGGCCTACTGCACAGTGTCAAAGAAAGGACAGGCATGCACCCCATGTGTATTTCGAGGCCAGAACACGGTGTAATAATTAATAATCCATATGATGGACTCAAATGCATATCGGCCCAGAACTGATGTAGTTGGTGGTCTTGACTAGTCGTTGGCCCGTACAGTACATCGGTGGGTCGATCGGTATAGTCGCTCGCTGATGTCTGCGGCGACGTTAGCGCGTTTTTAAATACCAGTGACTAAAATGCAAAAAAAGTGCTCGCTTGCTTGCTTCTTGCCTTATAAGATGGTGTCACCAAGAAGTGGAAAAAAATGTGGAAAAACACTGGCCTTAGGCTTTGTGCCTTTGTGTCCTTGTATGGCTCATCCACGGACGTTCATGCATGTGGATTATCCCTCACGTAGAGGTATTTCCTTGCCACCGGCCGCATGCAGACGACAGGGCAAGGATCAAGGACTAATATACCATGTGGCTTCTACTTAGGCTATTGTTTTTTAATTTCAACAAACTTTGCACACAATATCATCCAACAGTGGGCGTACGAGCTGACTTGGCGGGTGACGTAGACACACGTGGATTTTGGTCCTTCGTTTGCTCCGCACTGCTGGCCAAATGTGCAGAATCCACATCTGCATCCGCCGACCGAACCGACAAAAGGAGGGCCCATACGCAGCCGAGCAAAGTCTGGGTACGAGGTATTACAACCCTTCTCATCGGAGTTCGGAACACACGGCGATGGCAGGTGCAAACGTTAGTGAACTTTACTTCTAGAAACTGTGGCGGCTTCCAGAGCATTGCCAAGAGTTCGAGGAGGGGAAATCCTAGGAGGAGGCAGCGGACCTTTCCAGGGTGAGACCCAAAGCCCCTCTTCTGAACGATCGCCGAGATTTACCCTCGAAAGTTTAGAAGAGGCCAGGGTACTTGCTGAGCTCGTGCTCAGCCTGCTGAAGATACTGCACTGAAAAACCAAATTGATACCTTGGCTCCGACAACGAGCTCAGGCGTTGAGATACCCTCGAGTTCGCTCTCGTCTTCCGAATACAACACTTGTAGACAAAATGAATGGCTACAAGTTTCGCTCAGGAAGTTTGTTCCAATTCATAACCGTGCGAAAGAAAAATGGCTCGACATTTAGTTTTATGAAATTCAGAGTTTGGTTGAGCCGAGTCATCTTTCATTCAAGTTTTGAGCAACCAGATGGATCCAAATCAGGCCAAAGTTAGGTGGTTTATGACGAAGACGCAACCAGATACAAGGGTATCACACTTGTGAGAGACGCCGTATACATGATGATTTTCTTGGGGCTCTCTGGTGATGTGTCTTGCTGATCATGCAGAACACCAAGAGATTAGTTGATATCCAGACCAGCACGACCTCGTACAGACACACGACATACAAAGACGTCTTTAACACCCTACTGGAGACAGCACAAGTGCTTTGTTCAACAACATATATAGGGCCAGCACCCCCTGTGACATATCTTGTGATGTCCACATATCTTTTCTGGTACCCGAAGCTGGATGGATGCCAGAATGGATGCCACGAAGTAAGTGAAGTTGCAGTAGAAGAAAGCGAGGTAACGGGACCTCCTGCTTGGTGTCATACATAACCGGGTTCCCGCGGCCTCCAAGGAACCTCCTTGGCTATTGCTCTTCTTCCATGATCCCCTGGCGGTTCTAGCATGGTAGGTGCGTGATGAACTCCCCACACCTCTCGCTGTTATATTTGCAGGATCACTAGCTCTGGATTAGGACAGCAAAATAGTAGAAATTCATACACACATACTTCCACTCGATGAAGAATTCATACTTGAACATGATTTCGATGCAGAGGTGTTGTTCTTCCCGGTGTTTCAACTCACGCTTGGTTGGTAGCTTGTCTTGAGAGGATTTTTTGCTTCATAAGTCTCTCCTTGTATTTATAGAGTTGCACACCAGGGGAACCTCACCATGTCTGGTTGGTTCTAGTGTCTCCAATCAAGACACAATTGAAAATGGTCTAGAGTTTAGTTGTCACAATCAAAAGCCAATTTGCTTTTGCTTTCATTAGCACACAATTAGCTATGTGTTTTCACACCTAGCTAATATGATCAACCCAACATTCTCCCCCTTGATCATGTGGTTAAACATCATAAGCTCATTTCTCAATAAAACATTGTAACAAGACAAAGGATTACAATTGTCAATTATGTACCACACAACCCTAATGACTATAGTACATTATTTCATTTTAAAATGAAACTTGTTTAAACTTTGAGCTCGATACTTAAAACTTGTGAGTCCATATCATGATAAACAATACACCAAGCCAAGAGATTGTAACAGTCAATTAAGTACTGCCGAATCCAATGACTACAGTATATCATCTTATCTTTGAAATGAAACTTCATAAACTTATGGGGAGATGGTGTTATAATGGTTCCTCTTTTCCAGAAACAGTATTTGAGATCTCATTCATCCTCAAATGATAGGCTTTAATGAGTCTCATGCCGGCATCAAATTGAGACAAGCCTTAATGAGGAAAAATCAATAACTTTCAACATCATATCTTATCCCTTACAGGCCTGTGTATAACAGTATTAGCTCAGTACTTATGGGCTAAACTTGAGCTTAATACTTAACATTATATATATTTGATTCTAGATTCCACTTCACAATGTCATGTGTTTGTCAGTAACACAGACTTGTTGTTGAAGTAAATTGCACTCTTACATGATGCATTCCGGAAAGACTTTAGGTAATTTCTTTACTTTTAAACTTTCACATCTCAAACCAAATCCACATAGCTCAACTGTGGATCTGTTACATACCGTGCCTCTTGTAATCTTACCAATGATGCCTTTGGTTAGAGCCATTCCACATTATGGCTCCTCCCATACATGAAGATGAACATATTGTGGAGTTCATATCACCAACACATCTTTTGGGATAAATATCTAGATGACCTATAATATTATGGTCACTAAACTTTCTTTCATTTAGGGCACGTCAATGCTCCGTGTATAACACAAAGCCATTCTTAATAAAAATTTCTAGGGGTCCAGTCCTGGAACAATGTCTGCCATATTTCCTAGAAGCAAACATTATGTTAAGAGCAAATATAAACTTGAGTGCTCATAATTCTCATAAGTCAATGAAACTTTCATTGCCCTTAACAATAGGAGTTTGTGTCAATATCTTAGATTCTTTCTTAGTTAATCTTTTCTTTTCCAAACTGCTTCTTCATTGGACCAATCTTAGCGATCTTAATGTTTCATAAAGACATACGGGGCATCACCAAGATAACCTTGAAACCCTAGATAATCAAAAACATACTCTGGGTTTCATAAAGAATATCCCCTTTGTTGATAGCATGAACATGGTATTGTTCAAACAAGTAAGATATTAAACGACACTTCCACTAGTCTCAAACATTCTTTTTATGAATAGATCATTCCCAGTGGAATTGTTTGAACAACCAATAATGGTACCCTTTGTTTGGACATAACTTAGGAGCTTCGTGTCACAAAACATAAGAAAACTTATTTGTAATGCTTAGTTTTATGTATTTGGAAAAAATGCTGATCTTCTAGAATCAAATGGTTTAAAATAAACATTCAATGGGAACCCAACTCTATTATATGTAGCATTCCTCTATAATGAGTTACTCATATTCAAATGAGTTCCTTTCCTCCCCCTCGAAATGACAATTTTGATAAACTGCTATTATTGACATTAAGGAACTCAAGATTCCATATCAAGGGGAGTCTATAGAGTTCATAACATTAGGGTTGTTCCGAATCAATGTGCTTATGTGCACTTCAACGAGCATTATCAGAATAGAGGATGTAGAAGACCGATACAAAAACTTCCAACACTTTAAGCATTAGCCTCCAATCCATTACTTTTGAAACTCTTGTTTCTTTGAGATGATGTTGGTAGATTTATATTTAGCCGAACATCCTTTATACACATTGTATTATGAGCTCAATACTGCTTACGCATTTGTTTTAAACCAATTGTTGATCCTTATAGGAAACAACATCATATTGAAATAAACCTATGAATAGCTCATATCATGTCCTTGCTCTTTAGAACATTGCTATGATCACAACTTCTTTATTAATGTCAAATTGGCTATGTCTTTCATTGAAGACTATTGACGACACTTAAGCACGCCAAACCTAATACTGCAAGCGACAGTATCGTGGTACCTTTTTCCCAAGATGAGTATCATAGGTTTTGTCAATCCATGAAATTAACTAATTGAGAACTAATTAACAAGAGCTTAAGGTAAACTAAGATGATTAGATGATATCTAATCTACATCTTATCTACCACTAATCTATGTCTAAACTACGTCAGAGTTAGAAGATAAACAATTAAAATATAATTAGAACACCGAATAGGAGGAACTAAACAGCGTATAATCAGACCCTAATTGGATCCAAAACAAGCATAATATGGCACCACAAATAGAGTAAAGCACTCAAGATAACTAAGCATTCAAGGCAAATATAAATATAATCAAGCATGCACTTCATAGCAAGATTAAACCAAGGTCATTAACCTAACCCCCTCAATCAAGCTTAACCATTCTCCAGCCCTACTGTCAGTGGAACCAGTTAATCGACGAGAAGCTCTCATAAGACATATACTTACACATAGTCTAATAACATAATAAATATAACTACACTTCTAATCACCATGATCACAAGAACTAGCTACGCAACCATATCACTAGTAAGCAAGATCAAACACCAAGATCGCTAGAAGAACATAACCTTTAAGAACATGATCAAATTAACATGCATCTAGAACAAAAACTAATTAGAGCAAGAACATGCATAATTAGAGCAAGAACATGATAATTAGAGCAAGATCAATACTTCATTAGATATCATATCAAAGTTACAACCATGATCATACCTCCCACGATGATATGAAGAGCCTCTATGAACTAGGTAATTAGAGAGCCATGCAAGGCTTCTAATTACCCTTAGGAACTAGAAGAACCTCTAATCCCTAGCCGAGAACTCGACCCTCAGCTCTTCTCTAGTTGATGTCCCTCTTCTCTACATCTTGTCGCCTTGATAATGAATTGGATGCCCGATCTCGGGGTCTAACCTCGCTTTATATAGTCTTGAGAAGACGTGGGAAAAAGAAAAACTCCAACCGACTTAAGGTGGGCCCTGGTCGGCCGACTCGGAGGGGTTTGGTCGGCCGACCAGGACTCCTCCTCTGCCCGATTGTTTCCATCTTTCGCGGCGACATTGCTTGATGCTTAAGAAATATAATTGCGAGGGATCTCTGACTCTTGGGATTTTAGAATCTTCTATATTCTCCGAGAATTGTCGAAATCTTCTGTTTTTGGATAGATATAAAGTGTCTTGACATCTTCCATGTAGATTTCTTCTAGTAGCTTCTCTTCCCAGCGTAGCATATGATGTCTTCAAGAAGTTTCCGATTAGAAAGCCTTGATTAACTCAGAGGATGGGCATAAGTTAACCAAGCCTTCCTTGATCATCATCTTCATAGAATGCCATCTCAGAGTCCTTTTCTCACTCGAGGTAGATTGTGGTGAATTTCGCGAAAAAATGGTCAAAAATCTGCAAAAATGAAGTATAGCAAAATTCCAAGACAATGTTACAAAATCCACAATAATCGGTGATAATTGTTAGTAAAAGATATAGTTAACGCATAAAATCAGTGAAAAACCATATAAAATGATACAAAATATTCGTTCAAATGTCGCGTCAAAAACATCCCCACTCTTAAACCTTGCTCGTCATCGAGTAAGTTAAGAATCAGCGTTGCCGTACGTTAACTTTTTCATACTCTAATCTTAATCAATCAAACTAACAAGCTCTCTCAAAATTTTAGTGTGAGCCAGCAAATTATGAAAGAAAAGATATTCAACTAAGCTCATCCCACAATAAAAGAATTAGCAAAAATTTAAATTTATCAATGACACATCTTCTTATTTTAGCTATATGTTTTTGAAATAGATAATCAAACCCTTAGAGATAAATTCTTGCAAAATCAAAGAAACACACTCAACTCTCCAGTCTCTCAATATCTAAATGGTATTCAATATATATAAAAAGGTGGAAGCTTATCTGGGGTTTGGTATGAATCCTAATCAAAACTTGTTTTCAAAATATTGTCAAACCAAGAAAGAAATAAAATATACTGGTTTTATTGAGACTTATAAAAAATGTCATGGAATAAAATAATGTTGAGAGGGAAAAGATGGAACACACACATTTAAAATGGTGGACATGTGCAAGTGTCAATGGATGATCTCAAGATACAAATGAAGTCCTTGCTATCGGATTGGACATGATTGAAATATTTTCTGGAGTATATATAAATAGGATATCCCTTACCAATACTAAAGAAAAACTATATATATAACTCAAAAAAATACTTAGAAGATTATTGATGAGCATATATATATATATTTTTTTAGGCGACCACTTGGTCTTTTTTTTTCTTTTTTCTTTTTGCGACCACTTGGTTTTATTTGTTTTTTAAGCCTCCTCAAAAATCTCAATACAAAAATCCCTTATATTAATAATAAAATGACAGCTCTATATCTCCACTCTTGAATAATACTCATCCTCGCCCTTGAGTATATATTTCTAAAACAATTAACTTAGAGGATAGAGCTGTCTAATAGAAAGAATAATATTTAATCAATTAAATATTTCAGAAAATAATGGGTTGTGGTCAAGGAGGATACACAAAAAAGATAATCTTGGTTTAAGCATGGATATCCAGCGAAGTTTGTACTCTTTTCAATGTAGAGAGACACAATGCATGGATAGAAAAAGCTAGCAAAAGAAAACTAACGCAAAATGAATGACCAGCTTCTAAGTCTCATACCCTATATCACAGTCTTGATCCAACTCATTTGAAAACAAATCTGATAAATCTAAGGTTTAAAATATATAAGGCTCTGGTAGGAATGGCTATTGCAAGATAATCTCATAAAATTGATCATGACATTTATAAGCAGTAAAAATAAACAAGGAGATGATCATGATAAATATTAAACTTTGCAAAAATTAAATCATATGGGTCTTTATGTACAATCATAATCAATCATAAATTTGTTGGCTAGTTCAACTAAACGTGTATTACGAGAGCTTACAAAATTTGACTAATCAAAACTAAAGCACAATAAAGATAAGGCGGCAACTTTCATCATTTTCTTTAAATCAATGTTATCATTAATTAATTAAGCATAGATCATGGCAGTAGCATTAATCATACTATAAATCTAAACTAACACACTAAAAACAAGAGAAATACAAAGGAAACACCAAATTTATAGATATAGCTAAATATTGCAGAATTTAAAAAAAAATAAAAAGAGAAGGTGTTAGAAATATATTACCGTAGATTGCTTCAATTTCCTTGTCATTAAATAATTGCCTGCAAAATAATTCAAGTGCACATACTACTCTCGAGATAACGGTCAAGAGTAGAAGCAATTTACCATAATCTAAAAATATCCCCAATGACTATTAACTTGTGGCTTAATTAAACTTAATAAAAGATAAATAAAAACCTAATGGGTGTATGTGTGTAATTATGCGAGAGATAAGCATATAAACAAAGACAAAGATTAAATCAAGTTCTAAACACCATGTTTATAACATGATTGCTAAGTCTCTTCATAGCCATAAAAAATTTAATTAACCAAGATTAAAACACCATGTTTTCACAAGGTTATTAACTTATAACAGCACAAGGAAACCAAAGCACATTGCAAAACTTATAAACTAATCACATGAAATTATGAATAACTAGCATGGTTAATTAACTTCATCATGATGATCAACAATTTAATCTAAGCACCATGCTTACACAAAATTGTAAAAGAAAAACGCTGATCAATCATTTAAGATAAACATGAAAGCACATATCATGAAGTTAATTAAACAACCAAGCCAATAATAATGCAAACATGCAACTCTAATATATATGCAACAAGGTGATATATGCAAAATGCAAAATGGAAACACAATTATGAAGTGATATGATGGTTATTATCTAAAACAAAGGTTAGACTAAGTTAACTAGCCACAAGCTAAAGATTCAAAGGTGGTGTCATGCTTCCCATTTCTCTATTAAAAGACTCTTAACACTAAAAAGAAATGATTGAACCGGTTGCCTCCCGAAAAGCGCTTTATTTAAAGTCACTTAAATTGAGTGATTCTTGTTGCTTTGGAAAGAGGACTTCATGGGTTTTCCAAATATAAGAAAATTTTATGTCTTTACCTTCTAAGGTCGAGCACCATGTTGGTGACATCTTCAGCTTTCTATTTTCAGCTCTTAGATATTGACAATCTTCAGCTTTTTGGCCTCTGGACTTTGTGGAAATTGTCTAGAGTCCACCATTGTTGATGTTGAAGCTTCATAGACTCGATTCTTGTCTTCAATTCCTCCTCCATTTAGTCCACTCACTCTTCAATTTGAAACTCAACCAAACTTTTGCAAATTCTGATGATGTCTTCAGATCCTTGTCAAATCCTTCCATCAATCATCATGAATTTGTCTTGTACTCTTTCATCACAATGATCTCATTGTTTCAAACGAAGTGTAAATTTCTCTGCATGGTTAGCTCATAGTGCACACATATATATAATATAATAACATCGTGGCGTTGATTAGAGATAAATGTAGAGTCACATGGTTGATCCAGGTTTAAACAAACATTTGATTGAAGAATAAAAAACAATTATAATTTAAATTGAAACTACTTAGCAAAATACTAAGACATATATAATTCATAGATTATCTTGATTCATAAAATCAAAACGTGGGATAAACAAAACAATGGGTTCCTAATGATTTTGGCCAAATTAAAGAGATGATTTTGAAAGAAATAAAATAAAATTAGGCTTAGATAAAATTTTAACAAGGGAATTTTTTGTAGAGAGACCAAACATTTTGAAATTTCAAATTTTCAAAGATAATATTGTGCACATATAATAAATCAAGAAAAACATGCACATATTCATGTTTGAAATTTCAAAAGCAATTTGCATATAAAATTAAACTTGGACCGAACCACTCAATGGGGGAATTGGTGGTCGGTCCCCTTTACTTTTACACAAACCTTGGCTCTCAATTTTTTTTATTTATTTATATCGAAATCTAAACTTTAAACTTGAGAAACGACCAACTAGCAAACCTTAACCATCTCTACGCATGAGTAGATTCAATCAACTAATTAAAGAAAAAAAGATCTACTAAAAGTACATGAAAACGCTTAAACCCTAGCCAGATAAACATGTTGAAATTAAGCATTGCAAAGCTATGGATCATAGGTCATGTATAAACAAGAAAGTAGTCTAAAGACAAACTTTATTATTCGATTCTCAAAGTATGGATTAAGGGAACAAATGTTTCATAAAAAACGAAAAACAAAACATAAGTAGGAATAGGATCACAATCAACCAAATAACATCTTAATAATCATTATGAGACATTGCTCTAATCAAACATAGGCAAATTTTAATTATACTTAAAATGAAAACGAGAATTACCTTCATCTCGAAGAAGTGAAGTCCAAATCTCATCATTGTCACACCCCAAATTTCCCAATTTGGTATGTGACGCTTTTGGCTCGAATTAATACAATGAGTTTGTGAATTTTTAAATTTTGACCAACTGTTATACAATTATCAAGATATTTAGTGTAGGGAATAAATATTTTATAAAGCAAAACAAATGTCTAGCTTGTAATAATATGTGTGGCATTCATGCTAGTTGGCATAGTGTTTTTGAGTGCTAAAAGTTTTCTAAATACATTTAAACTTTGAGTAACCCTTCACGAGAACTTTCTAGATTTATCTAGAAGCTTTTCCCGTTCTTCCGACAGCAAGATCCATTTAACAGATGCTCCTGAAACTCTTCCCATGAACTCCAAATATTTTATTTGGGTTCATTTGGTCCAAAACTATTCGTAGGATTTCTTTCCTAGAATTTTTGTGACCATTGGGGTGTTTTTCGGACCTAAAAATATAGATTCTATACTTTTCTAGAATTATTTTAATTCCGAAAATAAATAATTTCGAATTTATATGGCCTTGGTTCCTTAAATATGCTGGAATTTCAATAAACCTCAAAGGCCCGCTTATGAGTTCTCTAATGGGCTTTAAGTTTAGTAAGCCCATTAATTGAGGTGGGAGGTATAAGTTAATTAGTACTATATTGCTAGTTGACGTGTATCTACGGGGTTCTTCTTCCTATATAATAAACCCAACTCCACCTCCACGGCACACAAAAATATATTCTATTCTCTGCGATGCCCCTAAATTAAGAAATCCTGAACATAGTCTGTAAAAAAAAAGCTAGGTTTTTCTCCGACACCGAGAGTGTCTCCGTTGCCGGTAAACTCTCTCTCCGTTTCTTTGTTTGTTTCTCTCATCTGTTGTGCCGCCATCGAACCAGGGGCAGCTCACTGCCGCCCTGTTCCTGTCCTACTAGGCACCGCAGGCCTCCCTCCAAGTACGACGGGCATGTGCTGTGCTGGCCATCCACCAGAAGTCTCTCCAGCATCGCCTTGCCTTCCCCTGTTGACTCCTTCCTCGGCCCGTCCAACACCTGCTGTTGTGCGCACGGTGTCCTGAAGCCCCATCGCCCTTGCTGCTGCCTCCAGGATAGATGAATCTGTTCTAAACGTGATCGCTTGCTACGCAGGTGTGCTAGCGCCACACCTGTCACCCTGCAGCCATGCCACGCTGGTCCTGGCCCTGGCTCTCCCTTGCATGCGTCGCACCGCAGCAGAGAGCTCTATGCATCCCACGCTCATTAACCAGGCCATGTCCCTTCTTTTTCCTACGTGAGAAGCAGCGCCTGGCCGACGAGTACAAAGACCGTGGAGATCCTGTAATAAAGAGGTAGTTTTGCACCAAGATCTCTGTATTTTTCTGTATTCAATCTACCTTCTCTATGTCTGGCACTTCACGTTTCAATCTTTGGAATATTCTGATTCATGCATGCAATCTAATCCTAGCCAGACCCTTTTATAGATCTTAATCCAATCTTTGGCCAATTCAACAGTACCATCCTTTGAGTCTCACCAGCCTTCTCTTCCAGTCCTTAAGGTATACTGTTAATCGCGTTCATGCCCGTTTGATCTTTAATAATCTTTTATATCTAATTCGTTTTAGCTGCATTTTATGCCATTCCTGTTGCGTTAGATCCATAACGATTAAATCTATGCTTTAGTGTTCATGTTTATCTATAAATAAAATCAATTTAGGGTTTAATCTCGGTTTTTCCTAAACACATGATGACCTGACTAATTTTTATTGGTATAGTTCTATAATAAAGGCTAACTAAGTTTAATCTCCGGTTTTATATTAAATGCATGTTAACTTAATTAATGATTATGCAATCGCTTTCTTATTAGAATGTATATAGGTTTATACTCCGGCTTTTCATAGTTAATTATGTTAATTTAATTAATGCTACTTATAATGTGTTTTCAATTATGACTTGCTTAGTTCAAACATGATATGTGCAAAACCCCAAATAGGTGATCTCATATACCTGTCTTTATTAAATTAAGTGTTTTAATGGCATAGTTTATATGAAATCTTTATAAATAAAATTTGATTAGTTTCAACTACAATTTTCAATTCAAATATAAGATGAATTAATTCTTTGGCTATTTTCTCTGAAAATATCCATCTATACTATTTTATTATTTAAAATAAGTGATGCTCATAGTTTTTTTTCTTCGTTGATCAATACTGCAAACCTTCGATTAGTTGTATTTTTTCAACTGTAGCTCTATTTTCAACATTTCTTGCGCTTTCGTGACCGTAATGATGATCCCTTTCTCTCGGCACGTGTTTTATAAAGCTTTTCCTTTGATTGGTGTATTGTTTCTTATGCATGTATGTTTGTCTGTCTTGTTTGTTCTTTGTGTTGTCATGTAATAAAACGTGTATGATACGTGAGAGTGAACGTCAAGCTTTTCAAGATCTACCGGTGAAGAATTCTTTGAGCAACTATATACTTAGGAATAAAGCTAAGTATTCTTTGACAAATGTCATGTTCACATTGAAAACTTACTTTATCGCATAACCAAGCATGCTCAATCTAAGGATAACTAGCCACTTATTTTTCTGTCAATATTTCATCCTATGGGAGGGCTGTGATGTGTAGCTTAATGCTAGCGCTCAACAAATCTTACTAATAGTGGTACTCTTGATTAATTAATGATGAACTGATGATAAAAGTTTAGTTATTGGTAACATGGGGATTTGAGCATGTTTTGTGGGTTTGCTCGATTGCCTCACCCTAAGGATCGGTTCACTGAGCGACCACCTAGGAAAACAATACAACCACAAGGGGTGGAATGTGACGCCCTTGACTGATTAATTAGATGAACTAGAGCGGATGGTTTGCCTACCTGAAAGATGACATAAGAGGGGTGTTGACGGGTATAAGACTCGCTCTCCTGAGTGGGTGCAGTTTGGTTTATTTGGTTTTTGTCAGTCAGCCTTCGGGAGGGGACTTTTATGACTAGGTAACGGAAACCTGGAACGGGCGGCTATACTCTAGAAATTCTCTGCAAAGGTCTCATAATGAAACCCTGCCGATTCATCAAAGGCTAGTGAATAAATGGGGCTTTGCAAACCTCGAGCAAATGGAGATCACGACTTGGGGGTAAAGTTATACAACCTCTCAAGAGTGTTTAAACTGATATATCAGTCGTGCTCACGGTCAAGAGCGGCCTGGGCACAGATTAGAGTTTTAAAATAAAAGGCCTGTATGGTGTGATAAAGGAAGTGATGGTGGATATAGTGAACAGCTGGACAATGGTTTATCTTTATTTACTTTACTATTTTTATGTTACCTTAATTATGGACTGGGTTTATACTAATCAATGCTAGTAATAAAATTCTGATCAACTAAAAAGCAACCGCTATGCTTGTCCACTATAAAGCCAGTCTACTTATATCCTAAACGGAATACTTACTGAGTACGACATGTACTTACCCTTGCTTTCTCAAACCATATACCTTTGGTCTATCAAGACGATGGTGCTTTGAAGACAAAGTCGGTCCAGAAGTCTACAAGGTATTTGGGCGTACGTGCCCCCAGTCAACCTTCCTGTGAAGATGGAGTCTCGCTACGAGATATAAGTTCCGCTATACTCCGATATATTGACCTTTGAGTCAAATGTAAGTTTTATACACTTATATAATGCACTGTCTATTAATATTCCCTAATGAAGTCGGCTGTATGTGTGGGAAATAGTTCCTGGGCACACATACGGTGTCATCTGGTTTTGTTTCTAGAAGCGGGTGTGACAATCATTGACTCCATGGTGCCTTCATCTTCTTCTTTGGAATACCATGATTGCATGTACCATCAAGTGTTGGAGAGGAATGCTTCTCGTCTTTCTCGAAATTCAGCTTCCCTTGTTCTGCAACTTTAGTATTTTGACCATAACTTCCTCATTTGAAGTCCAAATAATGCAAATTCGGACTCTATCTTGAAGACCTCGAAAAGATCTACAACTTTGGTATTGAGACTCTCTTCATTTGATATTGTTAATGTCTTCGAATCGGCCCCACAACGTGTTGCTGTCTTGAATTCCGAGAGTATCTCGAGATTAGGTTGGAACTTGAATAGCTCTTGAGATAAACCTTCTGTATCCTTATCTTCCTTGTACTCGAGCAATCCTTAGCTTCAGGAAGCTTCTCGGCTAATCATCTTTGCTCCATTATCTGTAACTTAAAACAAACAGGCTCCAAAAAACATTAGTCTTATAAATTAATTGACACAGCAGACATACCTTTAACACCATAGTTTACTTCTTCACGATAGCTGTAGAAAAACTCAATAACGGATCATAGGCCACTAACAGCGTTAGCACCTACTATTAAAGAGTCCCAAACCTAGCTCCTTTTTTTATTGGACCGAAGCCTATTTTTCCTGCCAATGTTAGCGAAATAAATAAATATATATAGGAGAGACTATATTCTAATAGAGTTTATAAAAGATTAAACTAAAAAGAGCTAAAATTATAAAAAACTACCTAATTATAAAATTAAACGCAAGAAGTAAATAAAATAAACTAAAATAAAAGGCACAAAATTAAAAATAAAAGGCTAAATTATGAAAAGACAAAATTAAATATATACATAAACTCAAGTTAATTAAGACTCGACTAATTAGTTCTTCGGTAACGGCGCCAGAAAAGCTTGTTGACGGCACTTAAGCACGCCAAACCTTATACTGCAAGCGACAGTATCGTGCTAACTTTTCCCCAGGACGAGTATCATAGGTTTTGTCAATCCATGAAATTAACTAATTGAGAAGTAATTAACAAGAGCTTAAGGTAAACTAAGATGATTATGTGATATCTAATCTACATCTAATCTACCACTAATCTATGTCTAAACTACGTCAGAGTTAGAAGATAAACAATTAGAATATAATTAGAACACCGAATAGGAGGAACTAAACAGCGTCTAATCAGACCTTAATTGGATCCAAAATAAGCATAATATGGGCACCACAAATAGAGTAGAGCACTCAAGATAACTAAGCATTCAAGGCAAATATAAGTATGATCAAGCCTGCATTTCATAGCAGGATTAAACCAAGGTCATTAACCTAACCCCCTCAATCAAGCTTAACCTTTCTCCAGCCCTACTGTCACTAGAACCAGTTAATCGACGAGAAGCTCTCATAAGACATAAACTTACGCATAGTCTAATAACATAATAAACATAACTAGACTTCTAATCACCATGATCACAAAAACTAGCTACGCAACCATATCACTAGTAAGCAAGATCAAAGACCAAGATCGCTAGAAGAACATAACTTTTAAGAACATGATCAAATTAACATGCATGCATCTAGAACTAAAGCTAATTAGAGCAAGAACATGCATAATTAGAGCAAGATCAATACTTCATTAGATATCATATCAAAGTTACAACCATGATCATACCTCCCACGATGATATGAAGAGCCTCTATGAACTAGGTAATCAAAGAGCCATGCAAGGCCTTTAATTACCCAAAGGAACTATAAGAACCTCTAATCCCTAGCCGAGAACTCGACCCTCAGTTCTCCTCTCGTTGATGTCTCTCTTCTCTACATCTTGTCGCCTTGATAATGAATTGGATGCCCGATCTCGGGGCCTAACCTCGCTTTATATAGTCTGGAGAAGACGTGGGAAAAAGGAAAACTCCAACCGACTTAAGGTGGGCCCTGGTCGGCCGACTCGGAGGGGTTTGGTCGGCCGACTAGGACTCCTCCTCTGCCCGATTGTTTTCATCTTTCGTGGGGACATTGCTTGATGCTTAAGAAATATAATTGCGAGGGATCTCTGACTCTTGGGGTTCTGGAATCTTTTATATTCTCTGAGAATTGTCGAAATCTTCTGGTTTTGGATAGATATGAAGTGTCTTGACACCTCCATGTAGATTTCTTTTAGTAGCTTCCCTTCCCAGCGTAGTATATGATGCCTTCAAGAAGTTTCCGATTAGAAAGCCTTGATTAACTCATAGGATGGACATAAGTTAACTAAGCCTTCCTTGATGATCATCTTCGTAGAATGCCATCTCAGAGGCCTTTTCTCACTCGAGGTAGATTGTGGTGAATTTCGCGAAAAATTGGTCAAAAACCTGCAAAAATGAAGTATAGCAAAATTCCAAGACAATGTCGCAAAATCCACAATAATCGGTGATAATTGTTAGTAAAAGATATAGTTGACGCATAAAATCAGTGAAAAACCATATAAAATGATACAAAATATTCGTTCAAATGTCGCGTCAACAAAGACAAGGATTACCCCCCTCATCAACATAATTCTTGTTGGATATGGCTCCTGTAACTCTATCTTTATGTGATCATAAGGGACCTTAGTCACTTCCCCTAATCTTAGCTATTGAAAGCTTCCTAGTGGGGAAAAACTTACATTTATGTGCATAATCAATACTCTGTATCCCAAGAGTAATAATAATCTTACGTAATCACTTACTCCATTCCATATTAGGGTATCCAAAAAGTTGGGGTTAACCACGTATATCATGCTTTTAACTCAGTGATGATCTTATTAAGAGCACAACAAAAGACATATTCCTTAACCATATTGCCAATAGCAGAAAACGGAAATGAAAACATCACTCAAGGTAGTAACCATAACTGCAAACAACATTGGTCAGTATGCAATCGTGGTCCATAACCTTAATCACTTCATCACCTCTAGTCAAAACTTCCTGTTGGTTTCATTTTGACTAGAGTGAAAACACTCCCAATGGCATGACTACAATCAGCGTTGGCCAGAATGCAATCGTGTCACTAGTTAATCTTATCATATCTCTAACCAAGACGTCTCATCGGTTTCATTTTAATTAGGGAAGAAGATCCTTCCTAATGATGTATGACTACAATCAACTTTGGTTAGAATATAATCATGCACCATTAGTTAATCCCACCATATGTCACTAATCTGGACTTCCCGTTGGTTCCATCCAGAATAGTGACAAGTAAATCATGATGATCTTCTAAGGTTTTGAGAGAATAATATCACATCAATAAATCTGAGTTGCAGAAGCTTAATCATGACGCTAAGCATCTCATATTCCCACAACTTAAACATAAGTGGGACTTGATTATTTTAACCCCACTTTACGTTTTCCTCAAAATGTATTTTGAGTTTAGTGGCCTTATTGAGAAATGTCCAAAAGCCAGCCTATTCATACTCATGTTGAGACTCAAAAGTCATGCATGGCCTAGGAATAAAACCTTCTTAGTGGGTAATTCATGAATAGTGATAACCCATTAACATAAACAGCGTTGGTTAGAATATGATCATGAATCACTTCATTATTTAATGCCCAACTAATAGTTTTGGTCTCAAATCAAAATATCCCTTTGGTTCAATTTTGATTGAGACAGACTTATTTAACTAAGGCCACTTAATCATAATTTATTCATTAAAACATACGACATGCATTCTATACCTATCTTGATTGACAGTTTAATAAACATTAATAGATTGAATGCATATCTCAAAATTTTGAGGAAAATTTGTCATCAAATGTTATCGGCTCATTCCTTAGGGAGTAGATAATTTGCCACATTTGTTTGATGACTTTCATCAATTTTCTCAAAACTGGAATTAAACTTTATACGCAAACTTATAATTCATGTGATGACTATGATCTCCATCTTATCACTAAAACAATCCTTATTTATAAGGAATAATTACCAAAGTGAATGACAAAGCAACACTATTGGGCTTCAAACTTCATCAAACAATGCACATAAGATGATAACATCAGTAATTTGTACTGGATAATTTTAATAAACTTAAGCCCAAAACTTATCTTGACCCAACTTAATTTTATGACAAGTATTTATTATCCAACGTTGGCCAGATAAATAAACACAGGTCACATCAAACATGAAATTCTCCAAATAAATTATCCCGTTGGTTCAAATTTAATCAAGGATTTCAATATAATTCATAATTCTCTAATCAAGTTTTTCCATTGGTTCCAACTTAATTAGAGGACCTCAACATAATTTTGAAGTAAAAACTGCACACTACGGGGCCACAATTGTCATCACACAATGCCCTAATATTTGGGAGACTTAATTAAGTGCACTTGAGATTTTCTTCATAGAATTTTGGGCATAAAAACATTATACAGTGCCTTAAAATTGTAAGTCATAATTAATTTACACTGAAAATTTATAAAACCCAAAATTCAATTTGAAGGTTTTAGTCAATTTTATGTGTATAATACACTTTCAAAATTAACCTTCACTACACAGAGGAAACATGCATTATTTGGGCATAAAACTTTATTAACTAGTGCCAAAACATTGGAAGGTATAAACATTTGCACTAGAATTATTAGTGCCCAAAAGATCCTTTTAGACAATTTATTGAGCTTAACATGCTAAATAATTAAGCCCAAAAATCTATTTATTTCAGCCCACAAGAGCCCATACTGTACAGCCCCTTCTTTTTTTTCTTTTCGGGCCACACTTCCTCCTAAGCTGGGCCGAATTTGGCCCAACCTGTTTTCACCCCACCGTTCCCTACTTGGCCTGCATGGCTCGGCCGACCGCCCGGCCTCCCCCTCAACCCTAACCCCTCTCCCCCATCTCTCTCGTGGTGGTGGCCACGGGGAGTGGTGCATAGCACCCGCGCAAGGTGCGCCCATGGTGGCGTGGCACATTGCCAGCACAGTCAGCGTGGGCGGGTGGAGCGCCCGCGCGGTGGTGGAGCGACACCGCCGGCACCCCTCGTGCCGGAGTTGCGTTCGGCGTTGGCCTGCACGCGGCTCTGTCGAGATGCGTCACGTCAGTGCCTCGACACGGCGGCCGCGCGCAGCGACGGGGTGGTCCCCCCGACAGCCGCAGCGGCGCACCTGCCTCCTTAGCACGACGGCGGTCCCCGGCAGCAGCGACGGCACCGCGAGGTGGCCAGCCTCGATGGTGCCCGCGCGCCCGCGAGGAGCCGGCCCGCACATGCTTGTGCGGCAGACGGGGAGCCTCGGCGCCACTGCACAAGGCGGCAGCGGCGACGAGCTCAGGTAAGTCCACCACCATACATCCTTTAGGGCTAGGATTACTCGATTTGGGAAAATGGGCATGCTAGAGTTTCGGATTCTGGAAATTGTGCTAGGGTTAGCTCAATTGATGCAATCCCCATATTCTTGATGCTTTTGCACCAATACAAAACCCTGCAACTTCAATTCCATGCTTGTTTGCACAAGAACATGTTACAATCATCCAGAACAGTATGAACTAGGGCATAAACTTAGATGTTCTTGTGCACAAACAAGCGTGACCATGGAGAACATCATAAAACCCTTAGGCTAGACAGCTTTAATTTCACTTGAATTTGAGATCAGTTCATGAATCATATAAACTAGGGCATAAACTTTGATAAACAACACCAAGTAGGGCATAAACCGCAAGCATAATATACCCTTGAATATGATCCGTGTGTTCTAGGCATAAACTTGAAGAACAACACCAAACCCTAGGTGTAGTTGGGTCCTAACTTGAGCTAGACAGGCTCTGGTGCCTTTGTTATATTTGCAGGATCAATGGCTCTGGATTAGGACACCAAAATAGTAAAAAATTCATACACACATACCTCCACTCAATGAAGAATTCATATTTGAACATGATTTTGATGTAGAGGTGTCGTTCTTCCCGGTGTTTCAACTCATGCTTGATTGGTAGCTTGTCTTGAGAGATTTTTTGCTTCATAAGCCTCTCGTATTTATAGAGTTGCACACCAGGAGAACCTCACCATGTCTGGTTGGTTCTGGTGTCTCCAATCAAGACACAATCCAAAATGGTTTTGGCTATTAACAACTAGAGTTTAGTTGTCACAATCAAAAACCAATTTGCTTTTGCTTTCATTAGCACACAATTAGCTATGTGTTTTCACACCTAGCTAACGTGATCGACCCAACACTCGCAAGAGCTTGCAGGTGCGCCCGGGCATCGTCCAACGGCAGTACTGCGACAAAGTGGTGTCTATTCTGACCGCGGCGTCATCTTGTTCAGCTTGAGGAGGATCGAGATTCAGCTGCCGGCACGCTGCTGCAGCAATGTGCCAGAGCAGTCACCGTTCCGTCGGCGCCAGAGGATGAACCTTCATATGTATTTATGCAAAGTTTGTTCTCTTTTTTTTTTAAATTACATATCAATAAGACACACTGATAATTTAACTTCTCCAACTGCGAACTGGATTAAATACAAAATCGAATTAAATAAGCATATATAGTGAGGTACGGTACGTATATATATGTATATATATATGTTGAAAGAAGCACATTGAGAGGACTCCTTGTTTGAGTGATTGATATCAGGACGAGGGTCGCGGCTGAAACACCTTCAAAACAGGTTTACATCGTTGATTCTGGGCAAGTTGCCGCTGCAAGTCTAGTTTGAGTTCGTTGCTGTAGGAACCCTTAAGCCACACTTCATTAATGTGTTGAATCGTCTGTAGCCCAGAAAGCTGCAAAGAAGACCCACTGCAGCAGTGTACCCTCAGCACATCAATAGCTCCTAAATTGCCAAAAGATACCTGTAAGTCGGAGCCTCGGAGGTGCAAACAATTTCGAGGACTTTGAGATACATGGACTTGTGCTCATCATCTATGCCAATTCGGCGCTTACCACCATAAATCGGCTTGATGCAAAGACGACTGCGGCGGTTGAACAAGTAGAACTTATCCTTACGAGGATCTATTACTTGGTCGAGGATGGCCTGCATGTCCTGTTGCTCTTGTAAGGTGACCTGAAGATCCAACCTCTCGACTTGGACAAACTTCTTGATCCAGCTGTCTGGCAGTCGCAGTATGCCTACATGCCCATGCAGTTTAAGAAAGCTGAGTGTGTCGGGTGGCAGGGCGGCGACGGTGCCATCAAAAGAAACAAACAGACCTTCCTTATTCTTTTCCAGTGCCACGGACAATTTCTCCAGATGGTTGAGACCCACGATGGCAGAAAACAACTCATGTATGTTGTCCTGGTTGATACCGCACACCCCAAGCCTGCGCAGTTGGGTAAGCTTGTGGAGCTCCTTTAGGATGACCGCATTTCGGTGAGGTCCAACATTGGCAACGCCAAAAGTGTGCAAGGTCGTCAGCTTCCCAAATCCTGCAGGAACCTCAACACCGCGACTGCTAGTATTATCTATTCTTGGTGGACAGCACAATGTGAACTGCTGCCACCAAGGTACCAAAGCATGAAACCTGCTCCTTGGTGCTGCTGCAGCCCCCGCACTAGGATCATCTGATGCCAATGCCATGGCCTCTCTGGGGTGTTCCGAAGCCGAAGGTGCAGATGGATCTGCTGCAACTGTGACACCAGCGTTTTCTGCTGGTGCCAATGGAGAAGCTGCCCCAGAGTCTGGTGCTGGTGCCGTTGGACCTGCTAAAACCATTGTGTTTGTATCGTCTTCTGCTGGTGCCTTGGAAGAAGCCGTCAGAACATCTTCTACTGGTGCTTCGGATGGTCGTAGCACCACAGTAGCATCTTCCGCTACTGCTGTTGGAGATGCTACAGCCACTGTGGCGTCTTCTGGTGGTGCCGTGGAAGAATCTATTATTACAACATCTCCTGCTGGTGTTGTTGGAGATGCTACAGCCACTGTGGCATCTTCTGGTGGTGTAGTGGAAGAATATATTGTTACAACAGCTTCTGCTGCCATTGTTGTGGCTTCTCCTACTGCTGCCACGGAAGCAGAAGCCGTTACAACATCCTCTACTGGCATTGTTGGAGCTACCATTGTAGCGTTTTCTGTTGGTGCCGTGGAAAAAGATGTTATAACATCATCTAATGGTGCTATTGGTGCTACTAATGTAGTGCCTTGATCTGCTGATGCCAATGGAGTAGCTGTCACGGTTGCAGTGTCTTCTGTTGGTGCCTTTTGTGCTAATGCTATGTTTACTGGAGCATCTTCTGCTGGTGGTGTTGAAGCCGTTGGAGCATCTTCTCCGGGTGCTTCAAGTGGGCATCCGACCATTTTGCCACCTTCATCCCATGGTGCAGTATGAATTGTGCCAGCACGAACATACTAGAGCTTCTGTAGCCTTAAGATAGCTTCTGGAAGCCTAGCTATTAAGGTGTCTCTGACATCTAGAGTCTGAAGCTGCTTTAGCCCACCGATTGACATTGACAGACGTGTAACGTCTCTGCATCTTCTTATGGAGAGGAACTTGAGACGAGGAAGCAGCTCCATGATGTGGTCAATGTCAGCATTACTCACATCTAATGCATCCTCTAGATCCATTACCCAGACATGTCTCATCTTTATTTTCTCAGGGTCAAACATAAACGGCCTGCACTTACCAAAAACTGTAACAAACCGTAGCCGTGAGAAATCAGTGCTCTCATAAACATTCTTGTCTGTGTCCTCCATATACCTAATGGTAAGATGCTGTCCGACTTGCTGCGATCTCAGGCTGCAATTCCCCTCCAGTGCCAGAACAAGGTTATCTTCCATGGGCCGTGAGCTGATGTATTCATGGAAGAAACCATTTACTTGGCACTGCTCAGACTTGCTTGATGACTGCAGCTGGATCATGCTGAATTCCCAAAGCTCTTTTAACAACCTTCCTCCATTCTCCTCCTCTGTATGACTGGATGTGCCCCTAAAGTAACCCTCTGCAATCCACCGCCATAGCAAACGCCTGAATCTAATGTTATGTCCTATAGGGAAAACTGGTAGATAGAATATACATGGCTTCGGATCATCCCTGCAAGTTTCTAAGTACGACTGCATCCAAGAAAACAAACCCCTTAAACTATGGAATCCTTCCAATTTTTTTCATAAAGTTCTCATTTATATCCTTCAACTTCAAATACTTCCGCCCATCGAAGGATTTGTTATACCATTCAGCAACAGCGTCTATTACTTTGGGAAGCCCACCACACTTGACCAAGATACTTTGGGAAAGTTCCTTTTCTAAAGGTTCCATGTCTGTAATATTGTTGTTAATCTACAATCCAGAAATAGATGAAACCAGTAAGTTTATAAAGATCAATCGGGAAACAATGCTACTGATTTCACAATTGCATTCACGAGCAAATTAAAATTTAATATTGGATTTTTCAATTTAAAAAATGTCAAACAAGCGAATCACAATTTTACTACTACTAATTAAAAGCTCCAAAACCAGCACTAGTTACGAGACACGCTAAAAAGAAAGATAAATAATAGAAATTTGATAAATCGTAGAAATTCTTACAAAAATAGAAACAGCTAGACGTTGGTTAGGTTGCCTCAATAATAGTACTTATTGGATATATTAGATTATCTAAAAAATTACCCCATGTTATTATGAAAGATGAATTAAAATAACCATCTAAATTTTCATATAAATTACCCATCATGCCACTATGAAAGATAAATTAAAATAACCCTCTAAATTTGCATATAAGTTACCCATCATACCATTACAAAAGATAAACTAATGTAACCCCTAAATTTACACATAAACTACGATTATGCAATTATGAAATATGAATTAAATAACATCTAATTTTGTATATAAATCACGTATTGTGCCACTGCGATGATAATTTAAAGTAACCCCCTAAATTTATATATAAATTACTCACCATGACATCATAAAAGATAAATATTATCTAGAGCCCATTGTAGTCGGATAAATATAAAAAAGCGTGTATATGAATATCCTATTAGTTTATAAATATATGAGAGATAGTGGAGAATGGAAGTTTTGATTAATTGTGAATCTTAAATTTGTGTATAAATTTTTGATGTTTGTGTCTGTCAACAATATTAACCCGTGCTTTACACAGGGTTATCGTACTAGTGTGGATAACTAATTAACTATTGCTGTGAACAAAATTCAAACTCAAAAACAAAACCAATAGAAATAGAACCCAAAACTATCAAAGAGAATGCTATTATAAAACAAGATTATTTTTTGTCTCTGTGTTGCACATAATTGTTTTGGGAGGTAATGTGTACTGTACAGTGCTTACATGGAACAAGAGAAGGTGAAGTGAGAATAGACGTGAGGAAGAGAGATGAGAGGGAGAGAGAGAGAGAGAGGAGCAGAGGCATTTTTGTCAATCGAAAGGTATGCTCCTTTCATGTTTGTTATGTTTTAGTAGATCTACACATTACATAGTGTTTAGGTAACTAGCTAGTTAGGAAATGTATTTGGAAGTAATTATTTACACTTCGAATAAACTAACCTTCCACTAGGACTAATAAACAAGTTCGTATGCATATTGGGAGAAATTTAGGTCATAGGGATATAAAGACAAGAAGAAGCAAATATTAATAGGCTAAGACCATTTCCAGCAGAATGACTATCCACATTTGTCTATCACTATTCCAACCACCTCCCACTATGTCCACAGTAGCACTACAGTGTCGCTTTGTACTACAGGCAGCCTATTTATCCATCCCGCTGGAGACGGTCCAAGGAATGAAGATAAAAGATCCAAGTGAAAAGAAAGAAAACTAGAAATTCAGTAACATCGTTTAATCTGGTGTATGAGGCAGAGTGAGCACCAGTGCAATTCATAGAAGTCATCGAATAGTGTTGATACCTTCACCATTTAATATGGTGATGTTTTAATATAACTTGTCGGTGCAATTGGAGTCAAGTGAGCTTGTGGCCTAGGAGAAATAGAGCACCAGTTAATTCGATATCTCTTGGAAGCAAACACCGTTCCTTGTGTTTCTATAGCCAAATCAAAATTTTCAAAGATTTTAGACATATTTCACAAGCTCAAAATGTTTTATTTCTGTTGTTCATGTCCTAATATTTCTCTATAATTTTCTAAGGATTTTTAGACTATAAGGTATTTTTTGTTTTTTTAAGACATTACTGGTGTTTACTAGATTTATTTGCAACTAAAAATGATCGTGTTGCTCACAGCCACCTTGGAAACCACTTTTAACGGAGTCATGCATGGAGATAATTTAAAAGGTTTTGGTAGTGGAGGGAGGGACATTGTTTGGTATTGGAGTTTGTAGAACAAACTAAAACTGTGACAACAGCTCAAAGGAGCAGAAATAAACTTTTTCCATTTTAGAAATGGGAAATGGAAAAGGAATGTTGTATTGGTACATTGGGCCTCAGGGAAGAGGGACAGTAATTCGAACCAAGTTTCGATAACTGCTAAAAGATCAAGTAAACTAATAAATGATCAGCACAAATTATGATGCAGTTTTGGTGCGTGTTGTTCAAGACTGATTTATTAAATGATAGATATGGTGCACATGCTTCGAGCAAAAATATTTTAATTTGCTGTAAAATTTTAATGAATTCATTTTCTATGGTTTTAAACGTGTGGGAAAACACAATGGTACAATAATTCTGTTTTTTGGGAGTTCATTTGGTGTTCCTAGTAAGGGTTTGCACTTTGCAGTCACATTGTATGTTGATTAATTTTAGAGGTGATTAACATGTTTCTTCCAGTAATTTTAAAAATCGCAGTTGCACATACGTGTGTATGTATGTATATATATGTGTGCGTGTATGTTTATAAACATATATATGTGTGTGTACATGCACACACGCTTATATATATACATACATATACATACACACACAGACACAGAGACACACATACATACATGTATATTTGTCCCCTAAACTCTTCAGTTTGTCTAATTTTAACCCTCAACTCTAAAACCGTCTATTTTTGCTACCTAACTTTCAATACCATTTAATTTTAGCCCCTGAGAAGTTTAGGGCTGATGTGGTGGTATAGTTTGTAATTTAGATGAGAGAAAAAAATATGTCATTAGCTCTAGTTATTTGTTTTGGATTTATTATGTTCATAAATATCTGTAGGACTTTCTCTGATTTTTTGAGGTGATTAAGTATTTTTCCTATTGTTTAAATGTTTTTCTGACGTCTAAATTAAAAACCACCTCCACATCAGCCCTAAACCACTTTGACTTAGCTCCAGGGCCAAAAATAGATAGTATTGACAGTTGGGGTACCAAAAGTAGACCATATTAAAGTTTAGGGTCGAAATTAAGCGTAGTGAAAAGGTTGAGAGGCTAAATATAGACTTAATCTATGTATATATGCATGCATGTATATATGTATATTTATACGCGTGTATGTGTTTATATGTATACGTGTGTGTATTTATATGTATGTATACGTGTGTGTGACACACACATGCATGTAGGTACGTATGTTACGTATATATGTGGGGGTTGTGTACACACACATGTATGTATGTTACAAAGAGTTGGTTCCATGAGATTAGTTTAGGTAGCTAGAAGTAGTGGTGGTGAGAAACGATGTTCATTTTTGGTGTACCAGGAGTATTAATGGCTGAGTAGATACACAAACCTTTAGATTGAAGAGTTGAAGAGGCTCGTCAGCTTGTTTTTTTTCCGTTTACGCAATGCATGGCCACAGTTTGTTCATTTGTGATGACAATGGTCCTGCTGCTGTTATAAGCAGGCTGCGACAAGGAGAGGGCATTGTTTACAGAGTCCCAGTCATCCGCGGACCGCAGGCCATCAAGAACAAGCAACCATCCCTCATGTTGATACAGCCACACACGACACTCATGAATTAGGTCTTTGCCTTGAACTTTGTCAACCATCTCCGTCTCCTTTGCTTCAGGATAATCAGAGTGGAGTTCCATAAGCAGGCGCAGAGATAGCTCGGCCACACTGAAGGGATGTGGCACATCCACCCAATAGTAGTGACGGAACCTGTGCCGATATTTGGGGTCAAGCATTTTTTTGGTGAAAGACCAACGGAGCAGTGCTGGTTTTCCAACACCAGCGATCCCCCACACCAACACCACGTGAGCGCTTTCTCCCATCATACAACCATCGATCCGGTCTTCATATATCAAACGTCTCCAAGATAGATGACGATCAGAGATGCGTCTGAGCAAGCCAAGCTCCCGTTCGCGTCTACAGGAGTCCATCTGGCCTGCGGGCTGCTGCAAATGTAGTAAATGGAAGCGAGTCCATGCATAGCGATAGGCATGTGCATGGTGACAGATACAGTACATATGTACATACATACCGTGTGCATGTCGACTCCCGTGACATGGACCAACCGATTTTCAACGCCATCTACACAGTAGCTCGCCACATGTTGGTCGTCCGTCACGACAACAACACAGCATTTAGCTGGCTCCGCCGGTAAGATATTGGATTTTATCGTGTCCCACTCATCCTTGGACCGCAGACCATCGATGACGACAAGGCTCTGCTTGTCTCCACTATCAAGAATCTCACGGCTTCTTTGAATTACTTCTTCTTCCCCCATGTTACGCAACACATTCTCCAACCAACTACCATAAAAAATATCGAACAATTCCTGTAAACCACCATCATAGAATCCACAATAATATAAATCAATAAGCATGCGCCGCGAGAAGTCCACCAGTTTGAACGGCCCGTCTACCACAGGGACCCATCTTTTGCATTCGTCTCTCTTTCCCGAATTGTGCCGTATGCTGCGGAACAACATTTTCACGACTCTTGATTTCCTCCCACCATCCCCGTACACGGAGATCACACCACCACTCTCTATTTGCCGCATAAGTATATCCATATCACTGTCACTCTTCCCTTCGACCTGCAGGAAAGTAAGTTGTCATATTGAAACATCTGCAGGTATGGTTTTATTTTCAAATTCTTTTTTTTTTTTTGCGTAGGCCCCCCACCATAGTATATTAGTGTTCTCCCTTGCAACTAAGTTATCAAATCTAAAGCATGCACAATCCTTTTCAGCATATTGTATAACAGCTTCTCGAACACAAGTTTATCAAGGCACTAATAAACATCCACTCCGAAAACCAACTAATATCAGAAAATAGGAAAAATATGTACCATATATCGAAACGTTCCAAAACATACATGGTTGTAAAGACCAATGTATAAAAAGTGTATTTAACATCTTAAATTTACTAAATACAAGCTGCAACAGAGCTTCAACATTAATTCTCAGAAGGCATGCTAGGAACACAGATCATAGTAATAACTTCCACAAAAAATAATAAGAATTGCATATATTCTGGTTTCAAAGAAATTACCCACATCCGCCATTATGAAAGATGGTCTAAAGTAGCCCATAAATTTTTATCTAAATCACCAACCTTTGAAATTATGATAGAGAATATACTAAATTACTTAAGCTTGTGTTTAAATTACCCAGCTCTAACATTGAAAATAAAAAAAATATTCATTCAAAACTACTTCTAAATCCCATCATCTTATTACATAAAAATGAATAACTAAGCAGAATTTTGCTAAAGGTTTCTAAATTACCCGGTTCTTCAACAATTAACATACAGAATATTAACTCAAAATAAACATACATGTTATATATGACCGTGCAGTATATTTATATATTTCGGCAATAATAAAAAATGTTTCTTTCACCAAAAGAATACAAATAACATCGGTAAAGAATTTTAAACAATATTATATTAACAATCCATGGCAATAAACTATATGTTAAGTTGCTACTTCTGACAAATTTATTCATTTTGAAAGAAATATATAACATTATGATAGTTTTTGGATATAGAATATGTACATTTTGAGCATTGTAGTGCATGCTAAAACTAATGTTTATGCCATTTCAAGTAACTACGTGTATTGTCTGAGGGCATGGGATCCATTTTTATAATACAAAATATATAATTCATAAAGTTAAATAAACTTTGGTATCCAAAGTTTATAGTCATATGTCACGGCACATGGGGCTGACATTATTGATCTGAAGGTTTCAGCTAAACTTATATTTAAGATAGAGATGCAATGCAAAGAGAAAAATAAAACATGGATGGTTAAGAATTTACGATAATTAAAAAACTTGTCACAACCAGATATAGTTTGTAGAATCTCTCACGGAAATAGGAGAGGAAGACCATGTCACAAATGATAAGTAATTTTAATTATCTATACTGGTATGTCAACCCCGTGCAAAGCACGGGCCAGTATATTTGAGCCCAACGATTAATCAAAACTACTATTATTTAATATCTCTCATATGTCCATACTTAAATAGAATGTATGTATATACATAATCTTTGTCTTATCTATCTATAACACACTCTAGCTAATTGGTAATTTATATGTAAATTTAGGGTTGCTTTAAATTATCTTTCACAATAACAGAATAGGTAATTTATATATAAACTAGTCTATCAACCTGTACTCTCACATGGGTTAGAAAATATAGAGTTAATCCTTAGTAATATTAGAGGTGATTATTTTAGTTCATTTTTTGAAAGGGTATGGTGGATAATTTATATGAAAATTTAAGATTATTTCAATTCATCTATTATTATGGCACATTGCATAATATATATGCAGATTTAGAACTTATTTTACATCTTTTATAATGGCATGTAAATAATTTAAATACAAATTTAGAGGGTTATTTAATGTATATTTTATAATGGTATGGTGGGTAATTTTTATGCAAATTTAGGGGGTTATTTTAATTCGTATTTTATAATTGCATGGTTAGTAATTTTTATATAAATTTAGGGGCTATTTTATTTTTCCTTTCATAATGGCATAGACGGTAATTTTTTAGAAAATATACTAATGGCTACTATTGTTAGAGTTACACGATGGACCGCCGGATGTTTCTGATTTTTGTAAGAATTTCTAGGATTTATCTTCTAGTGCGTCTGGTGAGGATTAACATGGAGGCTTCAGAAGGAGTCTCCAATTAGTAATAGTAAGATTAGGGGATATTTTTAATTCATCTTTATAATGGTAATTTATGTGCAAATTTAGATGTTAGTTTAATTCATGTTTCACAATGACATTGTGCGTATTTATTTTCAAATTTCTAAAATTGCTTCAGTTTATCTCATAATGGTATAATTGGTAATTTATATGTAAATTTAGGGGTTACTCTAATTGATATTTCGTAACGGTATGGTGAGTAATTTTTATAGAAATTTAGGGGGTTACTTAAATGGTCTTTATAATGGCATGGTGGGTAATTATCTAGAAAATAAATAAATCTAACAGCTAGTATTATTGGAACTACTCGATAGACGGCCAGATGTTTCTGATTTTTTTTCGAGTTTATAGGATTTATCTTTTTTCTAGCATGCTTCATAATCCGTGCTTGTTTTGTAACTTCTAATTAATAACAGTAAGATGCATACTAAATTTATGGACAAACTTCTAATACATATGGCTTGTATGATTCTAGCCTGACGAGTTGAGTTAATGGACTAGTAATGCTAACACAAACAGACAATAGATTAGAACATTATTTAGATAGACATCTTCGTATGGACACATAGGAAGAAGTAACCATACTCTGGAATTGAACGTATTCGTACTCGTACCGTTGTATGAACATATAGGGCATGCAAGTACTGTAGTTATTGTTGAGTTTGTTCTAGACTTGGTTTACCATTTTATAAAATGCACAGACAGATGGACGACCGTCATAGAGCCGTGTGAGCTCTGACACTAGGTATGGCACACCTGTGCAGAAGACCGCATGCCTCAAGTGCTGGGTGGACACGACGATCCGGCTTCCCTTGTTATTGTCTGGTAGGTACATTCTGATGGTGCTCCACTCTACCAAATCGGACACTTGTTCCAGGACAACCAGGTACCTTTGGTCCTTGGTCAATTGCTGCATGAGCTCAGCGCTGGTGATGAGACCGCCGCCATTGGTTGTTGCTGGTTGGTGAGAGGAGCCCACGAACGAGAGTTGAGCCAGCAAGGTGTTGAGCAAGTCTTGGAGGTTGAAGGGACTGGTAACCTTGACCCAGGCACGGCGGTCGAACCATTTGCATGCCTCTTGGTCGTGGTAAGCCATGTCAATGCAGGACACATCGTGATTTTCAGATCCCCATAACCAGATGACTTGAAGGTCGTCATTGCCTCGTAGTTGATGGGTGATCAAATTTTGGAGGCCGCCAACGAAGCGTAACCGGTTGGTCTCATTCATCCACACTTGGCGTAGGATATTGAATGGCACATTCAAGGTGGTTGGCCACATGATGCCATTGGAGGCGGAGGCAGCGGAGCCAGAGCCAGAGTAGTCGCTGCTGAAGAGGTTGTAGCGCGTGTTCCGTTTGCTGACATCCTTGACCCTAGCCTTAAGCAGCTTCATCTCGGCGGCAGCCTCGTCGAGGTGCTGCGACAGAGTCGGCACGCAGCAGAACCATGGCAGCAGGCGCCACCACCAAGACGGCTGCTCGTCCCTGTCGAGGTGGGCGACGAAATCGACCCAGTCCTCGACGTCGAAGGCCCGGTCGCGGAGCTGCCGAACCCAGGCCCTCACCACCTCGTTCTTCTTGGCGCGCTCCCTGTTGGCGACCTTGAGCTTGAGGAAGGACTGCATCATCTGGAACTCGCCGGTGATGAACTCCAAGTCCTGCTGCACCCCGTCCTGGAGCTTCTGTTCCTCGTCAATGGCCCATTGGATCCGGCTCAGGGCACCCTCCACCACAGTCTTGGTGAGCCCAAGCGCCAACTCTGCCATATTGTGCTGGTACTTCTTCGCTGCTATACACAGAAAGAAAAAAAAATACATATACAAATAGTCATCACTCATCAGTAGTATTCTTGATGCCACATATTTTTGCCAAGTAATTAATATCGAAAACCTGAATAACTAATTTAGGACGAATAGGACATGCATCTCATCGGCTTTATTTTCAGTACTACTGTACAAGATTATCCTCCTGAATAATTAATTTGGAACAAACAGGGTATATCTGGGCTTTAATAATCAACTGTATGTACAAGATCAGGCTTCAATCAGGGTAAGCTAGCCAGCTATTTGGTTGGTCTCGAGATGGATCCCCATTTCCCACACCCCGATCAAACGGAGCATCAACGTACGTTGAAAATCTAAAGCTACTACAGTTGCTACACCTCGACCGAGAGACTCAAAAAAGTGCTCCAGAAATGAAGCAGGCAGAGATCTAGCTCATCAGCTACGTACGGCCACTTAGCATATATAGATTTGTTTGCTTGCTTGTTTACCTGGAATTGAAGGGAGGATCAGACAAGAGAGGAAATAAATGAATTTGTCTCTTCTTTCAGTTCATTGCTGCTGGCCGCCTCGAACATCCCCTTAGCCATTCCATCGTAGCCGCCACCGTCGCCACGGGATGCAGATGCAGGTGAGCATCCTGCTGTTCTCGGTTGCCGGTTGCCGACGGGCCGGAGGCAACCGCACACTGGCGGATGGCTATTTGAATCCAGGGGCGGGCGAATCTAGAGCGAAACTATGGGAGGTGCACCACTGCACCGTTTTTCATCGCAAAGACAACGAATCAATGATGAAGATGATGTTTAGACAATATATCGTAACTAACAGTGCAACTACTAAACATTTGATATCAATAATTCAATATAGATGAATGCCGTGAAATATTGACAAGTTAATATATATGAAACAACCATAGTGGTGTTCACCTTTTAACAAAATGAAGATAGTATTGGTCTTATCACTTGATAAATAGATAATCATAAACAAAATATGTGATCCAACTCCAAAATCCCAATGCTTACAGCCTACATAAAAGAGAAAAAACAAGTTAATTTTTTATCTAAGAAAATATAGAATTATCCATTGAAATATATGCACCGTGTTACCTTTCAGAGATCATATTTACGCCTTTTTCCTTCCATGTTCATAAAACGACGAACCACAGCCTCATTGTGAACTTTCTTCAACTCTTCTTTCTCCACATAGAAAATAAGCCTATTACTCAAATGTTCATTACCCATGCGATTAGCCAAACTAGTTTTCACAATCTTCATGGCTGAAAAACATCTCTCTACTGTTGCAGTAGCGATAGGCAATACCAGCACAAGTTTCAAAAGTCGATAAACAAATGTGTAGCGCTGATCTTTCCTTGTCTCCACCATTTTTTGGGAAAGCTCACCAATGGTGTTTAAGTTGGCGAATCTTCCATCTTCTCGTACATCAGCAATATAAAGGCAAAGATCGTGTCTAAGATCCCTCAAATCATCCGAACTAAAATCATCAGGATATAATTTTGCTAGGCTCATTAAATTCTCCACATTGAAATCAGCAAATGAATCTCTTGGATTGAAAGAGGCTGAGCAAACAAGCAATTCAGAGCTTGTCTCATTAAAACGATTATTAAGCTCTTGAACTAGCCAATCAATAACTTCATTAAAACAATCCACTTCATAGTGATGCTTATTTGTAATTCTAGATTTTTTCCTAGGCTGCTGGGGATCAAGATATGTATCTTCCATTTGCAATGTACCAATATCATGCAGGCCACAAAAATCACTCACTTCATCTAACAATTTACCCCAGCCATCTCTTCTAATATTATCCAAATGTTGTCTAGTTGATCTCACACATCCAATGGCATTCACAATGTCTTGATCCTTGCGTTGCAATGCTAATGACAAAGTGTTTGTGGCTGCTAGTGTAGTCATCATGAGATGCAAATAAAAGACAAAGTCAAAAGATTGAAAATAGACTAGCAGATTTGATGCCTGATCTCTATTTCTCCAATCTTTGTCATCCTTTTCCACTACTCTTAGCACCTGAACTATTGTAGGAAACATGTTGAATAGACTTTTGAGAGTTTTATAATGGGAACTCCAACGAGTATCTCCGGGTCTTTGAAGGCATTGCTCTTGATTTAACCCTGTCCCGGTCTCAAGTTGCCCACAACCCAAGGCTTTTCTTACTTGTTCATGATTTATATCTCTAATCATATCCCTTCTCTTTGCTGATCCACCCACTACATTTAACAATATAGAAATCCTGGTTAAGAAATTGCTTATGCCCTTATGTTTTCTCACAATTGCCACAATGACTAGTTGAAGTTGATGTGCAAAACAATGCACATAATAAGCTGAACTGCTTTCTCTCATGATTAATGATTGCAAGCCATTGAACTCACCTCGCATATTGCTAGCACCATCATATACTTGCCCTCTAACTTGCTTTAAGCTTAGCTTAAACTTTGCAAATAAAGAATCAATAGATGACTTGAGGTGAGAAGAAGTTGTTTCGGTCACGTGCACAAGCCCAACAAACCTCTCTTTAACGATCCCACATTTGTCAACATACCTCAAAACCACAGCCATTTGCTCTTTGCAAGAAACATCTCTTGACTCATCAACTAGCAAGCAATACACATCATTCCCAAGTTCTTCAAGGATAGAATGTAGAATTTCATTTGCAAAGCATTCAACAATGTCCCTCTGAATTTCAGCAGACAACAGACAACTATTACCTGCAGCATCTGTACTCACTGCCTTGCGTAACTTTGGATCATGCTCTACTAAGCAATCATAAAACTCTATGAAGTTCCCTTTGTTGCTGGACTCCTTTGACTCATCATGGCCTCGAAAAGGCAATCCTTGCTTTAACAATAGCCTAGTTGTATCAATAGATCCATTCAACCGAGTAAAATAAACCCTCTTAGCTATTCCACTGGGGTGATTCCAAGCAACATCTATGTGTTGCTTTCGCTGTAACAGATCATCACACTTCTTCATTGCAATAAAGTGTGAGCTACCAACATCACCAACATGCGACCTTAGTCTATCTTTCCTATGATAACCATTCCAACCATTGACAACAAATGCTTCATATCCTGCATCTTTCTTTTCTCTAAACAAGAAACAACCAAAGCAATATGCTCTATCTTTGGCATCACTGTATTCAAGCCAATCTCCAAACTCATCAAACCATTCTGCAATAAATTTTCTGAGCTTGTCCCCAATATCTGCAATAGGAAAATTGCATGTGCGAGGCTGACAAGGCCCGTTCTCTAAGTATTTTCTTCTAACCTTCTCTCTCTTATTAGGATGATATTTGTCAATTTCTTTCTTTAAGCCTGGATCAAACTTAATCTCTTCTTCCCAATTTATATCCTCCACACATAAATTTTTTGGATTGATGTCACTATCTAGCTCTGGTGCTTTCCTTTTAAAATAATTCTCCATGATTTTCCTATCATTTGCAATAACAATCAGATTTTAGTTACTTGCTGTCATGACCAAGAAAAAAGAAACCCTAGATAAAAATATAACTTGCTGTATGCCTGTTTCTAAACCTAAAGGAGTAAACAACACAAAATAGAAATTATCCAAACTCAATTTGGAGACAAAATTAGTGAGAAAAGATGAGGGATTAAAGTTCTCGCTTACTCCCAATTGCGCCCTTTGACCCTGCGCCTGCTGGCTGCTGCGTGCTGCAGCAGTGATGCTTGCAGGCAGCAGGCTTGCGGACGTGCAGCGATGCCTCCGTCTGCTGCTGCTTCTTGCTGCCGTGCGGCCTGCACGCCTTGCGCCTGCGCCGAGATCGCCGCGCCGCTTCGCGCGTCGCCGCGTCGCCGCGTCGGGCGTCGGCCAAGTGCACGAGCGCGGCAGGCGAAAAGACGCCAAGAGCCTTTTTCCTTGCGTCGATTCTTGCGCAGGGGAGGACCACCGAAAGAAGGGATCTGCTGGCTACTGCTGCAATGGGCTAACAGGCTGGGTGGCAGGTGACCTCGATGGCCCATGGGGGTGCCTCGATTTGGCCTAAGGGGGGTGCACCAACGGTGAAAATCTAAGGGTAATAAGGAATTTTTTGTTTGGGCCTGGATGCCTAGTCACCCACACATTTTAACTGGGCTTCGCCACTGTTTGAATCTGCTGGTAAACGGTAAACATAGATAAAAAAAGTGGATTGGAACATGAATGCTGTTCAAAAATGCTCAAATTACAGCTCGACAAAGAGATTTCAAAAGTGCGCCTGCCGCCTGGAAAGACAAGCAGGCAGGCATCAAATAAATCAGCAGCAACAAGGAGCTTATTACCTTCCAATTTCGGGTGCATATATATGATAGGATTCAAAGGTGAGGCTGAAACAAAAAGATGTGGATCAGCCAAGTTCGAGTAGCTAGCGAGAACTGAAGTCACTCGCTCCACTGAATTCTTTATTACAGTAACTGGGAGAAACGAGGCTGCCACACAAATAATGCACCATATTTATGGCGCACCTACCTCGGCGTGCATGCGTGTACTACGGACAAAATAAATTACAGCCTCCACGTACCATGGACAATCATAAATGGCCAATCAATCAATCATATGCCAAGTCTATATAAAATTTGTTTACGCTATATCCGTATTTATTATTCCCTCCGGTTTTGAATTAGTTGTCATTTTAAACATCATACGATCTCCAAAACATAAGTTTGACATATGTTTTTTTAAAATATAAATAAACATCATAAAAAATTTTATTTTTATGAAAGAACTTGTTAAGATAAATCCATATATACGTATGATTTTTAAGATTCAAAACTAAATAATATAAAAGTTATGTGTAGTCAAAGTTTTAAAAGTTTAACTTATAACTTTTCTAAAACGACAATTAATTCGGATCCGGAGAGAGTATCATTTTGCCCCGGCTACTTATATGTACACATGCGCGGTCTCTCCTATATTATGGCTGCCAGGCTATTTTTAGCGGAATGTGCAAATGCATGCGTAAAACATTGCTCTGGCGCTACGGACAAAGCAAAGTTTTAAATATAAAAAGTGTGATGTGTATATTGATAGAGATGGTCTCAGTTTATCCACCTTATTCCTCATTTTTACTTGTGAACATGCAAGCCCTCTCTCAGATTATGTACGTGCAAATTCTCACTCGTGTTAGAGTTTTTAGAAGGTGTTTTTCACGTCTGGTGAAGATGTTTTTCAATATTTATCTACTAATAAAAATGCACTACTTCAAATTAAATGCACCATATGCATCGCTCCATTATCTAAAAAACGACCAGATCGCTCGAGATAGCATATTTCACTAGCCACTGTATATTCTATTCAGTTTGGATGGAGAGAAAAAATAAAAAACTAGTTTCCAGTACTACTTCAAGTAGCAAGCTCGTACAGTACACTAGAGTACGGTAGCTTTTGCTTTTTTATTGTTTTTTACCTTGGCCCGTTGGAGGCGCCCTGGCGGCATCACCTGGCGGTATTGTCCACGCCGCGTCTGATATTGTCCTGCTGTACAGGACGTCCACCGGTGCCGGTTGTAGCATTCCATCGAACACTGGCGGTTGGGCGTGGCCGTCCGTGGGAACGAGTAGAGTGCGTGAGCTGGAGACGAGTTCATCCGATCCGTGTCAGCACGATGTGGAGTTGCACTGGAGACTCGCGCCGTTACGTTGTCGCCGGTGGCAAGCTTAGAGCCGACACTCGTCCAAGATGGTGAGGCTTCGAGGCAGATGCTAGACATGGTGGTGTTAGCCATGGATACGCTGCTTGCATCGCCCAATGCGTACTGAATGCTAAAAAAAATAATTCCTAGAAATTTTCAAAAAAAAGAAACATCTACCTTCAATCTGCTAATCTAAAACTACCATCAACGATAATAACCATTGGATAGAATGCCTAAAATAACTTCCTAATAGTTGGATGTAAATTACCCACTTACGCCATCCTATCTCTACGCAATGAATCCATTAGCCTCTACCGTGATCTGCAAGCAGATCGCTCGTGCCGCAAAACATGCATATTGCCATGCTGTCATATCTCGACCTCGGCCAACTGCAAAGCAAACGATCTGCCTCCGCAACGACCATGGAGGGGAGCGGATCATTCATGTGATCACAGTATATCCAGACTCTTTCTTGGTCAGATAGAGCTATGAGCCCGATGGCTTTGTATCAACCATTCGTCTGATCAGTTTGCTTTGTGCATGCAGCTGCACGTCGAGCGTCGGCACCAACGATGCGGACTGCGGCAGATATTGCAATAGCCAATTGGCCATGAGACGGCTGGCATAAACACTTGTGGCCGTGGTGAAAGGAGGATGTGCATCAGTGCCCTAATTAATGATGGGTGTTGCTGCAGTCGTCGCGCTCAGCTGCAGTGACGATGCTAAAGCAGGGACCGCCGAACCCTATGGCATGAACGCGGGCATTAAGGTTGGTAGTGGATTGGACTAAGTACTAAAGGTAAGGATTTGTGCGCTCATAAAAAAAAGTAAGGACATCGTTGTTCAATTTAGAGACATGTGCTAATATCATTATCTATGACTCTTCTAGGTACACAGGTATTTATTAGGCCATGTTTGTTGCTATCTGATTGTATAATGTACGATATATAATCTTAAATAGCAAATAAACATATTAGCTTATGATTACCTTATTTAATGTATACAATTTAAATTTTGATAACTGGTCCATTAACCCGTGCTCTCGCACTAGTTAGAGTTTTAGGGGATATAGATTTAACCCGTAAAAATATTATAGCTAATTGTTTTAATTCATTTTTTAATGTCATTATGGATAATGTATATGCAAATTTAGAAATTATTTTAATTTATATTTTATGATGGCATATTGGGTAATATATATGCAGATTAAGGGCTTATTTTAATTCACCTTTTATAATGGCACGTTGAGTAATTTATATGCAAATTTAAAGGCTTATTTTAATTCGTATTGTATAATGGCATGTTGGGTAATTTTATGCAAATTTAAGGGGTTATTTAATTCATATTTCATAATGGCATGATTGACAATTTTTATATAAATTTAGGCGATTATTTTATTTCATATTTCATAATGTCATGGTGGGTAATTTTTTAGAAATTATAATAAATCTAATGACTACTATTATTAGAGCTACATGATGTATGATAGGATGTTTCTGATTTTTATGAGAATTTTTAGAATTTATCTTTTTCTTAGAAAACAAATCTATTATTAGAGCTACATGATGGATGACTTGATGTTTATTACATAGAAAACAGATCTAATAAATATTAAGATTTCAAGATGCAATCGATGATAGGATGTTTATGATTTTTGTAAGAATTTCTATAATTTTATATTTTATTTAGCGCATCTTGTGAGGATTAATAAGACAATCCAAAAGCAGTCTCTAATTAGTAATAGCAAGATTAGACACAAACTATCTGTTTCATAGAAATGTTTCGAGCACCTTTATGAAAAAAGGTTATGGGATCATTTAGTAGTGTAAATTTGTAAATGTGAAAAAATTTTGACAAAAAACTGGGAGAAAATTTGAAAATAGAAAAAAACCTGCCAAAAAAAAAGAAAAAATTGCTTTTGTTGAGAGTTGAACTCAAATCTTTCATAATGGCAGATGTGGATAATTACATAGAAAATAAATTAAAAATGGAAAAAATCTGCCAAAAAAGAAAAAAAATTATTTTCGTTGAGAGTTGAACTCAAAACCTTTTATAATGGCAGATGTGAGTAATTATTTAGAAAACAGATCTAATGACTATTAATATTCCAATCTATGAATTGATGGTCGGATGTTTCTAATTTTTGTGAGAATTTCTAGGATTTATCTTTTTTCTGGTGCGTTTCGCGAGGATTAACATGAAGGCAACAAAAGGAGTCTCTAATTAGTAATAGGAAGATTCATATGCAACATAAGAGTGTCTTTTAGCTTCTGATTTTGTCCTTTTACCATTGTACATTAGTGCTATATTTATCTAGCATTTTCTTTCAGCTTTTATTAGTCGGCTTATATTATTTACAACAAACATATTATATTTTATCACCGATAGCGCCAAATAAATATGGCGGCACACAACTTATGATTACATGGAGTTAGTTTACATGAATTAAATACTCACTAGACACACTAGAAAAAAATAATTCATAAAAATTATCCCAAAATTAGAAGAAACATCTTGCTCTTCATTGTATACCTCTGATAACAATAGCCCTTAGATTTGTTATATTTTCTAAAAAAATTACTCACAATGCCATTACAAAATATGAATTAAAATAGCCCCCTAGGTTTGTGTATAAATTATATCCACCATGCTGTTATGAAATATAAATTAAAATACCCCTAAATTAGCCACCATACCATTATAAAATATGAATTAAAATGACCTACTAAATGTGCATATAATTTACCCACTATACCATCCTAAAATATGAATTAAAACCCCATAAATTTACATATAGATTACCAACCATATCATTATAAAAATGAATTAAAATAACACATAAATTTGCATATAAATTAGCTACCACGATATTATGAAAGATGAATTAAAATAGTCACCTCTAATATTGCTAAAGATAAAATAAAATAATATCTAAATTCGAAACTACAAACATACATTGTTATAAAAAATAAATAAAAATAAATGAACCTACACATAGGTTTCTAAATTATTAATTGATGTTACTATTAAAGTTATCTGTACCTTCAAAACTCTAATCCGTACGAAAGCACGAGTTGGTGGACTAATATGGAGAATGATAGGAAGGGGAGAATTGAAGGTTTGGGAGGAGGAAAGAGATAGAAGGTGGAAATTTGTGTGGTGGTGGGCTGAAACATGTGAACTCTTGACCTCTTGTCATCCGACATGGACGTATGTGAATTTTTTTATATTAACTCAATGCAAGTGGGGAGGGGGAGTAGGTCCAGACGCCGTCCGTCCTGGAGCAGTCGTCGGCTAGTCGTCGCTTATCGGACGGCTCCTAAATTTGTGTGTACGAAGTACCCACAATGTTATTACCAAAACCAAAATTAAAATAATCACCATATTACTAAGAGGATTAAATCTATATCTCAAACTCTAACTGTGTAAGAGCATGGGTTGATAGAAATGTTTTGAATCTGAATGAATGTTTAGGTCGAAATGTAGTGCGCATAAAAATTCTTAGAACATTCAAATATCACATGACGACCATGTTCCAAGTTATCCTTAATTATGTTGCCTGTCGTGAGATGCAACCAGTCGATTCAAGCAGATAATATATCTGTGTGTTCTGTAACATTATTCCGTAGGAGTACACAGAATGATACAATCAATATTCCACACAGACTAAGACACGCATGCATTAGCTAACATTGCACAATATACAAACGTGTCATCATAAATGTGTGTGGCTAATGCGCAATATAAGGTAGTACATGCCAGTGCTTCAATGCACTAACAACAATATAGTAGTACAATAGCAGCAGTTTGTCGTTCACATCATGTAAACCAATCAATCCCCATCGGTGTGGGCCATCGGACAACTAAAGCAAGGTGGCATAGCACTGTGTGTGCTTTCTAGCAGCAAGTAACATGGTCAAGATTTTGGTACAATTTGGATGTGGCAACCTTTAGGAAACCCTAATACTGGAGAAAGCACCATGTTCCCGCCACTGACGATTTTCCATCTGTTGATTCAATATTAGCAGTAGTATGAACTCATAACTAATTTGGCAGTCTTGTTCTCCCTTTTTAATACAAATTATACTACTATCAATGTTCATCATTTTTGGCCAAGTACAGTACCTGTACTTTGTAGTCAAGTAGTGGAGGAAGATTGTCATTTGAAGTTTTGCAAAGTCAGCACTAACACAGAATCCCAATCCCCATCCAAAAGCCAAAAAATCATTGGAGCCTCCAACAGGTTCAGAAATATTGCAACACCCCCACAACTTTGCAAATAACACCCTAGAACAAAGAAAATGGCAACTAAGCACCTTCTTCAATCCAGGGCATCCGCCTCCAGAACCTCCGCCAGCCGCAGCCGATCGCTGGAGTCCAAGGAAGTCCACTCCCATGGTGCGCCACTACGCTAAACATTGATAAAGCTGCAAGAATCATCGCCCGGCCCACCCGACAAGGAGAAACTTGAATGCTGAAAGGACATCGACCGACCGCGCCGCATCGATGGAAGAGGAAGAAAGAACCCGGCACCGCCGACCGAGAGAGCATTCCGCCGCTGCCGACGCGTCGTCAACTCGGAATAAACATCCGACACAAGGGTGCCATTAATTTCCCCCCTCGCACACACGAGGAAGAAGACAGAACATGCACCTTTGTCGGCAAGTAGGTTGGGGTAGCGCGTGTTGCAGCCATCCCTGACGTCGCTGGAGAAGATGGGGAGCCACCAAAAGATGTTCAATGCCGCGTCCTCAGTGCCCATATCATCGACGACGAGGGCTCCGCGGAGGCAGGGGAGGAGCAAAAGCAGTGCCACATGCTTACTAAACACTATGGCGCAATCTAAGACCTAGGCTAAACCTAACCTAAGCTACCTACGCCGGCGGCCGTTGATTCGCCGGTTCCTCCCTCCGCCGGCGCCCGGGATGCCGCCGGAGGCGAGGAACCGGCGAGATCGATGCCGAATTTGAGATCGCCTCTGTTTTTGCCTCTCCCGTGTAAAAAAGGTATTGAAGCAAGGCCATATCTAGCAGATCGTTTATATGACCGTCTATAGAACAAAAATGACATCATAGCTACACTGTAGGTAGGTAGAGTAGAGTTTGAATATAAGGGATAAACGATCCGATATACTTGGCCTTAAGGCATCGAACGAGATCTATCTTCGACCATTCGATCTTGGCAGACAGATGGTCAAAGGTGACATATCATAACTTAACAAGTAATGGTGAAAAATATAAAGTAAGATAAGCTAATAAGGCAGACAAGAATTCAAAGACAAGCCTTTTTAGTGTTCAGAATATGTGCCTCTCGTGTATTTACAAGGATGCCACTTTTTTCAAGAGTATTTGTATGCCTTGATCGAGCCTGATATCTCTTCCCTGAATACGGTGACTAGAGCACGCCTGATGTCTCGTCGTCGCGCCCCATACACACATCAGGGGGCGTCCATGTCACTGCACATTGTTAACATGAATTGTCTGCCCATCCCAATGTTTGGAGCATACTTCTCTTGGCTTATTACATTGTGTCGCGGCCGCGGAATGGAACATGCGCGTACACATGTACGCGTGTGCCACTCCCACGACCACGCGGCACTGTGCACATCGCAAAATTATGCAGATTAGGCGTATGTGGAGCATCGTCCTGCTCCCTTCTTGTCATAATAAGGCCCTGCTTGCACAATGCCACAGAAAGGAACATGCATCTATCATCCAATGTGTTTCCAGCACGGGCGGGCCTAGGGGGCCATGGGTATTCAGTTGAGTGCCCATGGTTTCCGAAAATATATTGTACATTTGTACTTAGCAGCAAGTGTAAATTCTATTTATTCTTAGAAATTTTAAATATGACGGCGACTTGGGGTGCAATCAACCCTGTTGTGCAAGCGGTTGTCGTGATGTGTTCAATGACCATCCACAGTGATGTACTTTTTACACATATAACCCCCACCACACCATTTGATAGGCAAAACAAATATACCAAAACCCTCCTAGAAAGATTAATCCCATCCTATTCTGCCCGTAGGCACTCGTTAGCCCGCTCCGACCATTCAGATCCAGGCCACCGGTCATCGCCGCCTGCCCCCACTCGGGTGTCACCGCCTGCTCCACTCAGGCAGCGCCGCCGCCGGTCGCCAGCCGCTCTCCACCACTCGGTCGCCCCCGCCCTCCACGACTCAGCCGCCGCGCACCTCTGCTTCGTCCTGGTTCCCCGCCATCACAAGGCTATAGGCAGCTGCCCGCCCTCAAGCCTCAGGGCGCCGCTGCGGTGGCCCCTAGGATGCCGCCGCCCACCTTGAGGATTGGGGCGCCACTACCACGACCCCTAGGATGTAGGCCACCACCGCGACCCCTACGATGCAGGTTGGCGCCTTGACCAGATCGTCGCACGACATCGTGTCCAGGTGCCCTAGGTCTTGGCTGCCGACGTCAATTGCACTCCGTCGGCAACAACTCCTATAGGATCGTCCTATGATTTTGGAAGATCTGCAAAATGGAGTATCGTAGTTATTGTCTAAGAGAAGAGGATCCGAGGCATCAGTGGTGATAGGCCAGGCACGACGCACGACACAGTCCCTCCGGGCCATGGCGTTACAGGACCAAATGGAGGGTGGCCCGCACCACTTTCGGGCCACTGCGGGCCTCATGCTTTATGGCCGTATACATTTGTGCTTGCACACGGATATATATTGTTCTAAAAAAGCTGACCTAGTGAAAAAAGTGGACTCGATATGATCGTATAAAAGCCAAATGGCCCGTGAGAAAACATGTGGAACGCCCTTGTGTCGTCGTCCTGGTGACTGAGGCGAGAAATTGTAGTTCTTCCGTCATTTACCCCCGGCCTCTAGCTGAGTCACTGCACACACCACAGTGCGCCGCCGCTCAGACACTTCCCTGGGCCTGTATGTATCGTGGTATAGCCTGTGCTTCCCATGGCCAATTAGTTAATTCTTCTTCGAGAGCAACAAACGACAGACGCTCCAGAGACCAACACTTCACAGCAAAAGGACCAAGCTGCACAACTAGTACATCGCAAAAGAAGCAAATATGTCTATATGGGCCAGATTGTGGGAACTCAGGAATATAGATACGTACTGGGTTCCCACCCACCATATACGTAGGTGCGGCTCAAGTTTAGGCCCAACAAATACCACTACCCTCGCACACCCATTTTACTTGCTTCAAAACTGACATTATAGGCTCTTTTTTGATACAATATTTTTCTAGTTTGAAGAAAATATTATGGTGATATTTGAGGAATACCATTCAATGTTATTCAAAAAACGATACATACATACATACATACATACATACATACATACATACATACATACATATAATCATGGTTTCGTTAATACTACAGAATTTTGTCTCCAAATAGATGTTGGATAAATTTAGTATTTGCAAAAATCTTCAAACAGATGATGATGTAATACTGAGTTGATTATGTTTTGCAATTTTGGCTACCAGCCTTCTGGACCTCTGTGCAGTAAAAGAACAAATAACCCTCCAAGAAAAAGAACAGTTATTATAGCTGTATCAGTGGTCGTGGTTGTGCTGATAGTGGGGGTACTCGTTACATATTTCATCAGAAGAAAGGAAAAATAAGCAATGGTGTGCGCTACTCGTTTCTAACCAGCATTAAATTATATTTTTATTTTTTTATCTAGTGCTACATCTATTCTAAAACCGTGATAGATATAATATTTTCTGTTACGTATCCGATACTTGTGCAAACCAGAAAGATCTGAACAATTTGAGAATGTTTCTGGAAGTGGAAAGGATAATGGGAACCACCTGCGAAACAATGAGAACCCGGTTCATGTTTAAAGAGCTGGAGAAGACAACTGATAATTTCAGAGGGTTCATAGGACATGGAGGTTTTGGCCATGTGTACTATGGCCTTTTAGAAAATGGCACTGAGGTTGCTGTTAAGATGCGTCCTGAGTCATCGTTGCATGGGCTGGATTAATTATTGGCTGAGGTATACATTCAATCATAAATAAGTAGAAGGATAAGCAAAAACCCCCCAAGTTTGCTAATTGTTGTACTTTCCTATGTTTTGTACCTTGATAAATGGGTTCAGAGCTTGACAAAAGTGCATCACAGGAAACTAGTTTCTTTGGTTGGTTACTGCTGGGAGGAAGATCACATGGCACTGGTCTATGAGTATCAGTCTCAAGGCAGTCTTTTTTATCATTTGAGAGGTTTGTCTATTACTTACTGAATTAATGACAGTTGACTACAAGAGTAAAAACACGCCATATGGCTCTTCTTATATTGCATCTGAAATGTGCATGCATTTTGTTGAAGTTTTAACCATGAAGGTGGTATTGAGAGTCACTGATTATTTCAATTTCAAAAAAAAATACTTTCTGAATTTTCTATACCGTTATCTTTTGTGTTCCAATCAGATCTAAATAGTGGGACGAGGTACGAGTAGACATACATTCCGCCATATTTTTCTCACCTGATGAATGACATCAACATGTGTATTCAATTTATCTTATGGTTGGTTGTATTTTGAGTAATATGTCCAATGTGCTTAGAGGAGGAAATAACAAAACTGGAAAAATATAAATATTTCATGAATTTCGAGAGGTTGACTGGTAGAGCATTTAATGATGTTGTTGTCGATCGGTTGATACAATGAAGGTAAAAATGAAGATGCAGATATATTGTCTTGTGAAGCACGTGTGCAAATCGCATTTGAAGCTGCACAAGGTATGCCCCATTGAAGAACAAATGATAAGCACGAAACTAGATTTTCCTTAACCTGATCCTCCAATTGTCAAAAACATGAATGCCCATGCCTTTTACTAATTTTGTTTTGTGGCATTTATAGGCCTGGGTTATCTGCACAAAGGTTGCAAGCTTCCAATAGTTTGCCACGATGTGAACACTAGTAACATTCTCTTGGGTCGAAATCTTGAAGCCAAGCTTGCACAATTTTGACTTTCCAAACCCTATCTAAGTGATAGTCAGACTCACATATCAGCCACTGCAACTGGCTCAGCTGGGTACATCGATCTAGAGTATGTCTCTTCATCTCTATTCTAATATATGCTGCCGAGACACACATCATAACTTGCTAAATTTTTTACCACAAAGAATTAACATCACAATTATATGAAAATATGTTTTGTTTTATGTAATCTTATGTTAAACGAATGAGGATTCCCTTCTATTCTTCAGGTACTACCACACTGGTAGGCTCACTAAGAGCAGTGACGTCTATAGCTTTGGAGTTTTTTTTACTAGAGATAGCTACTGGAAAGCTCCCGGTAGAGCCAGGCCATGGGCACATCGTTCATCGTGTTAATCGGATGATCACTGCAGGTGATGACATGCCTATGATGTCACCTACATGTGGAAGGTTATCGACACAGCTAATAAGTGCACATCAGATGATTCTACTCAAAGGCCAACGATGGCAACTGTGGTGGCCCTGCTAAAGGAGAGTTTGGCATTGGAGACAGCTCATGAAAGGTTTAGCAACCTCGGGAAAACACTAGGTGTGGATAAGGTGACCATGAATGGTCCATCTGCCAGATGAAGTTGCATCGTTCACATCATTCACCTCACTATGTTGCTCTGTAATTTTTTCGTTGAACCATTCTGCCGTATTTCATAATGCAGTGAAGCATCAATATATTTGTTATGGATATATATAGAATATTTCAACATGTTGCAATGCATGCTGCATGTATTATTATAAATCACCACAATACTTACATGGCCTCTGGTAAGGGATATTTGTTACGTATAAAGGAATTTTGGCACATAGGGTTTTTCCCTGGTCCCCCATAGAAGATGTAGGTACCCCAGTCACTACTAGAACCGTTCTGCACATTATAGCAGTTGGGCTGCCCAGCTATCAGACCTAGACCACTTGGCACTTTGAGATGATTGGTCGAATCTACCACTTGGATGTTCTTGATGTAGCTGGCCTTGCCAAACCCTTCTGTAGGGAAGTGTCCACTACCCATCTGTGTCGATGTTTGGCCAGCATCAGCGAATGCAGCCACCTCGCCGCCCCACTCAACACTGGTAGCACTGTCTGCCAAGTTGGTGAAGATTGATGATGGCCAATAGCCCAGAAAATAGGTTCCCACCAGCAACCACCAATTCCCCGTCCCAGGGTCCTGCAAACCAAAATTTATAGAAACCAGTGACATTATTATGTTTGACTGAAGTTAGAAGGGACACAAAAGAGAACTAGTAAGAAGTAGCTGTGACAGATTCCCTGTACCCATTAACAAATTCGATTTTGTATGCTCACAGTGTGAAACCATTTTTGTATTTTACCTTCCAAGCTAAAATAGTGAGATCATATTGTGGGCCATCATAGAAGGAGATCGGGGACAGTTGGGAGATGCTGCCACCGATGACGATCTGATTGTTTGTCTGGACAAATCCTGAGCACAAGAGGTTGTAACATCCTGTTGTCTGATAGGCATCACGCTACAGTATTCCGTAGCAATAGAAAATTAGCACCTTTATGCCATTCACCTACTCACTAATGAAGGCAAAAGGAAGGAACGCAGAGTCTATCTTACAGTCCAGAAGATGAAGAGTCTAGTACTGTTATCGCCATAAAATGCTGGGTAAACCTGCAATTTTATAAAGAGCAAGGAGCCAAAAAAATGCACAAATTAGTGCACCATTGTATAACGCTCCTGGCTTGTGCAACAGTGTGATATTAGATATATCCAAGCATGGCAAATTTGATTTTTAGCCAGGTGAACACAGAGAGGGCAGATTTTGAGGTCATCCTTTGGCGAACATGCAGCAGGAGTTTTAACATATATTTATGTCGTGTAAGTAATGGCTCTTTTTCAGCCGTTCTCTGCGATTCTGAAAAATTATCCACGTCTGCAATTATTAAATAATAATATAAAGTAACCCATATATGCAACATATAAATTATACACATATACCATTATGATTAAAATGATGTTGCCCCCCTACTTTTTATCAAATTAACCACGCCTTAACGTGATATGTATCTTACTGTACAGTGGATGCAGATTCTATACATCCGTTTCTATATATTAAGATTGCCTCGAGTATAAAATTCATAAATAGAAACAGTTGGTTGAGATTACAATTGATTCCATTGTGTAATAGTTTATTTCTAATTAAATATATTTATGTGATCATGTCTATGACTCCATCTTGTTTTGTCATAATTTAAGATTTCTTAACTTATACAGCGCCTTATCTATGAATTATATTGATTGAAAGACACAACATTGACATTACTAAATTCAAATAGTTTCATTAATATAAATGTTTGTTTATTTAAATAAAATATTTTACTTGCTCGCTAGCAAATGCAAAATAAAGTTTTTTCTTACAATAAACCTAGACGAACTTATATTTATTATTCTATGAAGTAGAGGGTTTTAGAACATTGAATAGCAACCAACTATAAAAGTTGCCTTCGATACATGGGGACAACATGGACTTGCTTAACGATAGGTGTTGAAGTCTCACCTGCCATCCTACTTCAATGGTATTGAGGTCATTGTTGTCATAGGACCCTCCAGCAATCCAGAGCTGGGTCAGGCTAAAGTCCTCGTCCTTCTCAACCTTTGGTTGCCACAAATTGAACGTGGCTTGAGTTCCATAGTACTTATCATCTCCTAGGGCAAATGCCACGCCATACTACTCAATTGGAGAGAAATAAAAAGTTAAAATGAGCAATAGTTATAATATGGAAAAGTTAATTTCATAACCTTGAAATGTGCAAGTCATGTGATTTTCAACTCTAAAATATGAAAACAGACAGCCAAAGCCCTCAAACTATCAAAAACATACAGCATACACTCCTGAGCCTATTGAAAGCCATACTCGGTGGTGGTTTTCTATTTTTTAGAATAAATCTCAAAAATCACAATTAAAATATTTTAGATTGTAAAGATATCAAACTCATATATTTTTTTCTAAAAAAATAGAATCGATCTAATCATGCTCCACTTGGAGATATCTGGAATTTATTTGTTTCTAAACATATTGTTTTACTACATCAAGTCGAACATTAAAAATACGAACAAATAAGTTCCATATAAACCTAAGCAGAGGGCTAGTTAATATATTACAATTTTAGAAAATATTTGGTACAATTTTAATTTTCATATATTTTTTATATAAAAGTAATTAATTATGAATTTTAGACATTAAGATTTACTTAATTTACACTATAAAAGAGTGAGTTTTTATAATACCGTTTTCCACCCAACAAAAATATTTGTATCTCTTGAATTGGGCCCACTGCACAGATTGGGAAGGATTGGAAAGGGTCGTAAAGGACCTAAAAGTGATAGAAAGAAGATGTTTCCACCATTTAGTTTTTTGTTTTATCGCGTTGTTTTGCACACATACTTACCAAGTAGTTTTCTTCTCTTAGAATTAATGAAATAGGATGGTCATCAATCAAGTGGTCATTAATTCCTCGTCTCTTTCATTTCCTCATTCTTTGATTGTTTAGCCGGGCAATTCCTTCCTTTCCCTCGACGCTTTCTGCTCCATGCGATCCTTATATACCCATCAGAAATGTAGGGTGAGACGCGGTTTATGGCCTGCGTGCTGCACATACGTCTACACTAGTATTTCTAAAGCACCACTGAAACTGGCTTTCAATAGGCTCAGCCTCAGAGTGTATGTTTGCTGGTTTTGAAAGTTTGAGGGCCTTGATAGCCTGGTTTTCTTAAAACAATGTTGGAGATCAGACGGCTTTTGCATCATTCAAAGTTGTAAAATGATTAGATGGCTTTTGCATCGTTCAAAGTTGTAGAATTAACCTTTCTTATATAGTAACATCAATCCCTGTGCAAGTTAGTACTGAAACAATGCTTGTTCTTGATCGACGATTTATTTGTACCTGGTGAACGCTGAGGTCAGCTTGGAGTGGCATGCTTCTAAGCCTTTTCTTACCAAATCTCTCAATGGAGCTGGCCCTCAGGATATCCTCCTCCCGTGTCCTTCGGATAGGTATGGTATTCTCAGGGCACTGACCATTCTGATGCCATTTTTGGGTTAATTGACGGGGCATAACCCTGGAGTCCTGATGCTGGCCTCGTGGATGGTAGGAAGGCTGCATCTGAAAAGGATGACAATGGAGGAGGGGGTGAGTGATGCCATGCATTCGGGTACAGTTAGTCGGTACGCAGCTGTGAAATCGAAATCAGAATTGAATCACTGAGCTGTGGATCGAGATCGACGACCTGAATAGTATGATCTCTGAGCAAGGTGTCGTCGAATGCAAGCTGCTTAGAGATGTGCACACAGTCGATGATGTCTCCGTCTGGGCTCTGTATGTAGATTTCGCAAAACTAAATTAGTGGTTGCATGTGGAAAGTGAGGAAGCAGAAGTATCAGGGAAAGCACTGCACCAGAGAAGCAGCTAGCTGCAGGGTGCTTATTAGCTTCATGACATGAGCTGGTCCCTACGTACCTGAATGGTTGCGAGAGGAGGCTTGTTGAGCTTCCTGAGGAGGCTCTGCACCTGCCGCCGTTCCTGCACCGACCTTATTCTGGCGCTAGCCGTCGCTGCCGCCGCACTACCCTCCAGCTCCAAGAAGAGCAACGTGAGAGCCAACACCGCGACCAGGCACGCTCGCGCCGGCGACGCCATCGATCGAGGGGGGAATGCTGCACGGACTAAGTTTCGAACGTTACTGCATGCTGCTGCTGCTGCTGCCGCCGCTGCCGCGGTTTGTGAACTCGAGATATGATTGCTATATATGTTTATTCGTCTGCTGCATGCGTGCAGAAGCCTTGCGTTGAATTTGTAGGGCTGCTGATGTGGACGGTGGCGCTCGCTTCTAAGAAAGATTCACATGATACATGACTGCCCTAAATTGTATCATTAAACAAAATCTTAGAGAAAGCGATGACAAAGTCACAGGAGGCTCATTGCTTCTTCCAAATTCTCTCAGTTTTGTAAAGACATATAGACACCACTCCATCGATCGATCAATACTCAATAGTATATAATGCAGGCAGCAGCCGTGCACGTACGGGAGCCTTGGCTTCGGTGACGTAAAATCTTATCCTCAGCCAGTAGCTGTCTCAATCCTATCCTACCTAACTAGCCAGGTTTATTCCTCAAGCTACAAGGCGGCCAAGCCCCGATATTCAATTCTGTCAATCGACAGTAAACCTCCAATTTTGCATTTATATAGCCACCTGTTTAATGCACTATAGCATGCTTGTCCGTGCTAATTGGCACATTCCTGCGTGTCATTCCTTCCTCCTTTTTTTTAAAAAAAAATAACCAAGATGTTACTCATTTCTAGAGTAGTTTAATGGGGGTTAAAGCTCAATTTCTAAACTTGGGATCCTTTATCCTAAAAAATGGGACTCAGGTAAGATTTTAGGAGGATACATGGTTAGGTGGTGTGGCTTTGAAATACCAATTTGCCTCGTTGTTTAACATTGTTAGGAAAAAAACAAGCAACTTAGTGGGAAATAAACTAAGAGACTGGGAAAATATTGTTGTTAGAACAATGAATCTAAACCTACAAGACGGAAATGACTATTTTAAATGGCATTTACACAAAAATGGCATTTTCTCGGTAAGATCGATGTACAGATACTTGGTGAACAACCGAGTCAAAGTGTCGATGGAGATTTGGCAAACAAGGTTACCATTAAAGATCAAAATCTTTTTGTGGTATCTGAATAAAGGAGTGTTGTTAACTAAGGATAACTTAGGGCATCGAAATTGGCATGGTGGTAAATCATGTTGTTTCTATGGCACGTCTGAAACAATACAACACCTTTTTCTGAACTGTAGTTATGCCAAATTCCTCTGGCGTACAGTATATATGACTTTTGGTATTGGTCCACCTCAAAATATCTATCAGATGTTCAATGGTTGGGGGTAAACCAGAGGGGGGGACATGAGCTGGTATTATTGTCAGGTGCAGCGGGATTATGTTGAGCGCTTTGGCTCTCAAGAAACGAAATTGTTTTTGACAAATGCAAACCAAAATCTTTCTTGCGTGTGTTATTTAGAGGAACATATTGGCTTCGTCTTTGGGCTAAATTGCAACAAAATTCTCTCGCTAAGAGATGAAGCTGGAATATTTTCCATTATTAAAAAAACCCACGTCTTGTTCCGTGTGCTGGTCTACATCGAGTCATCAAATAATTGACAGGCAAATTAAGTCAAGCAGGCATGCTAGAATACCTATCGTGTTATTCAATCACCTAGATGTGGATTTATAATTAAATGCCAGAAGATACATATATATTCATCACTCTGACGTTATTTGGTAGTAGAGTGCGGCTAGCGTCTAGGATGATTGTATAGAAAAGGGTAATGTCAACCAATCGGGTCGGCGACTGGTTGGTTTAGTTTTCATGACTTATTATCGCCACGGCCGCTTGTAATTTGATATGGCACCAACGTAACTCCACGTCCTTGTCTAAATTTCACTCAAAAGCTGTGGGGGGGGGGGGGATAACAATGGTACTTTTAGGATAATTAATAAGTACCAATGGTACATTCATATAATTAAAAATGTGAAATATTTTTTATACCCTTTAAATTTGTAAAAACTTTAAAATTGATATCGGGCCCACGTCTTTTTAGTACTAGTCTTCTTTTTTGGTATTAGTCTCATTCATTGGTATTTCTTGATTAGTACTTTTTAATTTTGAAGTCCTTGGATATCATGAAATAGAAGGCTCACATTAATCTCAATCATTACGAAACATCTATTTTACTACTGCAAACATTTCATAGCGTAAACTCAGTGCAACATTGGAAAAATGGTATTCTCAACACTGAAAAAAATACTAACTACTAAAAACGAAAAATAAATCTAAGCAACATGTTTTTGGTGTGATAATGGATGCAACATCCTAAATCTTACATTGAAACACCAAAAGTCTTAGATAGCAACATCCTCCAGCGGAGGCAACAGCAACGTCCCTGTAGGTGCAGCTGGCCACCGTGGGTCTCCATGGGCCATGGCGTGCAGCGGAGGGATGGAGGGGAAGAAGGGGATGGAGGAGAGGAAGGCAGGGATAGACAGGCCGCCAGAGCACAAAAGCTATGTGCTGCATGATTCACTGCACGCCGGCTCGTTGGCCAAGAGCAGATGGAGGAGCTACGGATGGAACGGAGAGACAAAGAAAGATATGTGTTGGTTGGAGGGGGAGCAAAGTCAAAGAAGTGAATCGATGGACAAGACGAGGATGAGTGCAGCGGACGCGTGAGCTCCAGATAAAATGTAAATCTATCTTATAAAAAAGTGAGTTTTCTGAGAATTTTTTTTATTTAAGAAGGACAACATATATCCATCACGCTGACCTAACTGCGCAGATTGCAGAAGGTTGGAAAGAGGTAGAAAGGCCGAAAACTGATAGAAAGAAAATGTTTCTACCCTTTGGTCTTTTATTTTCTCGCCTCATTTTGTACCCATACCCATCAGGTTGTTTTCATATCTTGAAATCAATGAAAAAGGAAGGACATCAATCAAGTGGTCTCTTTTTCTTAATTTTTTATTTCTCTTCCTTTTTCCTCCTCCCTTGATTGCTGTCCGGCCAATTTTTTCTTTTCTTTTGACGTTTTGGATTCACCACGTGCATATTGCACATACTGGATCCACACAGTAAATGGACTAGCTTTTGCAGTTTTGTAGTACAGTATGTGTTTCGAATTAATGAGACGACATTTTTCCAGATTCCTATGTATCATCCGGTTGATTTTTTTTTTTTATTATCCAGTTTTGTGTTATCACGTTTTGGGCTCAGTCCATGCAGTTTTGGACGAAGTTATGGGAGGCTCTTCTCCACCTGGATGGACACAAACCCGGCCCGGCCAACCCTTTACCCTTTTTATTTTCTTGCTATTGGATTGAATCTATGATTAAGCACATATCTACTCTAAAAACTGACCTAATATATTCTTCATACAAAATATTATTTTATAATTCTAAAAAATATATTCTAATTTCAAAATACCGACATTCTTGGTGCACTAGAAAAATATTCTAACTTCATTTTTGAAATATTCTAGCTTTATATACAAAATATTCTATGTTCATAAAACAATATTTCCTTTTTTAGCAATGAAATAATCTACCTTTGCAAGAAAATTGTTCTACATTAACAAATAAAATATTCTACTTTCGAAAGAAAAATATCCTATTGTGAAATAATCAGATAATATTGTACTTTAATAAGGAAATATTGTAATTTTAGTAGAGAAATAAGAAATATTCTAGCTTCACAAATATTTTCTTTGTGAAAACCTCTATACCCTTCACATCAGCCTCACTGCAAAGCTTGAAAAGTATTGGAAAATGTGACAAATGACAGATGAAAAATATTTTAACCGTTTAGTTTTTAATTTTTGTTATTCCCAGCTAAGCGGCCCGCTTGATTGGCATCTTCCTTTTTCCATTAATTTTTTTGTCTTTTATTTTTCTCCTTTCTTGATTTTTTGTTCGAAATGTCCTCGGAGCGACCAGTTCGACTGCACAAGCGCACGGCCTTGCCTCCCACGTGGTAGCCTTGTGGGCTCACTGGCGATTTCTTTATTTGTTTCTCCTTTCATTTTTTTTGTTCAATTTAGTTTCAACTTGAAGTTTTAATATGTCATTATTACTTCCACGTGTTATAAATATACTTTATGTTAATTTGTCCTACAAATATTATACATAAATGTTATGTATATATGTTAGCTTTGTGTTCAAAATAAGTGATAATAAGTTTGTTTCCAAAAAAATATTTATTGAAAGTTATATTAAAAAGTTAGGATCATAAGTTTTATCTAAAAGATGTTATGCATAAATCATATTTTTTAAAAGTTCACATCTTAAATTCAGTTCAAAAAATTATGGGGCTAATATTGTATCAAAAAGGTATTATCATAAGTTATTATCGTAAGCTATAGTTATTCTCATAAGTTATAATGAATTATGTGTCTACATGCATACTAGAAAGTTACGATAGAAACTTATAACCTAAAGTTATTACATTGTGATCATTTTATTACATTCCAAAATTTATATAACCTATATAAGTGAAGCCCACTAGATAACTTTAGAAAAGTTAGTGCGCGGCCAGTCACACTTGGACTGGACGTCGTGACCCCGCGCAACCTGGGTTCGTACAGTTATCTGGTGGGTTTTCACATTAGGAGTTACCTGTGTTGTGGTTCAAAATTAAAGAAATATAAAAAAGCCATAGTCTGCGTCCGCATGCAGATATTACTTTTGTACTATGTTATTGCAGATGCAGGCGACAACATTTTATTCAGATTTTTTCAAATGAGAATTACTCTCACATATATTATCTATTTTTGAATCCTTTTGCACAATTAGGTTTCTTATGATGAGATATATAAAACAAGATCTATATTTGATATGTTTTGAAGTTGTTTATGTGCCTGACGAGTTATGTATAACATGAATAGCAACTTGTATACAAAGTGTGGATCGATTTCTGTTGTATTTTAAAGATTGCATTGTAGTAGAGAATCATGCATTGTAATGTAGCAAACCATATTATACAATGTAGTGATTTATATGTATAATACCCTTCCTTTCTTTTAAGCTATGTAGAAAAATTGTATCAACTTATTAGTATTAATGATATTGTGATAACTTCTAGTTTGCTACATTTATATAGAGATGAGATAAAATAATATAGTGGCTAGTTCTCTACTAATAAAGGCATCTATATAACTTGCCACGCCAACCTTATATACATTGATATGTTGTCCCTAGCTATAATTGGTTAAAACAATTTATGTATATAACTCGCTACTATACGCATATATAATTTGTATACATCATGAATGATAATGTTAGTGATGACTTGTAATAATAACTTGCTACAATTTTAATAGACAACTTTCAACCGGTTGACATATAGTTTCTATAAAAGCTAGTACAATGTCTCTATGTAAGTTGATACAACATCTCTATACAAGTTGTTGCAACATATATTACCATGTCTATACATAGATGTAACAACTTATGAGTTATCACATGTTACGTAAATTGATTCAAACTACTACACTGCACACCATAAATATGTATTTGTAATTTTTTCACCAGAGATAAAAGAACAAGTTAGTTTCCCTTAAAACAGCATGAGTAGCTACACATTTAACATATAACTTTCTATTGCGTATGCAGTAACTTGCCGATCGCATAAAATAATTACAAAATATATCAATATTAGTTTTGTTTTGTAGATCTCGTCATAAGGAACATAATGATATAAACAGAACTAAAAATAGATGACTAATGAGAAAGTAATGGTCATGTAAAGAAAGTGGACCAATTATATGTTGCTGACGTCAACTTGAGAAAGTGACGTATGGTATACTTTTGTAATTAACTCTTACGAGATGGGATGGCTGGTGCACTGGACCAAGCGCATGTAGATAGGATAGGACAGAGACGCACATGGATAGGACAGGACAGAGACGCACATGATAAAGGGGTTGCGCAGTTCGAGATGTTGCGACACGGTCACGCTTTAACGTGGTCCACTAACTTTTATTAAGTCTAATTTTCTTAACATGCAAGCTGTCCACATCATTTACAGGTGTACTAAGTTAAAAACCCTATCATCATCCACTGGCAACTCCTATTGATGTTTTCTACCGATTTTTGTGGCATATAACATCTATGCATGCAGCTATTAGTCTATGTGACTTTTATCCTATAAAATTTTTATATTTAAAATACGATCAATCATTTAAATGTTGATCTCTCAAAAAATATGAACATCTTATCAAGTATAAAATTTTTAAAAAATATTCCTTGCAATCGTATTAACGTTTCTACCTTCAAATTTCATTTTAAAAAAATGTTTAAAAATTTCTATAGCAACGCGCGCTATTTAAACTATAAAGTTACGTGCCTACAGAACCGCAATTCTGGGTTGCCGAGCACTCGCCCGGAGGTGGGATGGGGGCACGTGGACCAGCCTCTTCCGCTCGCCCATCTGTACGGTAAGTCTGTTTCTTTTCTTCTTCTCTGTTTTTTTCTTTCGTTTTCTTCATAATATATTTTTTCGTTTCCTCTTTTCGTGTGTTTCTTTTTTCCTTTCTCTTTTCTCACAATAACTCTTTTATTTTTTTCTCTTTTTATTCTTTTTCTTTTTTTCACGATAATTTTATGGAAATATAACTTATTTGGATAATTTTACGGAAGCATAACTTATCACGATATTTTATAAAACATAACTTATAAGGATAATTCTATGTAAACATAATTATATTCTGTTTTTGTTTTTTTTTACGATAATTTTATGAAAACATAATTTATGAAGATAACTTATCGCAATAATTTTATGTAAGCATAATTTATTACGATATTTTATGGAAACATAACTTATCACGATAACATTATGGATGTATAACTTATCACGATAATGTTATTGATGCATAACTTATCACAATAATTTTACGTAAGTATAATTTATCAGATAAGTTTATAGAAACATAACTTATCACGACAACTTTATAGAAACACAACTTATCATGGCAACTCAATAAAAACATAACTTATCGTAATAACTTATGAAAACATAATTTGTTGTGATAACTTATAAGAACATAAAGTTATGATAAAAAACTTACATCCTAAAGTTGTTATAATGAGCATAAAATATATTACCATAATTTTATGTCATACAGTTATAATAAATTATGTTAGTATAAATTATGTTCTCATAATTTTATATCATAATTTTTACCATAAAAAGTTATAATAAAAACTTACATCCGAAAAATGTTGAATAAACAATTATGTCAGCATAAATATGAATAAAAGAGAAAATAAAAAATAAAAAAAGGAAAAGATGATGGGAAAAAGAGTAAAGAAAAAATCGAATTGTTTAAATATAACGGAAATGAATGGTGCAGTGGTCAGAAATGGTTAAATACAACAACATTTAAGCTCACCAGTAAAGATACACGTGCGTCCCGCACGTAAGATGCTGTTTAATTTAAATTATATTCCATATTTAATCATACCATATGAGTTTATCGTAAATATACATTCCGTAGATTGTATCGGTGGGAAATAAAAATGTAAAGTACGGGTAGGGAATAAAAGCACAGAGTAAAACAAGGAGCCCAGCCAACCTTGTCTTCTCTCTTGACTCTTCAGCCGTAACACCCATAGCATCTTCTCATCCGCTCGCCTGCTTCGCTTCCCCCATGCTCCGCCTCCTCTCCTCCGCGGCGGCCATGGAGGACGTGCTGTCGGCCAGCCGGCGCTCTCGATTTGTGCGTGTGGAGGAACTCCCTGGACGTGGCGCTTGGGGTTGTCTAACGGTCCGTGCGTCATCTGGATTCAGGGAGCTAAAGCTCAGTTCTTGATATTTCTGATTGTCTTCGGATTTTTTTTTCTTTCCCTGACCAGTGCGGATGATGGTTCAGCTCCCTTCAGATATCCGGTCAGCTGTATATACTTGTACATTTCGATCCAAAATGATGGGCCTGTATTTCGATCCTAAAATGCATTGTACAATGGGCTTGTATTCGATCTAATGCGTTGTGTTTTTATATGGTAGAAATCCGAATCCAGATTGTGGGTAAAAAAATGGTGAAAAAAGGCATGCGGTGTATTACGTTGGGCGGCAGAAACACCCCCCCCCCCCACCCAATCCGTAGGATTTGGTTATCCTTCTTTCTAGCGCTTAAATTTTGATCAGGATGCATAAACATCCCGGTAACGGTCAGGTTTTTCGGATTGGTCAGCCCAAACTGATTAAAAATGATGGGTAGACTAAACTGTGTTGGATGATTCAACAGTGGAGGTATTTTTGGGTAGATAACAATTAGGTAAAAATTATTTAGACTTAAACTCGCTCTTTAATAGGATAGATAGATAAACACGACCAAACTAACGGTGCAGTGGTAAGCAATGGCGTCTCAATCCTTAATGTTATGGGTTCCAACCCTAGCTTGGCCATTTTTGCCCCTTTTATGCGCGCTCATGCAGGGGTGGCACTGGGCAGGAGGATGTGGGGCCTTGGCGGTGCAGCGCGCAGTGGCAGGGGCGCCCCGTGCACGTGGGCTTCAGACAGCAGCTGGACTCATCACTCGCTCGGTTCCGGTTTAACAAACGGTCGCTGTCAGCAAGGCCAGAGGAGCGGGCGGGGATGGGGGCGGAGAAGGGAGAGAGAGGCGTGGTGGCGAGGCTGCCTCGCCCGAGGCAACGAGGAGGGAGAGAGGCAGTCCTTGTCAGCCTCCTAGCCCGGTAGATCTGGCATGTGGCAGCAAACCCATGTGGTGTGGCCTTGCCGGCTGGCCGGCCAGCAAACCTTGGTCGCCCGACGAGGCAGCGGGAGCGGAGAGGGAAAAGCCGGAGAGAACAGCAGCTGGGCGAATATCGGGAGCGAAAAAGCGAGGAGCAGCTATGAGGGAGAGGAGCCTAACCACCCCATCAACCACGTCTTCGGCAGTATGGCTCCACCCTGCCCCGCCGGCCAACCACCCCGTCCGGCATGCCATACCGCTGACTGTGACCAACAGCGCCGGAGGAAGGGGGTGGACTGTCGCCACAGGACCCAAGGACGAAGCAGGCAAGGGCAGCGAATGAGCGCGCACCACCAACTCCCTGGTTGTGGCCCGTGGTGCAGCGAGCCACGCCATCTGCCTACACCGCACGCCACAGGAGCCTGCACCGTCGCCGCCACAGCGCCGGATGATGGACGGGAGCTGCACGCACAGGGCAAAAGGACAAAGAATCCAGCCCCCGCCAACGAGTGCGCGCCACCTCTACCCGGCACCAGCGCATCCGGGCCCCAGATGGACACACGCCGGCGCGACGGCGGCTAGGATAGCGCGCCCACGGCGGCAGCTGGCCGGCGGACCCATGCGGAGCCGGCGGCCAGCCGGCTCCGGCATAGCCTCACATCACGGCATCAAGCGGGTGGCGGCTAGGAGCGATCGGAGCTACGGCGAGCGCCCGGAAGCCCTAAGCCTTCTCTTGTTTCTAAATATGGCCCATGCGCGCACTGATGCCGGGCTGTATTGTCAGTTTAAAGTCTCGTCCAGTCAAGGAAATCATTTTTGCAGAAAAACTGAAGCTACAAAGACCTGGCCGGCCCGACCCATATACGACCAATCTGACTAAGCCAGGTTTTTCATAGAGAGAATTACTTCTTTGGCTAAAAAAACTGTTGCTCTTTTGGTTTAAAAATTCTAAAACTTTCCTACGGTGTTAAAAAAAAAAAGTTCTCATATCTTAATTGGGCCTTCTGCCATTCTTGAGATTGAACGGTCTTAGGGGTAGTGTAAAAAGACATTTTTGCCCCTAGTAATTGTACCATTGACAATTGGGGCCCATCAGGCTTTCCTTTCCTCTTCCTTCTCTGTCCCTTGCCTAGCAGCCCATGGGACGCAAGGCCACCGGCCCACCGCCGCTAGACCTCGCGGCGTGCCCACTGGCCATTGCCGCGAACCCTTGCGTGGCCCCTCGCGGGAGCGCCCATGCCGACCGTCTCTACAGCCCCTGCGACAATGCCCCGGCTGCCGTCATGGCATGATGCGCAGCGTGCAGCGTGTGCAGACAGCTGCGTGTGTTAGTTTTCGTGATGGCAGCCCATACAGTAAATGGGCTAGCTTTTACAATTTTGTAGTACAGTATGTGTTTTGAATTAATGAGACGAACGGATTCCTACGTATCACCCGGTTGATTTCTTTCCTTTATTATCCAGTTTGTGCTATCACGTTTTGGGCTCAATTCAGTCAGTTTTGGACTCAGTTCAGTTTTGTGCTTGTATTTTTTTTCCTTCCATTTTTTCTGTCAGCCTAGCTGGTGGGGCGAGGTAGGGCGGAGGCGGCCGGCACACTAGAATAAACAGTCGGAGATGTATGTAGACGAACGCCAAATTTAGGCCCAAGCAAGGCCCACTAGTCCACTGCGGCCTACCAACATTATTTACAGTTAGTTCTGATTCGGATTAGAACCTCCCCTAGAGCGTGATTGGTTAGGTGTATTAGTATGGGTCTGGCTGTGGATTAGGACCAGGAGTGAGGAGTGTTTGGTTTGCATGGTTTGCTTGGGCCAAGTTGAATTAAGATGGTGATTGGTTAGCTGGCTGGCCCTTTCTCCAGCCAGGCCAAGAAAACGGATTTCATCTGCGTTCCAGCTCAGCCGGCCGGGATGTGCATTTTGACCCGCACATGCAATCCCAGACAGTGGACCAACCAGGCATCCAAACAATTGGATTTTGCATCTGACTGGTCTGATTGCAGTTGCGCTGCGTACAACTCGCCCTTATATAGTGTTCATGCCCACTTGGTTGTTTTGACGACAATGCAAGTTGTTCGTAGGCACTGGTTGATGCACTATGTATTAATTTTGATTACAACACGTAGTTCTACGAACAGGCAGAAACTTTGTCGTTAGGTCTCCATTGGGAACACCGGAAATTTATCCAAATTCTAAGTTTTTTTTACATTTTTCTTATTGTCGTATGCGAAATTTTTTATATAATTCCTGGTCCCAAAAGACCTGAACTTCTCAAAAAGTATTGAACCTAAAAAACTTGTGCTGTTCATCCAACGGAGCCTCGTAAGGCCTTAACTTTTCAAAAAAAAAATTTGAACTTTTCTTTTTTAGAAAACTTCACATACCTTACCAAGATACGTACTAAGCTTATAATTAATTAATGTTCAAATAAGACTTGCGTGTCTTGGGAACCTCGTAAGTCGTCGCTTGACACCTAACCAAGATGCTCGTAAGTCCACTGCGCACCTAACCAAGATGCACCTGGGCACCTTCAATTCGTGGAGATCGTCCAACAAAAAGAGTCAATATCCTCGTTGCCAACAGGAATTTAGTGGTTTCTTGTGTGCCATCAATATTTTTTTGCTTCCCTTGATTGCCATCGTTTGAAATATTTGTTTTCTTCAATACCACTTCCGTCAACAACTGTTGAATACTGACTATCTCCTCTTCTTCCCACGGGGTTGAGCCATGGCCTAGGCAGACAGGCGCCACCAGCACGAGCCATGGCTGGAGCAGCCAATGTGAGCCACTGCCAGGGAACGTGGCTGGGCAGGTGGGTGCCACCGGCGCGAGCCGCACAGGTGCCTCGGGCGGAGGCATGCGGCCGAGCGGGCCGGCGCCACTGGAAGAAGGCACAGCCTGGGCGCCACCGGTGTTGGGATGTGGTCGGGCGGGCGAGCACCACGGGGGCAAGCCGCGGCCTGGGCGTGCGGGCGCCGGCACAAGCAACGATCAACGAGGGAACCCACGTAATCTAGAGCGGTTGATCGGCTAAATCATGCTTTAATAGGTTCATATCTTCTTGTCATCTTATATGTGTGTGTGGGGGGAGGGTATGTATGTATCTTTACTCACCCGCGGGAAGGCAATCGGCTTAAGTAAACCATCGATTTATTCACCATGAACCGATCTGTACGATCAGGTCTCAGAATTTAATATCTATTTACTCTATTGTGTATCTGCAAGGCGGTTCTACGACCACCACACATCTTCCTTCGATAAATGGTCAAGCTAAGTGGCACACCTGGATTTGGATCATTTCCATCACTCGGAGCCGCTTCACAGGAGAAGCGACCGTAGCAGCAGCGAGATCTCCCGGCTCCTCTACGTCAACTGCCCAGATAAGAAGAAAAATCCCATGCTAGAGTGACTCCGCTCTCGGGTCATCCTTGACCGAGGACGTCAGCTGGACAATATAGATTATATACTCTGCATAGAACACTGTACATCTAGACCTTTACGAAGTGGAACACGGGCAGTGCGTCTGCTGCTCCTGCGCCACTATACCTATCAGTGAGTCTTCCATTCGGGGGCACTATCCTGCTTTTCTGAGCTATAAAACTATGCGGATACACCATCACCACAATCACGGAACTATGAACTTGATTTTCCAGGGCCCCACAAGTTGAGTATATTGGGATTGATAGGTTGCTACGCAAACCATCCCTCGCCCATAACACTATCGCCTTATGCCTACCATCCTAGTGCCATTCAAGAAGATCATGTCCTAGGCAGGTGCCCATGCAGTATGGTATGAACACAACGTATTCCAGGATACTGTCACTCCTAATCGGTCCTCAATAGATGGGAACTAGCCTTCCAGGGGTGGGGCCACCCTTTGTGGTGGGCCGCGCACCTCCAAACACCTCTCTCGACTCTGAGGAGAGTTCTAGTCTCTCACATAAATCATGTTGCCGACTCCCACCAGTTCTCACCTCACACACCATCTCGCTCTCATATCCACCCATTCAACACACGCCAAGAGTAAATGATCCCACCATCAAATCATCCAAATCTCGCATCATGTTCATTTTATATAGTACAATTAGTGTTCAAGCAATGGCTAAAGAAAAACAAGTAAGGCCACATTAATAGGTGGTCTTGCAATAGATAGAGGGTATGTGGCTTAGCTCTACACTGAAGTGTGTCTATAGGAACAGAGCGGGGTATTCGCTTACCTGGTTCACTGACACTATCGAACTTCGGCAGGTAGTCGGGGTCCTCTGAGTCCTCCTTAATTGAACTCCGAGTCTATACGTATAAGACTCAGCTGCACTGAGTGGACAGTCCGCAATCAACAGAATACATTAGGTAGAAAACCAAGGCTTAGCCCTGGACGTTTTGGACACAAGAACCTTAGGATAGGAGATTCATTAGAATGAATTGACCAGACATTCTGATTGTCTCCTCATATAGACCGCATGCCACAAGGCCAGGGCGAAGGGCGTGGGCGCATAGCACCTAAAATATGGTCCATAAGACCATGACCCTGCCGAGGCACGGCTTCCACCTCTGGTTTCTAAAATTAAGATATTTTAGAGAGTTTTGTGGTTGTTGTCCAAACGTATCAACAAGAGGTGAGTGGTAAAACGGCCTCCACACTTGTATAGTGAGTTAGTGACCTAATAGATGTTCGCAATCCAGGTATACCTAACCCCGACCCAGGAAAAAAACACTCAAAAGAGAATTGCTAGAGAAAAACATTACATTACGTTATACAAGAAAAAAGTCAATTTTACAACATTGAAGTATTACGACTGTCCGATTTTGAACCTCCAATTATTGAACCATCGAACTAACCAAACCGGACAAAATACCCCCTTGGCCCATGTTGAAAACAGTATTGGATAGCGGTTTTCTATTTTTAAAATAAAAAAACTATATGTAATATCTAAAAATTCATAATTAATTCAATAGAAAAATATGAAACTTATATCAGTTTTTTATCTAAAAACATAATCTATCTGTCGGTGCTATGTTGAAGATATTTGGAATTGATGCATTCCTATTTATAATGTTATACTTGGAGAATACCCTAATCCAACTATCTTAAAATTGAGCACCAATTGATTGGCTATATTTTTAGAAAATATTTGGTACAATTTTCACTTTTTTGATTTAAAATAAATTAATTATTAAATTATGTAAATTAAATAATATTTTATTATTTTTCAAAAATAATAAAACCACCATCCGATACCGCTTTAGCAAGGTCCGAGGGGGAATTTCGACCAATTTGGTTAGTCTGAGGGCCTATATATGTTATCCGGTATTGTAGTTGGAGGTTGAAAATCGGAATACCATTATAGTTCAAGATTGTCCAATAAACTTTTTCCTTAATACAATGATAATATCGTACCCTTGTTCCAGACTCCTACAACCATATGGTGCACGATGCACTGAGGCTTATCAACCAAAAGATGCAACAAAGGCAACTGAGTACATGAAAGGAAAGATGGAAAGAAACACGAAAAGAAAAATCAAACGATGAACTTGTGCGGCTAGCTCCACACAAGTTACGCTGCTTTGTTGGCTGTTTCTTGTGGCTGCCTCTTCACACGCGGACGGTTAGGGTGCCCATCTGCTACAGCGTCCCATGCAGTTTGCATAGAACCGTGGAGTATCACTTCACTTAGATTTGCAAGATGCAAGATGCCCTCAATGGTTTCTGACGGTGGTTGCTTCGGAGAAATATTCGGACAAAGCAGGTGAAGGGTGGTTAGACTTTTCATGGCTACTTGTCTGAATTGCATCCTTGGAACATTTACAGCCTCAATTGACAGGCTCTTGAGGCTTTCGAATCTGTTTGCCTCCACAATGAGAACGCCGTCGTAAAATTTATCAGAATACTCAACCAGCTTAAGATATTCCAAGCCTCGTAGGTATTGCAGCGCAGATAAATCGTTGATGCTGAGACCAGTTGAGAAAAGCTGCATCTTCTTGATTCTGCCTAGGTTAATAAACTTGTGAGGATCTGGCAGACAGCCCAAATGTCCCCGCAGTTTGATTGAAGCGATGGCGCATGGACCCACTAGAGAGTGCATGAAGTCATTGCAAAGTCCACCGGAGACAATGGAAACAGACTCTAGGGAGGTCAAGCGCATCTTAAGAAGCTTGATAAAATCGAAAGTGTCACATTGAGTAGTACCTTCCCGTGTTCTTGCACACCGCATTCCCGTGCTCCTTGATCCACGATGCGTAATTGTATTACTAGCACGAGTTTGGTTGCACCATACTTTAACCTTCTTCAGGTTTCTTGCAAGAAGTATGACATGTTCCGGGCCTTGTGTCTCGTTGGCAACATATCCAGAGATAGTGTGCAGCGCACTTTTCTTCTTCATGAACTCAGAAAGCTTGTTTATTTCTTTGGCACTGGAAGTGCTCTCTAGACGAAACTTGCCATACAGGTAAGTTAGCTTTGGCAGCATGATGACCTTAATTGGCAGTTTTTCCACCCTTGTCTCTCGGATGTCCAGCATCTCCAGACGTTGCAGATTCTCCATGTGTGCAGGGAGTTGGCTGATACCAGTATTCCTGAGGCTGAGATACCTGAGAAGTAGCAATCCAGTCAGGCCATCAAGGAAGCTCTGTTCAAGGTCAGTGCAGCCTTCAAGATCAAGCAGCCGCAGCAGCTTTCAGCTATGTAACTCAGAAGGCTCAGCCTCAAACATGGTTAACGACCTCAGTGTGTCTTTATGTTCATCAAAGCTTACGTCGATTCCTGCCTGAACAGACAGTCGGCGGACAGAGTGTCCATTGCTTCCTACGACATCTAGGGACTCACGACCTTCAACCAGAGTGATGACCAGGTTTTTATCTTGTGACTTCTCAATGATATACTCCAGCACTACATCATGAACTTGATAGCTCTTGGCAACCACCAGATTGTTTGAAATCTGCACTGGCTTAACGATACAGTGGTCAACCAACTGATCAAAACATTTACAGCTGCCTTCATTGACAGCCAACCCTTCAGCTGTTAGTCTTCTCACTAGGCTCTTGCTTTAATGTGATGGCCCCTTGGAAACACACTCAGGTAAAGAAAGAATAACCTGTGGTCATAGTCAGGAAGGTTGTCGTAGCATTGCGTAAGCACTCTTCTGATTCCCTGAAAAGCGCTCACTGCATCATTGTTGTTGCCTGACAGGTAGTCTTTGCCAAGGTTTTGGCCTACCTCTTCAAAGTGATTACTGTCCAGATCATCTCATTTTAGAATTAAATGCTTGGCTACACTAGTCAGTGCCAATGGTAAACCACCACATTTTGTGAAGATGTTTTCTGAAGCCATTTCCAGGGCATATGGAGGTTCTTCTTCTTTGTCATAAACCTTTCTCCAGAATAATCTTCTTGACTCAGCATTGCTAAGACATTGCATATTGTACACATAGCTGCCAGAACGGCAGGCTTTGGCGACAGAACGAACACTCGTCGTCACGATTATTCTGCTTTTGCTGTCATTTGAAAGGCAAGCATCTACTGTGTCTTTCCACACTTGTGCTTGCCGCACATCGTCAATAAACACCAAGCACCTAGAAAAGCAAATCGAATAACATACTTTTAATAAAACTCTCAGATATATGTGAAACATTTGGTGTTTGATTACGTAAAATTTGATGGCTCCAGGCCTAATGGTACGAGTGTCGGACTAAATGGTGGGTATTTTTTTTAAAAATATAATAGATATAATGGCCACTATTATTAGAACTACATGAAGGACGGCCGGATGTTTTTTATTTTTGTGACAATTTCTAGGATTTATCTTTTTTTCCTAACGCGTTTAGTGAGAATTAAAATGTAGGCTCTAAAAGGAGATTCTGATCAGTAATATTAAGATACTTTTTATTAAGTGTGTCTACAATAATGTGCTTACCATTAGATCTACAAAATAAGGCCAACTCTGTATCTGTTTATGAATAAGAGTAATAAGTTGCCAGCTGCATGAGTGTCAAAAAAAAAGCACTGGTACGTGATGTTAGGCATTCCACCGCTGGTGACCCATCGCGCTGGTGGCTGTGTCCCCTACCCCTACCTCAGTATTTTCGAGAGAGAAACGTACTCAACAAAGCAGATTTGTAATGGTGAGTAATTATAAGCAAATTTAGGTATTATTTTAATTCATCGTCCATAATGGTATGGTGGATAATTTATTTGCAAATTTGAGAGTGTTTTTTATTATTTTTATAATGGCATGGTGGGTAATTCATCTTTATTCTAGCGTGCTTCGTAATCCATGTTTTTTAACCTCTAATTAGTAATATAAAATGTTCTATGTACATATTGTATCCATACACAGGTAAAAAATCATGGCTACGCCACTTGCCCTAATTAAAAAAATGGTGTGGACATTCTACTTTCTTTTATAGGCAGATATTGAAGTAACTAAATGATATACCCATGTGTTGCGGCAGGAATTTTATAGTATTAAATACAAACATGATTTACAAAGTAAGATTAGTATATAAAATACTATAATATTAGAAAAAATGTGTATATGTTGTTACTTCCTTTGAACACATGCATGAGGGATGTTAGACACGGAAAATCAATGGAAGCTATTAATAAGTGTTGTGGCTGGTGGGCCTTGCCATGAAGTGGACAGTTTGCATGTTGAGAGAAATAGAATAAATAATTGATAGTGGGCTTCATTTATCTAGGTTATAATATAGATAGATAAAGCGGTTGCCTCTAGGAATGCCCTTATTTCTAGAGAAGGCCACCTTATTATACATCCCCCATTGGAAATATAATTTTCGAAGTCTTTCATTGTCTTTAACGCACAATTGTCTCTAGTAATAGCAACTAGCATATACATTTATAACACTCTCAGATGAAGTTTGTTAAAGATAAAGTTTGTATCAAAACTCTACACACGGTCTAAAATTTCTTTTTAGTTGAGAACTTTTGTATTTGTGATTTGTTAGGGCCAGAATTTATGAAATTTGGTCTAAAACATTTTAATTGAGAACGACTTTTCTATTTGTGATCATTTAGGGATCGGACTAGTTCTTCGTGAGGTCTAAAACTAAATATTTGACAATTTTATTTAACATTGTTTAGAGTAATAAATATGCAATGACATGTTTGTAGAGGTACAGTCAAAAGAACAATCCCCCTCTTGTCCATGGTGGATGGCGTGGAATAGGAGGAGTATCGGGTTCAGATACCGTATATCAAACCATGTATAATTAATATAAAAATTATAGTTGTGCTATTTTTAATAGGTGTTGTTGGCACCTTAATTTTTCAAGAAGCGGAAATTGATTTTAGAGGTTGTCTTCAGGAGGACTTCCACCTCGAAAATTCTGATCCACTTTGTTTCGCCTTTCAAAATTCGTATTTTCTGGCGGCAGGCAGTTGCTTAGCTTGACCGTCTCTCTCTCTGAGTTGATCCATTTTGACCGACTCTACAAATAAACATATATATTTTGTACTTTGCCACTTGTTAATTCTCTTTTGTAGTATTGATTGATGCAAGGCACACCTTCTCTCTTTTTTTTCAAGAGTTCATTCCTTGGCCTGTGTACTACTATAACATCCTCGCGCGGTGGCCACAATACGTGAACGTTTTCGTCAGCCAGAAGCCCACGGAAAAAAGGGCAAAGCCGACGGCGTCCAATATATATTCAAGACCACGCACCACGTACGGGTGATCTTATTACTCAATGCATGCATGCATTCATGGCCAATGATGCATCGATCTGCTGCTCTGCCCATGAAGCAGCGCAGAGAGTACAAGAGAAGTATTGATAAGAAGGGCGTCGATCACATACTGATATATACCCCGCGCAAATAGCGCGGGTAGCTAGCTTTTATTTCAACACTTTAGCTTAGTTTGAGTTGAATACATTTTTTTGAATATTTTTGCTTTGCATTAGGTTTGTTGATTTTTATATTGATCTTAATCAATATGCTTTTATTTTCTAGATTTTTGTTATATAATTTTGAGAACATATTTTATGAGTTGACATATTAAGATATGTAGACGTATGCCTTCATTGCTACTTTTAATTTATAATCTAGATTCTAACTTCTATCTAAATCGTCAAAATTTGTATGATAACCACTAAAGTAGTGTGATTTGGTCATGAATTTTTTTAACATATTTCATCTGGTCCAATATTTCACCTTATCTTTGTTTTTAATTAAACTTCTATAACGCAGACATTTTTTATTAAAGTGTGCTAACATCTATACATCAAATTAATTTCATTAATTTCACTTTGAAAAATGTTTTCCTATTATATCCATTCATATTATAGATGTTAATATTTTGATGTAAGATAAAGATAAACTAAATTACAATGTGAAATAGATAGAGTATTGAACAACCCAGAAAGACATATAGTACATCATTTAAAAAATTAAATAGTTATTTGTTCTAATGTAATTTGTCTATTTTCATGGCCTCTCTTTAAGAGAAATGAGAAAAAGGGAAATTGTGGGCCACCCACATTAGCCAAATATCAACCCTCTTCCTCTCTCACTGCCCCTGTTGTTCCTTGTGTGCTGCCGCCCGCCGAGCGCTGACCATGAGCGAACCGTTGTTCACTGCCACTTATGGCCTTGAGCTGCCACCCACCGCCGCTTGCCACCGTGTGGAGTGGTGGAGCCATAAAGGGAGGAGACGGGCCGACGACATCCAACTGGGATGAACTTGTCCAACTCTTTTTTTTTTGGGACCGGTTCATCCTAGAATCGGAAGAAATATTCCCTATTGGGAGCCACTCCATCCCACCGTTCTCTAAGAATGTGTTTGGTTTGAAGACCTTGTAGGATGGGATGATTCCATCTCTCAATTTTGGGATAGGATCATCACATCGATCCCATGTTTGGTTGAGGGGATGGGACTATCCCTGTTTTTAGTTTGGTTGTGTTGATAATTTGTGGCAGGAAGCATCTGACGCATGGGTCCGTTTGTCATCTTCTTATTCCTTCTTCTTCCTAATCAGCTTCCGAGCCCAATACATTCCTATTGCATTGTACAATAGGAATGTATGTTAATTTATGATTAAAAAATGTTTGAATAGTAACCTATGTTATATCCTGACAACGCATATATGCACTTACACATAGATTATCAATGTTAAATTAATCTGGTTAACACCATCGACTCTATATTAATTGGATTAGCCTTTTTACTCTCCAATATATAGTGCTATAGCTGCCTATTTTTTTGTTATCTTTGTTATTTTTTAATCTTATTTAATAATGTGGTCGCTGAATGGTTAGACGGCCGGATCTCTTTCTTCCCTTAAATTAATATGAGAATTTCTTTGGAGTCCATGATTAATTGTAGAATATAGATTCGATACATGGCACTGGATACCTTTTTCATGTTAGCGTAGTGGTTTAGAGTTGGAATCCTACTATTAATCGGTTTAGAGTTGGAATCCTACTACTAATCCACATCTCATCAGAGTTTGATTTAGCTGCTGCCATGGACAACTTTTTCCTGTTAACACATTAGGTTTAGGGTCGAGAGTCCTACTACTACTTCTCAATGTTACGTGAGGGAAAGGGATATGTTTTTAGTAGAAAATATTTAGTTGTATTGGTATGGAATATTCAATTAATATAGACTGTTCGACGATTATAACAATCAGTGGTGTAGATCTTTTTCCTTTTTTATTGTATTTGATTTGATATATGATTTAACATAGACAGTTAGATCTTTATAAAATCCGACGGTGGAGAGCTTTTCTTTTTTCCGATTAACATGGTAATTTCTAAACCTCTTGACGAACTTGGTAGTTTCTTTTAACACTCCAATATTAATATAATAGATAGATGTATTTGATATATGATTTAACATAGATCGTTAGATCTTCATAAAATCCGATGGTAGAGAGCTTTTTTTTTTCCGATTAACGTGGTAATTTCTAGACCCTCTCGGCAAACGTGGTGGCTTCTTTTAACACTCTAATATTAATATAATAGATAGATGTTCGATGATTATAACATTCAGTGGTGTAGATCTTTTCTTTTTTTATTGTATTTGATATATGATTTAATGTAGACCGTTAGATATTCATAAAATCTGACGGTGGAGGGCTTTTCTTTTTTCCGATTAATGTGGTAATTTCTAGACCCTCTCGGCGAACGTGGTGGTTTCATTTAACACTCCAATATTAATATAATAGATAGATGTATTTGATGTATGATTTAACACAGACCGTTAGATTTTCATAAAATCCGACGGTGGAGGGCTTTTCTTTTTTTCAATTAACATGGAAATTTCTAGACCCTCTCGGCGAACGGGATAATTTCTTTTAACACTCCAATATTAATATAATAATAGATAACATATATAAAGAGGCAAATAAAGACCATAGAGCTAGATTAATGCGTACCGCACCTGAATGGTTGCGAGAGGAGGCGTGTTAAGTTGCCTGAGGAGGCTCCGCACCTCCCGCCGTTCCAGGGCCGACGACCTTCCGGCGGCTCCAGCAAGCTCCAAGAAGCAGCAGAGCAGCGTAATAAGAGTCACCACGAGCGCGACCACGCACTGCGCTCGCGTCGTCGATGCCCTCATATCGCACGTACCGCGGTTTGCACGTACGTGCGTGTTGATGTGTCAGAGACCTAGGTAGCTTGGCTGTCGTTGGTGTCGATCACCGAGCTTAGCTTCAATTCGACTCATGCTGCCGTGGAAGCGGAGTGTGCTGCCATTTTATAGGAGGGGCTCGAGACCCGGCCAACACGGTGCTAGATCGTCCAGCCTCGACAGCCAAAGTTGCATTGATTAGATTGTTTTCCTCGGCGACAAGTGGGGCAGAAAAATTCCTTTGCCCTTAGAATTAGATCCACGCGGTCGTTAAGACTAACCCTGTTTTACTTCGGCTAATTTACGATTGACATTATCAAGCCGTTCTAATAACACCCCGCGCGTCAACCCTTCTCGACACTGGCTCCTTTATACCCCGAAGACGGCCTGGTCCTGAGAGCCCAAAAGCATGCTATGCTAATCCATCGCCCAGCAGCTGACGCTTCACGATGAAGTCGCCCAGCTCGTGTGGCCATGCATGCATGGCAGCGCTGAGGCCATAACCGAGGCAGATCGCGCTATCACTGCCATCCTCGACTGGTCACCAACAACGAAGCTGGCCGCCCTAAGCCTCAATCCGTCCATCGTTTCGATGCTATTACGTACCTTTGCCTTCATGTGACAACATAACCCACAACATCATCTCAATTTTATATTGCTTTAATGGATGTTGATGTGAATTATCTCCAGTTATCAACTGTTAGACCGACGAAAATAATGGCAAGTGTGATTAGAGGACCAAACTAATGCTAAGCTGAAAAGTTTAATTACTCGTAAGTTTAGCTACGCGCGCTGCTCAAATATTGAGATACAAACGTTAATTTGCGAGTCTTATTAGTCAAATGTTGATTACTATAATCTTTATATATATATATATATATATATATATATATATATATATATATATATATATATATATATATATATATATATATATATATATATATATATATATATATATATATATATATATATATATATATATATATATATATATATATACACACATTAATACATACATACATACATATATATATATATATATATATATATACATTAATACATACATACATATATATATATATATACATTAACCACATAAGTGAACATAATACATTAATTGTTTGACTACATATATTACATATATAAATTAAGCATATATATATATATACATATATATATATATATATATGTATATATATATATATATGCTTAATTTATATATGTAGTCAAACAATTAATGTATTATGTTCACTTATGTGGTTGAATTATAGAATTTTATTTTGCGTATTACATTATAGAACATAGTTAATCACTGCTTTTGTTTGCAAATTTTGCAATTAGTGTCATGAAACCTCAGTATATGTGAACCGTTTCAGATCGACATCCCTCATATGTATGGCGCTTATTGGATGTTCTATACATAGTTTTTTGAAATGTCCCTTTTTTTCTTGGATAGCCTTGAAGGTAGCCAACAAAGCTAGCATTAGTGCAGAGTTGTTAAAATGAGATGAATCGTTGTTTTTTTAATATTGTAGCCCTACTTCCCTCATTCGTTGAATCTGAAGAAAGTGCCCACGTGGATTATATTGCTTCACTGAACATATTTCTCTAGATTTTTCCATTTACCTAATTATATAATTAATAAACTAATGCATCAACATGTACTCTCGTACGGGTTAGAGTTTTAGAAATATAGATTTAATCCTTAATGATATTAGAGCTGATTGTTTTAATTCATCTTTCGTAATGTTATTGTGGTTAATTTATGTGCAAATTTAGAAATTATTTCAATTTATATTTCGTGATGGCATATTTGGTAATTTATATGCAGATTTGGATATTACTTTAGTTCATCTTTATAATGGTACGGTGATTAATTTATATACAAATTTAGGAGGTTATTTTAAATCATATTTCATAATGGAATGGTGGAAATTTTTATTTAAATTTAGGGGGTATTTTATTTAATCTTTCATAATGGCATGGTGGGTAATTTTTATATAAATTTAGGGGGTTATTTTATCTCATCTTTCATAATGGCATGGTGGGTAATTTTTTTTAAAAAATATAATAGATCTAATGGCTACTATTATTAGAGCTGCACGATGGACGGCCAGATGTTTCTGATTTTTGTGAAAATTTCTAGGATTTATCTTTTTTTTTTCAGCGCATCTGGTGAGGATTAACATGGAGGTTCTAAAAGGAGTCTTCAATTAGTAATATTAAGATTGTGAGTTGGTGTTGTAGCTATATATTCTGAATGCCCATTTCACTTCATTGTTTAGATTGTTTTGAGGCAATACTCATGTATGCATTTTATCTTCTTCTGCGATGTAAATTAAATCTGATATGTTTAACTTGTGAGTGTGTAAGTAAACCAATTACTACTTTGTTTGAGCTCAGGGGATTCAGATGTTTTATCCATAGTGTATGAATTCTAACAACTATTACAGGATTTCAAAACTTTAATTGCAGTATTACAGTTGTAAAAATCAAATAAATACTACTTGAGGATTGTTTTGAACATTTTTTTATGATTTAATAAAAAAATATCTTCCATCTATGATGCTTTGCAAATGATTTAATGCCAAAAGGAAGCCATTGCGAATGATTATAATTTGTCAAAACACCTAGATTTATCGTTACAAGAATAATCTTTTTACGGCTGCATGTGTGGGCTGACACGCTAAAACGAAACAAACATTATGATTGTGTATGTGGGGTAGACTTTTACTCTAATGGTAGCATCATTACCGTGGTGGGCAGAAGGCGTAGCTAGCTGATGTGTTTTTTTTTCCTTAAGAAGCTAGCTGATGTGTTGACGGTGCACTGAATAGAATTATATGCACCTAGCATAAACAAGCTTTGAGCTCTACATTAATCACTGCCATTCATAGAGTTGTATATAGTCTATTGTAGAACGGTTGCGTCCCCATCCTACAACCCATGGCGTATAACAAGATCAGCCGGGCCATCCACCACTTGGCACCTTCTCGTTGAAATGGTAATCGATGTCTAACTCATTGTCTTTCTCATCTACCTTAAATTAGATACCTTTTAGTCAATCATGTCATACAAAATGGTTTGTACATGTGGCATGAGCTAAGAAATTACCAGGGAAGCAATACTAGTCTATCAACCCGTACTTTCGCACGGATTAGAGACTTAAATGTATAATGTGTTACAGTACAACATATATAGATCTATCTTTATACTTAGTTTTTTATAATAGCATATCTTGCTACTTTATATGTATGCTTAATTGATTTAGATAATCTTTGATCGATCGCAAAAGTATGTGACTTTAATATAAATTTGAGAAGTTATTTTCATTATACTATTAGTCAAGAACAATTTAGATATAAATTACAGGGGCTATTTGGTATTATCCATCACAAAAGCAAATGTGGGCAATTAGGTATAGATTTAGGGTGTTATTTCATATTTTATTTTATAATGGCAGAGTGGGTAATTAATATGTAGTTTTAGGGGTATTTTAATATTGTTTTTATAATGGCAAAGGTCGATAATTATTTAGGAAACGGATCTATTGGCTATTAAGATTTCAACCTGTCAATTGAACCAAAAATCCATTTTATCCAGCCCCAAACTAATTCCATTTTATTTTATGAAAACTACTAACTGAAGAACCAAGCCGTAACCCATCCATACTAGTAGATAGGGACTATTCGAATAGATTTTATTCTGATAAGAGGTTGTACTAATTCCCACAAATTGGACTCAGCGGCATGTTACCGTCATAACTGCCTGAATTCCAAATCAAACCATTGCCTTTGTTTCATCACCTAGCAGAACTTTAGGGGTTCGGGTATCCGAGTCACTTCATTGCCTCACAGTACTCCCGTGACACCCACCCCTCCTCTAGCCCCTTGTGCGCTAATACAGAAGCTACTAGGCTATCCACTTTAGTTTGGGTCTAGCCAGTGCCTTATACAGAGGAGTGGTTATACTAAAAAAGTTATGTAAAATGTAACACTATAAGAAATCCGGTGATCAGTGATAGATTCCAAATGACGTTTCAATAAAATGTCATGGATACGTCGTTGAACGGATAATATTATGTGACAGTTAAAATGCGTCATGGATGATGACCGTGGCCCCAACCTAGCCCACTGACCCAAAATAGTTAACCCTAAGACTATGGTTATCAGGGTGTGGATATGTGTGTGCAAAACAATGTTTACGCATTGTATATAGAATGAGAAAACACTGTTTGCGCAGATGCACGCCGGTGACCATAGCCTAACCTTATCCTCTCCTCCGAGCTGCCGCCTCTGTCCCGCGGGAACACAGCCGGCGCTCCTCTGCGTTCCCCACCGCCATCGCCCTCCTCCCTGTGCCTCTCTTCCATGCCTGGCATCCCTCCACCTGCGCCTCCTCCTCCATGAGCGGCAGCAGTCGCAGATCCGCTAGCTTGCCCAGTCGGTGACCTCCGTGGATCAAGCTCTGGTGACCGGCGCACCTCCATCTCCTTCGCCAACCCCAGCACCCAGCACCCCGACAGCCGCCCCTAGCCTCTGCGTCCCGCCCTCCTGCTCCTCCTCAGCGTGCTTCCTCACCGCCGGTAATGCCCCTCTCTCCCGCACTTCCCATATTGATTGGAATATCATTTTTTTCTACAGCTATTTCGGTCCATCTCGTTGAGAAGGCACAGATCCGGCCGGCCGCCAGTTAGAATAAGCCTATCCCCTACAGCACAGGGCAGTAGATTCAATTGCAGGGCTTTTACTCCTCCATCCCCAACTCTGTTCTCTATCTCACTTTGGTTCTACACTAATCTTGGTTGTTGGCACATCCTGCTGGGCAGGTGACGGCACCTTCAGATCAGTATTCAATGGATCCACACGGTGAGTGTGCAGAGAGTCTCATCCAGTAAACTTTTTGGTGCCTTAGTTTCTCTGTACAATGTTGCTTCATATCTATTCATGCCGATTGAATGCCGTATCGATTTCTAATGTAACATATGGCAAGGGCTGTTGATATATCCTACTGCGTTCTTGCAATCAACAGTTGGAAGCTACTTGATACCTGAGAGCTAAGCAATTTAAGTTCTTTTTTTTATAAACGGATATATGTAACTTTATAAGTTCTTACACATGTGGCATTAATTTTGTGATAAGTTTAGGCAACAGGGTAGGGAGTCTGATGCAACAAGAGCTTATAGTTCATTAAAGGTATGCAAGCCATTTCACTTGTATTTTTGTTCCCTTTTTCATGTCTCTTAAAATCTCTAGGCATATATTTTCTCTAATCTCAGAGGCTGTGTAATTTTTGAAGCATGGCAATGTAGATGATTCAACCATTCATGATACTTGCTTGGAATGACAGTTTTGTATCGCATCTATCGATCTATAAGTGAATAGCAAGTTAGGTACCCTATGACAATACAATTCCAAATTAACCAAGCTTAGGAGTTACAGTAGGAAATGGAACTCATGAACTAATACTGCAGGAAGTCAGTAATCTTTCTCATTGGCATGAATCACACATTAAAAAAGTTAAGCCCGGCCAGCTGATTATTGTAGTAGAATCAATGGATACTGAATGAATAGACACACCTTAGTCATATTGGCCTCTATGGCGAATGATCATTTTTGAGAAATTCCTTACACCTTTATTCTTACTGCAAACTCTTAAAACTTGTAAATCATGTTTGTGAATAGGCTGGATACTTGGATCCAGAAAAGTAGTGACAAATGTTTGTGCTTTATCACTGCAAATCATGAAAGAAATTGCAGGTCATATATCGCGACTTCAGAGCTTCCAACTTCCTACTAGATGGTGAGTTCAGACTTTAGAGCAAAACTTTTAGATTTTGGATTGGCAAGGTAAGTGCCATCAGCAGATCATACTCACATCTCAGATTTTATATTAGAATTTTCTCTACTGAACTCTGATTCTATATCTCAATGGAAACAATTTGCAATCAGGTTATGGGCACCATCTACCTTAGTTTTAGTGTTTAATTTAATATGTCTTTTCTTTTTAAAAAAAATCATGGAGTGAATATGCTAGCCAAACCTAGCTCGTCATAGTTACCCGCTGTTCCCAATGATTATTTCAGAATGTGATATCAGCAGAGACTGATCATGAGTAGACCTATACGTTTGATACCTCTATTATTATTATTATTATCCTATATAGATCATTTATAAGTGAATACGACTTCACTGTGTCCACTTCTATCAAATTTAGATAGACAATTTTTTCTGAGTGCTCATCAAATTCCTTATCATGAATAACAATTTGTGCACTATAGGTACTATTTTCTAGCTATTCGGTTCATCAATGCATTATTTGTCAATAACATCGTACAACTTTATGTTTTAAGCTCTTCTCCTTCAAATAGACTTGAGTAATTTTAGCTACTTTAAGAAACAGCTAAGTAGTTTCAAAGTTACTATAATGTAGTGGATAATGATTTGATTTGGTATATTTCAGGCCACACCTTATCTTACTAGCAATTTTGAAGATGACTTGAGGATGGAGTTTTTTGTGAAAAATCTCTACAGTTCCAAGTTAGGATCAGCATGTCTATGGATCAGCTAGTATAGTTCATGGTTTGTATTAGGACCCTATATATAGTTTGATTCCTCCATAGTTAGGACCCTAGATGTGAATTTCTTGTAGTTACAATTGTGAACTAATTGAAGTTTTGGGTTTGCTTGCACTTAGATCGATTTGTAATATAATTTATGTGACAATGGTTGATTCTGAAACATGAATAAATAAATATACATCTGTATTATTGTTGTATCTTGTGATGAATAATATGCATTGGTGCAGTAACAGAAGCGGAAACAATTTCTGATAATTGTTTTTGCTAATATGGCAATCTGTGACGTTCCATATTTTGTCACGGGCTATATTTAACGGCAGTGCAGTAACAGCCGTGAAATTGAGAAATTGATCCATGACGGTTTGATTTTGTTGATCTATGATGGTTATACTGAGCCAAACAATTTATGACGATCAATTTATGACAGAATTTTGGTATATCATATATGCCTATTTATGACGGATTTTCAATGATCTGTGACGAAATCTAACTGCCATGTATCAACGAAATCCTTGCAGTGAAAATCATAACGGTCCTTACGGAGAGCTCAGTTAGAACAATTCCCATTTTCCAATGCTTGACAGCACGAGTAATCTATCTATCCGGTATTCTCCACGAATCCTAGGACATGGGGTAACCGTGATTCGCTAAGTTACCTATTCATACCCTGCCCTGATGGTTGTTTCGGCGCGTAGCCGTATTCCGACAAAGTCTGGTTGTTTCGGCGCATAGCCGTATTCCGACAAAGTGGGTTGCCAGGATTATTTCTCATTTTATTTCAAAATCACACCCACATCCATTTTTCCATACCCTTCACATTCTATATTCATAATCCAACGTAACGTCAAGATTATGATAGATAATTAAATGAGTGATCCTAGCTATGCGCACTATATCTAAAATAAACCTAGGTGGCTGTATATTTTGCTAGGTTACCTTAGCAAGCAAAACATGCAAGTTTTTATGTGATTATTAGGCCATGGGTTGTGTTTGTAAAATATAGAAAAATTATGCATCAAGTGGAGATTCCAGTGGGCTTGCCTATCGTTTTATTGATACAGACGATACATCAGTCGCTGGCGATGAGGGTGTATCATCTGTCAAACGCGTTGGTGTACCATCACCCACCGGACACGTTGGACGCGATGGTGTGCTATCCACTACGCATGTTGGTACAATATCTGCTGCAGGCGCCGGTTGTTTTCTTCAAGCACGGCAAAGGTCCTCGCGAGAGGTGTACCGACTAAGATCGCTGGTACTACCTACGTGCATAAATAGGGAAAAGCATGCACACAACGAATATAACATGAGCTCAACACGGATTTTAGGTGCGGTGAGCAGGAGATCTCGGGTTTATTTGGAGGGTTGGAAACTTACCAGAGGTGGTGGCTCGAGTAGGTAGTGGGGTGGGGTGTGGTGTCGGTCCTGCTGGCGAGCAATGGGACGGTTATGGTGATAGTGCCAGGGTAGCGAAACTGAGCGGTGGAAACGAGAATGTCGAAAGGGAGGCCTCATGGTGAGATGTCAAGGGTTTGAGTGGGACACGATAGGGAGCGATGATTTTCGGTATCGTTATCATCTGAATTCAAGGCTCGAATGGATGAAGGCAAGAACGTTTAGGATTTATGGAGAATAGGAGATCAACGGCATCGATTACCAGACTCACAATATTTGTGCGACAGTGCGAAGTACGGACCGGGCGTACGACGGCATCACGGAGGCGTGACGGCGGCTTTCGGCTAGGGAAACATACTTTGTGGGAGTGTGTGGATGGATAGAGCTAGATTTTAGATGAATTTAGGCGAAAGAATCGTCTAAATCGGAGTTGGAACGGAGGAGATATGGGGTATTTGGTGTCTAGGGGTAGATATGAACTTTTCTTGAAGATTGGAGGGTGGAAATGGGCTGGCTTTTGGCTGAAATCCCAGTTTCAGCCTGAAGCGGCCTGGTTTGGCCCGCGAACACGTTCAGCCCATTCGGCCCACACGCACAGTGCGCGCGGCGCGGCCTGGCGGAGGGGGCCGGCCCACGCGGGAGCGTGACGGCACGGCTAACGCCATCTAGATGGGCCCACGCGATAGTGGTAGATGGGGGAAACAGCATCTGTGGGAGGCGACGGCGCCGGTTCGGCTTGAACCGAACGCAGCGGGTAGAGTCGCCGGCGGCAGTCCGATGGCGGTACGCCGCCGTCCGGGCAGTTCCGGTGATGAGGCTTAGGGCTTGAGCACTGGGACAGCACGGCGAACCCAGTAGGGGTGCTGTGGGTGTGGATTGGGGGGTGGGGAGGGCTGTCCATGGCGGCGGCTCGTCTGCACACGGGCGGCGAGGCTGCTCTGTGCAGCGGCGGCTCGCAGGGTGGAAAGGTGGGCGGCGGTGTGCCGATTGGGTAGTTGGGAGCGGGGCAGAGCCGACTCTCGTTCGAATCAAGCAAAGAGGCAAGGCAAAGGGGTGGATTCGGGTGGTGGCTGCGGAGTAAAGCTCGGCAAGCTTGTTGGGGCGCAGCACCGCGCCGGGGCCTCCTGGGGTAGGTATTCGGGTCGGTGAGGTGGAGGGAGTTGGGCGGGGAATGGAAGTGGATAGCCGCGGCTTTTATAGCCGGTAGAGGAGGAAGGCGAGGGCGTCGCGGCGCAGCGCCGCACGGCACACGCGGCGACGTGACGCGGCGGGGTCCGGCGTGGCGCGTGGCGAGGTGGGAACAGGAGCTACGCGGGGCCGGGCACAGCGCCCGGGGCTGGGACGCGGCGCGGTGGTGCCGGTGCGTCACGCGGCGCGCATCCGTCCAAAGGAAAAAGACATCGAGGAGGGAAGACGCCGACAGGTGGGGTCCAGGTGGCTGTGGCAGAGGGAGGAGGGAAGGGGGAGTTGGGCAGCGACGGGTGTAGGCCGAATTTTGGCCGGGACAGGCAGGCCGAGGCGGGGAGGCTAGGCCGGACTGAGAGGGAAAGAGAGGAGAGGTGGAGGTCAGGTGGGCCGGGAGGAGGAGGAGGGGAGAGGGAGGTGGCCCATTCGAGCTTTTTCCTTTTTCCTTTAGATTTTGGATTTGGATTATTGGTAGGGGATTTTTTTGGTAGATTTTTGGTGGGTATTTGTGACGGATTTTGGGAGGGAAATATTTTGGGCTATGTAGGGATTTTTATTCAGCTGATATTATTAACACATAATGGAATCAAACAAACAATGTTTTTTCGAAAAATTGATTTTGAATTAGGAAGAGGTTAGAAGAAATTTTCCGGCACTAATTTTCGGAGCGTTACACAGAGGTGGGTAATTACTTAGAAAACAGATCTAATGGCTATCTATATTTCAATCCGCCAATTGATGGTCGGATAACTGTCGATTGATGATCAGATGTTTTTTATTGTTACGAGAATTTCTATAATTTTATTTTTTTTCTAGCGCATTTTGTGAGGATTGACGTGAAAACTTCAAAAAGAGTCTACAATTAGTAATAGTAAAATTAGACACAAAGTATCTGTTTAATGGAAAGGTTTCTAGCATCTTTAATGGGAAAAAGGACAAAAACTGAAAATAAATTTGAAAATATGAAAAAAACTAAAAAAGAAGAGGATATTTGCTTTCGTTGAGAGTTGAACTCAACATTTCATAATGCCAGATGTCGGTAATTACTTAGAAAATAGATCTAATGACTACCAATATTCTAATCTACCAATTGATGACCGGATGTTTCCGATTATTGTGGAAATTTTTAGGATTCATTTTTTTCTAATGTGCTTTGAAAGTAGTGTTTCTTTTAAACCTTCAATCTGTAACAGAACACACGTACGGTTTTCTGCTGGTAGCGTGCACTGCAGTAAACTCTGTTTCAGCATAAAACGGTCGACAAACTATTTAATTGTGTATTTTGCATAGAAATTGTGTCGAATCTCTAATGGATGCGAATTATTCTTCTGTGTCGTTCATGCACCTACTTTTTGGACAGCAATTGATGTTATGGAGATGCAGGAGACCACCACACGCCACTTGAGCTACGGCATCTGCCACAACGTACAGCAAGCTCCCCCAGCCAAGGTGGAGATCGATCCGCGCCAACATGGCTTTGCATGTGCCTCACCGTCCCGCCACATCTCTGCTCAGCCGTAGGAAAAAACTAAAAAAAATATCTACTTTCGTTGAGAGTGTTGAACTCAACACCTTTCATAATAGTAGAGATGAGTAATTATTTAGAAAACAGATCTAATGACTATCAATATTCCAATCCGCCAATTGATGGTCAGATGTTTCTGATTATTATGAGAATTTCTAGGATTTTATCTTTTTTTCTTGGCACGTCTCGTAATGATTAACGTGGAGGCTTCAAAAGGAGCCTTAGTAATATTAAGATAAGTGTTATTTTTCTAGTTGTGCACATCAGATTGCATAGGGTGAGTTTGGTGGATTTTTTATGTATCCGAAAGAAATAATAAGTTTTACGGTGGTTGGAAAAAAATAAAAGCCGTCCATCAGAGAAAATCTAACGGTATAAAAATAGACAATACTACGGTACCGGTACCACACGGTACCAAGTAGGAGGGCCTGATACCAAAAATAGTGGGGCCGTTACACATATTTTTATTTTTTTAATTCTACAAAGGACATAAAGACTTTTAAAAATTAAAAAAAGTTCGGTACCGTGTGATACTGATGGGTACCTTTTCAACCATTGTAAAATCTCTCGTTATGGAATAGAACATTTTCCTTGAGGAATCTTTCAAGTTCTCTACACATCAGATTTGCTGCAAGAAACACCCGGCCGGCCCTTGGAGCAGATAAGAACTACTTTTTGGCTAGAATTCATGCATATACCCACACATTGTTCAACCATGAAAAATCAGGTGGCACGCGTGGATGCATTCTTGACAGAAATCCTTCGTTTCCCTAAAATAATTAATTAATAAAGGTTGATTCATAGTACAACTACAAAACAATATTTGGTCTCCTCCTAGCATGTTCGTCTACATACCTTCCGACATGGACACCCACACCACCAAGCGGAGCCAAAGCTTCTGAGAAGTTTAATTTCCACGCCGTATATACGTGGACAGATCAGATAGGCCTGGCCGGCCGAATCAACGTAACCATATATATCTCCATCGTAGTAGCATCAACGCGATCTATAGCGCGCTGGTCTGCAGAGGCGGAGTCGCCGTCGACGCCGTCCTGGTCTTGAGTCGACGCGATCATAATCATGTCGATCGTCGGAAAGACTAATATAAAATTACGCATGCAGTCAACACGCACGCATAAAACTACAAGTCGTACGTGATGCAGCATCAGGCCATCAGCGCGATCGATGAGTGCGAGCTGAGCGTCTTAATTTGGAACGGGTCGTCAGTGGTCGATCACGCGCAGCCAGCTCGCTAGTAGCGCGTCGTGCAAAATCACGTACGCGTCCTCATGCATGCATAGATCTAGATTTCGCGCTATTTTAAGCAATACGTACGCGGGAACAAAAAAAAAAAAAACTAGACATGCGCTGTACCAAAGAAGCCCCTACGTAGACTTATTGCCATGTCAAGTCTTCGCTGCTGGGATTTTTTTTATCACATATAAAAAAAGGTTGAAAAATATGAGTCAAGCCCGCCTGAAGCATCATGCACGCTGTATCGGTGCGGACTGAGTTTGGCGCCTGTTATATTAGCTAGCAATATAATACCGCCGGCCGGGTCCAAGCCTTCTCGAAAGGGAAGGCACACGGTTTGGGAAGGGACATGGTTTTTTCCATTTTGGAACGGACGTACATTTATACGCTATACACACGGCAGGAAATTAACAAGTGCATGCATTTTCTTCGGCCATTTCCGTCAGTTTTAAGGCTAACCACCAGAAAATAGTGTATTTACATCAATCAAAGGACGGCCTAACAAAACATAGATTTCATTTTTGTCCGCTAAAAACCGAGACTACGGCTTAATGCCACTCAGTTTTCATCGGCATATATAGTTGTAGGCCGACAAAATTAAAGACACTCATCTGCTAGGGTTTGCAAGGAAAATATTTTCGTTGTTTAGTATTTTATTTTCTAATCTCATTTTATACACATACCTGCCGGCAGATACTTTCTTTATCTTGCTCAACTGGCTGGCTCGCTGATTCCGGTCTTTTTATTGTTGTTATTATTTTCTTTCTCTTTTATTTTCCTCCTTTCTTGATTGCATGGCAGCGAGCCCCTTTTGGCAAACTGAGACGCGATTTGCCGCACGCGCATTGCAACTATACTAGTGGCTCTGATTAATATATGGCCCATAGCTCACTGATAACGGGGCGTATTGTCAATTCAAAGTCCCGTCCGGTCCAGTAAATCGTTCCTGCAGAACAGCTGAAGCTACAAATAAATACCCCGGCCCACATATCTTGGAATTAATAATAAAGGGTGGGAAAGGCAGCACTCCATCCTCGGAAGGAAATGTTCCATACGTAGCGACCGCATCTCCGCCAGAAAAAATTGGGGCCGCATTCATACATACGGCCAATCTAACCAAGTTGGTGTTTTTTTTTACTACAAGAATCTAACCGTCATATTGCATGGATCATTTGTATGAACATGTGAATATGTGCTTATCTGTACGTGTGGCCGGTGAACGATCTGGGCTGACGGCCGCGTGTGTTTGTTTTCGTGATTGCCAGCCCATACAATAAATGTACTAGTTTTTCCAATTTTGTAAGTACAAGTACGTACGTGTTTCGAATTATAATCAGACGACATCCGACTAAAACAACAGCCGGCACACGGGAACAAACAGTGTGGAGAACGCCAAAGTTAGGCCCAAGCAAGGCCCAGTGGCCGGCCCACTAGTCCACTGCTCAACCTCTACTACTCTTAGCGGGGGCGCGGGGCTACAACGAACTGAGTCAACCGACATTATTTATAGCTTGTTCGGATTCGCAACATTGTTGTTCATGCCCACTTGGTTGTTCTGACGAAAATGCAAGTTGTTCTTAGGCACGATTGATGTGCTATATATTGATTTTAATTACGACACATCGTTCTAAGAATAGGCAGCAACTTGGTCGTGATGAGGCCTCTTTTGGAATAACGGAAAATCTATGTTTGTCTTACTTTTTAAACTGTTTTTTTTATACAATTTCCGAAGGAACCTCAACTTTTCAAAAAGAATTGAACCAAAAGACACTTGTGCTGTTCATCCAAAGGAGCCTCGTAAGGCCTTAACTTTTCAGAAAGAATCGAACCTTTTTTTAAAAAAATGCTGCGCATACCTAACCAACCTAGATACTATGCTTAATTAATTAGTTATCCAATAAGGCTTGCGTCTTTCGACCTCGTAAGTCGTCGCACCTAACCAAGATGCTTAAGTACACGTGAAAAGGACATTACTAATGAAAGCTACTACTCCCACCATCACCATCTGAACTTTGAATGCATGATTGCCCGTCTTTCTGTCTCCGTCTCGGTTCTCGTTAATTCGGTCGACATGATACCCCGTCGTTTATGGGAGAGGTGACTGATGATGGGAGTAAAAACTATATATGTACCAAAAAATGTGTCTGTTTTTTTCTGACTTGGTTTACACAAATAGACCAATGTTTTCACTCCCAAATTGAACATTCTAAAATATATGAAAACGTGCTCGTAGTACGGTGGCGAAGTCATCTGGATCTCACAAAAAAAAAAGGCCCATCGCTGGCTATTTTTAAGAGAAATACGTGCAACTGGGCGGTTCAAATCCTAGGTCTCACAATAAAGAAGGTTATGTGCCCTGAAGAGTTATGCGTGGCCTGTAGGTGCGTCCTGGGTCGTTGGCTGGCACGTCCTAGGTATAGCCAACCTTCCAGGCCTTTCCTTGGTCCTACAGTGAGAAAGAAAAACTCTTCTTCTTAATGTAATACCATGGGGCGAGGTCTTCCTTTAGGGCCAAGTTTTATGCTACAGTATTCAAAATATTTGTTATGAAATATAAGACATCCTAGATGCATTGAAACACTATTCCGCATATGTGTTTGAAACGCATGGATGATGCATATAGGACAAAACAGAACAATTGACCATACACATATATATACTCACTCTATTTGAATGTGTGTAGGCCTAACTAAGGGCCTCCATGTTGCAGTTGTAGACATACCTTCCACGATATTGATGAATACTTCCTCTAGGTTATTTTTATGTTTGATACTTTTTAGTTCGAATCAGCCGGCGACAAACATTCGAGAACATAGCTCGTAATATGTCTGTTTTTTTTCTCACAAAAATAGACTTGACCAGTATTTTCTAGCTCACTCGATCCCAAATTTAAATATGCTCATACATCGACATGATGCTGTCCAAAAAGTTTGACTTAAGACGATGCTAGTTCAAATTATATATCAACATGTAGCCATAAATTTGAAATATTTTTCTATCCATCTGGTAGCCTCTAGGTAACGATAACAGCCATTGGATATACTGTATTTTCTAAAAAGTATACCCATATTGCTATTATTAAAAATTATTCAAAATAACACACTATTCTGGCATTAACTCATAATCATATATGCCAAAAAGTTGATTTAATAAAAGCCCTAAATTTACATCTAAACTACCCAACTATACCATTAAAAACATGATTGAAATTGACTCCCTAAATTTAAATCTAAATTATCCACAAATACAAAATTAATTTAAATTAAATTTCATCAATACAAACTTAAAGTTAATTTAATACTATAGTATTCTACGTTTAAATCTTAGAATACCCACATGTGTTATTATAATTGACACCATACATAATCCCTTACGTTGGCACATAAAACGCGTCACATGTCTGACTCTATCAGTGAGCAATAATTGGCCCACCAAAAGCTAGCAACCTTATCAGAAAAGAAAATGACAAATCCCACTTTGGTTAAAGCTGAGATTCCTATATGAAATTTCTCAAAAAGAAAAGAGATTCCTATATATGAAAAAGAAGGTAGGCATCATGTCATGCTTCTAATTATGGACATTTTACATTTTGTATTTCTATTGAAACATTATTTAACAGATCTGTATGGATACTCTTTGTCCCAAAATAAAAGGATTTCTATAGCCATGGACTATGATGTGTTAGAAATACATTTATCCTTTTCTCGAGAGAGAGCATCGTGTTGTAACTATTGAAATTAAAAAAACAAGACTACACGCATAATTCTTGACTGAAACACATGAGCGTTGCAGTGCAAGCTAAAATAACTATTTATGTTATTGTAGTAATAACTAATGTTGCAGTCTAGGACCAAGTTCTCTTTTTTTTTAAAAAAAAAAACTAACTTGCAATGAAACGACCCGAATTCCGCGGTGCGAGAATTCAAGCCTTTATGTCATGCGATAGTCCCATGACTCATCAAGCGGTCGCCTAGAACTTGTCTCATGCAGCGTCACATCCATACTCAACGCATTATCTCGGATACATGCCTTATTTGGCGATAGCATCGGCACGCAGGCCGGTATTAGCCTCAACGGCTGAACATATGACAAACATGAAATCTAGATGGTCCTCAGAGTAGTAGCATCATCATCAGGTGGACTCCTCCACAAACATCCCTTGAGTGTAGCTCTGCACCGTCAATCGTCACCAAAGTCTATACAATAACCGTACATGTCACAAATTTGAACACCCCATAGCAAACTAGTATATATGTGGAGGCCGGCTTGCTATGCAAGCATAAATAGAAAATAATATCCATCCAATTTATTATTCCATTATTCCACTCGGAAATTCGGTCATATGACCAGTTCCCCTACTCATCACTCATAACAACACACCTCACCACCAAACACCTCTTCCAATTATCCACTCCAATATATATCTGCGGCAAAGACAGCTCACATCCACCCAAGCCTCAACGGCCGTAGTAGGCACCAATCACTCAAGGAACGGCCGTAGTAGGCACCAATCACTCAAGGAAGAGAAGAAGAAAGATGAAGTAACTCCGCTCTTGGGTCGTCCTTGACCATGGACGTCAGCTATACAATATACAATATAGATTATACACTTTGAAGATGATGTTGTACATATAGACCCATACGAAGTGGAACAGGGGTAGTGCGTCTGCTGCCCCTGCCCCTGTCCCACTACACCTATCAGTGAGTCTCCCCTTCGGGCACTATCGTGTTTTTTCGAGTTAGAAAACTGTGTGGATACACCACCATTGCACTCACTAAAATGTGAAGTCGATTGTCTGGAGCCCCACAGGTCGAGTATGTCAGGGACAAGAGGTTGCTACGCAAATCATCCCTCACCCATAACCACTGGCAGAGCTACGTTGTGGCCATCCTAGGCCCCGCCCCCCCCCCCTTGCCGTGCTGCAAAATTTCACTACATGTGTATCAGCACTCAGCACTCTTCTGCATCATGCCAGCATCCATATGCGCAATGGAATAGTTGAGTAGTTGAGCGCCTGAGTACACTGCTACGTACATGCATTCTCTCACACGCCACACTAGCTAGTTCACACTTCACACACACTGCTGTGCAGTTGCCACCGTATTTGTTAGCCATAGTATTTACTTCCTACATACTTTGGTCACCACGTTTGTTAGCGTAGGGTTTATTTCCTACTTGTATATGTTCATTGCACACTATAGCACTCTTGAATTTCGTGTAACTGATCATTAGCCATTACCCTAAAACTGCCCCCCCCTTGATTTGTCCCCTAGCTCCGCCACTGCCCATAACACTACCGCCTTACGCCTACAGTCCTAGTGCTCTTTGGGGAAAACCATGTCCTGGCAATTGCCCATGCGGCGTATGGTATGCATGCAACATATTCCAAGATACAGTCACTCCTACGCGGTCCTCAATTCGTGGGAGTTAGCCTTCTAGGGTCAGTTGCCACCATTAGCGGTGGGCCGCACACCTCCAAACCCCTCTCTCCTCTCTGAAGAGAGTTCTAGTCTCTCCCATAAATTCAGTTACCGACTCTCTCCAGTTTCCACCTCACACACCATCTCCCCCTCATATTCACCCACTTCAACACACGCCAAGAGTAAATCATCCCACCAACAAATCATCCAAATCTCACATCATTTTTTTTTATGAAACAAACAGGAGGGGTCACCTTCTCACATCATATTCATTTTATATAGTAGAATTAGTGTTCAAGCAATAGCTAAATAAAAACACGTAAGGTCATATTAATAGGTGGGCTTGCAATAGATAGCAGGTATGTAGCCTAGCTCTACGCTGAAGCGTGTCTATATATAGGAACGGAGCAGGGTATTCGTTGACCTGGTTCGCTGACGCAATCCTTCTCCGACAGGCCGTATGGATCCTCCTCCTTGGCATCCGAGTCTAAATTGTAATTAAACACGTATTAGACTCAGCTACACTGAGTGGACAGTCCGCACTCAACAGAAATACACTAAGTAGAAAACCAAGGCTTAGACTAGTGTCACCAGAGCGTGGATATGGATGTGTAAAACACTGTTTGCGCACTGTACACAGAGTAAAAAAACACTGTTTACGCACTGTGCACAGTACGGATGCACGTTTTGATGACAATGATCTTAGCTCTAGACGTTTTGGACATAAGAGCCCAAGGAATATTAGGAGATTCATTAGAATGAATTGACCGGGCATTCTAATTGTCTGCTCATATACACCGCATGCCAAGGCCAAAGCGTGGGCGCATAGCACCTACATGGATGTTTCACTAAAATATGGCCTGGCCGAGGCACAGCTTCCACCTCTGTTCTAAAATTAAGGTATTTTAGAGAGTTTGTGGTTGTTGTCCAAACTTATCAACAGGAGAAGAGTGGTAAAACGGCCTCCACACTTGTATAGTGACCTAGTAGATGTTCGCAATCCAGGTATACCTAACCCCGAACCCGGAAAAATAGAGTGTTGCTAGAGAAGAACATTATTACAGTACGTTAATACAATGCAACGATAATATCGTACCCTTGTTCCAGACTCCTACATACTTACTCCTACAACCATAAGGTGCACGATGCACTCAGCCTTATCAACCAAAAGATGCAACAAAGGCAACTGAGTACATGAAAGGAAAGATGGAAAGAAACATGAAAAGAAAAATCAAGCGATGAACTTGTGCGGCTAGCTCCACACACAAAGTTACGCTGCTATGTTGGCTGTTTCTTCTGGCTGCCTCTTCACAGAGGGACGGTTACGGTGCCCGTCTGCTACACCGTCCCACTCAGGTTGCATAGATCTGTGGAGTATCACCTCACTTAGATTTGCAAGATGCAAGATGCCTTCAATGGTTTCGGATGGTGGTTGCATCGGAGAAACATTCGGACAAAGCAGATGAAGGCTGGTTAGACTTTTCATGGCTCCTTGTCTGAATTGCATCCTTGGAACATTTATAGCCTCAATGTACAGGCTCTTGAGGCTTTCCAATCTGTTTGCCTCCACAACAAGAATGCCGTCGTAAAATGTATCAGAATGCTCAACCAGCTTCAGATATTCCAAGCCCCGTAGGTATTGCAAGGCAGATAAATCGCTGATGCTGAGACCAGTTGAGAAAAGCTGCATCTTCTTGATTCTGCCTAGGTTAATTAACTTGTGAGGATCTGGCAGACTGTCCAAATTTCCCCGCAGTTTGATAGAGCCGATGGTGCACGGACCCCCTAGAGAGCCCATAAAGTCATTGCAAAATCCACTGGCAGAGACAATGGAAACAGACTCTAGAGAGGTGAAGCGCATCTTAAGAAGCTTGATAAAATCGAAGCTGTCACATTGAGTAGTACCTTCCCGTGTTCTTCTATACCGCATTCCCATGCTCCTTGAGCCATGATGCGTAATCGTATTATTAGCACGAGTTTGGTTGCACCATACTTTAACCTTCTTCAGGTTTCTTGCAAGAAGTATGACATGTTCCGGACCTTGTGTCTCGTTGGCAACGTATCCAGAGACGGTGTGCAGCACACTTTTCTTCTTCATGAACTCAGAAAGCTTGTTTATTTCTTTGGCATTCGAAGTGCTCTCTAGACGAAACCTGCCAAACAGGTAAGCTAGCTTTGGCAGCATGATGGCCTTAATTGGCAAATTTTCCACATTTGTCTCTCGAATGTCCAGCATCTCCAGACGTTGCAGATTCTCCATGTGTGCAGGGAGTTGGCTGATACCAGTATTCCTGAGGCTCAGATACCTGAGAAGTAGCAATTTACTCAGTCCATCAAGGAAGCTCTGTTCAAGGTCAGTGCAGCCTTCAAGATCAAGCAGCCGCAGCAGCTTGCAGCTGTGTAACTCAGAAGGCTCAGTCTCGAACATGGTTAACGACCTCAGTGTGTCTTTATGTTCATCAAAGCTTATTTCGATGCCTGACTGAACACAGAGTCGGCGGACAGAGTGCCCATTGCTTCCTACGACATCTAGGGGCTCACGCCCTTCAACCAGAGTGATGACCAGATTTTTATCTAGTGACTTATCAATGATATACTCCAGCACTACATCATGAACTTGATAGCTCTTGGCAACCACCAGATTGTTTGAAATCTGCACTGGCTTAACGATACAGTGGTCAACCAACTGATCAAAACATTTACAGCTGCCTTCGTTGACAACCAGCCCTTCAGCTATTAATCTTCTCACTAGGCTCTTCCTCTTAATGTGTTGGCCCCTTGGAAATATACTCAGGTAAAGAAAGAATAACCTGTGCTCATAGTCAGGAAGGTTGTCGTAGCATTGCGTAAGCACTCTTCTGATTCCCCGAAAAGCGCTCACTGCATCATTGTTGTTGCCTGACAGGTAGTCTTTGCCAAGGTTTTGGCCTACCTCTTCAAAGTGATTACTGTCCAGATCATCTCCTTTTAGAATTAAATGCTTGGCTACACTAGTCAGTGCGAGTGGTAAACCACCGCATTTTGTGAAGATATTTTCTGAAGCCATTTCCAGGGCATATGGAGGTTCTTCGTTGTTGCCATAAACCTTTCTCCATAATAATCTTCTTGACTCATCATTGCTAAGACATTGCATATTGTACACATAGCTGCCAGAGCTGCAGGCTTTGGCGACAGAACGAACACTCGTCGTCACGACTATTCTGCTTCTGCTGTCATTTGATAGGCAAGCATCTACTGTGTCTTTCCACACTTGTGCTTGCCGCACATCGTCAATAAACACCAAGCACCTAGAAAAGCAAATCGAATAACATACTTTTAATAAAACTCTCAGATATATATGAAACATTTGGTGTTTGATTACGTAAAATATGATGGTTCCAGGCCTAATGGTATGAGGGTCGGACTAGATAGTAACAGAGGCATTTCCACCGGTCCTATATAGATTTTAAAGACATGCAATCATTGGAACTGAAAAAAATTACTCAACATCAATGTCCATTTGTGGCCCAAACCAGCTTTAAAGTATCAGTCTGTCATGACACGAACCGATAGTGACGTGAGGCATATCACTTACAGTTCCGTGTGGAGCATAGAGATATATCACTTTGGTGAGAATTGCCTCAACAAATAGTTGATGGGCAAATAAATTTATAATTTTTTCAAATGATGTCAAGGTAAAGACAAACTTCAAGTCACAATTGTAGAGCTCGATGAGATATAAAGCTTTGTAGCTGACAAATTTTTTATTTTTAGATTATTTAAATTCAACTTTTTTTTTGAAATGGGCTTGTATGCATATATGTACACTAAAGTTGTAGTGCCCAACGGGTTTTACAACTTGGTCAATTGAGATGAATTAAGGCCGCAATCATCAATTGATATTTCTCTTTTTTTTAGAATTCAAAAGTCTGTTCACGGATCAAAAGTCAAAAGTCAACTGGTACACATTAAATGTCGGAGGTAGTATAATTGAAATGGTACTTGGGATCTTATGTTTTTGGACCTCTGATACGTTTCCAAAAAGCAATATAAAATCGTTATTTAATCTTATGACTAGTTTTCTTAGAAAGGTTATAAAACAAAAGCACTAATTATTCGTTGGTATCATTTTAAGAGGTGTTTTATGATGTTTGGAAAAATACCTACCAGTATCAGGAGGTATTGTAACCATGGTAAAACATGTATAATTTTAATTGGCAGTTGTGTGAGGAAAACTAACTGTTATACTGATTCTTCCCAAGCTAAGAATCCTTGAAATACAGAATACTAGTAGGCAAAACAGTGAAGAAATGGACTCGGAGGCAGACCTCTTTTTGGACAATATGTCCTGGAGAGCTGTGACGGAATAATCACCATCAGCTTCGGTCCTCCTGCTTGCAAGGGCCACCTGAACTCCTTGGGAAATCTTGTCTAGAAGGGATTTCTTGTCGGTGCATCCGGACGCCACAACCCAAGCAACGCAGTCAAATGCGTTGGTGTGATCAGCTAAACAGTCCTGGTAGACTGCTCCTGCGAGAGCAGTTTTCCCCACGCCGCGGCATCCGACGATGGACAGCACCCGCAGCCGCTGCTCCTCCCCTGGCGACGGCGAGAGCAGCTCACGGATCTTGGCTTTGTGCACGTCCATGGCCTCAAGCTCCGCCGCTGCCGCATCCCAATCAGAAGAATCCGACGTCGCATCGACCGCCTTGTTGCTTGATTCAGTGGCTGATTCAGAACTTTTTTCCCACTCTTGTTTCAGAGATTTGATCGTCTTCTCGAAGTACTCGATTCGTACAAGCTGTGGAGGACGGGGGTCCATTCCTATACACACGAGGACTTTGCGGCCATAGACTCCAGGTTGCCAGAGACTCTCCAAGAAGTCCTCGACATCGTAGGCCAGGTCCTGGAGGTGCCGGATCCGTATCTCCTGCAGGGCTCCTGGGCACTCCTCTTTTATCAACCCCTTCACCAGCTCCATCTCGTTCTTGATGGATTTGAGGCCACAGCAGAGTTTCTCATGGCGCTCCATGTCCTTCTCCATGACGCGGCAGACCTCGCCTATCATAGAGGAGACGAGCCGCACAACTGAAGAAGCCATTGTTTCTCAGGGATTGTTTGGCAGAGTGAAGTGGATGAGTAGTTCAGTTTCAGTATGATGGGCACTTGGGATGGTTAATCATAGGCCTTCTTATAGACCAAACGGAACGCCCATCACGCTGACTAGTCTTCTTCGTTCTTCCTCGATACCCTATAATTGATATGCTTACCCTGAAAACCTATTTGAACCTGCGGTAAGTTTACTTTTTTCATAAAGAAAAAATATACTACTGCACATATAATTATTCGACAGAAGAAATTCGACATCCTTTATCGCCTATTTGGTAGAGCTTTTCTACTTCAGATTCTTGGACGAGAGTGCTACTTTGTTCGAAAGTGATTTTATTTTGAGAATAAACTTTATGAAGAATTCGATTCTGTGTTAAGAGTGAATCAGGATAAATTAGTCTTTCAACTCATAGTCCCTTAGTTCTTTTTAGTGAATCACTTCAGGCCTGTTTGGTGGAGCTCTCGCCGATTTTCATTGTCTAATACAAGTGATTCTCTGAGAAACGATTTTATGGATAAAGGTGATTCTCTAATGATTGTTTAGCACAAACTCTGAGGGAACTGACTCTATGTTTGGAGTTAACAAGGAGAAATTGCTTTTTTTTCCAACTCTTTGCCCTAAAATCATTTAGTGAATTTTTTTCCAATTCCTTGCCCTAAATTCATTTAGAGAATCACTTCACGACTCACCATGACCGAGCGGCTAGTCTATCAACCTACACCCTTGCATGGGTTAGAGCCTTAGACCCAAAAGTTCATATGTAAATCTAATAGTAGTATAATTTAATAATTCAAAAACGTATGTAAATATATTTTTGGTTACTTAGTTTGTTTCATAATAGCATATATTAGTAATTTAAATGTAAGTTTAACTGATTTAATTTGCTCTTAGTAAGCAGAGAGGAGGGTAATTTTGTTATATATTTAAATAGATATTTGGGATTTTTTTTATAATACTAGCAAATATGGGTAACTTAGATACATATTTATGGATTTGTTTCATATTTTATTTTATACAAACATGTGCTTCTGCACAAGTCAGTATTCTATATAGACATAAACTTCGCAAATTTAAAACCAATGAGTAATCAAATTTGTTATTATTTATTATATCTCATATCTCATTTATTCATTTTCTAATAGAATACTTATACAAACACTTTTTAACTTCAACCTTATATGATAGACTCTAGTTAATATTTATTACTTTCAGTTAGTTTTTTCTACTCTACATTATTAGTGGCATAACTAAGTAACTGATAAACAATATAAGTGCATTTTTATATTTATATGATTTTCTATAATAATATTTTTTTTGGCAATTTAGACGTATTTTTGAGAAGAAATTTTGTTTATTTTCTATAATAACAAAGGTGGCTAGTTTTCATGAAAATCTAAATAGTTATATATTATATAATAACTAGTCCATCAACCCGTGCTCTCGCACAGGTTAGAGCTTTAGGGTGTATAGATTTAATCTTTTGTAATGACATTGTGGGTAATTTATATATAAATTTAGGAAATATTTAAATGTATCTTTCATGACGCCATATTGGATAATTTGGGGCTTATTTTAATTCAATCTTTTATAATGGTATGATGAGTAATTTATATGAAAATTTAGGGTGTAATTTAATTCATATTGATAATGGCATGACGTGTAATTTTTATGCAAATTTAGGGGGTTATTTTAAATTGTATTTATAATAGCATGCTGGGTAATTTTTATATAAATTTAGGAATTTATTTTATCTCATCTTTCATAATGGTATGGTGGGTAAATTTTTTAAAATATAATAGATCTAATGGCTATTATTATTAGAGTCATGTGATGTACGGCTGGATGTTGCTGATATTTGTGAGAATTTTTAGGATTTACTTTTTTTCTTAACACTTCGGTGAGGATTAACGTGGAGCCTCCAACTGAAACATATCATAATTAATTGAATCCTTACGCACCAGCACATAAAACGAATTTTAAACTGAAACATATCATAATTAATTGATTCCTAATGCGCCAACCCATAAAACGAAGAACAGAAATATGTGCAAATAGCCCTTGTATTTAGGCTCATTTAATAGATATAAAAAAGGAAGCTGCATTAGTTTATATTAAAACTTCAAGCAATGGATGTATTTTTGGCCTTGGTTCCTAGTTCTAGTAAGGGATAATTGCGATTACTTGCTCCGTCGGTTGCATATCGAAGGGAGATTGTTCACGTGACCTCTCGCTGGCAGAATCATATTATTTCGCATCTATGTTATCTTATCTGCTGTGATAAGTTTCTGAGTCCTTCAAAACGCGAGTATTTGTTAGTTGTAATATTTATCAAACGTGCCATATCCCTCATGTAGAGATGAAATTTTCGTAATGGCATAATGAGGTAATTCTCATGGAAAGATAGGGATTACTTTAACTTATATTTTATAATGACATGGTGGATATTTTTTTAAATGATAGATTAGATCTAATGGATACTATTGTTAGAGGCTATATTAGATAGACGGACAGATGTTTCTCTTTTTTGTGAGAATTGGTAGGATTTATCTTTTTCTAGCGCGTCTTGAAAGTAGTGCTTTTTTTTAAACCTTCAATTAGTAATAATAAAATTTTTAAATGATAGAATAGATCTAATAGATACTATTGTTAGAGGCTATTAGATAGATAGACAGACAGATGTTTCTTTTTGTTGCGAGAATTTGTAGGATTTACCTTTTTTTAACACGCTTCGTAAGTAGTGTTTTCTTAGAACCTTCAATTAGTAATAGTAAGATGAAAACATAGGTAACTTAGATTCAATAGGGAATTATATTAAGCTATTTTCGTAATACTACTTTACCTACTGATATATGTTTGTTAATTTTCTTGCAGGTACTCTTCAGGAAAACTTTCTGGCTACGGCAGTGGGTCAAGTTACAGCGAAATGAAAAACATGTTCAGTGGCTAATGCATGGCGCACAAAGTCTCGAAGTGGTGGCTCTGCGTATCTTCAATTCATTTGGATAGCAAGCACAAGCCAGGATTTACTTTGCTTAGTGTCTAGAGTTACTTGGAGAACGTTTTTCTGCTGTTTTAGTACTGCGGGGTGAATTATTCTCGGTGTGCTTTGTGGAGTCGTGTGGTTGTAATAATGATGGTCTGATTTTCCACCTGTGGAGACGAAGCCGGAACTTTTGTTTCTATTATTTAAAAAAAATATTTGTTTGAGGAAAGATTCCCTAATAATATATAAGTCCACTTGACGCCTTTGACTATTCTTACGTGGGTAGCGCTGCAGTACAGAAAAGAGAGAAAAAAGCCAGGCGGCGACTTGGAGTAGAAGTCTTCCTCCATGCAAATCTCCCTAGAAGTCTTCCTCCATGCAAATCTCCATGCACGAGACACAGTAAATGAGCAAGTTATCACCATTGAATGAATGGGAAAGAGAGAGAGAGCGCGCGCATGGCGCAAGAAATAAATTTGGGATTATTTAACTCATCTTTCGCCATTGTATGGTGGTTAATTTAAATGATTATTTCATTTCATTTCATCTTTTATATTTTATAATGGTATGGCCCATAATTTTATGACAAGTATTATAGATCTAATGATTATCATTGTTCGAGAATACCTAATGGAAGACCATATTTTTTATTTATTTAAGGATTTTGAGACTTATTTTTTTTTATAGTGCATCTTGTAAGTAGTGCTTTGTTTGGAGCTTTCGATTAGCAATAATAAAATCTCATGCCTATTATTGTTAAACCCTATCCAATGGATAGAAAGCTGTTTTTTGTGAGGATTTTTAAGATTTATTCCCAAGGCACGTAGCGTAACATGGTAACTAGTATTTTGTTTGAAGTTTTCAATTAATTATACTAATATACTTAAAAACTACTATCTGACACAGCTCTTAATTAATTTTGGACCCAGCGTGCAATTGGGCCACTGTGCATGAGTCACATGCTGTGTGGCCCGCATGACAGTGACTTAAGTGCACCAGACGTGGTGTCAGCGATCCATGTCCCTACTTCAGAAACCGGGAGCAGAGCTCTGTGAAATAGGACCCACAATATGAGTGATGCTCCTAAACTATTTTGACAAAGCATCTCATATTGTTAGCTTAGACTGCTCAACTATCGTTTGGCAAAGCTTCCCATATACTTAGCTTAGCTTGATCAAAGAGCCCTGACAAATAGGCCCCATGGCTCTAGTCCCAAGATAAACGCGGCACTTCATTTTTGTTCCTTATATAGGGCCGCATTCATAGAGACCTAGTCGCATTCTTCCTAGCTAAGATAATAATCCTTCAAGTGGGAGAGATCATGGAGGCTCCAGCTGCACCTATGCTGTGCTCTTCGATGGGGGCAACCAACTCACTTTTGAAGAAGATGACTGCACTGACGGAGAACCGGCGTAATCCCATGATCAAGGAGCTGATGGAGGATATCAATAGGCTTCGAGATGATTTCCTTGATAAATTCAGCGGAAGGCGCCGGGCCGACAAGGGCGAGCAAGTCAAGGTGTGGATGAAGCAGGCCCGGGAGATGATCTACGATATTGAAGACTGGATTGACCTGAGGCAGGAGGACGCCAGTGAGGAATCGGACGAGAAGCAAATCAAGAAATTCAGGCACCACATCGAGGAAGCTCGAGAGCGCTGCGAAAGGTACGAGCTTCCCAGCCAAGTGCCAGCAGCTTCAGATCCGGAACTTGTTTATGGTGGATCATCCCGCGAAGCCGCCGGTGCCGGCTGTGGGTTGCTGGGGAAGAAGACAGCCATGGTCGGCATCGACGGTGCGAAATCGAAGCTTCTGAATCATCTGAAGAACGAGCAGGAGGAGCTGATGGTGGTTTCCATCCTTGGAGGGGGAGGCCATGGCAAGACTGCTCTTGCCAAGGAGATATGTGGAGACACCCATATCAAAGAGCAGTTCGAGTGCCAAGCTTTTGTCTCGGTGGGCCGGACCACGTCGACGATGATCACACTGATCGATATACTCACCCAAGTGAATCCCGAAGCTGATGCTGCGGCTTGGCAATCCACCAGGAGCTGCAATGAAGTCGTCACTGAAATTTGGGGATTCTTACGCACCAAGAGGTATTTCTTTCGAGTTAGGTTGTCCTTGCATCTACTTTCGTCATCAACTTGCTGAATAGGCTGGAGTACAGTGGCATGACTGCAATCGAATACATGGCCATTTCCTTTTTTTTTTGTACAATTATAACGCCTATATACAGTAACAAAATAGCGCCAAAAAGTCAACAGCTCATACTTTTACATGTCCGCTATTCTTTTATATGGTTTCTATATGTCAAGTTCATTTTTAAATCTCTCTTCTTAATGAAAAACGTGTTTTGCACGTTCGCGGAAAAAAGGTTCATTTCTAAACCAAATTTGAAAGAGGTTGTTTTAGTCTCCATATGTATGTTCCTAAACATCCAGTCTTTCATGAAGCCTCATGCCCTCCTTGGACTTTTTCACAAGTGATAATAACGTTACTAGAATGTTCTTTTTTCGTGTGTTACGATTATATTTGCCACATTTCATTTTCATGGATTAGTTGGTGTTATTTAAGTTTATGAAAATGACGCTGTAGCGTAGGGACAGCTTTCACTCAGTAACTAGTAATATTAATATCTACTTACCGTTTTACCTCCAAATGCTAGGTACTTCATATTCATCGATGACATGCGGGATACAAATGATTCCGAGTTTATTTTCTGTGCTTTACCTGAGAATAATCTTGGAAGCCGGATATTGACAACAACTCGCATGGAGGATATTGCCATATCATGCTCTAGTCGTCCCAATGATTTGGTTCATGAGATGGTTCCTCTTGACGAGACTTATTCGAAAAGCTTGTTTCGCAATAGTGTATATGTTGATGAAGAAAAATGGCCAGATAATTTCAAAGAGTGTTCAAAGAAAATGTTGGGATTGTGTGGTGGCTTCCCAATGGCCATAATTATTGCAGCTGGTTTATTCGGCAGGTCATGTGAAGAACTGTCAGTGCAGTCAGAAATGCTTATCAAAACTATTTTACCAGAGTTGGATCAGTTTTGCTCTGTGTCACAATCAATGAGAAATATACTTGACATCAGTTACGGTGTTCTACCTCTGCCTCTGAAGTCTTGTCTCCTGTACATGGCTGCTTTTCCAGGCAACAGTGAGATCAAGAAAGATCGTCTGATACGAAGATGGATAGCTGAAGGGATCGTCCCTGAAACGCAAGGAAAGAGCTCACGGAAAACAGGGGAGAGCTACTTTGACGAGCTTATCAGCAGGAGGCTGGTCCAGCCGGCCTTTGACGACAACGATGATCAGCCAATTGGTTGCACTGTTCCTGGTGTTGTCTTCGATTTCATTGATTCACTGTCAACTGAGGCAAATTTTATCACACAGGGTGCAGAGTTGATGTCTGGGCTAGCTCCATGTGACAGGGTTCGGCGAGTGAGCATCGCCTGTGGCGACGACGACGAAGAAGGTGACACCTTCATCCCCATCACGTACTGCCTTTTGGAGCAGAAGAAGAGTCTGGTGGCCTCAAGCAGTGATGTAAGCTCAATCCCTGACGAAGCTAACGAAGATGAAGCAATCTATTTGCACTTATCTAGGGTCCGAACCCTTTCATTTTCTGGGGATGCTAAAAAGATCCTTGATCTTTCGGCCTTCAAACATGTTCGGGTGCTGGATCTCGAAGATGTCCAGGGCTTGGAGCTCAAACAGTTGGAAAGCATTGGGCACTTGTCCCTGCTGAGGTACTTGGGACTTGGCGGGACCAATGTCACCCAGCTGCCGCCAGAAATCATGGCACTTCAGCAGTTGACCACCTTGGATTTAAGGAGAACTAGAGTGAGAAGATTACCTCAATTTAAAGACACCAAATTGGTGTCTCTGCTTGCCGATGAATTGACGATATTTCCGAGACAAATGAAGGGAATGCAAAATTTGGAGGAGCTGTCAAAAGTCATTCTGGGCCATGAGGGTTCATTTCCTGATGAAGTGGCAAGGCTTGTTAGAGATTTGAGGTGCCTGAGGATGCTTGGGGCAAGGTTTGGTAACTTGAACTGTGAGAATAAAACTGACCGACAGGGAGTGAAGCGTTTCCTTGAGGAGGCAGGTAAATCAAACCTGCAGTCCATTCTACTTGATAATTACCTCCATCCTCTCCTTGACTTACTGGCTGGTCCCTGGGCCAACAACCTTGCAAAATTTGAGCTGAGAATACGCGGCTGCCTCCCACAGGTTCCATGGGAGATAGCCTCTCTGATTGGCCTAACACACTTGCAGATCAATGTTGAAGCAGTAGAAGGACAGGCTGTCCGTGCCCTAGGCAGCCTGCCTAAGCTAGTCCTCCTGAAACTGGAATCAAATGTCAGTTCAAGTTTGACAGTGACTAAGGATGATGGCTTTCAGTGCCTCAGGGTGTTTTGGTACACTAACAGTCGGTATGGTGGTGGGGTGGGTCTGAAATTTGAAGGTGGAGCCGTGCCGCGACTCAAAAGACTCCGGCTAGATTTCAACGCCTGGGAACCAATGCCCAGCAACGATGATGGTTTTGATTTTGGTATCAGGAACCTCACTTGTCTCGAACAGATCCATGCAACCATTGACTGGATGAACACCACGTTAACAGCTTCGGAGGTGAAGGCCGCAGAGACCCGCATCAGAGAACAAGTGTCTGGTCACAGCAACAATCCAGTGTTTGAACTGAACAGAAGAAGGAAGCGCCTTGCTGCCGTAGAAGTGGAGCCGGAGGAGCTGGTGCTCGAGGTCCACAGCCTTGAGGAATGGAGCAAACTGATCGACCCCGACAAGCTGGTCGTGGTTCAGTTCAGCGCGGAGTGGTGCCCAGCGTCACGCAAGATGGCTCCTGTTTTCTCTGATTTCGCCAAGAAATTCCGAAATGCTGTCTTCCTCAAGGTTGATGTTGAGGCTGATGACATGGACACTATTGCTAAGCAATTCCAAGTCAAGGGTGTGCCAACCTTCGTGTTCTTAAAGGGGGGCAATGACGTTGACAGGGTTATTGGCGCGGACAAGGAAGAGCTAGAGGAGATTCTTGAGGAGCAGGTGGCCTAAATTACAAGACTCTTTAACTCCACTAACACATGCTCAGGCACAGGCTATAGAGTTGAGTTTAGCATATTCAAATACTACTAGAATTTTGTAGATAAATTTAGTTCCTTAAACTATCAAAATCGGAATCTTTGTGCTCTTACGCACGCGCTCTCTCTCTCTCTCTCTCAGATTACAATACTGAAATTATGGGAATAGATCTATCAGAGATTCATCTCTATCCGACTAGCCTAGGCTTCCATGCACCCCACGTCCTTCCTATCGCATGATCCGCAAGGGAACCACTCGGTCCACACGTAGGGCCTGTATAAACCGAGTACATGAGGTACCTGTAGATATATGACGCCCACAAATAGAACTATGAAATGTAAAATGTCAATAATTCGAAGCATCACATGATGCCTAACTTCGTTTTCATAAAGGAATCTCTGCTTTAGCTAGCATGGGAGTTGCCAATTTTTCTTCTAATAAGGTTCTTAGCTTTTGGTGCGGAGTTGCGTTAAATTAATAAGTTTCTACCGTCTATCGATAGGTTTATCCATGTTTCATCACACTCAGTTAAGTTAAAATCTTTGCTTAAATACATCATCTCTTTTTAGTGCATGTGTCACGAGCTTTCAAATTTTAATCTGCTTAGTTGCTGCAAATGTTTTTTGTCCATATGTCAAGTTGAAACACTCATTCTTATTATACCTCTTATGCATTTCTAGTTAAAAGGAGAACTAGGTCCTGGACCTCAACATTAGTTACGACCATAACATAAATAGTTATTTTAGCTTGCACTGCAACACTCAAATGTCTTTAGCTAGGAATTTTGTGTGTAGTACTATTTTTTTTAAATCAATACCTATAATTATGACACTCTCCTAAAAATGGGGTAAATGTATTTCTAGCCCATTATGGTCCATAGCTAGAAATCCATTTATTTTGGGACATAGAGAGTATCCATAAAAATATTTTAAAATAATGTTTCAATAGAAATACAAATTGTAATATGTCAATAATTGGAATTTACACAACCAACGATCATTGAGTATTAGTATGGGCATGATCAATGAGCATGACAGGATACCTACCGTCTTGTTTACAAAGGAATCTCTGCTTTGGCTAACGTGTGATTTCTTAGATTATATTCTGATAAGGTTGCCAGCTTTTGGTGTGCCAATTGTTGCTCAGTGATGGAGTCGTCGATTCTTCACAACTAGCACTACAGTTTAGAGACATATGACAAGTGACACACCTTTACATGCAAATGTAAGAGGTTATGTGTATTGGCGTTTAAATTATTTTTAATGGTATAGGTGAGTAGTTTAAATGTGAATCTAGGCCTGATCGGATCTGCTACTTGCTCTGGCTGTGGCTGTTGGGAGCAAGCCAGCCATCCACCATTCAGAAAATAAATCTGAATAGCTAGTGTTGCTACTGTGCAGTGCAGCAGAATCCAGTACTTTTTAATATTGTTAGAGGCTAATAGATGGATACGGAAATATTTCTATGTTTTTTGGAAAGCCATATGTTCAAATATAAATTGAGCTAGCATCATCTTAAGTCAAACTTTTTTTTACTTTTTACCACCAAAATCTTAAAAGTCGTACTTTGAAAATATATAACTGATGTAGCTAGATTTGTATGAAGTAGATTTTAAAAATGCATACTCTTGTATTATTTGCAACAACAATGTATCTTCATAGATATTGTTAGTAATAATACAACATTGCACAGCATGTCAATGTCTGAAAATATTTACATTTGGGGTCGAATGAGCTAGAAAATACTGGTCAAGCTAGCAAGTCTATTTTTCTAAAAGAAAAGGCAAACAAACATATTGTTATATTTACTATAAAAGGAGTACACAATTCATCAATATCTTTGAAGTATACCTACAACTATAACATCATGGAGGCCTTAGTTAGGCCTACAGACTTTGAAATAGACATGTGTGGCCTAGGGGCAGGCCCACCTCAATTCAAGGGTATTCAGTTGAATACCCATTATTTTGAGTAAAATTTTTTTATATATACATGTATATGCTATGTACATTGTAAAATGACAAATAACAGCAAAATACATTGATAGCATTTTGGCCCAAACTCGCCTCCCACTCCGCCTCAACAAGCCAGCCCAACGGCCAAATGAGTAGGGCAGCCCAGTAGCAGGCCCAATTGCCAATCCCCTACCCCAAACTCCCAAACCAGCACACCACCGCACCACCCTCACGCTCACACGCACCAACGCACGCTCCTCCTGCTTGGCTGCTCCATCACCCGCACGGCCATGCCAGGCTAACCCTAGATCGGCGCGTGGCGGCGGCGGGTGGCGGCAGCCAAGGCGCGGCACTGCGGGAGGCGGGCGGTGGTGAGCGGCAGTAGCCAAGGCGCAGCAGGCGGGCGACGGCCAGAGCGCGGGCTGCGGGCAGGGCGCGACGGCAGCCAGGGCACAGCAGAGGCTGGGGCGCGGCTACCGCGGCTGCGGGCTGCCTCTGCCAGCGCGAGGCGCGGCGGAGTTCAGGGGCCAGGGCGCTGCGCTGCGGCTGCCAGGCGCCAGCCTCCAGCGACCAGCGCGCGGTGGCCAGTCTGGCCAGTGGCGACGGCCAGCCCAGGCTAGCCGACAGCCGGGAGGCGGGGGCCAACAGTTTCTGGTGAAGGTTGAAGCCAAAACAGGTCTAATTGAGCGCAAATTGCAATTTGAATGAAGTACTGAAGTGTACAATTAGTGGTGTACAAATTGGATGTAGTGATTTATGTTTTGCAGGCTTGAAACATGAAGAGGAAGACTTGGGGTACTTTTGATTTGAAGTCTTTCTTGGCAAGAGCTATGGGGTACTTTTGATTTGAAGTCTTTCTTGGCAAGAGCTACTGCAAAGAAGAATCAATCTAGACAGTAGAGTGTTGCTCCATCTTCTAATGAAAGAGAGTTGCAAATGGTGATATTCCAAGAGGGAACAAGCACTATACCACCCGAACCAGAGAGGGTTGTGCCTGAAACACCAATAGCAGAAGATAAAGACAGTAGTGACACTAAATCTGTGCATCTAGATGAAATTGAATCTAGCGATGAAGAGGATGGAGATGATATTTATGGCATTGAGCATGATCTTGGTTTGAGGTTGCCTATCTCAAGCTATGATGTGAATGACCAAGATTCAGTTAGAAGGGCATATATTGCATTGGGTCCATGTCGACCAAAGATGAAGAGTGGTGATTTTCCTCAACATGATTGTGGAGGTATGCGTCGCTTCAACCCAAAGTGGTTTTCTGAGTTCAGTTGGCTTGAGTATAGTGTGGATAGAGATGCTGCAATTGCTTTGTTTGCTTTTTGTTCAAAGGTAGCAACAAATTTGCTGGTGGAGATAAATTTGTCATTGGTGGGTTTAGAAATTGGAACATGAAAGCTAGATTGCTTAAGCATGCGGGTGCTGTTAATAGTGCTCATTGTGAAGCTGAGGAGAAATATAATTTGTTAATGAAACCTAAAGTATCCATTCGTGAGTCTGTTGCCTCAAACACTGCACAATTTAAGGCTGACTACCTAGCTCGTTTGACATGGTCACTCAAGTGCATTAGATAATTATTGCGTCAGGGGTTGGCTTTTCGTGGTAATGATGAGGGAAAGGATTCAAAAAATCAAGGGAAATTTCGAGAACTTTTGCAATGGCTAGCAGGTAACTTTGAAGAAGTTAATAAGGTGGTTCTTGGGAATGCTCCACAAAATTGTTAGTTGATAGATCACAAGATTCAGAAACAACTCATTGGTTGTTGTGCTCATGAAACAACCAAATTGATTATAGAGGAACTTGGTGATGAGTGTTTTGCTATTCTTGCTGATGAATCTAGTGATGCATATCAACAAGAATAGTTGGCTCTTTGCTTACGCTATGTCAATAAAATAGGGGAGCCCGTTGAGCGGTTTCTTTGGCTTGTCAAAGTTGCATATACTACATCATTGACACTGAAACAAGCAATTCAATCTTTGCTTATTAAATGTCAATTGCCATTATCCAAAATACGTGGTTAGAGATATGATGGAGCTAGTAATATGAAGGGTCATGTTAATGGTTTGAAGAAACTAGTGATGGAAGAGTCACCTACTGCTTACTATGTTCACTGCTTTGCTCATCAACTTCAACTAACCCTTGTTGCTGTTGCAAAGGAGAATATTGATTGTGCTTGGTTCTTTGGACAGCCTGCTTATTTGTTACATGTTTTTGGAATGTCTTGTAAAAAGATCTCTATGCTTCGTGTTGCTCAAGCTGAATACATGAATGAAGCATTGAAATTGGGCGAAATAGAAATTGGCCAAGGTTTGAATCAAGAGATGGGCTTAGCAAGACTAGGTGATACACGGTGGGGATCTCACTATAGAACTGTAATGCATGTTATGGCCTTATATCCTTCAATCAAGAAAGTTCTCTCCAAGATTGGAAAGGAATATAAAGGGGATGAGTCTTAAGGAGCTCAAACTATGTTGCAAGTATTTAAGTCATTTGAGTTTGTTTTCATGTTGCACTTGATGAATGAAATATTTGGCTACACAAATGACTTATGCGATGCTTTGCAAAGGAGAGAGCAAGATATCATAAAATGCAATGGATCTTCTTGAGTTCACAAAGGTAGAATTGAATGTTTTGAGAAATTCTGGATGGGGGGAATTCCTTCAGAATGTCACTTGTTTTTGTGAGAAGCACAAAGTTGAAGTTGTTGATATGAATGGAAAGTATATGCCTATGCAGAGAGACAAGAAGTTCTATAAAAATACCATCAATTATCACTGGTTTCATGCTGATATGTTTTTGGGTGTTATTGATAGACAACTTGTTGAACTTAACAATAGGTTCGATGAGGTAAACATAGAGTTACTTAGATGCATGGCATCATTTAGTCTAGCCAAAAACTTTAAGGCCTTTAATGTAGAGCAATTGGTTAAGCTTGCTGGGTTCTATCCTCATGATTTTGAATTCGAAGAGAAGGTCCAACTCCCTTTTCAACTTAACCGCTACATTGAAGATGTGAGGAAAGATGAAAACATCAAAAATTTGAAAAGCCTTGCAGCATTGTCTATGATGCTTGTTAAAACAGAGAAGGTTCTTCGGTATGACATTGTTTACAAACTTCTCAAGTTGGTTCTAGTTCTCCCTGTTACAACTGCCGGTGTTGAGAGGATCTTTTCTTCAATGAACTACATAAAAAACGAGCTAAGAAGCAAGATGGGGCAAAATTTCTTGAATGGTTGTTTGATTACTTTTATTGAAAGAGAATTCTTCTTGCAACTTAAGGATGAGGACATTATTAGTCAATTTCAAAGCATGAAGGATCAAAAAGTTATCTTATAATTTGTAAGCTTTCTTCTCATTTTTCTATTCTTCGTATTTCAGATGTTGTCGTTTGGTACTTTAGCATGTCAAACAATTTCTAGCTACTTTAGTACGTTGATCAACTTCATATTATGACTAATTCTATGGTATTGGACTATGACCTTGTTGTGTATGCTTAATTAAGTGTTATATATCTAATATATGTGATTGAACTATTGCTATGTTATTATACTATAATCGGCTATACTTGCCGAAAGTCTAAGCTTTAGGCCATCCAAAAGAAATTTTATACCCTTAGTATATTTCGAATACCCACCCTCAAAATCCTGGGCCCGCCTCTGGTGTGGCCAACTTTTCTGTCTGTCCTAAATAACAATTAATGATCTAGAGCTCTAGGTGTGGGGTGCATATGGCGCGTCATATGGATTGGGAGAGGTGTCTCTATCATGTCTGGCGGCGGTCCACCACGAGCCCCATGCATGCACTCTCCACGAAGGTGCCAGACAATATATAGTTTACTCCCATCATCACGCGTAAAGAGAATAGGGACGGACAGAGAACGACGACGCCGCGCAATCATTCAAATTTCGTCATTTTCTATGGTTATGGATGGCCTTTTCATGGATACTTTTAATTTAATTTGATTGTCGTCCGTAGGGCTGTAAATGGTACGGATATTATCCGTCCGTATTCGAGTTCCGATCCGTTTAGAAGGGTAAAAATCCAATCCGTATTCGAATCCGAACATTTAGTATTCGATCCGTATCCGTATCCGAGTACTCAAAGTTGGATAAATATGACGTCGATAACCATTCAAGGCTTATCCGACACATTTGATCAATATCCGTATCCGATCCGAATTCGAAGAAAAAAATATGAAAACAAATATGGTATCAGCAATATCCGTCCGTATTCGATCCGATTACACCCCTAGTTGTACGAGGCAAGTGGGCAATTGAATAACTATAAGCGTCTTGGTTAGGTGCGTAGTAGGTGTCAAGCGACGACTAATATATGAGCTAGGTCACAAGTCGCAAGTCTTATTGGATCATCAAGCATAGTATCTTGGTTAGGTATGCGCAGATTTTTTTTATTAAGAGTTCACGAGGCTCCTTTGGATGAACACAACCATTTTTTTTAAAAGCTCAATTCTTTTGAGATGTTCAAACTAAAGTTGCTAGGCCCTTTCTCGTCAGTGAAGGCAGCTTTGCTGCGCAGCTTCAATTACCGTGTGCAAATCATGTGCGTTCTTTTGTTTATACGTACATGTTCTAGCTTCTTGCCAAATAAAAGTTCTTTTCATTGATTGGTCGCTGTTCAACCGGCGACTGCAAGTCAGCGACAGCCATAGCAGTGAGATTAGATGCTTACCCTCACTTGTTATCTTCGTGAATCCTGGATTGCGAGAGCAAAGGTGTTAATAATGCACTAAGACGTTAAGTACCCTTTGTTACCGAATATAGTCCAAATTAAGACTCTTTAACCAAAGAGTAGAACAATTACACAAAAGACAGCGATACAAGGAAGAATTGGTATTCTTATTCACGTATTCAGCTCATGGTTATGACATATGGTGCACCCTTCTCTCTGTACACAAAACTAGGGTTTCGGAGGGTCACATTCACATGGGCCTTCAGGGTCGCTAGCTCAGCTCAATAATGCATGCATGCTCATATATCTGCACTGTTTAATTTCACCTTCACGGGCACACGGGCAACGCGCTTTGATACGGCTGAGCTGCTCCACGTACCTTAGGAGTACTAGTGGCCTGGCACTGGGGGTCAAGTCATAGTCCACGCTGTACCTTGGCAGCAGACAGAGAGAGGGACCAGCCTCACCGGTTGTTGTAAAGTGAAATTACCAATTAATTATGACTTTACGAGTCAAGTCGACGCTGTACATCGCGGTTTCCGGGGAGGAGAGATAGAGAATTTTATGGAAGGTTGTTAAAAAACTAACGTCACACTCTTAGAAATTGGGAAATCGAAACTCTCCATTAAAAATGACTTAAACGAGTGGCATAGGAATTAGAATACGAACAAGAAATGTAAGATGGGAGGGGATAGAATCTATCCTAATCCTGCATTTGCTATCCTACTATTATCCAAACAAGCAACGGACACTAGAGGAATTGCATAAAGATCATGGCTCGGCGTTCGCTGTGTGGTGCGAATTCCTCGGCCCAACACCGTAACGGCCCATCCTTCGCTCTAATTCCCATTCTGTGTATTCGCCATTTCCCTCAGCACATAGTTGGGTGTAGGTCCAGCGTACCAGCCCATCATAATAGCAAAGGATTTTTTTTTTATTTGGCGGCCAGTCGCGGCACAGCCTGCCCGCACAGGGTGAACAACGATTCTTCTTTTGCACACTGCTGATGAAAAAAATGACGGGCTGTAAATGAAATGGTTGGTTATCAATATTTTTTCAATACAAGTGGATAATGTGATATCTAGTATATCAGTATATTTATTTGATTCATAATGTTTCTTCTGTGAACTGTGTGGTACTGGGATTTCTTTACTTCTCATAAAAATGGAACGTATATATTTCCCATAAGCTAGAAAATTTTGCATTTTGTAGCAAGCACGAAACTATACATCACCCAAGCGTGACAAGGGAACGCATTGGCGACAGGGGCGGTGTCAAATACTGCCCTCGCGAGGGTAGTTTTCCCCACGCCACCAAATCCAACAATGGCTATAACCCTCGGCTGCGCCTGCGCCGGCGCCGGCGGCTGCGGTTGGTCCAGGCCCAGCAGCGCCAGGAGCTCCTCCATGGGCCCCCCCAATGCCCATGGGACAGCACGAGGCAGGGTAGGCGGTGCGTCGTGCCGCGGCGGGCCCAGACCTTGAGGGTTGGCTGGCGCTGCCGGTGCCCTCGGGAGGCTTGAGCACCCATGCGCTCGCCTCCTGCACGGTGTAGATAATATCTTGTTAGGAACATTCAACTGCATCCAATCCTCTCTTCTCCCTCTCTGCAATGTCGACATTATTAATAATTAATATCACTATACAATTCACAGGGCAATATTTACGAGTATATTTTTATTCCTTTTCCTACAAGTATATTTTTATTCTTTTTCCCTCAAATTAGCAATAATAACAACAAAAAATTACTACCTCTCTTTCTTTTCCTCATATAAAGACACGCACTGCTAGAAACACAAAGTTTTTTGTCAGCCAAAAACTCACGGAAACAAGGCCAGAACTGACGGCAGCAACATTTTTCATCGGCTAGAAGCTATGTTTTGTCTGCAAGCGACCGATGACAAAGAAAAGACGAAAATTAAAAATGTTTAGTCGGCCGCCGATCAAAAATTGTTCCACTAGAGTTTCCGACGGATCATCACTAGGAGGCAATATTTCATCAAAACAGAGGACGGTGTGATATTAGTGGGACGAGGAACGGGACCATTCCATCCCACCCGTCCCCTCAACCAAACGCCACCTAAGACCCTATTCTTCAGGATTTGACATAGCCAACAAAAACTAGCGTTCTAGCCGACAAAAAAAATATCCTGGCATGGTTTCGTCAGTTTGGTGCTGGCTGATGAAACCAATATTGTACAGCCATCAAAAATGCTGTTTTTTTTAATCTAAATTAGCACCTTTATATGCATATTCATCACATGCATCTCCAATTCACAAACGCCAGAAATACTTTCTCATCATCCACCGCACTACACAAAGTCATAATGCATCATTATCAAGTCAAACATTAACAACAAAAGTACATGTGACCATACAACAAGTGAAAAACCCAGGTATTCTAAATCGTCCAACACAAGTCCACTTACAGTTGCATGCAATTTTTTGATACATAGGCCATGTTTTAAGCAAAATGGTTGATGTACGTAGCAATCAGCAGTGACCTTCATGTAGCCATGGCGCCTGGCCTCGCTTCTGCATCCATGGGAGCACGGTATTGACACGTTTTAGTGCAAAACACCAACGATACGACCTAGACCGATCCACCCGGAAGGGACCCCGTCAGGGAGGACCAGCGCTAGGGGTTGCTCTAGCGTCAGCAGGCCACCTAGAGCTCCTCAAGTTGGCGTAGAGTCGAAGAGAGGCGAAAATTAGGGTTGGAGAGGAGAATTAGGGTTTGGGAATAGAGATATGCATAAAAGTAGGTAAAATGATAGATTGGTTCGATTGTGGATGTGTCAATCGGCCTTAACCCCTTATATTTATAGGGGAGTGTGGTCTTAACCCTTGTACAAGTCGAATCCCAAAAGATCTCGCCCAAATCTTAGAATTCTGCTCGGACTCGACTCTACCGGATAGTCCGGTACAGCCCACCAGATAGTCCGGTAATACTAGACAGTCCGGTAAATGCCACCGGACTGTTCGGTGGCGCCAGCCAACATGGCTATGCCCATTTAGGTGCTCAACACATGCCCCCCTGCCTTTTAGTGGAGGTCATGAACTAAAAGCACCAGAAACATTTACATCTTCGAGAATCAACAGATATCTCATAACTATAACAATTCCGAAGTCAAAACTAAACTTCCAATGTAGTATATCGGCTTTCTCAAGCATGTTGCCTCATGCTCGGGTAATATTTCTTCAAGAAGAGGCTATTTAATGCTTTGGGCAGTTCATTACCTTGTAGATCATCTAATATGTAAGCATTATCAGGAACCACCTTCTTCACGTTGTACGGATCTTCCCAGCTTGGAGACCACTTGCCGAACTTTCTATCCTTGGTCTTTAACGGCAGCACCGTCTTCCACACGAGCTCCCCAACCTGGAAATTTTTGGCCTTCACCTTCTTGTTGTATGCCTTGGCAACGATGAGTTTGTCTTTCTCAATCTCCTTCAATACCACCAATCGCTTGTCGGTCACTTCATCAATGTTGTCTATCATCAAATCATGATACTCACCGACATCCAAGTCATTCTGTCTAGCAAACCTATATGTATCAAAGTTTACCTCTATAGGTAGCATAGCATCCTGACCATACACAAGCTTAAAAGGAGAAACTTTAGTAGCACGTCGTTTAGATATTCTATGAGCCCATAAATCTTCAAACAAGACCTCATGCCAAAGCCGAGGATGATTAGCGATCTTTTTCTTGATAAGATTAATAATCACCTTATTACTAGACTCGGCCTGACCATTAGCCTGAGCATAATATGGAGAGGAATTGAGTAATTTAATCTTATATGATTTGGTAAATTCACGTACCTCTTTAGACATAAAAGATGCACCTTGATCTGTAGTTAAAGTCTGAGGAATACCGAATCTATGAATAATATGCTCAGTAATAAACTCAATTATCTCTCGATGTGTCATGTTCTTTAAAGCAACGGCTTCAGTCCATTTGGTAAAATAATAAGTAGCCATTAACACAAACCGATGCCCCTTAGAAGATGACGGATGAATCTCTCCAATAAAATCTAGACCCCATCCTCTGAACGGTCAAGGCTTGATAATAAGATGCATTTTAGCAGTAGGTACCAACTGAACATCTCCAAATTTCTGACATACCTGGCACCCTTTGTAATATTTGAAACAATCGGCGATCATAGTAGGCCAATAGAACCCGGCACTTCTCAAAAGCCACTTCATCTTCAAAGCCGATTGATGAATACCACAAACGCCTTCATGCACTTTTGCCATAGCCAGCACGGAATCATTGGGACCTAAACATTTGAACAAAACACCACTGACAGTTCAACGATATAAGTCATGATTCATCAAAACATATTTGAAAGCAATCCGCCAAACTTTCTTTTCTGTTCTGGTATTTGGATTTCGTAAACATGCTACAAAAGGTTCCCTCACCGGATAGTCCGGGGCGTCTCATCGGATAATCTAGTGTCCTACCGGACAGTTTGGTGTGAGGTGCCGGACAGTCCGGTGTACGCAGTTTCAGTACACCAGTTTCTTCAAGCATCAATTTCCCAGTTATGTGAAATCTTCCTTTAGAAGCACGATAACCAGAAGCTTCCAATGCCAGATTGTTAGACCTGGAATTGTCAGTTCTAAATATATGAAAGATGCCAAATTCATCGAAAGAACAAATAACATCCCAACATCAGTTTAAATAAGAATTTAAGATCCCATTGTAACATTGGTTTTCTCCCAAGACCTGATCTACTACCAACTGAGAATCCCCAAAAGCCTTGACACACTTCACCATCATGGATTGTAACAATTCTAAACCGAGTAACAATGCTTCATATCCGGCTTGATTATTAGTGCAATGAAATTCCAATCGGCTAGAAAAATCAAATGCAACACCTTGAGGCCAAACCAGTACTACACCTATTCCTTGACCTTCATTACAAATCAATCCATCAAAATAGAGCATCCATGGAGCAAAGGTAACATACATGACATCTAGTTCACAAGAATCATCAATCCGATGTTCAACTATAAAATCGGCTATAATTTGGCCTTTCATAGACTTCAAAGGTTCATACGCCAAATCATATTCAATTAAAGCATAAGCCCATTTACCAACTCTACCACTCATGATAGGATTATGTAACATGTATTTAATCACATCAGTTTGACACGCAACGATGCAAGAACAAGATAACAAATAATATCTCAACTTGGTACATGCATAATATAAGCACAAACATAAGCGTGTACCTTGTTTCAGCATCAATCAATCTTCTACTTAAATATGTAACTACGTGCTCTTTACCTTCGGTTTCTTGAGTTAGAACAGCACCGATGACCTTATCTTCGGCAGCAATATATAACCTGAAAGCAAACCCACTCCTAGGTGCCTTTAGCACCGGTACCGAAGACAAATATTCTTTTATCTGCTCAGAAGCCTTTTGCTGCTCTGCCCCCAAGTGAATCAGCATCATTCTTTAACCAAAGAATAGGAGTAAACGCATCAACCTTCCCAGCAAGATTAGATATAAACTTCCATAGATAATTGATCTTGCCAAGAAACTTTTGCATATCAAGCTTACACATCGGAGCTACAACCTTCCGAATAGCTTCTATGCGATTAGGATCGACTTCTATGCCATTTTCATGAATAATAAATCCTAAGAATTTTTCAGCCGATACACCGAAAGCACATTTGCGTGGGTTCATCTTTAAGCCATACTTTCACATCTTTTCAGAGGCTTTGCATAAATCGGTTAAAAGAGAATCAAAAGCAACCGATTTAACGACTATGTCATCAATATAGATTTCTAGGATGATTCCTAGCAGCTCATGAAAAATAAAGTTCATAGTCCTTTGATAAGTAGCACCAGCATTTTTTAAACCAAACATCATAACAACCCACTCAAATAAGCCAATAAAGCCAAGACACACAAAAGCCATTTTAGATGTATCTTCTTCGGCCATAAAGATTTGGTTATATCCGGCATTATCATCTAGGAAACTAATAACCTTATTACCAGAAGCACTATTAATTAACATGTCGGCTACAGGCATAGGATACTCATCTTTTGGTGTAGACTTGTTCAGATTGCGGAAGTCAATGCACACCCGAAGCTTGTTGGAGTCTTTCTTTTCTACCGGCACAATATTGGAGACCCAATCTGCATACCTGCAAGGTCTAATAAAGTTGGCTTCTAAAAGCCGGTGAATTTCATCTTTAATACGAGGATAAATGTCAGAACCAAAATGCCTCGGTCTTTGCTTGAAAGACCGAAAACCAGGCTTAATAGGTAGCCGATGCTCAACTATGTCACGGCTTAACCCAGGCATCTCAGTGTAACTCGAAGCAAAGCAATCAAAATACTGTTTCAACAAACCGATCAATTTATTCCTAGAATCGGATTTCAAGGTTTTGTTTACAAAAGTCGGCCGTGGAATAGTTCCATCACCAATATCTACTTCCTCTAAAGGATCAGCCGATGTAAACCCTTGTCCTAATTTATCTAAGTCCCTAAACTCTTCTATTACAAAAGAATCAGAAATAAAATTATAGCCAGAATTAAAAACACAATTACATCCACAGTTCTGGCTATAACCGGACTGTCCGATATACATCACCGAACTGTCCAGTGTCCTACCGGATAGTCCGGTGTCTATGCAAGGACTACCTATTTCCTGGACTCCATCTTGCTTTGCTTCTTCTGATCTTTACTTCCTGTTGATGTATACATTGTATTCATATGATATGATTCAGCCAATTTTCAACTGGCTCTAACATTACGGGAATAAAACCTTCCTTCCCCACACTTAGGAATTGGTAATCGGATAAGTCGACACCTGTTAAACACTTGGCATTATCTTAAGCCCAGATTACCGGGGCATTGGCTGTAGCAATACAAGCCGATGGGTCAGCATAAATCACCTCAACTTCGTCACCAACCCATTGAATAAGGAATTGATGTAAAGTAGAAGGCACACATTGATTGGCATGAATCCAGTCTCTTCCTAGAATCAAACTAAATTTACCTTCTACCTCGGCGATGAAGAATGCAGTAGCGATTGTCTTGCATCCAATAGTAAGCTCCATGGAAGCAACTCCCTTTGTCTCAATGGGGTTCTTGCCCCCCACGCCACTGAGTGTCATGTTGGTCTTGACTAGTTTAGCATCTGTCTTGCCTAGATTCATAAACAGATCATAAGGCATCAAATTCACAATGGCTCCATCGTCAACCAACATCCGAGACACGGGCGCTCCATCAATGTGACCACGAACATAAAGAGGCTTCAAATGATTAACCGATTCTGTCGGTTTTGCAAAGACAACGGTGGGGGATAGATATCCCCTGGGTCCTCATGGTGTGGATCCAAGACATAGGCCAACAGTGTGCCTGAGTTGGGCGAGCGGCTGATTTCATGGGCCGAACGCTTGATTCATGCCCACATACGGTCATAATGGCTTGGGGTTCAAGGCAGCAGTGACGTGATCTAAAGAACAAACAAGGAAGCTTAGCTCGGACTCTGGTTCCAAGATTTGAGGAGATTAACAAAAATACGATGGAAACTCAGATTCTGTTTGATCTCATGTGATCTAAACCAACTAGGAGATATAGAAGGAAATCAACTTGTAACCCAAAACTCCGTCAGGTTATATAAGGCGGATGAGGGACCCCTACCTAGAACACCAACTCCCATCACAATCTAGCCCTAGCCATCATTGTAACCTCGAGAATTCGACACAATACAATCAGCCGCACACAGGACGTAGGGTTTTAAGCAATCTCGTGGCCTGAACCTGTTTAAATCCTCGTGTCCCTGTCGCTTTATCGGTGAACCATCGAGCTATGTCGATCCTGCCGAGCCACAAAAGCTCCACGTGACCCGTCCCGTGGTGCACTACCGGTACTAAACCCCGACAGTTGGCGAGCCCGATAGGGGCTCGGCGACATCGACATCAAGCTAGCTACATGGCCAACCTCGTCGACAATGTCAGCAAGTTCGCTCCGGGCGAGATGATCTGCTTCGGATCCATCTCGTTCATTGCCGACCAATCCGGTGATCTGCGCTGCCTCATCGGTGCCATGCGGGAGGCGCGTAGCTGCAAAGCACAATCACTAACTCCAAAGCTTCCTCCAACTTCAACAGCACCTAGATCTGCTCAGCGGGGGGCAGGCCAGCGATCAGCCACCACCAGCGTCGAGCCAGCTCATCCTCAAGCGTCGACGCACCAGCCCACCAGGGCCACTCGACCTCGGTTTGTCTCGTCTCGGTGCAAGGCACCGAGCTCCTCCCCGATTCGATCTGGGTCGGGACCTCGACAGGCGGTCGAGGCGTCAGTCGGGCGCAGATCTGCTCCCACTCCTTCATCTCGATCGATGACCCCATCTTCGCTGACTCGGTGCACCGTGCTCTCCACTTCCCCTACTCAGATCTGGACTCAGATCAATCAGGAGAAGACACTAGGGCGACCGGAGGCTCGCCGCACATCCTCGAATCCTGCGCCGGCAACCCCACCTCGCCGGAAGGCCTGCATTTTGCACCCGACTGATGGCTGAAGCAGCAAAGCCACATATCACGTGCAAGATCGGGCTCCCTCCAAGCTTCCCCGCGGCCTCCGCGATGCCGCGGTAACTCATCAATCAACTTCGTCGCATCTATGGTTCATTCCTCGCGCCACGGTTCTCCTCAAACACGATGAGGATCCGCGATGGAAGACCGCCAGCGGTCATCGTGGACTGCAGCCTCAGCCACCTCAACTCAAGGAGGGGGGCGGGGAAAAGCCGACGAGACCTTCCTCAGGGTCAACGTCCACGCCACTTGTGGACGACGACGTCTATCACGCGGTTGAGGAACCGGTTACTGGATTCCGCTTGGTCCTCATCATCAACTCTACCCCAAGCGGTAGGACCGGCACGTGGCGTAGCACGCGCATGGTGACGAAGTCAGAGATCGCCCCTCCAAAGCCTCCACAGTAGTTGACTCGGCCACCTCTCCCTCGAGAGGACGGGGAGCCTTCCTGCATCGAGATGGTCTGCAACCTGGAGTCTCCCGCCGGGCCCGAAAGTAGGCAACCTCCAATGACTACGGTATCAGGATCCATGCTTCCTGACTCTGGGCTTCAGTCAGAGGGGTCGCTGATGCTCCTCGATGATCAGGCAAGCTCAGGGGCGCCAACGCATTTCTTCGAGGTACTCGTCATCAACGTACCGATGGAGGACGACCCTTTCTCTGGTGATGAGCCTTCCGTCAACGGGGAAACACCTCAGCAGCGTTAGCAGCGGCGGCATCGTAACTGGCACCGCAACATCCGTCACCACCACAACGCGGGGAATCAAGACCCGACCCTACCTGTCTCGCAAGATGAGATGACCGACTCAGGCGAGATGCTTGAGCAAGCTGAGTTCCGCCGTCGGAGAAACTATCAGCGACACGACCGTTGACACATGCAGGCCCAGCAGTACCAATGAGATCATGGGGGAAGGGCGCGCAACGCGGAGAACCACGCTCAACCTCGACCGCCTCCACCACCAGGGCGTAACCTACTGCCCGACTTTGCCGCGGCCATGGGCACCTCGAGTCAAATGGGGGGAGTGCTGGCGCGGCTGGCGGACACTCTTACTCAGACTTCAGAGGGGAAAGCATACCGTCAGATCTTCGCCCAAGCAGCTTAGCTCCTCCTTCCGGCCGACCCTCCAGCAGTACCCGACGCCCGTCAAACCATCAACGGGAGGCGGGATGCGCGCAACAACATCGAAAGATCGCGCGCAGAACAGCACGCAGAGGAGGTCCGCCGCCATAACAACTACGACTGTGACTTCGGGGCACCACACCAAGAAGATCGTGGCAGAGCTTACTCGGCCGGGGCGTCCGTCAATAGTCCGACAGCCCGACGGTCAGTCCACGACCGGTTGGGAGGGAATCGCCCTCGTTCCCCACAACACCGTGACACAACAGCTCAAGACGGAGGTATGTACGAACCAGCCCATCGTGGCATGGTCGGAATCTTGGCTTTCACCACGCGGCTCCGTGGAGTAGCGTGGCAGCAGAACTTCAAGGTTTCCAACGTCAACAGATACGAGGCGAAGCTCGACCCCATCGGCTGGCTGGCTATGTACTCGAGACCAGCTAGCGTGGCCGGCGCAAGCAAAGACGTGATGACCGCCTACGTCCCGATCATCCTGGGATAGGATGCGCTATAGTGGCTGCATCACCTCAGGCGTGATTGCATCGACAACTGGGATGACTTCTATCGGTGTTTCATTGCCAACTTCCAGTCACTGTCAGACAAGCCGGCACAGCCTTAGGACCTCAAATCTATCAAGCACAAGGATGGTGAGGGTCTCCGTTCGTACCTCAAGCGGTTTCAGTCGATGCGGAATCAACTTCCCAACATCGCTGATGCAGCGGTGATCGACGACTTCTTTCGAGGCTCCAGGGACGAAGCCTTCTTGTAGGCCCTCCTGCAAAAGTCTCTGGCCACGTCCGAGTAGCTCTTCCGCGACGCCGACCGATACATCACCGCGGACGAGTGAGCTCAGGACTTGGTCGACGCACATCGAGAAGACCAGGGGAAGCGTGAAGAGTCCTTGTGGCAAGATCGCCGTTGGGAGAAGAGACCTCAGGAGGAAGTCTTGACAGTGGGGCCGTCGCCCACGCACACGCACGTTCCACCGCGGCAAGGGGGGCAGAGGTCACTCGACCAACTCCTTGACGCGCCGTGTCCCTACCATAAGGAGATGCATCACACCTTGTGCGACTGCAGGGATTTCAAGGCTTCGATCGCTCATGGCAGGCCTTTCGTGGCTCTACCTCCTCCACCGCCACTGCCGCAAGATCAGGGACCTCTGCCTTAGAAAAACAGGGGCAACGGTGCTAGCTTCCCCAATGTCAACCAGCACATCAACGTCATCATCGGGGGGCATGGCTCCTTGGAGAGCAAGCGGCAGCAGAAGCTCGACGACCGCCAAGTCTTGGCGGCCATCAAGGAACCTCTAGAGCCATACAGCTGGTTAGACGTGACGATCTCCTTCAGTCGGGCAGACCAGTAGCTCAAATACGATCACCCGGGCAAGTACCCTCTACTGGTAAGCCCTGTGGTCCACGAGAGCCGACTCATGAGGACCCTGATCGACAGCGGGAGCAGCATCAACGTCATGTTCCCCAAGACCCTTCTATTTCTCGGCCTCTCCATTGACGATCTGGAGGAGTCAGACAGTCCATTCTTTAGAATTATGCCTGGTGAGGAGGAGTACCCGCTGGGGCATATCAGCCTGCCCGTCACCTTCGGAACGGAGGAAAACATCAGCACCGAGACCCTGCACTTCGAGGTGGCCACTTTTGACTCCGCCTACAACGCCATCATCGGGCGGCCCGGGTTAGACAAGTTCATGGCTGTCCCTCACTACTCATACCTATGCCGGCCCCACGTGGAGTTCTCTCCGTGTGGGCGGACTTCAAGGCTTTTGCTCTTTGCGCTCGAGAGGCTTTTCAGGCGGCCTACGCCACGACCACTGTGCCAGCTCAGCGCCGACTCGTCGATTATGCAAACAAGCTCCTGAAGGAAGATCAGGTGATCCCGACTCATGAGCCAATTCCCACCACGACAATCCAGGCGACCGTGGTGACCAAGGAATTGATCCTCGACCTCCCTAATGGCTCAAAGACGGTGACCATCAGCGCAATCCTACCTCCCAAATAGGAAAGCACACTCGTCCGGTTCTTGAAGGACAACTGGGACATGTTCGCCTGGAAGCCCGCCGATATGCCGGAGTCCTAAGAGAATTGGCCAAGCAAAAACTCAAAGTGTTCCCCAATGCCAAGCCGACCAAGCAGAGGCTGCGTCGCTTTACTCCGGACAAGAGGGAGGCGATCCGTACGAAGTTAACTCAGCTCCAAGCTACCGGGTTTATTAGAGAAGTCATGCATCCCGAGTGGCTTACGAACCCTATACTCATTTTGAAAAAGAATAAAGTAGACTGGCGGATGTGAGTTGATTATACTAATCTCAACAAACATTGCCCAAAGGATCCCTTCGGGCTACCTAGGATAGATCAAGTAGTCGACTCTATGGCCGGATGCTCGCTCTTGTGCTTCCTCGACTGTTACTCGGGCTATCATCAGATCAGCCTGGCCTTGGAGGATCAAGAGAAGACGGCCTTCATCACATTGTTCAGGGCATTCTGCTACACATCTATGCCTTTCGAGTTGAAGAATGCCGGGGCCACGTACCAGCGCGCGATCCAGACATGCTTGGTGGAACACTGGGGCAAGCGTGTTGAAGCCTACGTCGACGATGTGGTGATCAAGATGAAGAACCCGGAAGATTTCATCAACGACATCCAACAGGTCTTTAACAGCATGAGGAGGTTCCGCTGGAAGCTTAACCCCGCTAAATGCGTATTTGGGGTTCTAGCCGGATAGTTACTCGGGTTCGTCGTCAGCAAACGGGGGATCGAGGCTAATCCAGAGAAAATCGATGCAATTCTTCGGATGCAGCCTCCCAAGTCGCAGAAGAAGGCCCAGAAGCTCACTGGGTGCATGGCTGCGTTGAGCCGATTCATCTCACGGCTGGACGAGCGCGTCATGCCATTCTACAAAGCTCCTGAAAAAGGTGGACAGGTTTCAGTGGATGCTAGAAGCTCAAGAAGCGCTTGAGGCCCTCAAAAAGTTCTTAATGAATCCTCCAGTGTTGAAATTGCAAATCAAGCCACGGCAGACTCCCCTGCCGAGGATCTATTGTTGTACCTCTCTTGCATGACTCATGTGGTCAGCTAAGTGTTGGTTGTCGAAAGGGTGGAGGAATGGCATGTTCAGCCAACTCAACACCCAGTTTACTTCATCAGCGAGGTGCTCAGTCCATCCAAGGTCAGGTACCCTCAGGTTCATAAGTTACTGTATGCGGTCCTCATCACAGCTCGCAAGCTCCACCATTACTTTGAAGAGCACAAAGTGGTGGAGGTCACTTCGTTCCCCATCGGTGAGATCTTGCGGAACAGAGAGGCTATGGGAAGAATCGCTAAGTGGGCGTGTGAGCTGAGACCACATGACATCGAGTTCTGCCCACACACCACTATCAAGACCCAGGCTTTAGCTGATTTCATTGCCGAGTGGACAGAGAACCAGGTGCCTGATAACACAGAGCCTCTGGAATTCTGGAAGATGTATTTCGATGGGTCACTAAAGATAGATGGAGCCGGGGCAGGTGTTGTCTTAACCTCCCCGAAGGGTGAAAAACTCAAGTACGTGCTTTAGATTCTCTTCACAGTTTCCAACAATGCGGCAGAGTACAAAGCTATGCTACACGTCCTGCGCATCGTGATTTCACTCGGCATCAAGCGCCTCATGGTCTACGGGGACTCTCTAGTGGCGATCAGTCAGGTCAACAAGGATTGGGACTGTACCACGGAAGCCATGGACAAATACTGTGCTGAAGTTCGGAAGCTGGAAGACAAGTTCGATGGGCTAGAATTTCACCATGTGGATCGCAACGGTAATACAGACGCCGACTTACTGTCCAAGGTTGGGTCATCCAGGGCCAAAATTCTCCCAGGTGTGTTCGTCCAAGAGTTGTCTCGTCCGTCGATTGATCGCGACTTAGAACCCCCAGAGCAGCATGTTCTGAGCTTAGACGATGCTTCGACTGACTGGCAGGTCCCAATCATCAAGTACATCAGGGATGGTGACAAGCCTGACAACAAAGCAGAAGCCGAGCAAGTCATCCGGCTTGCGGCCAGCTATACATTGATCGGCAATGATCTGTTCAAGCGCGGCGCAGCCGGAGCTCTGTTAAAATGCATCGATGAGTCTCGGGGAAGAAGTCTAGTGATGGAGATTCATGCCGGGCAGTGCAGTAATCACGCTGCGTCCAGGACATTGGTCGGGAAGCCATTGAGGGCCGGATTCTACTGGCCAACAGCCAAGCAAGATGCTGCGGAGATTGTCAAGCGGTGCGAGGCATGCCAGTTTTTCGCGAATCAACATCATTTGCTGGCTCAATAGTTGCAGAACATTCCTGTCTCGTGGCTCTTTGCATGCTGGGGGCTCGACATGATCGGTCCACTCAAGAGGGCTCAAGGTAGTTACACGCATGTCTTGGTGACTATTGACAAGTTCACCAAGTGGATCGTGGTCAAGCCTATCGCATCTCTCACTTCAGCAAAAGCAGTGGATTTTATTCAAGAGATTATATTCCGCTTTGGGATCCCGAACAGCATCATCACGGATTTGGGCTCCAACTTCACAGGCTCGGAATTCTTCGACTTTTGCAGCGAGAAGTCTATACTCATCAAGTACGTCTCGGTATCGCACCCTCGTGCTAATGGCCAAGTTGAGCGAGCTAACGGGATGATTCTGGATGCCCTGAAGAAGAGAGTCTTCGACAAGGATGAAAGACTGGTAGGCAAGTGGATCAGATAACTCCCGTATGTCGTCTGGAGCCTCAGAATGCAGCCATGTAAAGCTCTTAATGGGAACACACCCTTCTTCATGGTCTATGGCTCGGTGGCGGTGTTACCTGCTGATTTGGCATGTGGGGCACTGCGGTTGGCATTCAAGGATATTGCAGAGGCAGAAAGCATGTGCATTGAGGAGGTTGATCTGCTAGAAGAAGAGCGGCTTAACTCAGTGATTCAGTCAGCATGATATCAGCAGACTTTACGCCGTTATCATGAGCATAACATGCGTCCTCATGCTTTTCTCGTCGGGAATCTAGTCCTCCGAAGGGTCCTCAAGGGGGTTGGGCACCACAAGCTGTCCCCCTCTTGGGAGAGGACTTACATCATCATAGAAGTCACTCAGCCAAGGTCCTATCGCTTGTCTGAGATGGATGGCACTCCAGTCGGGAATTCGTGGAACATCGAGCATCTGTGCAAGTCCTACTCTTAGGCATCTTGCGACCTCGGCTGATATGTACTCTATTCTGTACTCGTGCTTAGTCCTGATTTCAAATGGACTCATCCTCAGTCATGTTCAATCAGATATACTTGGATAATGAATGAATGCTTGATCTCCGTGCATATCCCTTCTTCTCGTGGCGTGAGTGCGTATGACTTCTGGTGATCAAGTTCCCATCCTCAGATAATCAGGCAATCAGTCATGGGTCCTGACCCGACTCATGGCTGGTGTTACATGCCTACTCTTACTCAAGCTAGGGTACAGTCTGACCCTAATTATGGGGCAATCAGCCTAGGTCGTATGATCGATAGCTGGTGTTACATGCCTACGCTTACTCAGAATAGGGTGCCATCTAACCCTCCTTATGCGGCAATCAGCCTAGGTCATATGGCCGACAGCTGGTGTTACATGCTTTTGCGTTCTCACGAAAAGGGTGCAATCTGACCCTCCTTATGGTGCAATCAGCCTAGGTCATAGACCGACAGCAGGTGCTACATGCCTTCGTGTTCTCATAAAAAGGGTGCAATCCGGCCCTTGCTACTAGGCAATCGGCTTAGGTCGTGGACCTACAATCAGTGCTACATGCCCTCAAGTACCCATAACAGATGGGTGCGGTCTAACCCTACGTCTCGCGTATTCGATGAGTTTTCAGCCCGAATGTTTAATTCTTGTACTCGTTCGCGCGTTTTCGATTTCGAAAAAAGTCCGCATCAAAGACCCTGTGCTAAGGCCAACTCAAGGGCCCATTTTCTTTCATAACTTCGTACAAGTAGTCAGTAAAGACTTCATATCATCTAAGAATTCTGATACTGTTTTCTTACAGACTAACATTTATAGTAGGTACAATCGAGTCATAGCAAGGAAAGAAGTTCAAATTTACAGTTCGAATTCTGAAATCAATTTCTCGGCTATGGACTGAATCTCTGAGGCATAATGGTCAATGGTGGCATCTCTTGGGTCGGCCCCAACTTTGGCTATCAGCTCGGCTAAGTCTAGCTCAGGCCGAGTTATCTTCATCATTAGCAGAACGTGTTGGAGGATTGATTTCAGTCGCCCTCGAAGATGTTTCTTGGTGTCTTCAACCAAGGTTGCTACCCAGTCTGATATTGGTCTTGACGAGCCAACTTCTGGGGCACATATGTTTAGCATGGTGTTTAGTGCAGTCGTTGCGGACTTCATCAGCTCCTTGTTCTTTTCATAAGCCATCTTTAGTTTGTCGCAGTTTTTCTTAACAACTTCATAGTTCCGCACTGAAAGTTACAAGTCATGTTGTTGCCTCTCTGACAACTGCCGGGATTCTTTGAGAGCTTGCCTCGTGGATTTCAGCACCTTGTCCAAGTCTCTGTTTTTGCTTTGAATTTCAACTCGGACCTTATCAGCTTCCATCAGCTCGGTTGTCTTCCGTTCGAGTTCTGTCTGAGTCAATTGCAGGCTTGTTTGAAGTACTGTCAAGGCATTGGACGTGTTCTAGAATGACTTCTCAAATCCATCTCGTGATTCTCGAAGCTCCTGGATTTCTCCTTTCAGCCGCAGTGCCTCATCCTGTGGACTGATTCAACTTATAGGCTTCTGTAAGTAAAGAATATGCTAACTGGGTTTCTTGGCGAGTTACCTCATGCTGTTTTCATTCCAGTTCAAGTTTGCGCTGCAGATTCCGAGCACTATCTCGAGCTTCGTCACGCTCGAGGAAAATGTTACGATGTGAGGCATCGCGCTGAGCCAAAGCAGTTTCCAGATCAGCAATCTTCTTAGCCGCAGCTGCATGTCAAGGCATGAGTACATCAGGATGTGTCGGGCGCCAGGCTATATGGGCGACTAAGAAAGTAGGCACTCACCAGCGCTCTCAGCAGCACGGGTGGCTTCGGACTTGGCCAGTTGTTGGCGCAATGCGACTACATCACTCCTAAGCACTAGAGCAAGTTTTTCACGCCATCGTGCTGCCTGATCGAGCTAGTTCTGCAGAAAAAGAGTCAGTGCATTAGTAATATTGATGTTGACTTCAAAGATTACTGCAGTCAGAGCAGCGACTTACCTCAAAAGCTACAAATGGCCTCGGTTCAGTCGGGCCTACAGCAAGTTGTAGATCTGGAGCCACCAAATCGAGATGAGTTGCTTCTTCAGCCATGATAGTGTCATCTGTCGACTTGGGACCTTCATCTCGGGGCTTGGCACTGGCACAGAAATATTTGGAATAGTTTCAACGTTGGTTGTCTCATCACCAACAGTTACCTCGGTCTCATATTGTGAGCCATGTTCCTTCGTGGCATGCTCTTGGCGGCTTGAAGTGCCTCTTCCTTCAAGGTTGCTGAGTGCGTCGTGCCAGCTGAACAGGGGCCCCATGTTGGTATCATCTTGGTGATCTTCTGTATTCTTTAGCTTTGTTTCAGTCGGTCACTCCTGGACCTCTTGCTCAGGCGCGTCAGTCGTACGCTCTGGAGCCTCAAGTTCGAGGGCTTCAGCCGCATCAGACCCAAGCTCAGGGGCTTCGGTTGCTTCAGTCCCAAGCTCGGGGGCTCTAGCTTCATTCGACTCAAGCTCGAGGGCTCTCTCTGAGTCAGCATCGCGCCCGGGAGGCACTATGCGTTGTTCTGCAGAAGGTCTGCACAGCAATTTGAATCAATCAAGGTGTTGGAAAACAGAAATAAAGAGATGGTGGTTAAAGTATTCAGTCGTACCGTGGTGGCATGAAGCTGCTATCACTTGGGAGAGGGAATGACTTCACGAACTGTGCTAACTCTGGGTCAATGTCTGATAAATCCAATTCCTCATCTACTGGCATTTCTGGGTGAGTCGGAGGGGAGGCTGTGACTTTAGGTTCTTGCGCTCGTTTGGACCTCCTTTCACAATGTTGCAACGGGATTTCTTCTTCTTCCTCCTCTTCGTCGATCAGAGAACTCCAGTCAATACCGCCAAGAGATGAGCCTTTACTGTTGTCAGTCGTCTCCTACACTCTGGATTTCTTGCTCAGTCTCTTGGACGGGGACATCGGATCAGGCCTGGTAGGAGAGGTCTTCTGGCTATTGACTTGTTCCCTGATGGTCCTCTTTCTCCGGGGAACATCGGTCTGTCCTGTCAATGTCTTGGCTCGGGTACGTCTTGACAACCTTGGGGCAGCATTGCCTTCCCTTGAGTCTATTGCATGCTCAAGGGCTTGTTCTTCTTGAGCCCCGGCATCGTCTTCGACATCTGCGTCATCAACCGGACGTGGGATGACGATAAATGTTGCAGCTTCATTATTGTCTTTCCCTTGGGTTGCTGCAACTACAGCTTCCATCTCCTCAGCAGTTAACTGGTATTCCCGCTTCAACATCTTGTCGGCATTATGCTGAGGAGGGTCGGAAAGGAACTTGGCAATATTGCTCTGCAGAGATAAAGTCAGCAAATTTGTTTAGAGATGAATACATTATCAGAATATGTCGGTGAGTCGGTCGGCAAGCTACAATACTTACAGTTGGCGTAGGGTACCATGCAGAGTAAGGCTGTGGTGATCCTTCATTGTGGACATCACCTCTTAGCATCAGGCCAATTCGGGCCTTGATTTCTTCTACAGTAATGGGTCGGCTGATCTCTCGAGTGGGATCATTGGCTCTGACATACAGATAGGCTAGATACACTCAATCCTTCATCGGTTGAATGCTTCAGAAGATAAAATCTATAACTATGGCATTAGCAGTCAAGCCGTAGTCCTTCAAATCTAAGATGTCGTTGAGCAGAATTTCCACCTCCGCCATTTCTTATGTAGTTGGTGCCTCTTCCCAACTCCTGAGCTTGGAGTTCGGTTGGCATCCTGATCGGGCTGGCAGCGAGTTGGCATGGTTGGTCATGTAGAACCACTCGGAGTGCCATCCTCTATTGCTGTCCTTGAGAGGGATGTCTAGGTATACTGATTTGTGTCATCTACGCAGTTCTAGGTTAGCTCCTCCAACTACCTGTAGAACCTTGTCTTGGGTACCGGGTTTGCAGTGGTACAGATACTTCCAAAGACCAAAATGGGGAGCAATCCCGAGGAAAGCTTCGCACAGGTGAATAAAAATTGAGATTTGAAGAATTGAATTGGGATTCAGGTGAAATAGATTAATGCAATAGAAGTTCAGTAAGCCATAGGCAAAAGAGCAGAGGGGTAATCCTAATCCACGGACAAAGAAAGGGGCAAAGACTAAGGACTCATGGGTATCCTCTGTGGGGATTTTTTCACCCTCACAATCTCTCCACTCACCCAACTCCTTGGGAGGAAGAACTCCCATTCTCACAAGATGATTCAGGTGAGATTCAGAGATAGATGACATACGGAAAGCCAGAAATGGCGATGGGATTGGTTGGTTTTCGTCGTGTGGAAGCCCTTCGGTAGTGTTTCCACGCTCGCTGATCATCTTCTTCTTTGGAGCCATGGGTGCAAAGGATTCTGGCGCTAGTTTGGAAGTTTTGGGACAAGGGATTTCGAATCTGGTGGCACTGGCGGTGGAGTAAATGCAGTTATTCAGAATGGGGATTCGAGTGGAAGGAACCGTTAGGGTATTGGTCTTCTTTAATACCCAACAGCGTTAAGTTCGGGGAGTTTTGCTTTCTTTAAGGGCACTTACGGCGTCAACATCTTCTCCGTGATTCTGAGGGGATAGCGGATTTCTTAAGTGGTTCAGTCGGCATGGATTTTTCCTAGGTCACCTAGAATTCAGTTGGACATCGTTCAGTCGGATAAGTTGAGACGGTTATTATTGATCTATCGGTACTTGGTGGCAGCTATATCCTAGATGATTCGTTTGGCTCGAGGGCTCATGGTTTTCACCTTATGGTCTGGTTTTCAGTGGTTAAACCGTCTTTAATAAATCTGACAGAGGTTGGTTGTAGAAGAGATGAACATCATTCAATGACAATGAACTCATGAACAAGTGAAACATAAGGCATTCATTAAAAAGACGGGATTCATTACAGAGATAAACCTACGGATACATGGGATCTTCCTACGGCACTACATTATTAATTAAACTAAATCCTAGTCTAACAGCCAACACGGCGGCGCTTCTTGGGGGGCGTAGCAGCATCCTCATCGCTGCTACTGCCATCGCCGTCGCCGTTGTCATCGCCACCATCATCGTTACCGTCGTCATCATCGTCGTCGTCGTCATCCTCGTCGGCCTCATCTTCCTCCTCATCGTCGTCGTCCTCGTCATCGGGACCGTTGAGGCCGGGGTGGTTAAGACCCCGGAGCATGGCCTTCTCCTTCCAGTTGTACTGGTCAGAGTCGGTGTTGGAGTCATCGCTCGCCTCTTCCGGCGATGCCTTCTCCTCGTCGTCGCTGCCATCGTCGCTGTTGCTGAAGGGGTAGGCGTCGTTCGGGGGCTCTTCTTCATCGGGGCCGCCGGCGAAAACCTCGTCCTCTGAGTCAGAGAACTCACGGCGGTTCTTGCGAGGGCCAGCCATGGTGTTTGCAAGAAAAGAGGGTTGCGGCAGTGGACTCTTATGCGTGTGCAAGGCAATGAAGTGTGACTGATGGACGGGTTCTGGCTTCAGTTATATAGCAGGCGAGGTGCCGCTTCGGTTTCTGCAAGTCCGCGTATAATGATGGCGTTTGGTATTCGGATGGACACGCATCGGTGATCCATATGCGAGACGGTTCAAGCGAGTTGGATCCATGAGCAGTTGGGTTATCGAGGGAAAGCGTATGCGACAAAGAAAGGAATGGATCTTCATGTTATCGACAGTTTCCCAGTTTACACCCAATGGGTGGGGAAATTTTTCTGTAAGATTTTTATGATTGGGACAAAGGCATGAAGACTTCCGTCGGGCGATGATGAGTCGGGAGAGCTCTTTGGACCTTCAAGCTGATTGTTACTCAAGTCACCTTGAAGCTCGGGGGCTACACCCAATGGGTGCACCTTGTCAGTGCAACCATTGAAGCGACGCAGTAACTGACTTGGGAGGAAATGTGTACTTTCAAAATTTCAGATTGTTTGGACCTTCAAGCTGATTGTTATTCAAGTCAACTTGAAACTCGAGGGCTATACCCATTGGGTGCACCTAGTCGGTGCAACCAATGATTTGAGGAGACGAATGATCTAAAGATGGAGTCGTCGAAGCCAGTTATTTCTTTTTTCGGATCTTTAGGCTGATTGTTACTCAAGTCAGCTTAAAGCTCGAGGGCTACACCCAATGGGTGCACCTAGTCGGTGCAACCATTGGAGAAGTATGAAAGTTGATTCAGTAGGACATTTCACTCGGAGCTACAGTTGGTTGTGGGAGTCTCGAGTCAATTGACTTCTGAATTGACTCGAGCCTCGGGGGTTTGTGGAGGATAGATATCCCCTAGGTCCTCATGGCGTGGATCCATGACATGGGCCAATAGTGGGCCTGAGTCAGGTGAGCGGCTGATTTCGTGGGCCGAACGCTTGATTCAGGCCCACATATGGTCGTAATGGCTTAGGGTTCAAGGCAGCAGCGACATGATCTGGACAACAAACAAGGAAGCTTAGCTCGGACTCTGGTTCTGAGATTTGAGGAGATTGACAAAAATACGATGTAAACTCAGATTCTGTTTGATCTCATGTGATCTGAACCGACTAGGAGATACAGAAGGAAATCAACTTGTAACCCAAGACTCCATCAGGTTATATAAGGCAGATGAGGGACCCCTACGTAGAACATCAACTCCCATCGCAATCTAGCCCTAGCCATCATTGTAACCTTGGGAACTCGATGCAATACAATTAGCCGCACACAGGACGTAGGGTTTTACGCATCTCACAGACCAAACCTATCTAAACCCTCGTGTCCCTGTCGCTTTACCGGCGAACCATCGAGCTACGTCGATCCCGCTGAGCCACAAAAGCTCCACGTGACCCATCCCATGGTGCATTGCCATGAAGCCATTCCTTGGTCCAAAATTAAACTGAGCCGTCACCTCTTCATCTTCACCGATAATATTATAATAGGTAGAAAAAGTAATCATATTGATGTCCCTACCTAGATGCTCAGGAGAAGCCTCATAGTCGACCATCTCTTCTTCCGGTACATCTTCCTCTAGGCCAACAGGTGCAGAAACCTCCGCAACAATTGGTGCTGCCTTGACCTCAAGTTCTTGTTCTGGTATTGCTGGCCTCTGATTACCGGACAGTCCGATAGTGGACACCGGACAGGCCGGCGTACCGGATAGTTCGGTGGATGTCACCGGATAGTCCGATGACTGACACTGGTCTGAGGTAGCCATCTTAGCAAGAACTTCTATGTAGCCATCTTAGCCACTGCTTAGGAGGAAACATAGGATGTGTAATATTGAAAATCCTCTCAGCTTCCCGCTCTTTTATCTCTTTGGCCTACAAACATTGCAATGCCCTTTTTTGAGTATGAGTCAAACCCAAAGGACACCACTAAGGCATGGAATACTTTGGATCTGGTGGTGGCTTGCTGGTAACCTTGCTGGAGTTTGCCTCATGATCATTAGCCAAAGTAACCTTAGATGAAGCCTCCTATGACATAACACTAGCTGATTTTCCAAACACCATCGGCATTTTGCAATTACTATTATACACCACATTGTTAGTCCCAATATTAACATCACCGGCTATAACTTGAGGTGTTGATTGAGCCGGTGGTGCTGCTAACTGAACCTTTGACTTCATTGGTTGAATCGGTTTTGGTCAAAATTGAAAATTTTGAGGATTTTGAGGGGCGTGGTGCATACCTTTGAGGCTGTAACTGTGGTTGTGTCTCATGCCCCCCTACCAGATTTGTCGGCATTAGAGGCCGATAATTCTGGCATTGTTGCTGGTTTGGTACCCATGGACCAGATTAAGGAACATACAATCAGTCATGTACAGAAGGAGCCAACCTATCAAAAGCAGAAACTTGTGGTGCCCCCACCCTTGATAGCAATAAGGATTGTAAGCATAAGGTGCACACATGTTATTCCGAGCCGGATTTTGTTGGAACTCTTGCAGAGGACCCCATATTACAGGCGGGACCACGGGTGCTGGTGGTACTAGCTGAACCACTTGAGGAGCCGTTTCTATCATCTTTTTATTCTGCACAGGCTTGACTTCCCGCAGTGGTGACCTTTGTCGCTTATATGGCCAGTTCCCGGAAGTGGCCTTCCTCATGTACTTGGTAAGCAACTGATCAAATGTAGGACCAAACTGATGTGACTTACCAGAGGTCCTTGCCTGATGCTTCTTCCAAGTCCCCACCTCTGGCTGCTTTGGCTTGAAGGTCCTTGGACGCTGCTGGGGGTCACCGGACTGTTCGGTGAGTGTTGTCGGACTATCCAGTACACCGGACTATCCGATAGCCGGCGTCGGACTGTCTGGTGGCGCTGCCCTAGGAGCCCCTTGCTGGTTGTGATGCCCCCAGTGCCTAAGAACCTACCGGTGATCTTCAATGTGTCCCTGCCATGTGCTGTCTTCTCCCTGATCACCTTCCTGGCCAAAACTTTAGTATTCTAATCGATTAGCCATGAGGAACCGATGACCATGGCTTTGCCTTTGCTTGTCTTGGCCACCTTAGGCCAAACCAAGACTTTCTTGCCGCCTATGTCTAGAGTGTTCATGGGGAACGACTGCTTGTCAATCTGCATCTCTAGAAAGCTCATACGGCCTTCATTCACAGCCGATTGTATCTATCGACAGAAAACATTACAATCATTAGTCGCATGAGAGAAAGAGTTATGCCATTTACAATAAGCTTTCCTTTTCAACTCATCTGCAGAAGGAATAGTATGTGTCAATGTAATATTTCCACTTTTGAGAAGCTCATCAAATATCTTATCACAATTAGCAACATCAAAAGTAAACTTAACTTCTTCTTGCTGATTCTTATTAATTGGTCTCAAAGAAGGACAAGTAACAGATTTGTTCTTATTGGACCAAGCAAATTGAGCTGCATAGATTTCTTTAGAATCATCATCGGAGCTAGCCGAATCATATTCTACAACATTCACATTATGACGCACAATCTTTTGGCTCTCTCTACTTCGGCTCTCTATAGCCAAAGCCTGCTGATGTAGTAAAGACAAAGAATAAAATCGTGTGCCAGCTAGCTTCTCCTTAATGTACGGCCTCAACCCCTCAAGAGCTAGCCCAACTAATTCTCTATCTGAAACAGTCAACTGGAAACATCGGTTTCTAGTATCTCTAAACCTCTTAAGATAATCATGAACTGATTCTTCATGACCTTGCCGAATTTTAGATAAATTGGCCAATTCAAGCTCGTAATCTTCTAAGAAAAAGTGATCATGAAATTTTGCCTCCATCTCGTCCCATGTCCCAATTTAATTAGGAGGCAAATGTAACACCCTAAATTTAATTTCCAGCAGTTTATAATAAATTCAATATGCTTTATTTATTTTCTAGGATTTATTGTGCCTAGTATGCATTTTTTTTTTCATTATCTTTTGAACTAAATATTGCAATATATCCTAAGGTCAACATGTTTGTGCATTCATGCTGGAGCATATTTTTTATTTGATGAGTGGCATAAGGTTTGAATTCAAATTTATTTGAATTCATAGTTTGCTTTTGAGTTTAAAAGAAAAGAGAGAAATAGAAAAGAGAGGGAAAATGCAGGAAAAAGAAAAAGAGAAATCAGCCCACCTCCCTGAGCCGGCCCACCTCGGCCGAGCCGGCCCACCCCGCGCCCTCACCCGAGCCAGCCCAGGCGAGGCGGCCCAGCCGGCCAGCCGCGCACGCCGCCTCTCTCCCTCGCGCCGCTGACAGGCGGACCCGCGCCCGTCGAGCCGCTGACAGGCGGGACCCACCTGTCATCCCCAACCTCCTGACTTTCCTTTTTCGGCGACGGCGTTTTCCTTTTTCGGCCGCCGCCTTTCCTTCTCTACGCCGGCCGACTCCGAGGAGGAGAGCTTCCCCCGCCGCCTTTCCCGTGTTTCCCGCTCTCCTGCGCACCGAGTCCCCAAAGGAATCGAAGGATTCCCTTCCTTCCCGAGAGTGCGCGCCGAAGGAAACTCCGGCCGCCGCCTTCCTTACTGCGCCGCCCCCTTCTGAGCCGCTCCGGTCCTATAAATAGCACGCCGGGCTTCGCCCTTTCCCCCTCAACCTCGCCAGCAGCCACAATCGAGCCCTAGCCGTCACGAGCCGCTCAATTCTGCCGCCACCGTCCGAGGTGAGTAACGCCGGCGAGGTGTGTGGTCGCGCTCCCGCCGCCCTAACCCCTCCGCCGTGCTCTGCAGGGCCTCGCGACCCTGTTCCGCTAGCTCTCGACGCCCGTGGACGCTCCGACCGAGCTCTCCGCGAAGCCCCGAGCCGCTCCGCCGCCTCCGCTCGTCGCCGACCATCCTCCGGCAGCTCCCAGTCGTCGACAACCCCACGGTGAGCTTCGCCGTGGTCCCGTCTTGCTTTCTAGCTAGGTCCGGTCCCGAATCGCGCCCCGGAACACTGGGCATCCCGAGCTCCGGCGATGCGCCGCCGTCCCCGATGGTCGCCGCCGGCGAAACCTCGCCTTCCAACCTCAGCCGTCCGATCCAGAACGGATGCACGAGATTATAACGTGATCCGATCTCACCTCGGCCGTTAGATCTAGATCCGACCGTCCGGACCAGATGGTGACCGGTCAACCGCGGTCGTCGCCGCCTTTTTGTTAAAGAGACCCTCGGTTTTTTCTAAATCAACCCGCGGTCCACGCCAGTTCAAAAATAATTACAGATCGGCCCAGTTTTTAATGCTTTAGCCCCTGCGCTATTGAAAAATAGAACCCGCAGTCCAGAGGCTGTGTTTTTGTGCTTTAGACCTCGGATCTTTCCTGAAATTACAGAATTGGTCCCTGGTTTTTCCAAAGCAGCACAGATTTTGAGTTTTCTTCATAAAGGGGTCCCTAGAACCTTGTTTTGGCCATAACTTTTCCGTTTTAACTCCGTTTTGGGCGATTCTTTCGCTCACGTGACCGTGGTAATATGTAGAACAATTCTAAACCAGTTTTGTGTTCTGTTTGGATGTATTGGTGTACTATTTCTTATCTTTTGTCCATTGTTTGCATGTATGCTCGTATATGGATGCTTGTGTGACGATTGGACGTAAGTAGACGTTGATCTGTCTGAGGTGAACGAGGAGCCACCTTTTGACATTTGTGAGCAGCAGCAAGAGCACCTTGAGGAAGGCAAGTATAACATGAGCAACACCTATCACCTTTAATTCATTGCATATGCATGTGTCGATCTTGTATGCCTATAAGGACGATACATTAGCCACTTTGATCTCAATGTGAACCTTTTGGGTTGCATGTGGTTAAGTTTTTGCTAGGTGCTGTGCCAACATACACCTATGCTATGTTTTTAATTAATGTTGATTAATGGATCTATGCAATTAATTGTTTGAGCGTGACCCTCTGTGCCGTGTGCTTGAGTGGTGCATGTCTCATTTAAAATTTGTTTTTTTTTAGCAACTTGGTCTAGGGGGCATGAGCTTTGTGCTTAGTGGTTTTGCTCATAGCCACTTTCCATAAGGACCGGTTCGCAAAGCGACAACCTGGGACAACAGCACTACCATAAGACTGGTATGGGACGGTCTTAGCTGATTAATTAGATTGTTTTAGTTTGGGAGTAACTTACCTGCGGGGCAAGAGGGGAGGTGTGCTTCTGTGGCCCTCGCGCTGCTTGGGTTGAGTGTGATGTGTTCTTCTCCCCTTGAGGCTTGCTCCACCGTTGCATAACCTGAAACCTTAGCGGTTACACCTTACTAACATAATCTTTGTAAAGGCTTCGTAGTGTGGCTTGCTAGTCATCTCATCTAAGGTATGTGATGAACCACTAGCGTAGCTCACGACTTGTGGGTAAAGATGTGCAACCTCTCGAGAGTGTAAAACTGATGCATCAGCCGTGCTCACGATTATGAGCGGCCCAGATCCTTTATGTGATTAGTTGGGTTATGGATGGTTTTTGGTAAAATCCTGGTTAACCATGATGCTTAATTTCTTCTATGCAATATCTTTGAGATGAAAGTTTCTCTGCTCACTTTAGTAAATAGCTTCAATAAAATTTGACCAATTAAAAGCAATGCAGTGGAGTCAGCTAACCTTAGAGCCTCATGGTTCTGTTATACTTGTTGAGTACGAGTTGTGTGCTCACGCTTGTTCTTTTCCGTTTATTCCTTGTTGGGGGGACAAATCCAACCGCTGCTCAGTCAATGGAGATACGGAGGATTATCAAGAAGTCTAGGCTCTTCGCTCTTCCAGTGGACGTCCCTGTGGCGGCTCTAGTTGCTTTCCGTTTACGCTTCCGCTTTTACGTACTCTATGTTAAAGACAAGTGTCTATTATGGTAATAATACTTATGATGTAATCGTTAAACGTTATATTATGACATGTCCTGTGATGACAATTTGTCCTATACATGTGAGACTCGTTCCTGGTGCATGTATAGTATGCACGGTTTTGGTTCATTGAAAACCGGGCCTGACAGATTGGTATCAGAGCCGTGTCGACTGTAGGACGGAAGCCTAGTTAGTACGGGTCGAAATTTAAGGATTTCCTCCTTCTCTTCCTCCTGTTTTTAAAAGTTTTCTTTTCTTTAAGTTTGTACTACAACCCTATGTTCCTACATTATTTTCAATTCTCTTAACTCCTTTTTTAGAACCGATCTTAACCCAATCTTGGTCGTTTTCCTTGTAGATGGCCCGTACCAGACTGACCGCCCGCAAGCAAACTGGTGCACCCCCGCAAGGCTACCATGTTCCCTTGGCACCACGGAACCCAGAACCAGAAGATCTAGTGCCACCCCCGCCTCTGCAGGATCCCATCATAGTGGGAGATGACTCTGAAGACCCCAGTGAAGCCAGCTCTTCCACTGAGAACATAGAAGAGGATCCAGAGGAGAATCCAGCCCCTGAACCAGAGGTAGAAGCACCTGAGTGGTCACATCACATTGCCGTTCAGATAGAGGATAATCAAGGACCTGCTGTCAAAAGAGAGAGGGTGATCGCCACCTGGGTCAACATCGACCATACCCACCCAGGCAATGGTCTCAACTTTCCCGGACTTCTTCGGGAGTGCCTCCAAGAAATCGGCCTCGACAACTTCACCACCTCCTACTTCGCCACTCAGAGTACGCACCCGATTCTACCTGACAGATGGGTGGCCAATGCGTTGATCGAACGCTACAACCTCATCCACGGAGGGAAGACCATTGTGGGTGATTACTGCAGCGTGACGATCCATGAGACGATGGAAGCTGCCATTGAAGATGCTGCACGCCAAGCTCTGGGAACCATCTGCTACAACTACCGTACCCCGTTGAGCCAGACCTGTTTTCGCTACTTCCCTCGCCGCATAGAAGGCCAAGCTGGGCACGAGATCGCTTCGATGGTGTTGGAGGATGACCAGAGGGTAAGGAAGATGGCACGGTACATCGCGGCCCTCAACTCCGCCCACGACATCGTGTTGGACGAGCTTCACCGCAAGACCAAGAGGGTGGCAGAACTTGAAGCTACACTTGCCGGCCTCCAAGGACCAAAGCCTCGAGTGCCAGACGTGACTCCGTCCCAGTGCAAATCCCGCAAGAGGACCCGCAAGGGGGAACTAAATGGTGCCACTAGGATTCTTTTCCATGAGGATTAGGATTACCCTTATCTTTGCTTCACATCGCTAGTACGTTTGAGTCGAGTTGGTCTATAAACGCTTTGAGTCTAGTTCAGTGTTTGGTTGGTTGTGCTTGTGAACTATGTTTGAGTTGGCATTTTGGTTGCTTGATCATGTCCAACTATGGGGATTGTCCATAGTCAAACCAGTTTGAGTTGAGTTTAATAAAAATAGTCAGTCGGGATGAACAACTACTCTTTTACTCCTCTCTACCTCATCTAGCTGACGCTCGTTCATCATGGACTAATGACCAACCTGCAACCTCAAAGTCTACTTCACCTTGTGAGAGGGATATACATCCTTATGAACTTTCTTTTGTTGCCCACAGATGGTTGGAACTAGAGGATGTGGTGCTAGGGGCGCCCAAGGAAGTAACCAGGGCCACGACCATCCCGACCACCCGTTGCCCAATCCACCACCACTGACGGCCGAGCAGTTCTTTGCCATGCAAACGCAGATGATGGCCACAGTGAACAATGCCATCTTGGCCCTACAACAAGCTCAGGTGCAGGCGCCACCACCACCTCCTCCGCCTAGGGATAGGCGTGGGGATTTCATGAAGGGGCATCCCCCAACCTTCTCCCACGCTGCAGATCCATTACAGGCTGATGACTGGCTTCGTGCTGTGGAGAGACAGCTGGAGATCGCCCAGTGCGATGACCGGGAGAGAGTCCTGTATGCTGCAGGACAACTTCGTGGTGCTGCTTTGGATTGGTGGGAGTCATACCGCCAGTAGGATCGCGATGCCTTCACCTGGGCTCAGTTTAGAGAGAACTTCAGGAGTCACCACGTACCGGCTGGGACCATGAAGATGAAGAAGAAGGAGTTCCTCTCGCTCAAGCAAGGGAGCATGTCCGTCACTGAGTATCGTGACAAGTTCCTGCAGCTTGCAAGGTACGCCACAGCAGAGGTCGCTGAGGATGGCGATAAACAGGAGCACTTCATGGAAGGGCTCAATGACACCCTGCAGTTCCACCTCATGAACTTCACTTTCCCCAGCTTCAATCACCTGGTAGATCGTGCGCTCCTTACAGAACGCAAACATCGGGAGATGGAGGAAAGGAAGAGGAAGCTCATACCTGCACCGTCCGGGAGCAACACCCGCCCCCGCTACCAACAACAGCAGCAGCCACCGTGGCCAGGATACCCGCAGAACCACCAGGGGCAGCAGACGGCCCAGGGGCAACGCTACCAGAATCAGCCTCCTCGCCCTGCATATCAAGCTCAGCGTCAGGGGCAGCCTAACCCCCCTGCACCAGCTCAGGCTCCTGTCATTGGCAGAAGTTGCTACAAGTGCGGTGACCCGGGGCACTATGCCAATGTCTGCCCTCAGAAGACAGCCCCCAACCCGCAGAGACCAGGACCGGTCCAGCAGCCGCAAGCTCAGGGGCGCAACAATGGGAACGCCAAGGCGCCGTGGCAAGGAAAGGTGAACCATGTGACGGCAGAAACTGCAGCTGAGGCCCCAAACGTCATGATCGGTACGTTCTTGGTCAACTCTCATCCTGCTACCGTACTATTTGATACTGGTGCCACCCACTCCTTTATTACCAAATCCTTTGCTGAACAACATAAAATACCCGTTAGCATGTTGAAAAAGGATATGATAATTACTTCACCTGGAGGGGAAATAAGAACCAATGTGATCTGTACCAGAGTCAGGATTAACATAAGGGGGTTAGAGTTTCATACTAGTCTGTTAGTCATAGAACCGATGGGCATCGACGTCATCCTGGGAATGGAAACATTGACCAAATGGGGAGTCAGAATTGACTGTGCCAAGAGGACTGTTCATATGACAACGCCAGATGGCCAGGAAGTAAGAGTCGGCGCATCCAAACCCTCCGGTTATCTGCATCGGATGGAGGTCCAACCTACAGATGGCATTCGAGTAGTGTGTGAATATCCTGATGTCTTTCCGGAAGAGTTACCAGGTATGCCGCCTGACCGAGACATTGAGTTTTCTATAGATCTTTTACCTGGTACTGCTCCTATATCTAAAAGGCCATATAGAATGGCACCCCCAGAACATGAGGAAGTTAAACAAAACATAGATGAGCTGCTAGCAAAGGGATTTATTCGCCATAGTACCTCTCCGTGGGCTTTTCCTGTTCTGTTTGTTGATAAGAAGGAAGGGCCTGCTCGACGGATGTGTGTGGATTATCGTGCATTGAACGAGGTGACTATTAAGAACAAGTATCCTCTGCCACGCATTGATGATTTGTTTGATCAGTTGCAAGGTGCCTGTATATTCTCCAAAATAGACCTGAGATCTGGCTACCATCAGTTGAAGATCCGTCCCTCAGATATTCCTAAGACTGCTTTCATCACAAAGTATGGTCTCTATGAGTATACTGTGGTGTCTTTTGGTCTGACTAATGCCCCTGCTTTCTTCATGAGTTTAATGAATAAGGTGTTCATGGATTATTTGGACAAGTTCGTGGTGGTATTCATTGATGATATCCTGATCTACTCCAAAACCGAGGAGGAACATGAGGAGCACTTGAGGCTAGTTCTGCAGAGATTGAGGGATCACAAGCTATATGCAAAGTTGAGCAAGTGTGAGTTCTGGATTGACGAGGTACCATTCCTTGGTCATATCATCTCTAAGGGGGGGATCTCAGTGGACCCTGGCAAGGTCATATCAGTGTTGGATTGGAAGGTGCCACAGACTGTCAAGGAAGTACGTGGATTTTTGGGCTTAGCAGGATATTACCGGAGATTCATAGAGAATTTCTCGAAGATTGCAAAGCCGATGACCACGTTGCTTGAGAAGGATGCTGAGTTCATCTGGAACAAGGAGAGGCAAGCAGCTTTTGAAGAGTTGAAGAAGAAGCTGACCACCGCACCTGTGCTGACATTGCCAGATCTGCAGAAAAGGTTCACAGTATATTGTGATGCTTCAGGCGACGGTCTGGGTTGTGTGCTGATGCAGGAAGGAAAGGTGATTGCCTATGCCTCCCGACAGCTACGCAAGCATGAGGTAAATTATCCTACACATGACTTGGAGTTAGCAGCAGTTGTCCATGCACTTAAGATATGGCGTCACTATCTCTTTGGGCAAAGATGTGAGATATACACGGATCACAAGAGTCTTAAGTATATCTTCACTCAGAATGAGCTGAACATGAGGCAGCGCAGATGGTTAGAACTGATCAAGGACTACGACTTGGAGATACATTATCATCCAGGGAAAGCCAACGTGGTGGCTGATGCTTTGAGCAGAAGAAGCTACGTCAACATGGCCATAGCATTCCAGATGCCACGTGAGTTGTGTGAGGAGTTCGAAAGTTTGAGTTTGGGTTTTGTGCATCATACTGCAGCTACCTTTGAAGCCGAACCAACTCTGGAACAAGAAATTCGAAGACATCAAGCCCAGGACAAGAAGATCCAGGAGATACGCGAACAGATTCAAATAGGCAAAGCGCCCAACTTCAGGGAAGATGAGCAAGGTACAGTATGGTACAAGAACCGGATTTGTGTGCCAGATGTGGACAGAATCAAGAAGTTGATCCTGAGAGAGGCCCATGATACAGCTTACTCTATCCATCCCGGGAGTACTAAGATGTATTATGACCTCAAGGAGAGATTCTGGTGGTATGGAATGAAACGTGCCGTAGTAGAGTATGTGGCAATTTGTGACACTTGTCAGAGGGTCAAGGCAGAACATCAGAGGCCAGCAGGACTATTGCAACCGTTGAAAATTCCAGAATGGAAGTGGGAGGAAATCAGCATGGACTATATTGTTGGGTTACCTCGCACCCAGAAAGGCTACAACTCCATATGGGTAGTAGTGGATCGTCTGACCAAGGTCGCCCACTTCATACCTGTGAATACTACCTACTCCGGGGCAAGGTTGGCAGAACTATACATCTCTAGGATTGTGTGTTTGCATGGGGTTCCTAAGAGGATTATATCCGATAGGGGATCATAGTTCACTTCTCGCTTTTGGGAGCAATTGCATGATTCACTGGATACCAAGCTTCGTTTCAGCACAGCTTACCATCCGCAGACAGACGGTCAGACAGAAAGGACCAATCAAATACTGGAAGATATGTTGCGAGCATGTGTCATCCAATATGGCACAAGTTGGGACAAGTGCTTACCTTATGCCGAGTTCTCCTACAACAACAGCTATCAGGTCAGTATCAAGAAATCACCATTTGAAGCTTTGTATGGTAGAAGGTGTAGGACTCCTTTGCTCTGGGATCAGAAAGGAGAGAAGCAAGTGTTTGGACCGGACATTATCAAGGATGCGGAGGAACAAGTACGGATAGTTCGAGAGAACTTGAGGATTGCTCAGTCTAGGCAGAAAAGCTACGCAGATGTCAGACGGAGAGATCTCACGTTCAAGGAAGATGACTTTGTGTATCTGAAGGTGTCACCTATGCGGGGGGTACGCAGATTCAACATGAAGGGAAAACTAGCAACCAGATATGTTGGACCATTCAAGGTACTAGAAAAGAGAGGAGAAGTGGCTTATCGCTTAGAGTTACCTTCTAGTCTTTCAGGTGTGCACGATGTATTCCATGTCTCGCAGCTGAAGAGGTGCTTGAGAATACCAGAGGAGCAGGCGCCTTTAGAAGGGTTGGAAGTGCAAGAGGACTTGACCTACACTGAGCACCCTATAAAGATTCTGGAAACATCTGAGAGGGTGACCCGGAATAAGAGGATCAAGATGTGCCGAGTGCAATGGAAATACCACACAGAAGAGGAAGCTACTTGGGAAAGGGAGGATGAGTTGAGGGCAGCATACCCTGATCTCTTTGCTAACCAGCCTATGTGAATCTCGGGGCGAGATTCCTTGCAAGGGGGGTAGGTCTGTAACACCCTAAATTTAATTTCCAGCAGTTTATAATAAATTCAAAATGCTTTATTTATTTTCTAGGATTTATTGTGCCTAGTATGCATTTTTTTTTCATTATCTTTTGAACTAAATATTGCAATATATCCTAAGGTCAACATGTTTGTGCATTCATGCTGGAGCATATTTTTTATTTGATGAGTGGCATAAGGTTTGAATTCAAATTTATTTGAATTCATAGTTTGCTTTTGAGTTTAAAAGAAAAGAGAGAAATAGAAAAGAGAGGGAAAATGCAGGAAAAAGAAAAAGAGAAATCAGCCCACCTCCCTGAGCCGGCCCACCTCGGCCGAGCCGGCCCACCCCGCGCCCTCACCCGAGCCGGCCCAGGCGAGGCGGCCCAGCCGGCCAGCCGCGCGCGCCGCCTCTCTCCCTCGCGCCGCTGACAGGCGGACCCGCGCCCGTCGAGCCGCTGACAGGCGGGACCCACCTGTCATCCCCAACCTCCTGACTTTCCTTTTTCGGCGACGGCGTTTTCCTTTTTCGGCCGCTGCCTTTCCTTCTCTACGCCGGCCGACTCCGAGGAGGAGAGCTTCCCCCGCCGCCTTTCCCGTGTTTCCCGCTCTCCTGCGCACCGAGTCCCCAAAGGAATCGAAGGATTCCCTTCCTTCCCGAGAGTGCGCGCCGAAGGAAACTCCGGCCGCCGCCTTCCTTACTGCGCCGCCCCCTTCCGAGCCACTCCGGTCCTATAAATAGCACGCCGGGCTTCGCCCTTTCCCCCTCAACCTCGCCAGCAGCCGCAATCGAGCCCTAGCCGTCACGAGCCGCTCAATTCCGCCGCCACCGTCCGAGGTGAGTAACGCCGGCGAGGTGCAATTCGCCCTCTGTGGTCGCGCTCCCGCCGCCCTAACCCCTCCACCGTGCTCTGCAGGGCCTCGCGACCCTGTTCCGCTAGCTCTCGACGCCCGTGGACGCTCCGACCGAGCTCTCCGCGAAGCCCCGAGCCGCTCCGCCGCCTCCGCTCGTCGCCGACCATCCTCCGGCAGCTCCCGGTCGTCGACAACCCCACGGTGAGCTTCGCCGTGGTCCCGTCTTGCTTTCTAGCTAGGTCCGGTCCCGAATCGTGCCCCGGAACACCGGGCATCGCGAGCTCCGGCGATGCGCCGCCGTCCCCGATGGTCGCCGCCGGCGAAACCTCGCCTTCCAACCTCAGCCGTCCGATCCAGAACGGATGCACGAGATTATAACGTGATCCGATCTCACCTCGGCCGTTAGATCTAGATCCGACCGTCCGGACCAGATGGTGACCGGTCAACCGCGGTCGTCGCCGCCTTTTTGTTAAAGAGACCCTCGGTTTTTTCTAAATCAACCCGCGGTCCACGCCAGTTCAAAAATAATTACAGATCGGCCCAGTTTTTAATGCTTTAGCCCCTGCGCTATTGAAAAATAGAACCCGCAGTCCAGAGGCTGTGTTTTTGTGCTTTAGACCTCAGATCTTTCCTGAAATTACAGAATTGGTCCCTGGTTTTTTCCAAAGCAGCACAGATTTTGAGTTTTCTTCATAAAGGGGTCCCTAGAACCTTGTTTTGGCCATAACTTTTCCGTTTTAACTCCGTTTTGGGCGATTCTTTCGCTCACGTGACCGTGGTAATATGTAGAACAATTCTAAACCAGTTTTGTGTTCTGTTTGGATGTATTGGTGTACTATTTCTTATCTTTTGTCCATTGTTTGCATGTATGCTCGTATATGGATGCTTGTGTGACGATTGGACGTAAGTAGACGTTGATCTATCTGAGGTGAACGAGGAGCCACCTTTTGACATTTGTGAGCAGCAGCAAGAGCACCTTGAGGAAGGCAAGTATAACATGAGCAACACCTATCACCTTTAATTCATTGCATATGCATGTGTCGATCTTGTATGCCTATAAGGACGATACATTAGCCACTTTGATCTCAATGTGAACCTTTTGGGTTGCATGTGGTTAAGTTTTTGCTATGTGCTGTGCCAACATACACCTATGCTATGTTTTTAATTAATGTTGATTAATGGATCTATGCAATTAATTGTTTGAGCGTGACCCTCTGTGCCGTGTGCTTGAGTGGTGCATGTCTCATTTAAAATTTGTTTTTTTTAGCAACTTGGTCTAGGGGGCATGAGCTTTGTGCTTAGTGGTTTTGCTCATAGCCACTTTCCATAAGGACCGGTTCGCAAAGCGACAACCTGGGACAACAGCACTACCATAAGACTGGTATGGGACGGTCTTAGCTGATTAATTAGATTGTTTTAGTTTGGGAGTAACTTACCTGCGGGGCAAGAGGGGAGGTGTGCTTCTGTGGCCCTCGCGCTGCTTGGGTTGAGTGTGATGTGTTCTTCTCCCCTTGAGGCTTGCTCCACCGTTGCATAACCTGAAACCTTAGCGGTTACACCTTACTAACATAATCTTTGTAAAGGCTTCGTAGTGTGGCTTGCTAGTCATCTCATCTAAGGTATGTGATGAACCACTAGCGTAGCTCACGACTTGTGGGTAAAGATGTGCAACCTCTCGAGAGTGTAAAACTGATGCATCAGCCGTGCTCACGGTTATGAGCGGCCCAGATCCTTTATGTGATTAGTTGGGTTATGGATGGTTTTTGGTAAAATCCTGGTTAACCATGATGCTTAATTTCTTCTATGCAATATCTTTGAGATGAAAGTTTCTCTGCTCACTTTAGTAAATAGCTTCAATAAAATTTGACCAATTAAAAGCAATGCAGTGGAGTCAGCTAACCTTAGAGCCTCATGGTTCTGTTATACTTGTTGAGTACGAGTTGTGTGCTCACGCTTGTTCTTTTCCGTTTATTCCTTGTTGGGGGGACAAATCCAACCGCTGCTCAGTCAATGGAGATACGGAGGATTATCAAGAAGTCTAGGCTCTTCGCTCTTCCAGTGGACGTCCCTGTGGCGGCTCTAGTTGCTTTCCGTTTACGCTTCCGCTTTTACGTACTCTATGTTAAAGACAAGTGTCTATTATGGTAATAATACTTATGATGTAATCGTTAAACGTTATATTATGACATGTCCTGTGATGACAATTTGTCCTATACATGTGAGACTCGTTCCTGGCGCATGTATAGTATGCACGGTTTTGGTTCATTGAAAACTGGGCCTGACAGCAAAGAAGAGTACCAAGCAAAAGCATTCCCTGTAAGAGACAAAGAAAATAACCGAACTCGGAATGCTTCCCATTCGTCCAAATCCCCCAATTGTGCTATGAATTGGTTAATATGCTCTCTAGTGCTTTTATTGTCCTTACCGGAAAATTTTACAAAATCCGGTATTCTAAACCCTTGAGGGAAAGCGTGAGCATCGAATCTACAGTCATAAGGTTTCTTAGAACCCGATACATCAATCCCCGTCTTTTTCTTAAGAACATACACCAATTCCTACCATATTTCTTCCTTAACCTTCGATGTAGAAGCACCGGACTTCTGCACATAAAATCTAGAAGCACTAGGATTTTGTTCAGACCACATCTGATCATACATGGAGTTCGGGATGGGACCTTTGGGTATCCCCGAACCAATTGGCGGAACCAATCCTGTACCATAAGAAACCGTAGTGAAAGGTGGCGCAAATCCTTCTAATTCTGGTAGCGGTGTGCAGTATTCTACTCCTGTCGTATTTAAAACAACCCTTCGGTTAGGATCTACTGAAGTTGGAGCAACTGTCATGCGTGGTGGAGCCATGACAGCCCTTGTGCTGCGCACACCGGATAGTCCGGTGGGGAGGACTGTCCGGTGATGCACCGGACTGTCCGGTGGAGACGACCAGCTGAGCTGGTCTGCCCAACAGGGAAGGTGGAGGTCTCGGTTGTCCTAGATAAAAATTTAGAGGCATGCTATACATCGGCTGGGTTTGCTGAGACCCGTTCGGTGTTGATGAGCTAGGTGTAACCGATTCCATGCTTGGTTCATGTGAGGGAAAAGTAGGAACAACGGATTTCTCATGAACCTTAATCAAGCCGTCTATAGAATTTTGCAACGCACCTAATCGGTCAGCCAATTGATTATGTCCCCGATCAACATAGCTTTTCATAGATTCAAATGCTTGAAGGGTTTCTGGACAACTTACATCGGGGGTCGGTGAAGTTATCGACGACAATAGAGCATCGAGAGTGACTTCCTTCTCCTTGGTCACCTTCTTGTGGTGATCCATCATGAATCCCTCTAGGAACTTCTTTATCATGCCCTCCGTTGCTTCCATCATTATGTCATCGAAGTGCTTTTGCTCATCGGCTGGCAAATTCTCCAAAAGCTGGCCTTACAATGTTACCTTGGGTGACATTAGATGCATCTGCAAGCTCGACCATTGCGTCTAAATTCAGATTAAGCCCTGCTGTCCCCAGCGGAGTGGCCAAAAAGTGTGTTGACACGTTTTAGTGCCAAACACCAACGATACGACCTAGACCAATCCTCCCGGGAGGGACCCCGTCAGGGAGGACCAGCGCTAGGGGTTGCTCTAGGATCGGTAGGCTACCTAGAGCTCCTCAAGTCGGCGTAGAGTCGAAGATAGGTGAAAATTAGGGTTGGAAAGGAGAATTAGGGTTTGGGAATAGAGATATGCATAAAAGTAGATAAAATAATAGATTGGTTCGATTGTGGATGTGTCAATCGGCCTTACCCCCTTATATTTATAGGGGAGGGTGGTCTTAACACTTGTACAAGTCGAATCCTGGAAGATCTCGCCCAAATCTCAGAATTCTGCTCGGACTCGACTCTACCGGATAGTCTAGTACAGCCCACCGGATAGTCCGGTAATACCGGACAGTCCGGTACATGCCACCGGACTGTCCGGTGGCACCAGCCAACATGGCCATGCCCATTTAGGTGCTCAACACACGGACGCATCTCGCAGCGTGGCACCGTGTGGTCGCAAATCGTTCCAGCTGAGCAAGCAGTCAATATCTATTCATTAGTTACTAGCTAGCTAGTATGCACACATAGCTAAATATGATTATTGGATGATTACTTAAGTATATAATAAACACAAAGGCACAAGTATCAAAGTTTATTCTCATCACAAATACAAATGCTTTTTAAGCAAGTACGTCTACTTTCTGGCTATTGCCGCAGGAGCACGACTGCCTCCCTAGCCGCCTCTACCTACGGCTGAGTTGGCCACCGCTCGGCGCTCGCGGCGAACTGATGCCGCTATCTTGGCCACCTCCGGGACCACCACCACCATCACCATGGCCATGGCCTGGAAGATTGCCACCATGACCACCACGACCAATAATTGCGATCTCGCTGTCATTCTGCCGGATGCCACCACTTTGTGGCCATTTACATGCTGACAGCAGCACTGTGTTTCGTATGTGACCTGGCAATACAATTTTAGCGGAGCCAGTGTCCAGTAACGGCATTGCTTGCTGCAGCTATCCTGCTCGCAGTTTTCATCCTTGAAACAGAGAGCAAGCTGCCCTCGGCTACAAAATGTAATCATAGCACCCCACGCATATGGATATTAGCACATCACAAAATTTTAAAGGATATTTACACATACAATGTTACCGATATAGTCGTGACTTTTTAATTTCAGAAATGTGTAATCATATTATAAACTTTTGAAAAAAAGTTGACCAACTTGCTTTGAGTTGAATTATTGATATCACTGGCAAATTCTTATGTAAATTAGTACCATCAGTAACAAAACCAAGGAGGATGCATACCTTCCTAACTGGTTGCGAACAATGTAGACATGGCAATAAGAGCCATGAATAAAAGAGCCGTAGGATGCAGAACGCTCATAATGTCCCTGATAACTTAAATCCATTGGAGTGGGAACTAGATATTCCACTTCTGCCAAGTTGTGTTATTTTTGTGCATTGGCTGTGCTGAATATGTATAGTGACAATATCAAATATTAGAGGCTGCATTTGCGTTTTCTAGCTCTCATTCATTAATGCTCCGATATCGCAGTGCTATGCTTTGGCATCCCTCTTGGATGCAGTTATAAGGCCATCTATTTTGGCGCATTCATGTGTTGGTAATCTATATCTTTTGTTTCTTGTTGAGATATCCTTCCTTTCCATGAAATGTTTTTTTATGAGTAAAATGCATGGGCGGCATTTAAACTTGTGAGGTTGTGCTAGATAGGTCCATAAACTCTCAAATCGTATAGGCACTCTAAAGTTGTTTAAGTGTGCCATGTAGGTCCATGAACTTTAAAAGTATACCCCTAAACTTGTTTTAAGTATGTCATGTAGGTTCATACACTCTAAAAATATACCATAAACTTGTTTAAATATGCCATTTAGGTCTACACTAGTGGCTGTTCAGGAGGAGCTCCTATCTAGATTGTTGTCGATGCGCTAATGGTGAAACATTAGACGATATGCTAGAGCAGCAATGAGGCAGCCACAGGCGATCACTTGGTGCTAGGGAAGAAGGCAGATGTGAATTGGTGAGGCATGGAATGGAGGTGATAGACGAGGCTGATAGTCGGCCCCACAAATTAAGTCCACATGAGAGGCCAATAAGGGCGCCACATCAATAATAACATAGGCGGGGAGCTGCTCTTTAACCACTATAGATCTAAATGGCGTATTTAAACAAGTTTATGGTATGATTCGACTATTTGAGAATGCATGGACCTAAATGATATACTTAAACAAGTTTAGGGTATGATTTGAGAGTTTATGGACCTAAATGACATACTTAAAGAAGTTTAGGGGTGTCATTTTAAAGTTCGCGGACCTAAATGGCACACTTAAACAGCTTTAGGGTGCCTACAGTACAATTTGAGAGTTCATAGATCTATCTGGCGCCACCTCACAAGTTTAAAGACTACCCATGCATTTAACTTTTTTATTATTTAGTTACTTGTTCAAGGTATATCCTTCGTCCGCTCGGTATATTGTTCACTATACATATTTTGATGCCCCAACAAGCACAGTGGACATGTTTAAGAAAAATCTTGTTCTGAATTAATTCATCTTAATTATATACAAAACAAGGTGCAGAAATATTTAATACAAGATCTAGCACTTTGTAGTTGACAACATTTGCAGATATAAATGCAGAAATATTAATGTAAAAAATATCAGCCCCAAGTAGTCATAAATGACTATGTGGTGTGGTCGTGAAGATACACGCGAGCCTTTAGGTTCGGTAGTCGAATACCTTAAAACACACGCATGTGAAAAATCGTTTGTGGTAGCACATTGTGTACGAGCAAATATTTTTTCACTATAGGTACCAGCTCCTCTCTCAACTCCTTTCACACAACACACACAAAAAATCAGAAAACCTCGTTTTGTTCTTCTATATAGCTAAGTGTTCCCACACAAGTCTTTATTCCATGCAAAATTATACTTTGGTACCTCGCGGCAATATTAATTCATTAGAAATGTTAAAAACAAGGTACTTGCACTATTCTTGCCATTGCACCTTTGAGCATGCTCTAATTATTCAAATCTAAGAAGTGAAAGACTTCTCCAGCAACAATGGTTTTCCAAAAACAAACAGTTTGTACATTAACCAGCATTATAGAAACATAAAATTACATTTTTTAGGTAATGGAAAAATCCGGCTTCAAACCTCTTCAAAGAAGAGGCATCAAACCGAGTTATTACAACCCAACACAAATTCACAACTACCAAAAGTGCTCAATTATTATGGACCAATACGAAGCAAAGAAGACCATCCATGGGACGTGAAGAATTCCATGACCTTTGATTCGAAGCAGAGCGTTGCAACACAGTCCAAGACCGGAGCCAATGCGTCCCCTGAAAAGTACCTGTAGAAAAAATTTCGGTTGGAGATTGTTACATGGAGCATAAGAAGTCTCAGCAAACCATCCGTACCACAGAACATGCAGAATTCATAGTACAATAAACTAAAACGGAAATTGATAGTAGGGCATAAACTAAATCTGAACTATTATATTGGTATAAAGTTGCTACCATGAGTGCTGATCATGCATGCTTAATCAGGTTGCGACAGAACTTGAGCCTCCACTTGCTATTGCCTTCACTCGCTTAAGCTCATCCACAACGTCAGTCATGGTTGGTCTCTCATCGATGTCTTCCTTGAGACTTTGAACTGCAAGACTACAGATCCTATCGAGGCACTCCATGTGATGATGAGATTGAGCATCATCACTAGACAAGATTTCTTGGTCATACAACTTCCTTCCGTTGCCCTCCTCCTTGTAGGTCTTGATGAAGTCTATGTATAGGCTATTGTCCCCATATTTGGCAGGCTTCCTCGTGACCAGCTCCAAGAGCACCACGCCAAAGCTGTAGACGTCGCTCTTCTCTGTGAAACTTCCAGACTTTATGTATATGGGGTCTATGTAGCTCATGTCCCCTGACACACACCACTTGGAATACCTACCGGCAACAGACACGAGCTTTGCTGACCCGAAGTCAGAAACCTTGGGGGTGAGATTGTCATCCAGAAGGATATTGCCAGACTTGACATCGCCATGGACATGATTGTGGCCACCATGGGAGTGCATGTAGGCAAGAGCTTCCGCTGAGCCAACGGCAATTTTCAGACGCACTAACAACGACAACGGGAGCTTGCCAGCACCATGGAGCACGTTGTATAGGCTGCCTCTTGGGACAAACTCAAATACCAGATTGGGAACGTCTGTCTCAAGGCAACACCCAACAAGGCGGACTAGATTCTCATGGTTGATACGGAACTGGAACGTGATCTCATTCACGAACTCCTCCTGTGGAAGCACCTCGCCTTTTGCAGTGCAGCACTTAACAGCAACCTGTTGCTTATCATCAGTGATCCCAATGTAGACCTTACCGAAGGCACCTTCTCCAATTGACCGTTTGTAGCCGTTTGTGATTTTCTTCAGCTGACTCTCGGTGAAGATATTAATGCCCATGCTCTTCAGAATGTCACCACCATTTTTGTCAAAAAACCTCCTTTGATTTCGCCTCTTAACCTCTAGAGCCGTGAATGTTGTTATGATGGCGACAACAAATATTACTGCAGCCACATTTACAAACACATGTCAGGCTGTTAGTCATGCACATACATGCAGCAGAACATTCATTCCTTAATTTCCTTGGGAACATTTTTTGATCTAAATTAAATTAACACATTTATTTTGTTTACAGATAAATTTTATGGTATTTATTTTCTCTTTTCAATGTTTCTCGTAAGGGTTAGACATCACAATGGTACAACTGTCTAAAAAATGTCAAGGGCACCTTAGGGCCTGGGCTGTGGTAATCAGTTAACCATCAATTTTGCTCATAGGTAAATATTTCTCTTCATTCCTAAAACAAGAATATTTGAACCAAGAAAAATTTCAAACCATTAATTACAAGAATGATTGCTGTAACTATTATCCAACCATGTAGATGCACTTTAGTGATAATAAAACCAATATCGTAACACAAAGAAACCAGGTCTGTGATCAATGCATGCCTAGTATTTTGTAACTTCTGAAATTGATGTGCATTTATTTTTGATATAGTCCACAAAATGAAAAGATAAAACCATTGAAGAGAGCTTCCGTCTTCAATAATGAATCAAGTCGATGGCGTATCATTATGTAATGAAGCAATAATGCTTACCAAATATTGGTATTGTCCATAATGGAAATATGGGGTGACATCCACCCTCAATTTTACCATCTCCGCTTTGTCCAAATTTGCATTTGCACTTGTAACTGCCCTCTGTATCAAGGCATGTGCTACCACCATAACAAGGATATACTTTTTCATACTTGTCAAGATCTGATTTCCGAAGATTGCACTCGTTAATGTCTGTGTCAAAGATATATAGATATCCAAATAGTTAGTTAGAGAAATTGCCTAGTTGCCACTAGTTTCACCTAATATATAACAGCAAACCTGAACTAAAAAACAAACTGAAAATATACAGCTATTATGTAAGTAGTGCTTCTTTTACCTTTAACTAGTAAAAGTAAGATAAAATATGTGATTATGACGTCTCATCACGATGTATGGTTCATGGACACATCTGTTTAATATTACTATTTTTTTTAGGTTCTCACTTCTCACAATATTGCCAATGGAAAGTATTCTAACAACTTGGGTCGTCGATGAGTTTCGTCCAGGAAGATAAGTCTGATTACGTTGTGCCCTCACACCTCACTGCAAAGTTGCTGCAGGTGAAAGGCCCAAACCCAGACAGTGGCCTTCCGTTGTAATGCGCACATCGTTGGACATTTTCCATTGGCAACCTCAGCCAACTTAGAGTTCCTCGGCAGCAAAGAAGACAACCTCAGCCAATTTTTTGTATGGTGGCTCTGTTTGAGACTATGTGTATTTGATTGAACATGGGGCTGGGGCCATTACTGCATATCGTCCCAGAAATATCAATTGGCCAATCTTAGATATGGAAAATCATAGGTGGGGTGGGACGCACTGCTTATAATTAAAACATAATATAATTTAATCTTCTATAAAAAGCCAACTCACCTAAAATTTTGTTAGTTACCCACCATCGTTATTGTTAAAAATAAAGAACAATATCCTCGCAAATATACATCTAGATATACTTTTAACATATGCTATAATATGAAAAATATATTAGTTAAAGTATGCATATATAAATGTTTATAAATCAACCACAATTGTCCATTATAATATATAAAAGACTAATCTGGAGTAAACCATAAGTTGTACGTCACCATACATACCGTACCAAGTAAATAACTAAATATGCATGTATACTAGTCTATCAGTTGGAAATCCATCTCATCATAGTATAAAGTAGTATCAACTCATGCTCTCGCACGGTTTAGTAATTTATATAAAAATTTAGAGGTAATTTAATTCATATTTATAATGGCGTGTCGGGTAATTTTTATACGATTTTAGGGTTATTTTAAATTGTATTTATAATAGTATGGTGGGTAATTTTATATAAATTTAGGGAGTCATTTTATGTCATCTTTCATAATGGTATGCTGGGTAATTTTTAAAAAATATAATAGATCTAATGGCTATTATTAATAGAGCTACATGATGGACAGCTAGATGTTTCTGATTTTTTTGAGAATTTTTAGGATTTATTTTTCCTATCACGTTTGCTCCAAAAGGAGCCTCCACTTAGTAATATTAAGATAGCAAGCGATCATAAAAAATAAGATATATATGTAGACGACATATGTGTAATTACTCATTAGTTTATTTAATGCAAAGTATCTAATGGGTATTATGTTAACAAAATAAACAATTTGATACACGCACAGTGTGTTGTGCAACAACAAGTAGTTATAATTAGTTGTTAGGAGTAATATCCAAATGCGTTTAATACTAATATTAGCTAAGGCAGGAGCACAGTTTGATCGACTAGTGGAATGAACATGTGGAGAAAACACACGTGCATGCCTGAGGAACAAAATGTACTGGATTTTTCCTTAAATCGAGACATGCTTCAATTTTTACACAATTGAAATTAACATCTGGTTGGGGGGTAAACTCACTTGAGCATTCTTTGGCCCCCGTGACGTAGGGATTGCCCAAGTATCCATCAGAACATTTACAGAGGTACCCATCTCCCTGTGTGGCGTTAACACAGAAGCTGTTTGCACTGACACAAGCGGGAGCTGTCGGTTTCGCTGATGCCCCAGCATCTTTGGGTGGGGGCCGGCAAGCCCCGTCGTCCCTGATGGCCCAGTCAAGCACCAGAGGGATGGTACCTCTAACCCGTTCGAAAAATGTATTGTTTTCCTCCCTAATAAGGTCTTGTCGTTTGAAGTTATACCTAAAATCAAACATTAGCTCACAATCTATGTCATTGAGGATAATGGAGTATAGAATGGGAAACACGAGAATCTTAGCTAACAACGTACGCATAGTTGTCTTAGTCAACGTTGGCCTTGTTTTATTATTTCACAAATGCACAAGATTAGCAAAACTAACAGTTTTCTCTATAGCCTCCAACATACAGCAGCTATAAATAATTGGGTAAAGTATATTTCATGACCATGTATTTGTCATGGTTGTCTGATTTGCAACCTAAAATAGCAAAATCATACGACGAACACCTCCAACAAACAAAATCAGATAAAATACCCCCTAAATAGGTTCAAAATGGTTTTCGCGACGTGGCATTGTGAGGCCCATACGTTGGCCCAACCATTCGCGTTCCCTCTCTCTCTCCTCTACATTGTCTCTCCTCTCTGCACACACCTCCTCTATCTCCAGCTACCGGATCCCCTCTCAGTCCTTTCTCTCAAAGCAAATTAAAAAGGTCATTTCCATCTATCAAAGCCTTCCACAGCATCCTCGCTGTGAGCTTCGTTGCTTCCACACTTGCTAGGTTATTGGCCGAGGAGCGAAGAGGTTTTGAGTCCCGATGTAAGCGGACCGGCTACAAGGTCTATGGACAAGTTACGGACTAGCTAGAAGACCTATCGCCAAGTTATTTTTTCACGGACGTTGCGGTCGTCCGTAAAATGACTTGCTGCTAGGCCTATATTAACCGGCCTGCTTAGTGTGTGTATATTATACGTACTAGTAGTGTATATATATGCATGCATGTACGAACGTACCAGGCTTTCTCGGCCACAAAGGCGTAGCTACAGCTGCTGTAGCTCCACGCAGGATTTTCATAGGTCCCGTTGGAAGCGCCGTTCCAGTTAACGGCAAGGTTACTAAGGTTGGGCGAGATGGGAATCTGGCAGCAGCCGTTCCCCGTGCACGTGTCGTCGTCGTCAGCCGCGTCCTGTATACTGATACAGTAGGTGACACAGCCGGCGTAGCGGCTGGTGCCCTTCAGGAGTGCCAACGTGTTGCACCCGATGGCCGTGAACTCGTTGCTCGTCGCCGAGATGAGAAACGGATCGGAAAGGTTGACCGACCCTTCGTAGGTAGAGAAGGTGGACGGTGTGTCGTAGCACAGCCAGGAAGGGAAGGTGAAGACGCGAGCCTCGCCTGTCTCCGGCGAGATGCTCTTCACCTCGGTATTGCCCAGGTACAGTTTCGGGGGGCTGGAGCTGTTGTAGCAAATGAGATTGGAAGGAGTAAAGCCCGGACGGCCACAGCCAACGCCGATGCCGAATGGATAGGGAATCTCGACGTCGCCGCACATGTCCGGGCAGTTGTTGCCCGGCGAGCTGCTGCTGGAGTCAGCCGTCGTCGTCGTGACCAGCTGGGAAGACGATATGACGACTACTAGGGCATGAACAAGGAGATGCCGCCACACATCAACTTGAAGCAGCGCCATGGCTCTAGGAGCTATATGTATGCTGGCCTGGCAGGCGTTTAGATGCTAACGACAAGGCCGTGAGCTAAAGACGATGCACCACTGCTTCCTAGTACTACGTACCTTGTCTGCGATCTGGCCGTACACACACACAAACACATATATAGGCAGCGGAAAGACCACCGATACTCCAGTACAGTGTTCAGAAACAGAACGGCTCAAATGATTATTTTAATTTATTTATTTCACTTTGATATTTTTCCTGCATGCAACTTGCAACTAACGGAGGGTACTCCTACTGATTTGTGAGATCAACAGGAGAATATATTATTTCTAGAGAGAATTTGTTGACTTTTGGAACCCCATCATGTGCGAGCTAGCAAATTGCGGCGGTTGTATCTACGGAAGTTGACACGATAATTTTTGAACCAACAAGCTCTAGTAGCAGGCTTAACTACCTTGCATGTGAGGGACATCGAGCTAATTGTGTCTTGTCCGGCCATTAATGCACTCCTTTTTAATCAATTAATAAAGCCGACTTTCCATGATCATTGCTTTGTAACGACTACCGATGCCGACTATATCTTTCTATGTCTCCCATGCGAGAGGCAATGAGGCGAACGAAACGAGCCATTAATGCACTCCTTTTTTAATCAATTAATAAAGCCGACTTTCCATGATCATTGCTTTGTAACGACTACCGATGCCGACTATATCTTGCTTTGTCTCCCATACGAGAGGCAATGAGGCGAAAGAAACGATGATGCATGTATTACAAGAATTCTTTCACCTTATAAACAATACAATTTTTATGGTGGTTGCAAAGAAAAATGAGAACCGTTCATCGAACAAATTCAACGGTTCAAAAATAGGCATAACAACGGTACCGATTCCCGGTGGTACCAAATAGGTTAGTCTGGTACCCAAAATAGTGGGACCGGTGCCAATGCCCCTTCCTTCTTTGTTTTAATTATTCTATAATTCGGCTAGAAAAAATAAAGCAGCCAGTGCTACCACCCGGTAACGGTGGGTACTTTTTTAACCACCGCAAAATCTCTCGATAAACAATGATATATGTCTAATTAATCAATTAACTAGGAAGGTTGTTGTGTCATGATGTCGTAGATCATTTGCGCAAGCAAACCATTGTGTCAGCAGTGCATCACAACCCGTCACGTACTAAACAAATAATTATATATTTTCCCGGTGTAAAATACAAACCGTAGTGTATTTCATCCGTAAAAATTAACAATTTTAAAATTTGGAACAACATTCAGCCAAATATAACCATATATTTGTATTGAGAGAATTTACATTCGTTATTACAAGCTTTACGGTGGTTGGAAAAAGTACGAGCCATCCATTACTAATAGTTTAAAAATCGGCTGTATCATATGTTAGACTTGCATTGATGTTGGAACAAACCACCACACAAAGCAAGTGCACCTCGATAGGCGCAACTTTTCCAATAAATGTTCTACACATTTATTAGACTCAAAGACAAATTTATAGCCATCTCAACACAATTGAGAGCCGATTACTAGACTTCCTTTATGAAGGGGACATGCCACATGTTCTGCAATAATAGCACTGTCTATCTAATCGAATGACCATACTAACACTAAGAACACATGCATGAGATTCATTCCCCATCAACAAGGCTTCAATCCTGCTGACCTGGTGAAAAGAAAATAAAGAAATATTAGCACACACATGAATATTAGCACATGTGTCCATCCACCACTCAGGTGAATGTCAGACTAAAAGAACAGTAGGAAAAGAATTACCAACTCTAATGTTCCTCCTTCAGTATCGTTAATAACCATGGTTGCATATTGCTGACGCAAGATTTAGACGAAAATTATGCTCTATTTATATATGATTTTATATCTTTTCAAGAGTTAATCTTATGATTTAGTCTTATTTTGCTAACAAATAATCCGTTTTTTGAGAATGCTCTTTGTTTTTGTGCAATATTGATTTTTGCAGGAAAATAGGGAATAATTGATATAATTTTAAAGATTTCTCGGAGATAGGATTTATGCTAATATGAGCAAGCTTTGGAGCCCAATTGAAGGATAAAAGCCCAATAATAAGAAGTTTATCGGAGACCTTAACGATGTCAAATGAAGAAAGTTTGAATACCAAAGTTGTAGATCTCTTCGAGCTCTACAATTTAGAGTCCGAGTTTGCCTTATTTGGACTTCGGATGAGGGAGTTATGGTTAAAATACTATAGGCTGTAGAATATGGAGAATCCTATTTCGGGAAGGACAAGGAAGGAAACTTCATCGCCAAGCAAAGGAGTTTATGGACGACCGAGACTCTTCTAAAAGCTTGTATATAGTTGGAAATAGGTGTTTTAGGACTCTTAGAACCGACCTAATAGCTTCCATGGATAGGACTCTCTCCGGAGTATAAATACAGAGCCTCCCAAGGGGAGAGGCAACCATTGTTCTCCACAATTCATTGTAAGTCGAGAGTCTAGGGCAGAGTTCGGGGGCTACGATCAAGTAACTCGGCGAGAAGGACATCTCGGCGAAAGGAGGAAGCAAGAGGAGGCAAGAGGCCTGGTGGTCGGCCAACCCCTAGGGGTCTGGTCGGCCGACCAGGGGCCCTCCCGAGGAGTTTCGAGCTCATCTTTCGACATGTTCTTCATCGAGTTCATCCCGACAACTATGCTTCAAAGTTCTTGATGTATCTCGAGTAATTTCTCGTACTTCTTATGTTACTTTGATAAAACCTTGATGTTTGATCCATAAAGTTTGTCTTTTAGACTTAGCTTCTTGTTTATGCATGTTCTATGATCCGTAGCTTTGCAATGCTTAATGCCAACATGATCTCCCTAGCTAGGGTTTTAGCGCTTTCATGTTCTTTTAGTAGATCTTTTTACTTTAATTAGTAGATTGTATCTGCTCATGCTTAGAGATGGTTATGGTTTACTAGTTCGTCGATTAAATGGTTACTAGTGACAGTAGAGCCCGGGAAAAGGTTCGAGTAAATTCTTGACATTCATGTTGATGCTTAATCTATACTTGTTGATTAGATCTTATATCAAGGTGGTTCTTAGTTCATAAGTTATTTGTCTCATATCTCTTGTGGATCCTTTTGCCATATTAATCATATCGTTCTCGTGTTTTAATCTAGTTCTTGATCTATCATTTTATACTTAGTTTAGAGTATAGATTAGAGAGTAGATTAGAGTATAATCAGAGTAGGTCTAATCCTCTTTTAAAGCTTGTTTAGATCTATTAGAATTAGCTAGTAATTAAGTTTATATTAGATTAATAGTAGTTTAATCGTAATTATCCTTGGATTGACAAAACCCAAGATACTCATCCTGGGAAAAAGCTACCACGATACTGTGCGCTTGCAGTATAAGGTTTGGCGTGCTTAAGTGCCGTCAACAAGCTTTTCTAGCGCCGTTGCCGGGAAACTAATTATTGTTTAAAGTTATTATAAATCTTTTATTAACCTTTTTACTACTAGTTTTAATAGTTAGTTAGTTTGCTAATTGTGTGTTAGTTTGCTTATAGTGTTTCTAATAGTGTGTTAGTTTCTATCTAGTGTTTAGTTTTAGTTGTTTAGAGTTATCTAAATTACGTTCTTGTTTCTCTAATTTAGTTTTTTGTGTTCTTCGTTTGTTCTTAATTCAAACTAACCCAGCAACTTTGCTGTCATAGATCTTTTTGTTTTCTATTTTGTTTTTGTTTTTGTGTCAGGTATGACGACACTGCTTGAAGATTTGGAGCTTTTGACACTTAGAGAGCACTTACTCCAAAAGCTGCAGATCTGAAGTTTCAAGAATCAAATAAGAAGCCGGAGTCAAGATCCTATGAGCTGAAGTCAGGAATCATCCGGATCGCTGCTGCAGACCCATTCAGTGAAGAAGACGGTGAAAATCCATACAAGCACTTGGAGAAGCTCAAGCAAGTGTGCCACATTTTCCACCAAGACGGAGTCCCAGTGGAATGGGTAAAGTGGAACCTCTTTCCATTTACCCTTGTTGATAAGGCCAATAGATGGTACCAAATTGCCTCAATTGAAGCAAAAGGAGATTGGGACATTCTTGAGCGGAAGTTCCTCACAAGATTCTTCTCTCCACTTCGAGTGCACAAGTTAAGTCAAGAGGAGATCAAGAGTACAGATTATAGAAGTCTTGCTAGTGCGAAGCCTCTGACAGAGTTCGAGAGAATGAGCTGGATGCTAGTGGATTTTGGAGATACACTCAAGTGTGCAGGACCACTCCCGCCAGAAGATTTAGTGGACAAAGAAGAGCTATTTTCACCAGAAATACCACTAAGGAAGAATTCTGATAGTCAAGATACAGGGGAGATGCTGCAGAAATTATTCCAAAAAGAGGAGCTGGATAGTGACTTTGTCTCTGAAGTGAAGCGAGTAATCGGAGTCAAGCCGGAGTCATCACTTACTGAGGAGGTTATCGTCCAGCTACCGACGGAGGAATCTTCAACTGGTATTTCATGCTCCATCAACAAAGAAGACTTCAACAACATACACTGCTCTATGGAGGCCCATGTAAGTATGATCAGCTATGAAGTTTATTCTAAGTTTTGTGATAAACCATGCTTAGTTTCTACTAATCTTAAGATTAAACTTTCTAGTGATGAAATAATTAAACCTGTAGGCTTAATTAAAAATGTTGAAGTTAACTTCGCTAATAATATTATACCAACTGATTTTTATGTAATTAATGTCTATGATGATAATGTTAATTTAATCCTTGGTAGACTTTTTCTTAAGTTGGTTAATGCTGTAGTTAATAATGAAAAAGGAAAAGTAACACTTAATATTAATTGTTAAAAATATGACTTTGATTTTCTACCGGCATCTAAAGTGCCCATTAACCTCACTCCCGATATAGAGAAGATAGAGAGTATTAATTATATAAATGCTTTTAGAGAGCCTTTAAATCTAGTCTTAGGAGGAGAAGAAGAAGGTTTCTTTTCCGAAGAAACAATCATTGCCACTAATCAATTTGAACAAAATATTAAAGAAACCCAAGACATTTCAGTAGAGTCACTAGGTGACCTTAATCAACATGAGCTACCAGATGTAGAGTTAAAACCACTACCTGATGGACTAAAGTATGAATTCTTCGAAGAAGATAAAACCTACCCAGTAATCGTTAGTGATGAGCTGACTCCAGAAGAAGTGAAGAGGCTGCTGGTAGTGTTAAGGAAGCACAAAAATGCAATTGGTTATTCTCTAGCAGATCTAAAAGGAATCAGCCCAGCATTTTTGGTAACACCCAGATTTTCAAAACATGAAAATTCTTGGCAAAACAATTTAATTCAATAGGGGTTATGTGTTTTGCATGACATTATAAAATATTTATTCATTTTTCTTTATTAATCAAGTAAAATCAAATCTAGAAAAAAAATACCTTGGTTGAGCATACATGCTGCTGCATATTTTATTGGATGACTTGGAGTTGTTTGGTTGAATTCAAATTCATTTAAATCTATGGCAAATATTCTGGAAATTTTCCTTTTTCCTCCCTCTCTTCCTTTTCTTCTCTTTTGGCCCAACCCGCAGAGCCGCCACCGACCAACCCCACACGTTGCCACTCGCTGTCGCCATGTCTCCGGCCACCTTATCTACACCGGCTAGTTCTTCACGAGGCGAAGAATATAACTGAACCGGTTCCCTCGTCAATCGCACCCCATAACGCCGGCAGTTGCTCGCCGGAGCTCGTCACCGCTCCGCCCTGTCGCCAGCTGCTGCCGGTGTGCGCGCCGCTGTCCCAAACCCCCGACCCGCCTTGGCGCTTCGCCCGCGCGCTCAAACCCCGCGTGCTCAACCTAGGCCACCGGAGCCGCGGATTCACACAACTCCGGCCGCGTTCCGCAGGCGGCGCCGGCCAAAGCCGCCGTCGTCTCCTCTCTCTCCTGATCTAATCCGAATGGTCAGATCTCAATCCAATGGCTCACGGCAGCACATGCCTTTTTCTCAAGAGTCCTTGAGCTTTTGGCAAAGCAACCAGCAGCCACGTACTTTACTTCTTTCAGTCCCTCTCTCCACGTTGGAAGTGGTATGCTAATCAAACAGCTTACTAGCTGGACTCTCGTCAGCCCAATAATTAATCCCTTTAATCCTAAAAACCGGATCAGCCAGCCCAAGGCTCCAGCAGAAGACTCTCGCGCAGGTGTCCAGACCCTGTACGCGCCGTCGTACCCTGCCTTGGCCCGCACCCCAAGCTTGGTCGCCCCTATAAAAGCTGAGGCCATCGGCCTCGATGCCCTAGCTGCTGCACGCCTCGCGTCGCCCATGTCGCCGTTGGCCACCCATCCATCCGCACGTGCTGCCTGACCCAGGTCGCGCGATCCATCCCATGCCGTTCGTCGCTGCGCCGAGCCGGGGGCAGTCAAGCCGTGATGGCGCTGCTTAACCCGTCGCCCGTCGACCAGCCGTACAGCCGAGACCACGGCACCCTGCGCTTGTGCGTAGCAACCAGCAAGGCAGCAGCCAGTGCCGTGGCGCCCCGCTCTCCTTCGATCATCAAGTTCACGCGCAACGGAACAGCGGGCAGGCCTCCACCCAACGATCCTGCATGTGCGAGCCATAGACGTGGCAAGCCAAAGCACCTGCATGCTACGTGAGTAGGCCAAAACCAGCCAGGAGCAGATGCATCATGCATGCATCGTGGAGATTAGAAGAAAGGGGATTTCTAAACAAGGCCTCAATGAAGATGCTGATGATCTCTCGCCTAACCTTGATCCTTGACCAACTCACGAGTACTGTTCATCGAGCCATGAATCTTATTTGTTAGTTCCTAAGGTACGCGGTTAATCGCGTTCATCCCGTTTGATCTTTAATCTCTTATATCTAATTCGTTTTAGCTCCGTTTTATGATGTTCCTTTTGCGTTAGATTTGTAACGATGAAACATACGCTTTATTGTTCATGTTTATCTTATTTCAGTGTTATGGTTTTTAGATATAAATTTTAATTGGATTAATGCTATTCTCATTATTTCTGTAAATAAAAGCAATTTAGGGTTTAATGTCAGTTTTTCTAATCGCATGTTAATTTGATTAATTCCTATTCCAATTTTTTTATATTAATCTAATTAGGTTGATCCTCGGTTTTATATTAATGCATGTTAACTTGATTAATAGTTATTAAAGGTTTTCTAATTTAAGATATGTATAGGTTTACACTTCAGCTTTTCATAAAGTTATATTAATTTGATTAATAACAATTATCATGTTGCTTCAATTATAACTTGTTCAGTTCAAACACGGTGTGTGCAAAAGCTCGAATTGGTTGATCTCACTTGTCTTTCATATTTTATTTTTTTTTAAATTGTATAATTCCTATAAAACACCTATCTACAAGTAAAGTATAATTATTTTGACTACGATTTTCAATTCAAATATAATCTGGATAAACTCTATTTGGTTATTTCCCTGTAATATCCATTGACATGTATTTTATTAATTAAAATAAATATAGCTTATAGTCTTTTCTTTGTGATCCATAATGCATATATTACACTAGTTGCACCTTCAGAATCGTAGCTCCGTTTTTGGCGTTTCTTGCGCTCTTGTCACCGTAGTGACGAGCCATATCTTTGAGCACGTGTTTTATAAATCTTTTCCTTTGATTGGTGTATTGTTTTTTATGCATGGATGTTTATCTGCTTTGTATGTTGTTTTGCGTTGTCACATATAGAACGACTATCATACGTAAGAGTGAAGGTCAAGTTCTTCCAAACCTACAAGTGAAGATTCTTTGAGCAGCTATATACTTAGGAATAAAGGTAAGTATTCTTTGACCTATGTCCTATTCACATTGAAAACTTAATTAATCGCACAACCAAGCATGCTCAACCTAAGGATGACTAGCCACTTATTTTTCTGTCAATATTTCATCCTATGGGAGGGCTGTGATGTTTAATTTAATGCTGTCGCTCAACACATTTTACTCATGTTGCTAATATTGATTAATTAATGAGACAATGATGATATAAGTTAGTTACTTTGCAACATGGGGACTTTGAGCATGTTTTGTGGGTTTGCTCGATTGCCTCACCCTAAGGATTGGTTCGCCGAGCGACCACCTAGGAAAACAGTACAACCACAAGGGGTGGAATGGGACGCCCTTGACTGATTAATTAGATGAACTAGAGCGGGTGGTTTGCCTACTTGAAAGATGGCGTAAGGGGGGCATTGCTGGGTACAAGACTCGCTCTCCTGAGTGGGTGCAGTTTGGTTTATTTGGTTTTTGTCAGTCATCCTTCGGGAGGGGACTTTGATGCCTGGTAATGGAAACCTGGATTGGGCGGCTACACTCTAGGAATTCTTTGTAAAGGTCTTGTAGTGAAACCCTGCCGACTCACCAAAGGACAGTGTTTGAGGGCCCGTACACCCCGAGGCAAATGGGGATCACGACTTGTGGGTAAAGATGTACAACCTCTCGAGAGTGTTTAAAACTGATATATTAGCCGTGCTCACGGTTAAGAGCGGCCTGGACCCTCACAGATTACCGTTTTAAAAGAAAAGGCTCCTATGGCGTAATAAAGGAAGTGATGATGGTGATGGTGACAGTTATGACAATGCTTTATGCTCATTTTACTTTACTATTTTTATGATATTACATTTATGGGATAGGTTCTGCTAATTATTATTAGTACTAAAATTTGATCAACTAAAAGCAACCGCTATGCCAGTCCACTATAAAGCCAGTCCACTTTATCCTAAACGGAATACTTGCTGAGTACGACATGTACTTACCCTTGCTATCACAAACAATATAGCTTTGCTCTATCCAAGTTGATGATACTTTGAAGACGAAGTCGGCCCAGAAGTCTACAAGGTGTTTAGGCGTACGTGCCCCAGTCAACCTTCCTGTGAAGATGGAGTTTCGCTACAAGATAGAAGTTCCGCTATACTCTGATTTAATAACGTTTGTGTCAAATGTAAGTTTTATACGCTTATATAATGCACTGTCTATTGATATTCACTAATGAAGTCGGCTGTATGTGTGGAAAATAGACCCTGGGCACACATATGGTGTCATCTGGTTTTGTTTCTAAAACCGGGTGTGACAATTTTGTACTCACCGAACCCAATGGAGGAAGATCACAAACCAGTGGTTGACAATCAAAGGAGGTTGAGTAACGAGATGAGGTCCGTAGTGAAAAAGGAAGTAATCAAGCTCTTAAATGCTAGAATTATCTACCCAATACCGACTAGTGAGTGGGTGAGCCCAGTCCATTGTGTGCCTAAGAAAGGAGGTTTAACCGTAGTTAAAAATGAATTAATCCCACAAAGGAGAGTGACTGGTTGGAGGATGTGCATTGATTACCGAAAGCTTAACAAAGCCACTAAGAAAGATCACTTCCCTCTACCCTTTATAGATGAAATGCTAGAGAGACTTGCGAAGAATACCCATTTTTACTATTTAGATGGATATTCTGGTTTCTTTCAAATCCCTATTCATCTAGACGATCAACACAAGACCACTTTTACTTGTCCATACGGAACCTTTGCTTATAGGAGAATGCCTTTTGGTCTATGTAATGCACCAGCTTCTTTCCAAAGGTGTATGATGGCAATCTTCTCAGATTTTATCAAAGATATTATGGAAGTTTTTATGGATGGTTTCTCAGTTCATGGCACAAGTTTTGACCACTGTTTAAGAAATCTAGAGAAAGTACTTAAGAGGTGTGAAGAAGTTGATTTAGTGCTAAACTGGGAGAAGTGTCATTTTATGGTTAGAAGAGGACTTGTGTTGCGACACGTCATATCCGAGAAAGGAATTGAAGTAGACAAAGCCAAAATAGAGACGGTAGAAAAGTTGCCACCACCCACTGATATTAAGTCTCTAAGAAGCTTTCTTGGAGATGCTGGATTCTAGAGGAGATTTATTAAGGATTTTTCAAAAATAGCTAAGCCACTTACTTATCTGCTTCAGAAGGATATTCCATTTGAGTTCACCAAAGAATGTGAGGTTGCCTTTAGAAAGATTAAAGAATTGCTTATCAGTGCACCGATCATTCAACCCCTAGATTGGAATCTTCCCTTTGAAATCATGTGTGATGCAAGTGACTATGCAGTGGGAGCTATGCTGGGGCAGAGAAAAGACGGAAAAGTACATGCCATTTGTTATGCCAGCAAAACTCTTAATGAGGCCCAAGTAAATTATGCTACTACAGAGAAGGAGTTGTTAGCAGTAGTTTTTGCCTTTGAGAAATTTAGATCATATATAGTTAATTCAAAAGTTATAGTCTACACTGATCATGCTACTATCAAGTACCTACTTACCAAAAATGATGCAAAGCCTCGTCTGATTAGATGGATATTAATGCTACAAGAGTTCGATGTAGAAATCAGAGACAAGAAGGGAGTTGAGAATGTAGTGGCGGATCATTTATCTAGAATGAACCATGAGAAGGGTGGCCCACCAATTGAAGATGCCTTAAGAGATGACACTCTTTATGCGGTTCTAGATAAGGATTCATGGATAAGAGACATTATAAGAGCCATAAGAGGAGAACCACTACCACATCTCAACTATAATTCTAAAAGAAAAGTTCTGGCCGAGGTGAAGAAGTATTATTGGAATGCTCCTTACTTATATAGATTTGGAATTGATGGAGTCCTTAGAAGATGCGTTCCAGCGGAGGAAAGAGAGGAAATTTTGAGAAAATGCAGAATATGGGGGACATCATGGACATTTCAGAACTCAAGCTAAGATATGGGGGAGTGGGTTTTATTGGCCAGGAATGCATGAAGATGCAAGGAAATTTGTCGCTTCTTGTCCTGACTGTCAGAGGTCTGGAAATATAAATTCTAGAAATTCGAAGCCTCTCACATATAATCTACAAATTGATTTATTTGATGTCTGGGGAATGGATTTTATGGGACCATTTGAGAATTCACATGGATACGAGTATATTTTGGTGACTGTGGATTATGTTTCGAAATGGGTAGAAGCTATACCATGTAGAAAAGCATCTACGCAAGCATCCATTGAAATGATTAGGAATAATATCTTTCCAAGATATGGAGTCCCTAGAGTAAATATCTCAGATGGAGGATCACATTTTATTGGTAAAGAATTTACCAATTATTTGGAAAAGATGGGAATCGAGCATAGAGTTTCTACAGCCTATCATCCATAGACGAATGGTCACGTAGAGACGTCAAATAAACAATTAAAAAATATTCTTAAAAAGACAGTTATTAAAGTTGGTAAAAATTGATCAAAGAAGCTTGATGATGCTCTTTGGGCGTATAGGACAGCATTTAAAGCCCCTATTGGAATGACACCCTATCAGCTTGTTTATGGAAAGACTTGTCATCTACCAGTAGAGATGGAGCACAAAGTTTATTGGGCAATTAAGGAATTAAATCTAGATTTAGACACCACCTTAATCAAGAGAAGGATTCAGCTTAGTACCCTTGATGAAGCAAGATTACAAGCTTATCATAATGCCAGTATTTATAAGGAAAGGGTTAAGAGATGGTTTGATAAGAGAATCCAGAAGAAAGAGTTTAAGGAAGGTGATAAGGTTCTTCTTTACCATTCAAGATTCAAATTATTTGGAAAAGGAAAGTTACAAAGTAAATGGGATGGACCTTATATAGTACATGATGTATCACCTACCGGAGCAGTCACTATTATGGATTTGGAAGGGAATCGATTTGTGGTCAATGGTCAAAGACTCAAGGTATTCATTGAAAGAGGATAGATTTGAGATTAATTATATTGATACTTATGAGTTCAAGGAGGTAAAAGTCCGTTACCATGACCATGGTCCCTAGTTATCCATAGCCTTTGTACCCTTGTATATAGATCATCGCGTTTAGTTTCGTGTTTTTCAAAAATTTTCTATATATATATTAAATTAGGAAATAAAATCACCGGCAAAACCTGGAGCCCGTAGGCCAGAGGGGAGGCCCAAGTCGGCCGACCAGAGAGCCCAGGCTCGGCCGACCAGGGAGTTTTCCGAGTCGGTTTCTGTTCAAATTTTGCTAGCGAAGTCTCCGATGATTTCCATACCAGATTGAGGTAGAGTTTGGATTGTAATCCTCATTTTGTTTCCTATTCCTATCGAATCTCCGGAGTATAAAGCCAAGGGCAGTCCCTAGCCTTGAGACATCAACTCCAAACACAACCAATCCAAGCCACAACAAGTTCTGAAGCAATGGAGAGCCAGCTCGTGAAGAGGGAGAATGAGTCGAGGCAAGAAGAGGCTTGGTCGGCCGACCAAGATGGGCAGGCTCGGCCGACTAGTCCCCTGTTTCGTGGATCTCGTCGCAATTTTTCACAAGTTGTCTTCTCTGATGACGAGGAAGAGGCGATGGTGTGTAGTTTCGTCCGAAAGCATGGAATTTCAGGGAATTTAGCGAAGCTATCTATTCAACCGAAGGAGATGAAGAATAGGAGGTCTAGAAGAATTAGAGGGATGCCAAAAGTCAACTATCAAGAGTCATCAGTAAGCTCAAGAGGTACGATCAACTCTAGTCAAGATCAATCCATGGAGAGCAACCATAAAGAAGGCCCAAAATTAGAGGAAGTAAGCTCTGTCTATCTCATTCCTCATTTCAACACCTATCACATAGGAGGAACAGATGAAGTAGAGAAGCCATTTATGCCAACATGGTTAAAAGCACCAACATAGTTGAAATGATTGAAGACTTAGAGGGAAGACTTGAGGAAAGAATAGAGAAAACTCGCAAGGATGTCACTGAATTTATCATCAACCTGAAGGAGCAAGTTGAGTCTCTTCAAGCTACATGCATGAGGCAAAGCGACACTCTCTATTCTATCTGGGACCACGTGACAAAACAAGAAGGAGGAGGATATCAACCAGATCCAACTAGGACGAAGAGGAGGATCCATATGAAGTTTATCGTGCAATCAGAAATGATCCTCTTGATAATCTAGTGGATGAGGAACACTGGTATGATGACGAGGATGAGGAGTCTTTGTTTAGTCTAAGTGTGGGGAAGTTAGTAGAATTTCCCGATTCATAAATAAAGCGTTTTATAAAACGTCTAGAATAAATATGTTTTATAGAGTCTTTATTAGTGAGTTTTTATTTAGAGTCAAAAGTCGTTATCTCTTATATTCGTGTCTTAATTGAGTCTATGTAACGTCTTTAATATATATATATATTAATAAAGTGTGAGATTGAATAATTGTCTCGCTTTATTTAAGTTTGTTCTTTGTTTTTACTTTGATATTTAATCATATTTTAGTTTTCATGATTTGATTAATGTGGAGATTACTAGATTAATTAGTATTGCATAACCCATATCTTTATTAGAGGATTGTGTTTCATAGCTTTGCCAAAGTTTTTGATTAAGGAAAAGATTAGAGGTGTATTTAATTTTTCTTAAAATCTCTCTTCATTGATCAAGTTTTACACCCCTTTGTTAAGAGAGAGTCAAAATTTCTAGAAGAGCTTATTTTATAAAAGCCAGTCTATAAGCAAGTTATCTCATGTGAGTTTAGTTAAGTTTGATCCCTTTAGAAATTTTGATCTCTTGAATAATCTTGGTTATCTACATTTCATCCTTTGCTAGCTTATATATTATTTTCCAATTGCTTATATCATTAGAGCAATTTCTTTTATCCGATAAACCCTTTTATCTCAGTATTTATCTTTACCTATATAAGTAAAGTTTTTGCTCATTAGTTTATAAATTGAATAAGTTTATAAAATTATATATATATATATGTGTGTGTGTGTGTGTGTGTGTGGCGCCATGTTTAAAAAAAAGAGAGAAGGAGAAAAAAAGACCAAGTGGTCGAAATAAAGAAAAAGAGAGATAGTAGAATTAGGAAAAGGAGAAAGGGGAAGAGAAAAAGGTAGAATTAGGAAAGTTTTGGAAATGTAGAAAGGAAATCTTATTAGTATAATGAGGAAAAACTTTCACTTTTCCAACCATGTGCAAATTCTGGAATTTATTCCAATTCATTTATTATTGCACATGTCCACTATCTATATCTTCTTTTTCCTTGTCTCTTTATATAAATATTTATTCTCTTATTTTGATGATCTTTAGAGAGATATCTTAATTAGACAATAAAATGAGTAGCTTTGCTAAACCTTTACCAAGCTCCTAATATATTCCTATGAGATGAGAGAAAGAGAGTGGAATTTTATAGGATAGCCACCTACAAAGAGTGCCTTTTTGAGAGCTTGAAAAAAGGGATAAGTAATTTCTTGATCTTTTGAAGTTTTATTATTAAAAAAAACCCTCTCTGATAATTTCGAAAGAAAACTTTGGTACTGCTATGATTCGTTTGACTTTAATAATTTTTGTGGGGATCTCTATGCATGAAAGTTAGTTTAAAGTCCCATATTATGATATGAGTGGTTTCTAAGGTTAGATTATTTTTGAGAAGTAATGATTTAGAATTTGCTTAAATTTTGTTGAGTTCTTTATCGATCTTTTTCCTCGAGGACTAGCAAGATCTAAGTGTGAGGATGTTGTTGACGCAAGATTTAGACGAAAATTATGCTCTATTTATATATGATTTTATATCTTTTCAAGAGTTAATCTTATGATTTAGTCTTATTTTGCTAACAAATAACCCCGTTTTCTGAGAATGCTCTTTGTTTTTGTGCAATATTGATTTTTGCAGAAAAATTGGAAATAATTGATATAATTTTAAAGATTTCTCAGAGATAGGATTTATGTTAATATGAGCAAGCTTTGGAATAAGATTTAATTGAAGCCCAATTAAAGGATAAAAGCCGAATAATAAGAAGTTTCTGGAAAGATGAAGATTACTTGGAGGACTAAATCCTGAAATATTTTCGGAATTCATGACAGCAGCAACTTGTGGGCCCAATTCAGATACCTTAACGACGTCAAACGAAGAAAGTTTGAATACCAAAGTTGTAGATCTCTTCGAGCTCTACAATTTAGAGTCTGAGTTTGCCTTATTTGGACTTCGGATGAGGGGGTTATGGTTAAAATACTATAGGCTGCAGAATATGGAGAATCCTATTTCGGGAAGGACAAGGAAGGAAACGGCAGAATAGGTGTTTTAGGACTCTTAGAACTGACCTAATAGCTTCCATGTATAGGACTCTCTCCGGAGTATAAATATAGAGCCTCCCAAGGGGAGAGGCAACCATTGTTCTCCACAATTCATTGTAAGTCGAGAGTCTAGGGCGGAGTTTGGGGGCTACGATCAAGTAACTCGGCGAGAAGGACATCTCGGCGAAAGGAGAAAGCAAGAGGGGGCAGGAGGCCTGGTGGTCGGCCGACCCCTAGGGGTCTGGTCGGCCGACCAAGGGCCCTCCCGAGGAGTTTCGAGCTCATCTTTTGACATGTTCTTTGTCGTGGTCATCCCGAGACTATGCTTCAAAGTTCTTGATGTATCTTGGGTAATTTCTTGTACTTTTTATGTTACTTTGATAAAATCTTGATGTTTGATCGATAAAGTTTGTCTTTTAGACTTAGCTTCTTGTTTATGCATGTTCTATGATCCGTAGCTTTGCAATGCTTAATGCCAACGTGATCTCCCTGGCCAGGGTTTTAGTGCTTTCATGTTCTTTTAGTAGATCTTTTTACTTTAATTAGTTGATTGAATCTGCTC